>OY776084.1:10862019-12062019 GCA_963675205.1 Catocala nupta
ATATGGTCGCTGGCAATACTGTAGTATGTAATAGTGATTATGATCACTAGCACTTTTATACCTACCCGACAAGAAGAAAAATGCCAGTAATACCACTACTGACAGCAAAGGTATATGACGCAAGTAGCTGGCACAATCTGCATGCGCAAGCTATTTGCGTCAACAACATGCGCAAGGTAATCATACTTGTTACTTGAGTTGCTCGTATACATAACAAATTTATACCGCGCAAGTGCTTTAACTTGCATGTTATCCTCGCCGTATAAGGGCCACCAGGTTTCTGAAAACTCTGCTCACCACATGAACATAATACAAATTTATGTCCTTGCGATCTTTTATAGGATAGTGGACCTTTCCAGTCAAATTGCTCTATATTTGTGCGAGAATTCCACTGTGACCTAGATCTCTTAAAGGACCTAATCAGGTAGTTATCTTGCAATATGTATGCCTTCATTATGTTTTATTTTTATTTATTCATCTTACAAACTCAATTAAAGCTATGGTAGCCGTAGCAACGACGTAAAATGAAACGATAAATTGCTTCTTAAAATACACCAGAGAAAGTCACTTCAGATTTATCAAACCTTGCTCATCATAACATCGAAGACAATTATGTTTTTAACAATAAAACATCATTGTGTATTAAACAACGAAGGGCCCTTACTTTAATTGGCAATTCATGAGCATTCGGCGTATACCAACATGTTGATTTTACATCAAAGCTTTGTTTGAAGGCTGCCTTTACAAGAGGCCAGTAGCCCGCAACTTTGTACAACCTATCAATTTCAGAGCAACGGCGCTTTAATAACTCCCTGGTATATACTATAAGAACGTCGTTTATGAATTTCCATTGCTGTAAGACTGACTTGAAAGTTCTTGTTTTCAGTTCAGTTACAAAGAAAATTACTTTGTTATAAGTACTAGAGATAATAAAAACATTGAATGGATAGTAGTGAATGGGTTTGTCTCAATAAAACTGCTCCTTGCCGCGAATTTATCATCATTCCGATACACTTTCATATCCCCGTAGCTCGTCAAAATAATTTATATCGAACGATATTGAAATTTATTAAGACCTCGCTCAATTAAGCCACAGAAATGGAAGATTAACGCCCAGTTAACATTCTGACAAAATAAAATGTCTTATCTCATAATTTATTAACTTTAGAATGGAACTTGGCACTTTTTATTAGTATGCGTGCTTCATTAACATAATAGAAGAAAAGTTTAATTGAGTTCCAAACTTCAACTCCACTCGACTTAATGGAACTGAGTATTATGCAAGATCGTAACTCGCATGCCGCCCAATTGAACGCTACGGCGTAGTAAAGATTCGCAGGCATTCGTAGCGCCTCGTAGCAAATGTTGTTGTGATTATCCAAAGGATTTGCTACGAATTACGGGAAACGTTTTAATTCAAGTGAAGCTGTTTACTTAATTTCTGTTGCCAAAACATGATGCTGCTAACCGAACGAAAGCATATGTTATCATTATGTAACAAACATATAAAATATTTTAATTAAAAAGCAAAGTAAGTACTAAAGCAAGACTTTTATAAACCATTATACTGCCTGTCTGTTTTAATATAAAGCGTGTTAGTAGAATAAATTTATTTTTACTAAAATAAGAACGTATAATGCTTTTTACCACCACTTCTAATTAGAATAACTTAAATTAAATAGAAAGAGGATTTTCGATTAAGAATTCAATTGCGTAATTAATTCATTACAGCTAATACACTTAGATAAGCACTACGATTATCTAAAATAAATGTCCTCTTCCATGCGTACTAGATAACGATGTTTCGGCAAATAACGACTTATCTTGCCTATAAGGATACACAAAGCTTAGGGATCCATTTAATAAATACATGCAATTATAGGCTCTAAAGTCTAAATAGCAATATCTATAATAGCGTATCATTATACCCATATACTATTATTACTCAACATGTGATTAAGTACTAAAAATATTGGTTAAACTGAAATATTTTGGTAATTAAGAATAGATAACACTAACAGTCTCAATAAATATATCTGAAAACATAAAAACCATGTCAACGAGTGTTATTAAGCTAAACGCCATTAACCGCCAGCTGCGGAGAACCCCGGTAATTATGTTAGTAATAAATCTTGTACGAACCTAAATTATCTGAGTTGCTGCAGGAAGGACCCGGGAGAACCAGGAAGCCGACAACGAGGAACCAAATACCACACATGTTACTAATTAATCAAAAAGTACAACTTAACCGAATATAGTATACAAACTTAAATCCATTACTTAAAAGTTCACGTCACTATAGAAAAAGAAATCACATTGACGAGCAAAACATTCTCCTGCCTAAATTTGAATTTAGAAGTTCTAAGGAGATAAAATGCGCGTCGTCAAAAAATAAAATGAGTTTGATATTATGACACGTGATGTGTCCACGTGGTGACCGCGTGACGGGACGTGTCCGCGGTAAACAAACGTGTGGCCACACTGACTCCGGACGTTCGACTGACGCGACCCAACGATACAAACGCCCCACGACTATTGGTCACGGCACACGGCGAGCCCATCAATTTCGCTTGACGTTTCAATGAAAACCCTTCCTACTTTTCCCTCGGGTAAAATTAGGGAGAGTCTTGTTATAATTAAAAATGTTTATCGATTGGATCGGCCTTATTGAACTTTACGGATAGAATTTTAATACATCTAATACTAAACTTCGAAGTGGAATTATATTTTAATCGCTTACTATAACACTTTAATACATAAATATAACTAAAACTGTAATTGATTAAGTTTGTATTAATATACTTTTAAAATGTTTTTTTCGTTTTACCTATTGAATAACTAAATAACATTAATATTTATTAGCGTATGCTGTATACTCAGATTACAGAGATAATTGTAATTAATGTTACCACAATAAATACGTAACGGCTACAAATACATTATTATTCCCATCACGCGACAAGCGTCGTAAATAATAATGTAGTATCGGGAGGAAATACTCTGACATTTCACATTTTCACTACAAAGAGGAAATATGCTGAACAAATTTCTTTTTATTTAACTTTTGTATAGCGAACAAACCATTAGTTCATTTAAAATCCATGAACCGCAGTAATTACAGCTGAGCCTACCTCATTAAGGCAATAAACAAAAGCCAATTACCAAAACATACTGCCTGGTATTAAAAATGAAGTTTAAAAAAGAAACAACAAATTAATGTGTAACGTCTAAAGTTCTGAAGTTAAAACCATAAACATGTAATAAACAATAGACTACATTATGAACATACATGTCCTAAAAAGAAATAAATGTATCCAAACCTTTTCTAAGTAAAAAGTATTCATATCGTATTATTTTACCAAATCCATTACGTTTTTACTTTGGGGAGTTCTCACAAAAAGGGAGTTATCACGAAAACACAAGTTGGGTTGGATTGATCGAGAAGGCATATAAAAGTAAAATAGACAACGATAAAGTGGAATAGGCTATCTCTTGTAAAACATAAATTGATTAAGTTAAGTGTAGTTTTATAGAAAAAAATTATAACGATATTTTTATAGCTAGAACAAAGAGCTTCGATTAAAATCATAAAAACAAACTTTTTAACTTATTTATAGCACCACTACTTCTAATTTGAAGATAAAGTTATGAAGTTAAAAATTTATATTATGATCTTAATAGCACGAAACAAGATCTGTGGAGAATGTTTTGAAACTTATCTAAGACTTACCCTTTTTCTGTAAAGGGAATTGTTTTATTTGCGACGTTTAATAGAAAATTACTGATATTTTTAAGTATTTTCCTGTCTGCCATAGGCAATGAATCAGTCAACTTGTAATATTGTCATAAGCTTACGGTTATTGCCTCGTAGTCGATTTGTTAAAGTCAACCACTTTATTATTGCAGACTAGCCAACGTCTCACTGATGACAGATGGTAAACTTCGCTTAAATTTATATGCCTTGTCAAGCGTAAACCTAACAAAACCGCTGCCCATCGAAATATATTTAAAACTGCCCTACCTACTAACTACTGGTGGAGTATCTTTAAAGATCGTTATTAAAATACTAGACTTCTAAAAGGCTGTACTGACGGCAAAACAACCGCTGATCTTTATGCCTAGGAATAACTAGGCTATGAAGCGCCTTCTTTGTCTGTGTCGACAAAGAACTAGGAGCATATCCTTGGTCTTAAAAATGTTTATAGGCATAATACTTTTCTATAAACTAGGTTACGCAATTATTTGCCACATTCGGAGTAGAAATATGTATATGCAGGTCTTCCAGAAAAAAGTAGTTTGTAATAAATTGTAATGTGGCACAAAAAGGTAATGACATTTTTAGTTTCTTATACACTTTTAGTATGTTCATGTTATGTTCACAATGGGAACACATTTTATTTTTTATTACAAGCAATTTTAGTATTTAATTCTTACACAGATATTTTCTGACCACCTGAGGCATCGACTTCATAGTTCATAAAAATATTGAGGAGGGCTTTTATATATTCTGTGTAACCATAGTTTGTCAGTAATTATCAAAAACTAACGAATATATCCTTTTATGACTTTAAATGCAGTTAGTGTCTAGGGTTACAGCAAAAATTATTGAAGGGGGTTAGTCCTACTGAAAATGCCATTTTGCTTAGGCAGCCCCAGGCCTTATGGAGTTGGCGCCAGTGCAGACTTTTCTAAATTATCAACATCACATAAATATTTGTATAAGTAAGTATATAATATAAGTTGCTCTATGTAATTTAAATTTCTAAATAATACTATTTATTTATTTGATGCCTTATTCAGGGCTTAAACGACAATACGCTCATTAAATAGAATTAAATCAAATCAGAACCAAGCAAACAAACGTTAAAGTACCCGGAACTCATTCGCTGGAGATGCAAACACCTTTATTAAAACAATGTAGGTTAAATTGGTCTGACTTCAATTTCAACACATTGACACAATTATTAACTATAGTCACTTTGTCTATGTCTTTCTGTATTCAATTTTGAGAGCAAATATGTATATGTTTCACATTGTTTCAAATGGTCTCTCTGTGATGAATAATGTTTAAGGCGCTGAGTGTTTAATAATAAATTCATGACCAATAGAAGAGTTTCACATCCATACATGTGTTTGGTCCATAATACTATCTATGAACACCCTATTCAATAAGTTGACAAGGGGTTTAAAGTGTCGAAATCTATCAGATAATCAGAGTAAATGAAGAAAAACTTTTTAATAAAATGAACCGCAACAAATAGTTTAAAGTTGTTAAAAATTCATGGGTAACACGTTTATAATCTTAAAATAAAACTATACATTATTTAATTTATTAATGCAATTTTACATTTTAAAACTGTTCTAATATTTAAGTTGGTTTTCCGTCCTACCTGATAGCCAAGCCTGCCTGTTTTTACTTTGCCAAGGCATTCGGAATTGGCTGTAAGTCTAAAAACCTGAATTTCATTTTATTCTTCTAGCGTGCGTCCACTTACTAAATGCGACTGTGTCTGGTATATGTTGCGCCTAAAGATTATAGCTCGAGTATTCTCGACGGGAAGCAGACATCAGATAATTTATGCTATCAGTTGTAACTGGTAATCCTGGTCTTTTATTTCTAATTTGTTCTGTACCTAAATATGTCGTTAGCAATGTGTCCAAGGGTGTAACCTATTTTTCCAATTAACTGAATGGATATATTTTGGGCTATATAGTTGTATTTGTCCCTCGATATATTTCGAGAAATATCAGAAATACAACGCAAATATAAAAAATCTGATCAAAGTGTAAGATATTTTCTTTTTTATCTTGAACCAGCCTAGACGTATTTGTACTATTTTATTCAGTCTCTATACAAATGGCAACTTAAGTCTTCAGGCTTTTGAGTTATTTTCCTTCGTTATTCGGAAACTTTTTTCTTATTTCGAACAAAGTACGCTGGGATTTGCTTCACTTTTGAAGTTTTTAGGATGCCCTGGTGTTTGAACTACGCTTTTATGAAAACCACGTTCAGTTTTATACAGAAAGTTTGAGCGTAATTGGTATCTTATTTCGCTTAAAGATCGTAAACAATAAAGTGCACACTAACCCTGTATTTTGCTATTTTTATTATATTAAATTCATTTACACCGATGTTACGAAAGCTCTTGTAAAGCAAAAAGTAGGCACAGAATTTCATCATCAGAGTTATTCTGCTAGAAGACAGTTGTTAAAATTTTGACATAAACCACATTACCACAACTAAGAGCCATCATTATATTAAAATTTCAAATCCTAAAATAAAGCCAATTACCCGTCATACATATTATGCGGCATATTTACACAGAACATGCATTTATATCTGCTATTATAGCTTTGTATAGACAGTGTAATTTGATCACCAGAGTTAATATTATGAAGCACACACGCACATGGTCCTAGTTTTCAGTAAGTACTCATAATAATTAAGCTATATCCCAGAGCTATAAAAGTAATTAGTACCAAAACATTCAACTCCATCAACTTCATCACGACTTTTACTATTAATCATTTTACTTTCTACTTAAATACAAAGAAGAAAGCTTTTGTTGGTATTCATCGTGGCCATTAAATAGTTTATGACGCTAAATTACTTACCACCCAAGGGAATAAAGTCCCAGATTTTCACATAATGTAATCAAAGATGTCGTTGCCGTCAAACGCGGGTGTTGTGAAGGTATGTTGTTTATTTGTCATGTCTTGACTGTAAATCCAGTACAGCAATTTCCAGAAAATTCGACGAGGAAACTGCTTTATATTTTGACAAAATATTTGTTTCTTGTTCAGTCTATGAAGTTCATTATAATATTATAGAATTGATTTGGAATATGTTTTATGTAATTGTAAGGCTTTTATAATACTAAGTGAACGTGTATTACGTTAACTTTCTGTTAGACATGTTTAATTTCAACGCAATAGAAGCTAGCTTAATGTCGTTTATTTTCTGACTATGAAAGAGAAAAACCCAATAAATCTTACCCGACACGGGAACAAAATCTAGTCCTCAACAGGCATTCACATATTTATATCTCATTCAAATCTGCTTGCGGCTCCACACTTGTAAATTTTACGAAAACGCATATTGGTATAAAAATCATTGTGTTCATTTAAGTCATCTTGTATCTGTATGTAAAACATCCAAACTCGTTCAGCGATTAACGCGTGATTGAGAAGTAAACATCTTCACAAACTTTCACATATAGAATAGTAGGAAGCTATGTGTTAATTGAGACATTCCAACTAGATGCAGGCGCTGAGGCGTCATTTTAGACTTGACGTCGCGGCAATGAGGCAACTGAAATATAGGCGAGTCAGCAGATGGTGGGTAATGAGGCTAATGGTTTGGGATGAGGTGTAAATTCTGTGTCATGGCAAGGCTTGGCGTAGAGGTAACCCCTTAACTAGAGCACCTCCGGCCTAAGGTGCTTTTTGAGCGCAAGGTTTCCTACAATTTATTAATTACTTTTGGTATTTTGATTAAAGCACATTACACTGACCCAGTTTCTAGCGTACCGTGAAAATGTTCATTTAAAAAGTGGTTATAAGTTTGTCATCAAAGGATTTTAATATTGCTTTTGAGACTCGATTATAATTATCCTAATGACGTAAATAAGTCAATAATTGTATTGACATTATTTTATGAAACATGAGTCATATTTTATGTTAAATAACATACATCACGCTGATGTCCTTGCAGAGGCATATATAAATGTTTTAGTAATGCTTATAATTTTTGATCCCACTAAATAGCAGACGAGCTTTTTGCTATCTGCCGAACACAGTCCAAAACTCTGTGCTGCTGTTAATCATTTTTGACAGAAAAACCAAACAATATAACTCTATTACGAGAATTGAACTTGAAATCTTATGTACAGCAGTTAAATTCACCACTACCGCGTTACCGATTAAATAAAATGAATATGTTAATTGCTGGAATGCTAAACATAAATTAATAAGCAATATGTCTGGCCGGTAGAGCCAAAGCATTAATCAAGAAAATGTATTTATCAATGAACATCTACGATTATATAATCAGAAAGCCTCGGTTTAATCCAGCACACCGTACAACACAAGCTTAATACATGCACATAGGAGCACGTATAAGCAATTTTTCCAGCTCGCCAAAGGGTAATCGATTCTGCTACACATGAACTTGACTCATACTACAGCTCATTAATCATCGCCTAGTAACTTTATATGGCTGTACGAGCTAGTTGTTTGACAAGGGAAAAATATTTTTCGATATTGGAAAGTCGTGTTCAGAGGATGACTGACAGCATTGTATGATGTGTCAAGCTGTAAATGGATTTTGAGGGTGGACATCGCGCTTTCAGATTAACTGTAGGTCAAAAGTGATCGTCCTATTGTGTGGTTGCATGTTAAAATACTGTACAATACGTAGAAACCTACTGTAGGTTTACTACACTGCATATTATATATATTCTTTGGTTGCGCAGCGGTAATAAATGCGACTGCTGAACATAAGGTCTGGGGTTAGATTTCCGGGTAAAGCAGATTGTGATTGAGTTTTCCGGTCAAGAAATTGTCACTATCGGCACGGAGTTTGAAACTGTGAAACGATAATATGCTTGCTCCCTATTCAGTTGGACACTTAAAACCATAGCCGACGAAACATAGATATGTAGAATATACTACTTCTTCCTACCTGTTCGGTGATGAAAACGATACTATATACGTATATTCTTCGGATTCTCTTGATGCGGAAAAATTTAGTACGAGGCAATCAAAAAAATTTATGTAGTTTCTGTAGCAAGTTCAAGTGGTAAGTGGTACGCCGGCGAACCAACAATAATTGCTGCGGGAGAAAAGTTTTCGAGTAGCGATCACGCACAGGAAAACAAAGTGAAGTGCTTCCACACTAATTAAAGTGGGGAGGCACCATTTGATGCAAGCCATTCTACGCCTATCACTATTAAAATCTCAAGAGAACAAGTTCTTCCAAAACATCAAACGGTTCAACTGACTTCCTAACAGAAAATATTTAGAAGCCTTTTTTGTCAAACACATGATCGACTGCAAACATAAACGCATAGTTTGCCGACGGCACTAACATAAATATAATTGCTAATAATCCCTATTCCCAGTGCGATGCATCTTATTTCTGTAGCAGTTCAATGAGACATGTTTTTGTTGATAACATAACATTACACTTATTCTGTCAAGGAAAGTTTGTATTGACTAGGGAAGTACTTATGTATGTGGATTTAATAAATAGGCTTTTAATAAATTGGTTTAGACCTCATATATAAATGCTTAATATCATGTAAAAGGACATGAAACTAAACAGGACATAACACAGAGAGGTATGTGGTGCAGCGCATGGCCTTCCGTTCGCAGTAATCTGTATCATAATGATATAACGGAATAGACAATTTTGGTGTAATATGTTTTAACATTAGTTCACATTTACGTTGATGATTATTCTAAAATATTGTTGGATTTTTCTGTAGGAAAATTCTTAGTAGCAGAAGTGAGATTGGGAATAAGGTTGAAATTAAACTACTATATACGGTTTTATCGCGTTGTTTATTTATCACTGTATTACAAAATTTTGAAAATATTACTCTACTACTACTATTGATTTTATTTGACTAATTTATAAGCTAATAAAATTATTTAAACTATTAAATCTATTTATTTTTGGTTTACACTTTCCCCGACGTTTCGGGTGCTTTTCAGCAGCCATGGTCACGGGGAGACTAAGATGGTAGTTGTCTCAATGTTCCAGTGTAGTTATTTCAAAGTACCTGAACATAATTTAATTATTGGTGTTTCTATTTACGCAGAATGAGCTCAAAGTATCATGAAGTCTAGCTGTGGTTTGTTTCTTCTTGGGTTTGACTATTTGAAGTACTGGATCCCAAGCTGGTGGTACATTCCAACCATCTTCTCTATTGAAATTGGGATGTTTTTTAATTTCAATAGCCTCGCGAAGCATCCTTGGCAGGAATCGGTGTTCTTTAGCGAGAATCTGTGGTTTGTCAAATCTCAGGTAGTGGTTGGTCCCCTGTTGTACGTGTTCACACACAGCAGACTTCAACGAGCGTTTGTGTTTTACGTCAGCTATGTGTTCTTTTATGCGGGTGCCTATGCTTCTCTTGGTTTGACCAATGTATGAGAGTCCGCAGTCACAATCTATTTTATAGACCCCTGCATCTTGTAAAGGTAATTGGCACTTGACGGATGGTAAAAATTGACTTATCTTCGTTGGCGGCTTGAAGTATGTGTTGATTGAAGCTCGCTTCAAGATGTAGCCAATCTTGTCAGTGACACCCCTTACATAAGGCAGTATAGCAGGCTGGCGCTCGACTGTGGCTGGCTTTTCTCGGGATCTGTGACAGCGGCGCGGCTGTTGGAGCTTGTTGTCTTGCAGTACTTGCTTGACATGTTGAAGCTCGGCGTCCAGGTGTTTCTTGTCACAGATCCCGTGGGCTCTCTGAAACAAAGACATTCCCACGGTAGCTAACTGTTTAGGATGGTGGTGAGATTCACCGTTCAAGTACCTATTTGTATGGGTCTTTTTCCTATACACGTTGTGGCTCAAAGTATGATCAGGATTCCTGATGACAAGTACGTCTAAGAATGCTAATGAATTATTTGCCTCTAATTCCATAGTAAATTGGATGTTGTTATTAATGGAATTAAGATGTTCTAGGAATACACTAACACTATCTGTTGGTAATATTGTAAAAGTATCATCTACAAACCTCTTATAAATCCTGGGTGTGATGGGGGCAGTCTGTAAAGCTCGAGCCTCGAAGTCCTCCATATATATATCGGCAACAACAGGCGATACTGGGGAGCCCATTGCCACACCATCGACTTGTATGTAGAATTTATTGTCCCACAACAGATAGCCAGTTGATAAGCAATGCTTAAGTAGTTCTGCATATTCCTCAGGCATATTGTACTCTATTAGCTTCCTTTTAGTTATTTCAATACAGTCATGTACAGGTATGCATGTAAATAATGACTGTACATCAAAACTAACCATTGTTTCATTGTTAGTGAGACATAGGTGTTTAATCTCACTCACAAAATGGTATGAATCCTTTACATGTGCTCTCGAGTTGCCTCTGAGTGGTGAGAGTATCTTCGCTACGTGCTGAGCCAATCTGTAAGTTGGTGTGTCGATCTGACTCACAATAGGACGTAGAGGAGCGTTTTCCTTGTGTATTTTTGGTAACCCATACAGCTTTGGAGGTTTTACGCAAGCTGATATTAATTGTTTAACGTCTAGATCTAGTCTTTCGGAGTATTTATATATGATGTCTTTGGTTTTGTTTAATATTTTGTTTGTAGGGTCTGTTTTAACCTGTTTATATATTGTTTCATCCGAAAGTAAATTTTCAATTTTATGTTTATAATCTGACGTATCCATTATTACCGTAGCGTTTCCTTTATCTGCACGGAGTACTGTAATATCTGGCCTAGCCCGCAAGTTCTTCAATGCGACGAATTCATCTTTGGGAAGATTCGGTCTGGGCAACTGCTTGTCTTTGAGATGACGGCGGCGTGTCATTGTCTCAAAGACAAGCAGTTATTAATCTGTCAAAACAAACTTTAGACAAAACAACCGAAAAAGTATTAAGTAGAGGTTTAAATTATGCAATAGCACCGGCTAGGATACCGTATGAGGCCATTATTTGCAACGTCGAGGACTGCCTAGTCAAGAATAACATAAGAAAGGAAGATTTGGAGGCTATACGTCAGGATATTTCATCGGTCTTGCGTCGAAGTAAAGTGCCCAGACCGAATCTTCCCAAAGATGAATTCGTCGCATTGAAGAACTTGCGGGCTAGGCCAGATATTACAGTACTCCGTGCAGATAAAGGAAACGCTACGGTAATAATGGATACGTCAGATTATAAACATAAAATTGAAAATTTACTTTCGGATGAAACAACATATAAACAGGTTAAAACAGACCCTACAAACAAAATATTAAACAAAACCAAAGACATCATATATAAATACTCCGAAAGACTAGATCTAGACGTTAAACAATTAATACCAGCTTGCGTAAAACCTCCAAAGCTGTATGGGTTACCAAAAATACACAAGGAAAACGCTCCTCTACGTCCTATTGTGAGTCAGATCGACACACCAACTTACAGATTGGCTCAGCACGTAGCGAAGATACTCTCACCACTCAGAGGCAACTCGAGAGCACATGTAAAGGATTCATACCATTTTGTGAGTGAGATTAAACACCTTTGTCTCACTAACAATGAAACAATGGTTAGTTTTGATGTACAGTCATTATTTACATGCATACCTGTACATGACTGTATTGAAATAACTAAAAGGAAGCTAATAGAGTACAATATGCCTGAGGAATATGCAGAACTACTTAAGCATTGCTTAACAACTGGCTATCTGTTGTGGGACAATAAATTCTACATACAAGTCGATGGTGTGGCAATGGGCTCCCCAGTATCGCCTGTTGTTGCCGATATATATATGGAGGACTTCGAGGCTCGAGCTTTACAGACTGCCCACATCACACCCAGGATTTATAAGAGGTTTGTAGATGATACTTTTACAATATTACCAACAGATAGTGTTAGTGTATTCCTAGAACATCTTAATTCCATTAATAACAACATCCAATTTACTATGGAATTAGAGGCAAATAATTCATTAGCATTCTTAGACGTACTTGTCATCAGGAATCCTGATCATACTTTGAGCCACACCGTGTATAGGAAAAAGACCCATACAAATAGGTACTTGAACGGTGAATCTCACCACCATCCTAAACAGTTAGCTACCGTGGGAATGTCTTTGTTTCAGAAAGCCCACGGGATCTGTGACAAGAAACACCTGGACGCCGAGCTTCAACATGTCAAGCAAGTACTGCAAGACAACAAGCTCCAACAGCCGCGCCGCTGTCACAGATCCCGAGAAAAGCCAGCCACAGTCGAGCGCCAGCCTGCTATACTGCCTTATGTAAGGGGTGTCACTGACAAGATTGGCTACATCTTGAAGCGAGCTTCAATCAACACATACTTCAAGCCGCCAACGAAGATAAGTCAATTTTTACCATCCGTCAAGTGCCAATTACCTTTACAAGATGCAGGGGTCTATAAAATAGATTGTGACTGCGGACTCTCATACATTGGTCAAACCAAGAGAAGCATAGGCACCCGCATAAAAGAACACATAGCTGACGTAAAACACAAACGCTCGTTGAAGTCTGCTGTGTGTGAACACGTACAACAGGGGACCAACCACTACCTGAGATTTGACAAACCACAGATTCTCGCTAAAGAACACCGATTCCTGCCAAGGATGCTTCGCGAGGCTATTGAAATTAAAAAACATCCCAATTTCAATAGAGAAGATGGTTGGAATGTACCACCAGCTTGGGATCCAGTACTTCAAATAGTCAAACCCAAGAAGAAACAAACCACAGCTAGACTTCATGATACTTTGAGCTCATTCTGCGTAAATAGAAACACCAATAATTAAATTATGTTCAGGTACTTTGAAATAACTACACTGGAACATTGAGACAACTACCATCTTAGTCTCCCCGTGACCATGGCTGCTGAAAAGCACCCGAAACGTCGGGGAAAGTGTAAACCAAAAATAAATAGAATTAATAGTTTAAATAATTTTATTAGCTTATAAATTAGTCAAATAAAATCAATAGTAGTAGTAGAGTAATATTTTCAAAATTTTGTAATACAGTGATAAATAAACAACGCGATAAAATCCGTATATAGTAGTTTAATTTCAATGAATAACATTCGCGTAAACAGAAGACAATATTATGGGAATAAGGTTGATCACAACTTAAAACCTGGAATATTTAACTTGTTAAATATAGTACATTTCTTTCTAATAGTCTACCGGAATAAACCACTATAATGCAACTACATAACTTATGTAACAAAACATAGTTTTTATTTTATTTTGGTAGTATACGTTTTGTTGATTCTGCGGCATACATTTACACAAGATTGTGAGATCTCGAATTCTATTTTTAAGTCAGACAATATATCATTGAATTTTTATTAGAACATTCTCAGTGATACAGGGTCTAGAACACAGTGGCGTGATTAGGTGGGACTTAAAAACATAACTAGCCAAATGTGACTGCAAAGCACTTCTTTCTACATTTAAGGTGATATACAGAAGCGTAGCTGTGTAATAAAAACTATCTACAGTGTTGTCCCATACTTGTGTAAAAACGTTATATTTCGTGCCGAAAATAGAGTATACAATATTAAAATTTATTACATTAATATAGCCGTAAGCTGGGATCAGTTTATTGCCATTGTAACACAATATTGGCGCGAAGATAAGTGCGTAAAATATAAGTGAGTATAATTTTAGTTACTCAAAATTTATATAACAATACTGAATAGCAGTAATAGGATTATGTTTGAAGTATAAATTTTATTCTATGGCTTCTCTTATATTGGTGTAATCCATTCGAAGACCTGCTTCAAAAATAGTGCTTATAATGTACTAGATGTTGCCTGCGCCGCGTCGCTCTCGTATATTTAGGTTAGGTTAGGTTAGATAAAGTATTTTTTTCTATGTGAAAGGTACCATATATTCCTCTCTGTGCCCCCGACAACGTGTACGCTTAATTCCATGATGATCGGTCGAATAGCTAAGGAGTGAAAGCGTAATAAATAAACAAACAAACAAAGACACGTTCACATTTATGATATTAGTTAGGATTTAAAGGCTGAAAACCTGTATATGAGTATCACAGTGGTATCAGAAAAGCAGATCGCAAATACTCTGAGTTCTAAATAGTTTGAGACTGATTTTTACGCTGGAACAGAGTCTTTTATATAGATACGTACGAGCCTGTGTGTAATATTGTTCTTGTTTGTAGAATGATACTGCACTGCATCAATTTAATTCCCTTGAGAGGTTGCAGCGGCAGAAGCCATTGAGATCCTAAAACTCAGCGCCAGTGTAAACCCATAACCTTGTTGGTTGTCTTCTACTGTTTTGTCATGGCGAGTGAGTGGTCCAGTAAGCTCTTCCTACTAATACCATCCTTTTCTATCCCCTTCACTACGTATCATGTGTGTATTATATATTAATACTAGCTGTCCAGACAGAGGCTTGAATCCACATGAACACATACAAAAAAATTCATCCAAATCGGTCCAGCCGTTTAGGAGGAGTTTAATTACAAACACACGCATAGAAGATTTATATATACATATAAAGATATAATACTTGGATCGTATCGCTAGTGCATACCTGGCGAGCGGGACGGTAAAGTATATCTTACGGTCATCAAAGCAAGGACTAATGCGCCACTTTAAAAATGTCAGGTATTGAAATGATGGCCTTTGCTATTTAATTTTATTAACTGCTTTATTTTATACGCATTTTGACAGGTTAATACTAACTAATATAATAAATACGAATATGAGTTTGTTTGTTACACTTTTACGCCCTAACTACTCGACCGATCATCATGAAATTTCACATACACTTTATCAGGAGAACAGAAAATGACATATGATGACTTTCATCCAGAAGAAAGTACTGTTACTAACCTGACCTTCATTTAGGCGAGTGAAACCGCGCAAAATATAATAAATTACTGACAACTATTCGCTACCATTTAGAAAAGTTCCTCATATAGGCATATACCAAATAGATTTATAAATACTACAGAAAATAAAATATTTTGTTATAAAGTTGCTACATATAATATTATTGTGCGGTTACATAGCTTACGCTAGTTAAACCTTATGAGGTTCATCAAAATAATGAACCAAGAAATTGTGGGTAGTAAAAAGATCTTCAGAAAAGTTTGCATTGATATCTATTGTACCCTTATCTTAAGATTGACTCATAGTATCCAGTTTCATCCTTAACATATAAATTAAAAATATGTTGTGCGATTGCTAGTTTATATATAAAGTGAGGTTTCATTACTGGGTCTTGAAATGTGTTATTGAGATTTCAACGTGTACTTACGCGTATCTTAAATATTCGCGAAACCAAAAATATAGACGTTATGATAACTAATACTTGTGACAACGAGGACACCTTTCCCTTACTAAATTTTGTCCGCGGCTTCGCTACTAATTTCAATCTAGATTTTGTTAATAAATTTCACTAACAGTACTTTTTTCTGGTAGACAGGTGCCTTTTGTCCTATGTTGTACCCCTGACCACGTGTATGGGTAATTATAGCGTGAAAACGTAACAAAGAAACGAACGACTCACATTCGCATTTATAATATTAAGTTATGATGTATGTAAGTAAATAAAATGTCAACCCATTTTATTATTTAAAGTTTAATTAAAACCCACTCGATAGTTTTGCTCACATTAATTTGCTACCCAGAGAGAAATAAAGCTTTCAATAAAGTTGAATTTAAGTGTAAAGAGTGCTGCACAATGAAACTATAATTTCATCAGAGCTGTCCACTTCACGCCCTGTGGGATAATGTCGCTTTAACACGAGTAGCATATTACATACTAACTGTCCTCGAGACTTTATTCACGTGAATCTAGAGCCGTGTTTGAGATACGTAGAGTAGTCTTTATACCCGAATGTCTTACATCCATGTTATACAGGTATAGAAAAATAACCAAACATGTTATAGCGGGTATTTTATTACTGTTAATAATAGGGATTAAGGTATAAAGTTGCCGTTGTATAGTAATAGATATTTTGAATTGACATAAAACCTTCATGGTGTGAGATTTTTGCTATTTTTCATATGATACCTATGAGATTCTCCTTTTAAAAATGTGCTACATTCGATTTTAGACTTTCATTTGTTTTTTTATTCAGCTTAGACGGGAAAGATGGATACTTCGAAAATCCGAGTCATTTTTGACACGAGTTCTGACGCGGAACTAACGTAGCAGAAAGGGCTCGCAATATCAACGCTGCATTTAAAGAGGAAACTGCTAATGAACGCACCGTGCGTTTTTGTTTTAAACGCTTTCGTAATGGATACTTCGACATGAAGAACGAACAACGTGGAAGACCGCCCACACAGGTTACTAACGCTGAATTGAAGGAGATGGTGGAAGCCGATCCGAGTCAAACTACCCAGAAATAAGCGGCATGGTTTAATTTTATTCTACTTACAATATTAGCTCATTCGCATCAAATCAATAAGATAAAAAATATGAAAAATAGGTGCCCCATGATTTGACTGACCTGCAAAAAGAAATGCGTGTTGAAACTTGTGTCGCCACGTTGATTCGGTACAGAAATGAAGGAATATTGGATCGAATTGTGACATATGACGAAAAGTGGATTCTTTACGATAACCGTAAGCGAAAAATGCAATGGCTGACCCCAAGTCAAGCGCCGCAACAGTGCCCTTAGCAAAGCTTACTAATAAAAAGGTAATGATAACTGTTTGGTGGTCTCTTCATGGTGTTATTCACTATAGCTTTCTCAGGTCTGATCAAGCAATAACAGCAGATGTTTACTGTGCCAAACTTCGAACAATGATGGCAAAACTGGCAGTGAAACAGCCCCGATTCGTGAATCGATTTTCATCATTATTACATCATGGCAACGCAAGACCTCATACTGCACGAGAAACCGTTATAACTCTACAGGAGCTGCAGTTAGAAACCATACGTAATGACGTATCGTTTTTAAATTCAGCTCCTGTAGCAAGCGTCCTGCGTTTATTGGAGCAAGGTCTGGTGAGTACGGAGGATACTCCGTACCTTGACCTTGCTCCAACGGATTACCATTTCTTTCGTGAATTGAACAATTTTCTACGTGATAAAAAAAAATCTCCGGAGGCAGTACAAAATGCTTTCACAAAGTTTGTCAAATCTAGATCCCCGAAATTATATCGTAAAGGCATATATGAACTTCCGTTTATATGATAGCAATGTATACATAGATAATGAGGGTAAATATTTCGATTAAATAAATAATTTTTCAGTATAAATCGGCAATTTCATACTTTAACCCCTAATAATATAGTAAACTATATGTATATATAAATAAAAATCAATTGCCACATGTATGACTGTCACTTAAGAAAGGCTCGACCGATTTAGCTGCTTTTTTTATGTTTGTAATTGTCAGGAAAAGATTTGTATGAACAAAAATTTGCGAAAAATTCGCGAGAAATGTCAAAAATATATTATATATAAATGATATTTTATATGAAAAAGAATTGATTGACGATTTGATATTGAATTTAATTACGTGAAATGTATTTTTATAGAGATTGACAGGACAACGACTATCGAGTCAGCTAGCTTTATATATATTAATGACATGGTGTACATAAGGCCTCGAGTTCTATGTCCATGTTGGACAAATAGTTTTAGGATTTCTTGTTGGTGTTGTGGTGGTGTAGGAGGCAAACGAGCATACGGATCGCCTGATGCTAAGCGATTACCGCCACCCATGGACACCCGCAACACTAGAGGTGTGTGTCCCAAGTGCGTTGCCAGCCTTTTTAGCTCCCGCCCCCCAAGAAGGGGGAGGTTGGGCCTCCAGTATCCTCACTCACTCGACGAAACACAACGACGACGAAATTCATTTAACGAATGCAGACGATATTTCTCAACAATTTTCTCTCGTGTGGGGACCGAACACACAAGACTCTGCGCAAAAGCAGTGATGACGTAACAAATTAAACAACTGCTCCAGCCGTGCAGTGTGTGGATGCTACCACCCTTTTCGAGAGAGAGAGAGATAGACGTTAGACTATGTGTGTATAACGCTAGAACTAAACGCAGCTGCGAAAATGTTGGTAATATATCTCTCCTATCTCTTCGTGAGTATAGTGGTATGTTACGTTATAAATTAATCTGCATAAAAACTGTCTGTAGAACACTCGAGTTCAGTCCGAACACAATGGCTCTCCAGTAATATGAATGCAAAAATATGACTGTCAGTATATTACTCTGACGTCAAAGCGAGTGATTGATTTTGATATATAGTAGTGCATGCTTTATATCGTATAGTGGATTTTATTTTCATTATTTTATTTGAAGATTTTTATTATAATACCAACGCCCTGCGGTTTTACGCGCATAAGTCCCGATACCGTGAGAATATCGGGATAAAAAGTAACCTATGTGTTAATGCAGGTCACCAGCTTTACATACCAAGTTTCATCGCAATCGGTTCAGTAGTTCTGGTGCGAAAGAGCGACAAACATCCATCCATACTTCAATCCATCCTCACAAACATTCACATTTATAATATTAGTAGGCTTTTGTCGAATCGAGAGTGTTATACAGCCCTTTAAGCCCAAAACATCGATTTAGTAATTCTTGTAGAATAGCATAACTCACGAGCAAATGATACGCCATCGAACCTCACACATAATATGTACATACATAGTCTGACGCCAATATCCTCTAAAAGGGTAGGCAGAAATCTAATATGTATATTACACCGCCATTTTACTAGATAAAGATAAAAAAGAAATTGACTCAACATGACATGAACATGACGTGTACAATCAGGTGTTACAGATATTTTTTTGTCTCAACATGCTCTTTCTGGTCAGACATGCAAATGTATCTGCTAAATAAGAATTTTAAAATTATGCTGGATCTAATATAATAATTAACATGTCAATTAAGCGTCTCATAACAATGAAGTGAGATATATTATGTATGTATGTACCTATGATATATTAGGTATGGATTTAGGTATTTATTTAATGTCTAAAAAAAGACACTCCTGCACTAGTAATAATTCCTGTGTCGCGAGGGACTTTACAAATATTTAGACAACGGACACAAAGAACACCCTGACTCGGAACAACTATTTGCAGCTCACACAATTTTTTGTCCCGTGTGGGTATCAAACCCTTTGACTCCGTGTCATCCGTGCAGTCAAGTCAAGGTCTCACATGAGAGGGAGGAACCTATTGCCATTTACGGGGCCTATTCTATTAATCAGCAGCGATAGCCTAGTGGGAAACCGTTGGACTGCCACGCAAAGGTCTCGAGTTCGAATCCAAGGCGCGCAACTCTGACTTTACGAAGTTATATGCGTATTATTTAGTTAATTATCGCTTGTTTTAACGGTGAAGGAAAACATCGTGAGGAAACCTGCATGTCTGAGTGTACTCCATAATGTTCTCGAAGATATGTGAAGTCTACCAACCCGCACTAGGCCAGCGTGGTGGATTACGGTCTAACCCTTCTCACACTGAGGAAAGGCCCATACCCAGCAGTGGTACAGTTTAATACAGGGCAAATATTATTATTAGTTATGCCTATTCTTATTACCAGAACGTAGTCAGGGGCTATTCCCTGACTACGTGCTGGTACTGAGAATTTATTGACAGAAAAGCCTAAAGAAACGTAGCTCGATCCGGGAATCGAACTCGATACTTTATGCACGGTAGTCGCATACTACCATTGCACCATCCACTAAGACAGACTGAGTACTTCATACCTCATAGAACAGATTAATAGAGCATCTATGTCACTCTACAAATAAAAGCGTCTTACTTTAACATATTGTGCGTTAAGGTAGCGTAAATATTGTTTTAGCTACGTAACACGTAGCATTAAATAGTACCTAGAAAGGAAAAGCAAATAAAAGCGATAATTTGTCGTACGTCTTGTTAGAAAGAGATAAATATATTTTTATCATGTCTTATTGACAACTGCAAGCTAATTGCCAAGCGGCTTACTATACCTTGTCCATCCGTTTATTTTCTTTTTGACAGTTCGAGACAGTTCGAAATTAGTGACGCGTTACCGATTCGATTTGAAATAATAATCGATTTTATTTAAGAAGAACTTTCAATCGATTTAATGCATCGACTTATTTTTAGTATAAATATTAAGTATTCGTTTATAAGTTTTTTTAAAATTATATTTGAAATAAATAAATATATAAAGAATAAATCATTAAAATAAAAATATTTATACTTATAAATAATAAAACGTATACGCGTATTATATTTCAAGTTATTACCTTTACAGAAACAATACTTACATAAAGTCAATTTCTTTTTTCATATTGTCGATTTATCTTATTTCAAGACCTGTTTTATAGTCTGTGGTTCTTTGTTATGCACAGAGCACTTCACTAAGTGGGCGTTACCCGACAATAAAGTATGACATTACTGTAGTACATTATTCCGAAAAAAAAACGGTAAAACATAGGCGTGAGCTGTCAAAAAGAAAAACGGACGGACAAGGTATAAATACCTTTTCTCTATATGATGTGAAACTGTAGAAAAATCGATATATTAATATGTAATTCTTTTTAAGGATATTGCCGAGACGGAGGGGTGTGAGATATTACACAGTAAAGGTTTACATGGAGAAACATGCATGGAACTAACATTTTACAACAAACAATAATTATCAAGCGCTGCGCGATCACTAGTACTTATTAATATTTAGTAGTACGAGTAACCTTTTGCTAGCCTAATTATACCTCTTTGGACTGTCAATGGTGAACAAAATCGTCTGAAAGTCAATTTCTCACCGAGCAACAACCATCAAACCTCTATAGGCAACCTTCTTCAACTTCTTAATCGTCATTTTTTCGATAGAGTTAAACCAGATATCAGAATATTTCAGGATACTAACATATCTTATTGGCATAGTATACATGTTCGTAATAGGACCCCGCTGTTTTATGACCTTTTAGTGCTACGGAGTGGTTTCATTTTTTGTAACTGATGACCTATCTACAAGCAGACAGATCCTAATTTAATATCATAAATACGAACTTTAGTTTTTTTTTGTTTGTTACCTTTTTACGCTTTCACTACTCGACCGATGATAATAAAATCTCGCATACACGTTGTCAAGGAAACAGCAAAGACCATAGCTATCTTTTATCCAGGAAAAAAACACTGTTCTAACCTAACCTAATATAAACCCACAAAATCTAGTTTTATGATAAATATAATTACACGTTCTATTTGAATGATTATATCAAAATTTGAAAACTAATTGCGGTTTTTTTAACTTCCTTATAAGTTCCATTGTCTGTTTAATCGATAAGAATCAAATACCGAATACTAACTGAAGTAATAAATAAACGATACCACGTACCACGGTGAACATACATTTTAATCTTTACATAAGCAGTCATACCTTATCTAGACTGACGTCGATATGCACTTAGATATTCAAAGGTTACACTGAATAACCTCTTGAAGTAAAATCTTCAGAGTTTTTCCGGCACTGCTCCCTAACGACTCCGTCCCTAAGCGTATGGAATATGGTAATGTGACGTCATCTTTTGTGATGGAGCTGGAGTACACTTAGGCTTTATATGTAGTGGTAGGCTTTCATGTACGTTGAAGTCATGTTGTAAAAAGGAAAATAATTTCAGTTCAATTTTCGTATTGTTACCTTCAGATGAAGGTTTACTCATTTGAACAAAGCTATTTTTAGAGATTTTCGTGGATATTTTTATACTCTTGGAAGAGATCGTAGAAGATCACAATTTTGAACTTAATCAACGACTTTTTGATAAACTGTACTTATTTAATTATTATTCGCTTTATTGTTGAAGTAAATCATGAGATCCGTAATGTTTTCGAAGAAGTTCGGTTTTAAATGATGAAATGTTTGCGGTTTTGCAGAATTTGGATTACGTGATGGACTATGGCTTATTTTTTCATATTGATTCCCGGGCTTAGCATAAATAACACTAATATTGTTCCATATATTTTTTTCTGATTTACCTAGTTTACGTATTCCATTTAACAACTATGGTTTCATTAATAGTGTTTATTTATTTGCGGTACGAAGATACAGACTACCAGATCATAGCACACACTTACCAAGCTGAAACGTTATCATGTCAGTGTCTTTGCCCGCAGTTGAATAATGTAAGTACTACAAAGTATCTCGGGGTAAAAATAGACAGTCTACTAAACTGGAAACCTCATATTGAAATACTTACATCTCGTGTCCGTAAACTGATTTTTATAATGAAAAAATTGAGGAAATGTGCTGATGAAAATATTATGAAAACATGCTATTATGCCCTATGTGAGTCTATTTTATCTTATTGCATTATAGCATGGGGAGGTGCTCATAAGACTAATTTCCTACCTTTAGAGAGAGCACAGCGAGCGGTGATCAAAGTTATTAAATTTAAACCTTTTAAGTACCCCACAACGATGCTTTACGCCGAGTACCAGGTTCTCACAGTCCGCAAACTATATATTCTTTATATAACTTTAAAGAAACATTCCACACTAGAATTTGATCCCCACTTTATCCAAAAACGCAGGAGCTATAAAATCTGCCCATCAGCAAAATCAAAATCTGCACTTGCTCAACGTCACTATCAGATTATCAGCTGCCATCTCTATAATATTGTAAATAAACAATGCGTCATCTATCCGCTCAACAGACACCAATGCAAAAAAGCAACTTACTCATGGTTATTAAGCCTTGATTATGAGAATACCGAAAATCTTCTCAAATTATCTACACTTTAATTCTCATACAATGATTTACCCGCACCCAAACGCACACACATACACACACACACACACACACTCACACATACAAACACACACACACACAAACACAGACACATACACACACACACTAACAATACATCTTTATTAAAAGGCTCGCTTATATATATATATTTATGTTAGTCATAGTAAATACTCACTTGTATGCAACATCATCTACTAACTTCAATGGTCACCAAACCAATATCTAATGTGAAATCTATTTGTAAGAGCGCTGGTACCCATAACACAAGTTCGATCTTACCTTGGGTACCAGAGTTCACTTAAACACTACATATGGAAATCTACTTTAGTACATTAATCTATTTTACTTTAACTATAACTCATGTAAGTGTGATGTTCAACTAATTTGATAAATAAATAAATTTCATTCATTCATTCATTCATTCATTTCATTCATTTTTCATTCACAGGTTATCATAATAATAAAGTTTATACCTAATGTTATATATATTACTAATTTGTTGGTTGCCCAAAACAGTAAGTAAAGTGTGGTAACTACTTAAGTACCAGCTAGCATATATTATCCTTACAGCGCCAACGGATCATTAAATCACGATCAGAGAAGGCAAGCTTAATATCTATATATCTGCAATCAGATGAAATACTTTAACGATTGCCATTATGGAATGATATAGTTATAAATAGTATAATAACAGTTTAATAATTACACGTGTCGTAAATATCATACTCACTCTCTTGAGCTAAGTTTTAACCTTCTAGAGAATAAAGCTTGAAAGAAAAAGCTTTCTAAAATAGAGGCGATCGTTTACAATAACAAAATGGTAATTCCCGGAATTATTACGACAAACACTGTGATAATTTATCACTCTCAATAGCAAAATGAACAAATGATACCTTTATGTGTTTTTATTCGTGTCTACGAATCATTACGCAATCGCTCGTGCAAGCAAGACAAAATCCGTTGTAATAGGCACATTTTTCCCTTTTTCCTTATTTCATCCTTAAAAGTGTGCTGAGGAAAAGGGTTAAGTATGTGATGGGCTGGATACCTGTCGCTATGTGCCACATAGTGCTACTTTGTCAACTTTAATGCAGTGTACTCTCGTGAATATAAGTAAGTACTTTGATACTGAACTGCTTATGGTGTTAAATATTTTATAACTTCGTAACACGACAGTTGTTGCTTAATTTTAAGGGACTGTTTTTGATTAGGCGATTATGTACATATGTATATTATATTTAAAATAGGAAAATTACTATTTAAATTTCTAATACCAATGTCTCCAGACTGCTGCTAATAATTTACTAATAGGAAATTAGAATCAAAATATTCTCATTTTTAGAGTAAGTATATAATTGTGTTCGTAGAGGTCAACTTGCTAGTTACGAATTATTTGGGACCGAAATCTGACTGGACATTTGTGGTCTACGAGGATTATATCTTGGGTACTTCATTACCTCTGAAGTTATAGTTAAACTGCGGGCACAGCCTTTATTTAACTATGACTCCAGAGCTAACGATTTGCCAATAATATATTAGTAGGCTGGGCGATGAAACGATGAGAGGCGACATCCTCATCGTTCCATCGTTTCTTAAAAAACCTGTACGTTATTAAAGTAACGAGGAATACTTCAGACTTTGATGACAGATTGATCGACAGGTTCAGCTGCCACGATAAAGTGTTGAGTATTACCAAAAACGAAAGTTGAGTAAGTTCAGCCATTTTTATAACCTGTTATACATTAACGTATTTGATGGTGAATGTATATAATAAGTACCTACCCTAAAATATTATGACAATTGGTTCAGGATATCATTACAAACAGTATCAGCAAGTGATGTGCAATTACTTAGAAAAACATTTGAATATTCAAAAATTGTATGTACCCACTTATTCGAATTAGTTGTCACAAATTATTATTCCAAATATAATCAAATATTTGATTCACGATTTTATAATGAGATATTCAGTCGTAATCGATTGATACATTCATATTTACGTTTTGTGAATACCTAGACAAATATTTATTTCACCTAAACGATTAATCAAACCATAAATATAATACGTATGTCTTCTTCTCCCTTGCCTTTATTATTCCCAAGTCACTTGTGGAAGGCTTTTCTAGTCTAACCGGATTTGATTAGATATCAGTTTTCACACGGAGCGACTGCCAACTGACCTCCGCAACCCGAAGGCTAACGATACCCTAAGGCTACACCAGTATCAGGATACTATAGGGCACTACTGACTTCCCAATAACGAGTGCCATAGATGTTGATGGCAGCCGGGACCGACGGCTTGACGTGCTCTCCAAGGCACGGAGCAGGCGATAATTGTTAATCAATACGCACATAATTTCGAAAAGTCATATAACTTCCGAAAGTCGGAGGTGCACGACGTGAGTACGAACCCAAGACCCTCTGCATTGCGGTCTGTTGGTCTCCCCACTGAGCTATCGCTGCTCTTCTTTCTCTGAATAGAATACGTATGTATATTCATGATATATGCACGTATCTATATAAATACATATATTTGTATATATTTTATTTGGATTATATAATATGTTTATTGGTATGTATATATTATGTAATATATCGTGATATTCTATAGTAGGTATATGTACGTGCATATTTCATGCTATTGTATGAACCTAAAACTTATTATTTCTGCATCACCTTACACTTGACTGGTAGATAATGCCTGTGGCATTAAGTCCGCCGATGTACTCTTTTGTGCATAAAGATTTAAAAAAATAAATGAATGCATTCAAATCATTAATAATATTCGTATCAACATTATCAATCATTTAAATTTTCGATCTATAAAAATCATCTTCATCACTAATTTAGACCCAAGTTTAGAATAAAACATGTCTCTGTATCCTTGTGAATAAGCTAATAATCGCCTTGCACAAAGTTGATAGAGCAAATAAGTCTCGTTGTTCTCTGCAAACATATCACGTAATATTTCTTGCTAAGCAGTTTCCTACTTTCTATTAGATTGAAGCCTGCCACTTCAATTAATTAATTACGGCTGATTCACATTAATTTAGGTACACAAAGCCAACCAACAGAAGTATAAATAAGAAATATAAGAAGGTTCTCCCTCTACAGAAAATATTCTTTGCCAATAGGTAGAAAGAGGTAGGTATATATTTGAGTAATATTAATGTATATATGATATTTTTTAAAGAGATAAATTGTGGAACGTATGAACACGGGGGATTACTAAAAAAAAATTGGTGACAAAGAGTAATCACTTGAATTATATCAAAGACAGATTAGGTTTAGCGAGTTCAGACAACAAATTCGAGCTCGTACAAATTTGGTGAACTAGTATACATATGCAAAAAGGGGAATGGTCGATGACTCGATGCGGGTCTCACAAAAGACAAAGTATAAGCACATTTTATATTTTAATTTAAAAGGTATAAAATTTGTATTTGAAAAAGATTACTAGAAATAGCACAAGAAATAAACCCTGTATCACGGAATCTTTACAAACATTTAAACAAAGGACACAAAGCATACCCAGATTCGGAACGACTTTATGTGGATCACACAATAGATGGCGCAATAGCATTGGCAATTGTAAAAAATCGTTGTATATAATCTAGTCTGGCCTTTGTGTCCGAGGCTTTACTCTATAAGAAAGCCGTGCTTGTATCTACTGCGGCTAATGAAGAACTTGTTTATTTGTGGGACACGATTCTCTCACTATTTTAGAAGATCGAGAGAAAATATGCATTTTCTGTCTTATAACGGTGTAATAAATTACAAAGAGCAGTTCAACAAAGACAATTTTTGCAGCCGTTGTGTTAAAACAGAGAAAGAATTGTGTTGTTATTTTATGTTAGCATTCATTGAAGTAGTTTTACTCTGCAATATTTTATTGACAAAGAATATTTTATGTTTACAATTACATTAAAATTAATGTAGTATGCTTTTATCGTATGTGTCTCTGTCAATGCCATATTATCAATGAATTTATAAATGAACATAATAGGTAATCCAAACATACTAACATTGATATAATGTATAATTTAATCAGAAAGCTATTTGCGCAGTGACATATGTACTGTCAAAGGTCATCAGCATTGATAGATAATGTTAATCGAACAAGGACAATTAAGTGTTAATGTTATTCGTCATCACTTTTTATAGAAACTGTTATAATCTGGAGATGTTCTTTAGTAACGATTTAAGATTCTAAAAAGCCTCGCTGTGCTGTAAGCCGGTAATAAATAATATCAGCCCTGTGTTAAACAATCACGTTGCTGGGCACAGGCGTCTTCTCAGTGTGAGAACAGTTAAGCCACAGTCCACCACGTTGGCCCAGTGCGGGTTAACAGTCTTCAGATATAGTCGAAAAGATTATGCAGAACTCTTAGACATGCAAATTGCCTGTATTTTCTTTACCGTTAAAGCAAACAATAATAAACTATTTAGCCGCTATTTAGAGAAGAAATATTCACTCCTTATACAATTAGTACTGCGATTCCTATTTACTACTGCTTGCTCTACAATACGCGAGCGACTCCCCTACCAAGCAAGCGTATCTAGGTTACAGTAACCATCAATTGGATGGTATATTTTTTTGAGTGCCTCCGTGGCACAGCGGTAATGAATACGACTGCTCTGTATGAGAACTCTTGTTTAAATCTCGGATTGGACTAAAAAAGAGGCTATTGGGATTTTCTGTTAAGCAATTCTCTTAAGCACACCGGAGTTAGAATGTTGATGGTGTTGTTCACCTCAAAGCCTTTGAAAATACGTAAACTTGTTGGTCCGCCGGATCTCGCTCTGGTCGTGACGGATTGCTATCGCATCGGACTATGAACGTATGAGAATAGGTAATGCAGTTGTGTTTGAGCACATAATTGTACACTATAATATCTACTGCGTAGATGGCCTCGGGATCCCCAGTTATCACAATGTATTATGGTACTTTGTGATAACTCTGACTGATACAAAAAATATATAATAATAATATTATCGTTCCTGTATGTAAGCTGTCCTACTGTTGGGCACGGCCTCTTAGCTTACGAAGGGCCATAATCCACCACACTGGACCAGTGCGGGATGGGAGCCTAGATACTTAGGTACACTAGATAACGTAGAGCTCTCAGTCATACAGGTTTCCTAACTATGTTTTACTTCACCGGTAAAGCGAGCGATTTACGCTACGCACATAATTTAAAAAAGTCAGAGGAAGTAGTACGATGGTAGAAAATCGTGCCATATGATCGAACTCGAGACCTCTGTGTGGCTGTCTCTCACTAGGCTATCACAGGTAACAAAGAAACTAAACAAGAAATTTGTTTTCATATATTTTTTGTTTATACCCGAATCATATAAGACACTGCTATTATTCTTTTCTGGCAACCTTATATCCGACCTGAAAATTAAATAAGTAATGTATTAAGCAGAAAGAAATATATATCTTGTCTCCTAAATATTTTTATTCCCTTTGGGATGACTAGATAATGGGATTTAGAAAGTAGAATATAGAATATCTTGGTAGGGAAATGGTTACTCAATCTATAGAATAAAGTACTTACTTACTCATATAAATCGTAAACTAAACATAATCTTGCTTCTGAAAAATGCAATGCGCTATGACCTTTTTTATTTTGTTTTATATAGATTGTAAACCGTTTGGGTAGTACATGACTAGATTTTTTAGTAACTTCTTGAGATAAACTAAATATATAAACGTTTTTGAAGATGTTTTAACGTCGGTAGTGCACAACATAGGAATTGAACCCTCTACATCTCGTTCCATCCTATTTACTGAGCCAAATTGCTCAATTTCTTTTCGTTAGCCCACACTTCAAACCATGCCCTGAATTATCACATATGCTACTTTTATCTCAGTAGGTATGTGTTGAAACTAGTGAATGATAAGATAAACAATCTTGTGTTAATATTATATTAAACAAAGGGTCTTAATCGCATTGCTAATTATTTAACGATAGTATTTACCTACTTATTCCCCGACTTTTCGACCGACTTGCATCGATCGTGGTCACGAGTTTACTGGTGTGAAGTTCAGCGACGCCTGTGGCGGTTTCGGCAACTACTCTTACTTAGTCATTTTATTAATAAAAATTAAGGACGTTTAAAGTCTTAAAAAGCTTGTTATAAATTTTTGTTCTTAGTAATTCGTAAACCAACTGAAGTCGTTTCTTTATCTGCGTGCTAGTGTTTGTGTGCAAGCCATTTGCTCATCGCTCAACTGTGTCATATTCGGTGACTGATCGGGTAAACAGTGAAATTGATTGTTTAGGCAGGCTCCAGATTTTCGCATCACGCCATTACTTCATCTCTTTGTACCACATTAAAATATAATAGATATAAATACTGACTATCAACTATCATATTTTGAAGAAGATAAAATAATTATTCTGGATAAATAATATGGATGAATTTATCCGTCTGAAAGAAAAAACAAGTATAGACGCCCAATGAAACCTCGGCAACGCAGCGATAGTGAAATTACTGTGCATCGGGTCTTCGATTTTCGGGTCGCGAAGTTATTCGGTTTTTCTGTCTAGACATTCTCAGTAGCAGCCATTGAGTTTATATGTACTACGTAGGTACTAGAGAAGGCATCTGCTAGATTGTCTGGTAGAGTCGCCTATATGAGTTAAAGTCCTCGCTCGTTTTAGCATGAATGGGCCGGATCGACTGGAGTAGTACTACTTTCTCACAGAATATCGGCGTGAAGTAACGGTACCCGTACTGTTGCGTTTCGTATCGGTAAGTGAGAGAGCCGGAGGCCCAGTTACCCCGATCCTTTTCCTATCCTTTCCTTTGACCTTTCCCTCCTTCATTCCTTTTTAAAGGACTGGCAACGCACTTGTGACTCCTTTGGGGTTGCGGGTGTCAATGGGCGGCGGTAATCGCTTACCATCAGGCGATCCATCTGCTCGTTTATCAAATTATGAAATAAAAATTTAAAAAAATTCACTCTAACGCGTGGTACAAAAAGTTTGGTTGAGTTGTCTCTTCTAGTACGTAGTACTTAATAACTCAATCGTACATATTTTACTATCACGATTTCTATCCTGATAGTTATATAGTATCCTTAGTGCAAGATATAAAATGTATTTATAATAAAATATAAATGTTGCTTTGTGAGTCCCACGTCACTGAATCAACGGTACATTCTAAATAAAACTGAACCCACAAATAAAACGAGGCTAATTCAGTGTGTACCGTATAAAGAGTAGAAGAGTGTTCCGCACAGTTGCGCTATTCAAGCCTTCATACAATTTTCATTGTATGAAGGCTTTCGTCTAAACAAAAAGTAGAAACATCAAACAGTTCCCGCTCTTACTGAAGCTGACTGCAATATAAAGAGCTTTTAAAAATTTAACACGGATGGTCAAATTTGCAATTTTTATGTCGAAATGCTAACTCAACATTCCAGTAATATCGACTTTATGGCTTTTTACTTGGTAACCGAAAAGCAAACGATTTTTTAATAAGTAGCTGGATTCATTAACAACGTTTTATAATTCATGACACGGTTATCATGTGCAAGTTACTAAAAATGGAATTGGTTGGGTCCTGTGCAATTGCACAGGTTGTATATACGTCAACAATATGCCATCGGAGCGACGTAAGCATGTAATTCGTATCATAAATTCGCACAAGTAACCTGCACGAGTCAAAGGTTACCCTTTGACTAAGAGATACAGCAAGTAATATAGATCTTTGGATCTATATTGCTTCATGTATCTCGACGGATATACTTACCTGCATTATTATGCTATATATATAATACAATTATATAATATACAATGTAATATGTGATATTCTTGCTGACTGTATATACGTCGAGCTACAATGCCGGATCAATGATGAAAATTTGGTTGCCCTGCAATATTGAAGATATCTTAAAAGAGGCCAGAAGATGAAAGATCAAGCAGAACAGTAACAGAGTGATATTTACAGCCGTTATAGCCGAGAAATGCAAGTCGATGTTCGAACAATAACGACTAGTCAAAGAAGTCAAAAAGTAGCAGCCTTACCTTTTGTAAGGATAGCTCATAATATATGGATCGAAATTTTCTGTTCAGTGAATACTCATGAGCCAATTTTGATCCAAAGTTGTGTGCAAGCTTAACTTAACTTAGTTGTTGCATGTTAATAATTCTTATTAGGACTATCAATAGTGAAAACACAGCATTAAGGTATTCAGATTTCGACCAAGGGATACTCTGTAAACAAACAAGTACGATCGTATATTTAAACTCACACCTCAAACAATGAGAAAACAAAACCTAACGTTGTTCAATGTTTCGTATGCTTAGCATCGACCTACAGTTCATTTAGGCTTGTGAACCTCAGTGGTAGCAAACAATTTGTAATTATAACTTGATCGCCATCTAACCAATCGGTTTTCATAAACTAAATTTAACAACTAGAATTTCTGAATCAATTATCCATCCATTTGAGGAGTCCCATCAAACTCCCATATCACCGCTCGGTCTGATCATTCACAAAATAAAAGACAAAGGTGAGTACAATTTAACTCCACACTAGCCAGATTTACATGTAAAAAGGCACTACCTATTGTTCGACATCCGTTAAAATATTTGCAAAAGCCCTTTTGTCAATTTCCGTTGAGACAAACAGCGAGCGAATCAGGATATTGGCGTTACACTCACTGAACACTAACAAAGCGAAAAATTCTACATGTGTATTCTAAAGCATGTGTTTTATATGAATAGATGTCTGTATTGAAATATATTTGACTTTTTAGTACCATCACATAATCATAATTATACGTTTGTGATAGTGGTCATGGGTTGGATGCCTGCATTGGGCAATGTTTGGCCATTCGTTGTGTATGTTAAAAAGACAACTCTCACGATAGAACTATCTTAAATCTCTAAAATATAAATATATGTTTGTTTTTGTACATTATTTTACACACAAGAACAAATAGCAATAAAAAGATTGTGTACATTTTTGTGCAAATAGAATAAAAATTAAATGCAAAATAAGGGATTATCTCAAATCGGATTAAGAATTATAAAAAACAATTACTCATTGAAAATAAACTACTATAAACATACGGATTTTATCGCGTTGTTTATTAATCACTGTATTACATAATTTTGAAACTGTTACACTACTATTACTATTGAATTTTACTAATATAAAAGCTAATAAAATTATTTAAACTATTAAAAATATTTATATTTAGGTTTACACTTTCCCCGACGTTTCGGTTGCTTTTCAGCGGCCATGGTCACGGGGAGAGTTCAAAAGTTCAAAAGTTCTTTATCTTAATATAACTGTTGGATTTTATTAATAAAAAAATCCTATATACAAACAAAAATCACCGAGACCCGCAACAACTATTTGCGGGTCACACAAACTTTTGAACCCGTGTGGGATTTAAGTACACAAAACTCAGCACAGTGGCAGTGGAGAGATGACTACTTAAACTGCTACACCATCAGTGCAGGTATTAATCAATGACGTAATATAAATAGAAGCGTCATGCATGAACATCACGGCACTCGAAAAAGGCGTAAATACTATTGGTAGCTAGACAGCTACGTAGACGCACGAAGAAAGGGAAACAAAATTAAATGTCATCTAAGGAATTCCTGTTGTTAGAGGGAGATAAATATATTTCTTTAATTACGTTGTCATTCTGTGGTGCATGCTCATTGACCGAGCGCGAACACATGACTTACCTCAGGCGCCAGCCGCCATTAGAAGACATCGAAAAAAAATAAAAATCCGTTTCTCCTGATACTTACGCATGAAATGATACTTTTTTATCTTTCACAGTTGCAGTATAATTTTTACATTGCCTAAAAACACAGGACGACATTTTTGTTGTTGTTGAGGAAGTTATTCACTCAAGTTATTTTAATGTAATTGTCACGTACACCCGCGGCACTTGTTGGTACGTGACTAAATGGACTTCTGGTAATTACCTTGCATTCATGTTGCCACTACAGAGCGCGGGCAACGTATCTATCATTATATATATATATATATATATATCATTGGGTATAATGGGTGTTTTCAATTAGGATTTCCTTTGTTGTAACTAGGTTTCTGGCAACCCATTTTTGGTTGACTATATAATAGATCTAGTTGCACGCGAATCAAACACTGATCAAAGTGAGACGGTCAGAAGTTAAATGCAATGTATCGAAGTATAGATACAATATGCTATCTATTTGAAGCGGGGTATTGTAAGTTGGATAACGCCCAGTTCTATGCAAACTATTATTAAACTGTGGATCATACAGAACTAAAGGAGGGTGAGAACCCCTGGGCCCACCAGTTATCACATTGTAATTGATACCAAAAAATTCGTTATATTTTTAGGTACTTACCACTAAAATACGTTTGATTATTTCTTCATAGAAAGCGAGAAACTTATATTAAATTAAGTTAACCAATAATCGATTAATATGCATCTCTAATAATATACTATCGAGTATTATTAAATCGGTATAATCTCAAAATGTGTTCTATAATCGAATGATGATAATAAAAACTCAATCGATTGAAAATCGTTTTTGGTTATTAATTATCTGTGGTGTGGAAATTAAGTTCAACACTCGTTCGGTTTGTTCCAAATGTACCATAGAGATTAGAGAAGTATATTTATTATTTATATAAAAATAATGTACTCTGTGGTTTGTTCTTTATGAGTGCGCACGTATTTTTCTTGTTTTGTTATTTTGTTTGCTTTACCCCACGGCTTTGGCTTGCTAAAAGACTGTTCGACGGATCTTGTGACTTAGAATTACCTGGCAATTCATATTAGACAACTGATTACGTATTGGATATTGATGACATGGATCGCTGTGTGAACTGTACCATTGCGATAGGTCGCAATAACTCTATTGGCGGAAGAGTTTTGGAGGATGAAGTGATTTTATCAGTTATACGTCAAGGGCATGCATAGGTATAGATATAGCAAGTGAAAAATGCGTGCAGTTGCATACTTATAGAGGGTAATGCCGCAATCTAAGTAATCTAGTGGATCTTTGCTTTGTCTTTTAGTGGTCCGCATCTGCGTGTTACAAACAAGGACGGTTTTTTTTATTTATAGGTACATAAAAATCAAAGCAATATTGATGTTTGTTTTCTGAGGTGCCTACTTCTATCTATCTGTCAGCCACAGACGTCCACTGCTGAACATGGGCCTCCCCCATAGACCGCCACTGGTAAATAAATAGATAAACCTTCGATAAAGTACCTCCGAATAAACATATATAACATTTTGCAAACGATTAATGTCATATAACCTCACTTTTACTTTATTTTATATAACTTAATTTCTGGGAAGCGAAATATCACAAAATTTTTGATGACGACTTGTTATTATATTCTCTTTCAAATAAGGCTACTTTGATTATGATAACAACTGGGCCCAGATATATATGGAGTGATTCCTTCGTCCTTTAAGCCCGTACTAGCTAATGTTTATATTAGGATTAATCTATAGTTTTGCTGAACAAATAAAATATAATAAATAATATGGCACGAACCTCTTCTCAGGGTAAGGCCATTGTCCACCGAGCTGGCCCAGTACGGGAAGGTAAACTTCACATACCTTTGAGAACTCTCAGACAAGAATATTTCCTCCCGATGTTTCCTTCAATTTTAAAGTTAACGATATTTAACTATTAACACTACACGTTCAAAAGTTAGTACTTTCTTGGGATCGAGCTCGACTCCTCTACGTAGGTAGCAATCCAATGATCACACACTAAGCTATTGTTTCATCCAAACAGATTAAAAACTTTCACACGTTAGAATAAAAAGGGGAATCCACAAATGACTCCAAACCTGGGTGCTTTTTGATACCTAAAAAATAACGCTTCAACCAATTCGAAAAATGAACCGGACACGGTATGAGAACGACTGCTGTGTATCAACACAGTTGTTCTCATACCGCTGCTCCAGTAAGGCTCCTTCAGTAGTTGTAATTAAGGAACAAAAGGAACCCCGAATTGAATCTGTCGTACAAAGGACCATAATATTAGTTTTAGATGAATTTTATTAATATTTATGTAACCTAAAATTATAGCTGGCATAATTTAGACGTAATTCTTTTGCCTACCCCTTAAAATAGAAGCGTGAGATAATGTATGTATGTAAAACATTGTAAGCTTATACAGTTATTTTAAGAGGATTCTTTACACGAACAATACGATGAAATAAAAATATCAAAGTCGTCCGTATAAACTCGCTAAAACAATCGGACTATTAGGGTCTTAGAACTAAGTGAATCTAAACTAGCAGCAATACACTTAAGCATAATGTGTAGTCAGAGCGGCTTAGTATTAACGTACAGGACTTCGCTTTTCAGTTACTTACTCCAGTCGCCATGTCGGGGCTAATTGTAATTAGCCTCGTTTGAAAAGTTCTAACGGGATTAGCATAAAGGCTAGGAGGCTCTATAGGCTTGTTAAGTTCCATCGTACGACTGCTATGAAGCGGAAATATTGACGTAAGTTTTAAATCTGCTGATTTAAGAGGTCGTGTTTTTCGTTGGTGTGTTTTTCGTTTGTATATTTATATAATTAACTTTATGAATGCCAAAGTCTGTCTCTTGTTTTGTCATTCTTATAAGTAATATTTTTATACATACTGTTATTTTTCGTTAGAACCATTAGAACGCATTATGTATATTTATATATCTACATATACCTTTCTTTACGTATTAGTATTCGTAAAGTTAAAACTTCGTATCTCTTTTTATCCCTTAAGTGAGAAAATGTGCATTGGACGTTTTGAAAATTATACTTCTGCAATTTCTACCACAGTGCGAACACGATTACTTACTAAGTTATATGCTTGAAGATAAAACTTTGTAGCCATTCGAATTTTCATTTAATTTTATATAAAATTTTAAATTTTGTGCAGAAGCTTAAAGTTTCCTTCTCCATTTAAACTTTATCTATGTCAAATCTCACACACGAATGAGTGTAGAAGGATCAACATAAATATTAAAAACAAAATGAACAATATAATGAAATGAATGTAAAATGAATAATAATAATAAAATGAATGATAATAATAATGTCCTCTAGACCGAATTTCGGCCACGGCGGCCAGTCTTAACGGAGACTGGCTATCTGCGTTCCTGAGCTACTATCTCCTGATATTAAAATGCACAAGTATATGCGCAAACACAAGAGCAAACGAGGGAACTCTCATGATCCGATGGGATGGTAATCTGACACGACCGGAAAGAGATCGGGCGTAGGACCAACGGCTTTACGTGCTTTCCGAGGCACGAGGGTGTCTAACACCGCCAACTTCCTAACTCTGGGCTGCTATTGAGATTTCTCAACAGAAAAATGCAATAACTTTTTGTTGGGTCGACCCGGGAATTTAACCCGAGATCTCATGCACATCAGTCGCATTCACTACCGCTGCGCCATGGAGGCAGTTAATTCGCTATAAAGCTCGAATTTCGACCACTGAGCGAGAACTAGTTTTTGTAAAAAGAGATGTAACAGTAAAAGCTATAGTCATTTTATTATTCAAGTGTTATTAAAACACTTACGATCGTTGGTTAAGATAATCATTGGTGCTCACTGCGCCTGTCTCTATGAGCAAATTATTCCTTTATTTCTTAAGTATTCTTGCTAGCAATGTGTAAAATCCGCATTTTATAGAATACTAATCACACTCACACTCACACTGACTACAATGCCCCAGGTTAGAAGTAAAACCACGAAGTTGAACCGACGATTGCGACGCCCCATTCGCTCCCCAAGAGAGATTCGGAGGCGAGGCAAGCTACAAGAAATAAAACGAATACGGGAAGGTGAAAGTTGGTTAGAATTGCGAGCACACAACGCAGGCATCGGGAGTACAAAAGCGAGCTCAAACTCTGGTCGTGGCAACCGTTAAGTACCAAAAAGTTAAATAAAGTTTAACTTTAAGTTGATTTGTTTGATTATTACTAATTTAATTATACTACATCTCGACTGCAGAGATGGCGCACGGGTTAAACATAGGTGGTTAACCAAAAAATGTAATTGTTTGTGTTCAATGTTGTCTTTTTTGTCAGTTCCCCGTGTCTCTTTGTCACAGGGATTACATCTAATGCAGGCAGTTTCGTGAAAAAGAGAACGCCGAAATAATATACCTTTCTGGTAATATTTATCTCTATAATAATACGTGAAGCAAATACTTTGTACCCCTTTTTATGAAAATTGCGCGGACCAAGGAGTATAAAATTTGGCACAGTTAAAGTTTATATGGAGAAGGAGGGGCGAATCCTAATATTTTTATAAAATATGCATTAGAAATATATTAAATTAATGGAAAACACTACACGTATACAACCATGCATTTTACACAAGCAGTCGAATCGCGTTCGTAATATTTCGGCATTGTTAGGTTGACTTCGTAGAATGCTTCGTAACTATGGTTACATATATGTATATGTATGTATGTGGAGTAGGTGACTAAATGAAATGTGATTTTGGGTATTAAGTTATAGACAATAAAACTTTAATAACGATCAAATTAAAAATTTAAATAAATTATGGGCGTATTTCGGCCACTTGGCAACCGCTAGTATGTTGAATCATGTGAATAAGATTAATTTCTTGGATATCAAAATGAAATGTACGGCATTAAAGCTAAATCATCCCGCTCTTGTAAATAATTCCTGTCGCGAGAAACTTTACTAAAATTTTAACTACAGACGCAAAGTACCTACGCTCATTCTCGTAACAACTATTTGTGGGTCACGCAAATTTTTGCTCCGTGTGGGGTTAGAACTCGATGCGATGGCAGTGGCCAGGCGGCCAGTTAAACCACTTCACCATCCATGCAGTACCCATGGAACTATAATAGCGATTGAAATTAAACTACTATAATATATGGATTTCATCGCGTTTTTAATTAGCTTAAAAGTTAGTAAAGTTTAATAGTAGTAGTATGTAGTGTAACAGTTTCTAAATTATGTAATAAAGTGTCAAATAAACAACGCGATAAAATCCGTATTTAGTAGTTTAATTTCAATGAATAACATTCGCGTAAACAGAAAACAATATTATATAATAGTGATGTTTAAATTAAAAACACTTAAGCATCTATGGTTTTCAATGCAGACTAATAATGATTTTCTACGGCTTAGATACTTTACTATTGAGCGGACGTGTTCTATATGCCATAGCTGACTGCAATAGACTCGTATAAAATAATAATATTTTATATATTCTTATACCAGGATGATATAAATATACATCATGAATATGTATAACGAACACATACGAAATCTATAAATTGTCTACGCCAGCGACTGAATTAATTAATTCTGTGGTGTGTGACGATTCTCAAAGGAGTATCGGTAAAACGCAGGAAGGCTTAAATCATGGATCGCTGTGCTAAAAGATAATAAGCCAAAGCTATTCTTACAGGGGATCTTTCGCCTGCGCGAACCACGAGCGAAGTAGATAAACTTTACGCTATGTATATAATATATATTATACATAGAAAAGAGTTACTGAAGTGGACGGTCTAGAGTGATGTGAGAATGTCGAGGGGAAACGTCGTATAGGATACTATAAATCTAAGAGGAACTATAATTCGCAAGGACTATAGAATGAGATAGATGGCGCGTAGTGTACAAGGATACATGCATAGTATCACCCCCCTATCCGCGAAGCAGTAGACAGTCGAGGGGAGTCTAACACATACATTTCGCTAGCCATAATGTTGGATCTCACCTAATAGAAAGAGAGTCTATCTATCTTAGTTCTATACTCCGTGTTGCTAGTGACAACTTCTTTACAAAAACTCGGATCCTTATGCACAACAATTGCATCACCTTTGCACCACCGAGGAGGTCTCAATATAAACAAGAGAAAATCTAGCTGATAATATTATAGGCATAAGCCTCCATTTGATATGCCTTCAACTATCTCAGTAAACTAAAATTTAACCAAAACTAAAACTGTATTAATACTCATTGGGATTTGAGTACCAATTTCAACATGTATATCCCGCCCCGACTGAGAAAGAACTATCCCTTCACAAACTATCGACGTAAAGTAACGTAATAGTTCACGTTTATTAGGCGCGTCGCGGCACGGTCGCGGTGACGACGCGGCATGATCGTGGCGTGGCGTTTATGTACAATCGAGCCGAGGGCGGCTATACTTACTACACACATTCCACATTTACACATCCTTCATTCATTCGTACAATTTCAATTAATTTTACGTTGGTTTCAACGGCACGTCAGTCGGCACGCATGTTTGAAATGCATGAAACAAAATGACAAGTGGTGGTGGAGTCGCGGCGCGGTCGAGTACATTACCTCCGCCGCGCCGCCGCCCCGCATCCGTCTCGACTCCACCTCGCCTGTGACGCGACTCTAGTGTGTGAGCGCACTGCCATTTATTCCTGAAGAAAAATTGAAGTGGCGCGTCGCTCGTGCGCACGAGCTACGCGTCACTTCTATATTTTTATTTTTTCGCGCTTCGACTCCACCTCGACTCCAGATCGTGTGGGCGACGGTCCTTATATTTCATCCAAACCGAAAAGCTACCAATGACATCCGCGATTTCTATCCTCCCTTCCCTCTCCTACGCCCTTTCCTATGTCCCTTTCGCAAATGCTTCAGTAACAGCTTACCATTACATAAATGATAGACAGTGACTTGGTTGTGTTGGCGTAGTAATTTCAGTAATCGCTTCGCCAGTATCACTGCACTGAGTGTCTTGAGTTCGAATTCCACACGGCATAAAACTTTGTATGATCCACAAATGGTTAAAGTTTCTCGCAACACAGGCATTATTTCTAGCCCAAGAGCTTTTTTTTAAGATAAATGATAAAATTACTTCTTTGGCGCCAAGAAAGCCATAGCCATCAGGTTACCGCTTTTCATCAGATGGGTCTTCTCGTTTGTTACCAGCAGCAATAGATAGCTGCAATTTCCTGCATAGTTAGCTAAGGGGACTGATAATTGTTTTCTCATTCAGTCCTAAACTGTTGTCGTTGACATTTGTAAACAGTTTTCTTGTGTATGTCTCCTTAGACAATCACAAGCAAACAGTTTTAAAACTTAGTAGCCAGCGGGGTAACCTGTTATTATTAAACATATCTGTAATACTGATAGGTCTACTTATTCTGGATATCTTTACTGTCGGGATATTAAATCTTTAATTTCTCGACCACAGGCAAATAATTTATAATGCCTCAAAGCTGTCTAAACAAAGTATAGAATTCATTCAAAGTCAAAGAAAGTGTTTTTATGAATGAACGTAATTACTTCTGAATTGGACAACCGCCTAATTACAAAGTAAGTATCCAACTTTGTTGCGTTTCGCCATCATTTTGCGCAGCTTTTTAATTAAATATATGATATCCCAGAAATTTCATTTCGGCAGATTCAAGCCTTTGAGCGAATTCAATATGTTAGTCACAAAGGACTGACATAATACCGTTACAAAAAATAACATCCTCCATTTTTCAACAGATTTAATGAAGCTTAAGTGCTATAGTTTTGTAAAGGAAATTTATGCTCTTGCTTTGTTGCTCATTCACTTTTGCTTCTTGTATTCTTGTGAATACTTAGTCAAAAAGACAAATGCACTTCGAGTTACAATAGGCCTCAATAAAATGTAAAAAAAAGTATCCTTTGCTTTCATTTGTTTCTTCTTTCGTAAATATAAGCTACAGTAGCTTTTACTTTTAATAAAATTCTCTATATATTGTTAATTTGAAAGTTTATGAAGATGTTTTGATGTTTGAATGTTTATTACTCAACCGCGTGTAAAAAGCTGAACTTATTTGTAAAAAATTGTTACAGCGTCAATCGCTTCTTCGAGGTCTTAAATTAGCTTATATATTTTTATATTAAATACCGGTGTTCTTGCTTTTATGCAAGCGAAGCCCGTGGGCAGCAATTAGCACCTTATTATATGCAATATGAATAACAATAATTCGACTACACAGATGATTTAAGCGGTCGCCTCGGCACAGCGACTGAACCGCGTGTTGTGGGTTCAGAAACGGAACAAAACATTTTATGATCCCCAAATCATTGTTCTGAGACTGGGTATCCTTTTTGTCCGTTGTTTGGTTTGTTCGTAAGGTCAATGGCGGAACAGGATATATTTGTAGTGTAGGAGTTATTTAAATGGAAATAATAGCCAGCTGTTATATGGCAGTGTGTATATGTTAACAAACCTATTAACGTATTATATGTTAACGTTGTTAACATATACATACTGCCATACCATAGAATTTTCAAACAAATAAAGCTCTATTTAAAATCTAGAAAACATAGGGCACTGCCCATTTGAAATAGGTATTTAAGTAATTCTATAAATGGCTACCCGATTGTATTACTGTTTGTTTAATTGTGAAATCAAAGCGAGACGAAATTAGATTCAAAGTTTGTAAACTATTTACTTGCTTAGTTTACATGCGTAACGAGAACGGTATTACAAGTATAATCATAAATAAAGAAGTTTATTTAAAATCGTATCCTTTCTTCAAAAATCACAAAACTTTAAGATAGTCACCAAACGAGTACGGCTTTTTGCGTGTGATTTTTACCCTAATATTTATTTTTAATAAAATTAAAGATATTAACCTCTCGTGTGTCATGTGAACACCAAGTGTACATAACCGCCATCATGATACGAAATAAATCAGCTTGCTTAGGAATATTTCTCAGTTCTTTTTTATATTTAGCAGCAATTATCTTTTTATTTTAAAGCCAACTTTCTCTCTAGCTATATTTCCTGTGTGCGAGTAACTTCACAAACATTTAAACAATGGACACAAATAATATCCAGACTCGGAACTAACATTATAGATAATACAATTTTCGTCCCGAATGGGTATTGAACTCATAACACTCGGCGTAGTACTTATTGCAAAGCGACCACTTAAGCAACTACGCCAGTCACGCAGTCGGTCAGTAACTAAACATATTATTCAAATAAAACTAAATTCCAAACTTTACCTGATCGCCCTTACCCCACTATTAACAATATCTATTACATTATACCAGTAACAGTCCGATAGCGGGTATATTCACTGGGGAATTATAATTAGGGTAATTAGAACTTTGATAATAATATGGCTAGATAAAAATCGCTAACAAACAATGCTTTTATCTAATCATAGCGAACATTTAGAAAGATGGACAGAAATTAATTCATAATTGTTATTGTGTTCACCCTCTACGTATAGTAAAATTAGATTTTATGGTTTAATGATACACCTATAGTTTAATAATATCATACATGGGGTAAGAGATTGTGCATCAATTCAATTTGTGAAGGACATTTACATGTAAAGGACATTCATACAATCCACTTTAAAGTTACTTAACATGTTTTAAATTAAGAATGTCATCGACAAAAGAAAATCATTTCCTTTTTTGAAATTCTAGCTGAGTGTTTCTGGGTGTTTGTATCTAAAACTTTTCAGGCGCAGTAGGGAGAATAAAGGAAATATTCTAGATATTCCTTTTCCCCATTGCGTGGGCTCTGAAACTTAGATACAGTGTAGTTGGCTACCCCTCGATTGTATCAATGTGAAAATAAATATGTATAAATGTTATAAATGTACATTAGTTTTAACAATACACACATTATATTTCAATTTATAAAAAATAAATGCTTCTTTATAGTAATCTAATTAATATACTTATCGACTGTTTTAATTAATCTTTTAAGTTTCATAATATTAGAAATTGTTCTCAATTATCTTGAGCTGGCTCAGTGGAGAGACCAACAGTCTGCAATGCAGAGGGTCTCGGGTTCGAACCCACGTCGCGCACCTCTGACTTTCGAAATTATGTGCGTATTGATTGACAATTATCGCCTGCTCCGTGCCTCGGAGAGCACGTTAAGCCGTCGGTCCCGGCTGCCATGAACATCTATGGCAGTCGTTATTGGGAAGTCAGTGCTCTATAATATCCTGACACTGATCTTAGGGTATCGTTAGCCTTCAGGTTGCGGAGGTCAGGTGGCAGCCGCTCCGTGTAAAAACTGATATCCAGATAAATCCGGTTAGACTAGAAAAGCTGATCCCTAGAGACTTGGGAATAATAAAGGGTAGGGCGAAGAATAATTACTATGACAATTATTCTAATGTACTGTGGTAATAATAACAATGGGTCAACTGCCCAAAAATGTTGTTTTTGTAGAAATCATTATTAATTTTTATTTATCTTTCTTTACATGTACCTATTACTAAGAAGACGCTGATCTACATACTAAGGTAAAAATAGCTTATTCGTCTCTCTCCAACCCTACAACTATTACTTGTTGTTACTTCTAGGTGGTGTTAGACCTCCTGCTGGGAAAACCGCATTCAATTTTATACAGCAATTTCTGGGTGATGCACGTACAAATATACAGACAGACAGAGATTTTTTTAATAATTTTGTTAGTTTAATTTTGACTTCTATATGAAAACACTTCATATGATATTTTCTTAAATGTCTTCTATGTACAAACATCGGCCAGTTACAATTATATTAAATGTAGATCTTTCTCCGAACATATAGTCGGGCAAACTATGCAGAATAAAAACAGCGCTTTATAAAAATGTTAATGAAATATTATATTATATATATTATATTATTCTTAAGTGTTAGTTACATTTAAATAATTTATCAGGACAAGAAAAGTATCTTAATTATTACATTGATAACACAAAATGTCATATTGATTCATACGATTTTATTTCAACGTGAAGGCATGGGATATGCTTAACATTATAAAGAAAGGCACATTAAAATAAAAGGTGAACAATCTATTTGGACTTAACGGAGTTACCTTATTTACGGGAAAGGATACATAATATACGATTATTAAATTTGACCACATTCCACATTGCTTGTTGCAAAGCCCAATAACCTACGCCTTTTAAGGCTCTTACCTACCCTCAATATTAAAGGAAAATATAGTAACCGCCAAGAGATTCCCCTTTCCATTTTACAAGCAACAACGTAACGTTGCTATAGTAAACGTTCATGTTTTAAAAATACACTCTAGAGGGTTCCGCCTGTAAATTATGGACTGGAACAACACAATGCACCCTACTTTTGCCTTCTAAAATATACCAATTGTTAGAAAAATGTTCGGTGGAAAGACAGATACTGTAAATCAGTGTCCACCCCATTTTAACCATGACTTGGGGGTGAACGTGTGTTGCTATGACAGTTTCCTTAGAAATAATTTCTAATAAAGCACAGCAACTTTTGCCAGATGCGTTTTCTCATGGAATTTTATCACGATTGCATGTTTCGTTTGTATTAAGGATTAATAAAGAAGGATGATCCAAGAGATAATGAATCTAGATGAAGTTTGTTATTGCGTATATTTTCTTTGCAGTCCTTTTTCCAGTTTCTTGTAAAGATTTTAATAAAATATTTATGCAAAGTAATTAAAAGCTTATCAAATTTGAAAAAACCAATACATAACTAGTAACACCAAACCTGGAAATAGTTTTAGTATCGAATATTTTATGTAGTAGATATTATGGGCACGATAACTTCAAAAATCTTTCAAATTTTAAAACCAATTTCTATGTCATAATTGATTCAAATTACTTGAATAAACATTAATTATTTTAAAAAATGGTCATATTATCTTATTAAATGCTGAAATCATTTCTTCAAGTGTAATTAATAATAAAAATAAAAACCTTAATAAAATAGAATTTTCTTAATTACGCATTCGTCAAAATATAATTTTCGCAAAATTAGTGATGTCAGTTTACCGGCGTTCCTGTCTTCGGTCCACTGCACTGAAGAATTGACCAGGAAAATTTTAGCTCCCACACAGGTTAATTCGGAAGTGTCGTGCAAGTCCGATGCAGTGAACGCTTGGAAAATGATCTGTCCAAGCTCTGATTTGCCATCCGATCTATTCTCTCAGAGTCGGTGGGACGGGCCGCTCTGCAACATGGTGAGAGAACATCTCATGAACACATCTCCTAATGTTGCTGAGCGTGCCCGTTTATTGGCTGTGGGGGAATGGGAATCGGGTCTTTGGCTTCAAGCACTCCCATCGTCCAACATAGGCACTATGTTGGATGACACAACGTTCCGCATCGCTTCTTGCCTTCGTTTAGGTGCTCCATGTGTTTCTCCGCATCGATGTCACTGTGGTGAAGCCGTCGATGGCCTTGGCCACCATGGCCTATCATGTAGCAGGAGTGCCGGTCGTTTTTCGCGGCACGCCAACCATAATGACATTATCCGTCGTGCTCTTGTCACCGCCGGCGTGCCAGCTCATCTTGAACCTAATGGTTTGGCGCGTGACGATGGAAAGAGACCGGACGGTATGTCATTGATGCCTTGGAAGATGGGTAGGCCCTTGGTGTGGGACGCAACGTGTGTAGACACCCTTGCGCCATCACATCTTCCCAGTACGGCGGGTTGTGCTGGTGCTGCTGCTGCATCCGCGGAGACTCTCAAGCGGCGCAAATACAAAAACCTGGCAGGGGATTATGTTTTTGAGCCGTTTGGGGTCGAAACGCTAGGGTCATGGGGTCCCAGTGCTCGTGCTCTTTATAGAGACATAGCGAAAAGGTTAATCGACGCTTCCCGTGACCAGAGGGCTGGCCTTTATTTCGCGGAAAGGATAAGCATTGCCATTCAACGTGGCAATGCTGCCAGTCTTCTGGGCACACTACCAGTTGACTGTGATGCGGAGGAATTCTATGACGCCTATTAGAGGGTTTTAGTTTTCTTTTTTATTTCTCTGTTTCATAATATTTTAGGTATAAGTTAGTTTTAAAGAATTGTTTATATTATGTATATAATTAATAATTTATTTTTTTATAGTATATTTTATGTTTACATTTTACACAATATATATGTTGTCGAAACGACATATTCATAATATTATGTTAATTTTGTTAATCTTTAGGCCGTATTAAAGTTTGCCGGTATATTGTGATCGTATTTAATTTATAGAATGAATGTTCTCAACTTCTTTAGAAATATTTCCTCGCAGAAATTTGAAAAGTCGAAATTAAATGTTAAACCAAATTGAGATTTTTATTCAGTAACAAATTTGACTGTTGTTATAGCTTTATAAATTTTTATGAAACAGTATCTTACAGTATACGAGTTTAAATTGTCTGTGTCTTGCTGCTGTATGAAGTCCCATGTCCTTTGCAAGTGTTCATAAAGTTGTTATTCCTTCGTCCAATTTGGCGGGAAATCTCTCAAAACTTTTCGTTGTAACATGTCACAGGCATGCTCGATTGAATTTCAGTCGCGCGACTGTACAAGCCAATCCAAAACTTGACTCCTGGCCCATTTGGATTCTGTGTGGGATAATAGTAGACTCCACCATCTCCTCGTGGTATTTTTGTGCAGTCATGCTGCTTTGGATCCAAACGAGCTGGGTTCGTCCGCCAAGACGAATTCCTGCCCAAAACGGCTAACTCTCCCTGAAGTTCTCCAAAGGCGTGTTCATCGTGAATCCGGATGAAACCCAAACCGGGACTCATCGGTGAATAGCACCAAAGATCATTGTTCGTCACTCCATGGTAAATGCCCCCGAGCCCACAAAAGCCGCCAACCGCGATTGCCACGTCGCAATGCTGAAAGACGTAGCGATCTTCGAGCATGAAGACTAACTTCATGCAACCTCCTTCACACGGTTTGGTCGCTTACCAGCAGCTGGTGGTCCTCCTGGGGCCTTTTTACAAGTTGCATCGCTGTGATCAATATCACTAAGTTGTGTTCTGGCGGTAATTTGGAGGAATCGATCCTATCTCTATGTAGTAACACGATATCTACCCGTATGCCGTTCAGCCACATCCCCAGTACAGAGATAATGTGACCACAACCTTGATATCACGTTTTGGCTGGTGTGAAGGGCCTCAGCAACGATGCAACATGCCTACGGCTCGTAACATTTTATCTTGACTCAAATGACGACGTGATATGACACTTACAGCTCACACGGCACGTTAAATTAAAAAATAAAAACTATCTAATCCCTTTTCATAAATTAGTATTAAAAAAAAAACCTTTTTAATTTTCCTTGTCGTAACGAATTACTAACAATTTTGCCGCCGTATTTTGATTTTCTTTAGTTTTTTTTTTACATTTTCAAATTTTGAAAACAGCTTATAAGAGGTTACAGTCTGAATATAAATTTTATAGGCCAACTACAAAAATTTTGAATTATAAAGTCCTAAATAATTTAAGATTAAGGTATTCCTAGATTCTGTTGATGTGTGTACATATTATACATAGAAATATTTACGACTAGATTTTACCCGCGGCTTCGCTCGCTTTTTACTGAGTGAAAGGTACCTTATATCTTTTATTGTAACCCTGACAACGTGTATAATAAATTTTATAATGATCGGTCCAGTAGTTAAGGCGTGAAAGTGTAACAAACAAACTCACATTCGCTTTTATAATATTAGCTAGGATGAAAACAAATTGTAATAATAACCGGCTTAATATAGTTTAGTTTCTTCTTTTATCATTGTTGATATATTGAAAAAGGAATTATTTTAAAACGTTATCTGCTTGCAAAGAGTAATACCTTAATATAAATACTATGTCAGCTAATATTGATATTAACTTTAACGAGATGGGTGTAAAACCCAGGATTCAACCTGTTCGTCTTAAATGTAAAACTTATGAAAAGAAATGACCCTTATATCTCGGGGGTGACTCATAGGGCCGATATTCAAATTCGACCGTGGTATGACCCCACGGTGTGCACACCAAGTCACAAGTCAATATTTTTCCATTTAAAATATGTGAGCCCTATATATTGGGGATCTTTTGACCCACAGAGCCCATATTGAAACTTGACTGAGGTATGACCCAAGGTATCTGCATACCAAGTTATAAGACAATCGGTCCAGTGGTTCCGGAGTTATGCCTGTCCCTAACAAACTGTCACTAACAGACAAACACACAGACCCATATAGTGTTTTCATTAACCTCTTCGAAAAATACTCAGAGGTTAATAACCTTACTTTAACTTTGTTACTAGTCTAATATCATCATAGTATCATAGTATTATAGTAGAAATGTCAAAAATCAAAACGCATCAAATACGAATTACTTAATTATACGCTTCGCTATCTATTTGTAGTATATTTATTCGTCTCAATCTTCCTGCGGTATATATTTCAATTAGACAAATTGCATTCTTTTTCCTTAATTTTCATCATCAACATTATCACTTAACGATCCTGGTATTTTTCCTCCAAAAATAAAAACGGAACACATACGTTTCCGCTTACTTTAATAGAACTACCGCATGGTATCCCAGGGGCGTTCTCTATAGCTCTGAAGATGGCCATGGGTCGCATCAAAGGAAAGCTACTAACACCATACTGCAATATTCAACCTGGCTATTATGAATATATCCGATATTGCCGTATCTATGAGCTTGGCCTACTTTCTACGGAACTCACCCGATGACCGATATAATGTGCCGCAGGTAGTTGTTATGTGGTATTTTGTTTGTTTGCACAAGTGCTGTTCTATTGTGTCTGTAGTCATTAACGAAGGAAGGATAAAGATACGTATGAAATATTATCCACTTCATTATATTGAAGTGTTCGGCGGACAATCGGGGATATGTAAAAGGTTTTCTTGTGCTATTTCTTTAGGGAAATGCCCTTATGGTAGTAGCTAGCTTAAAATTAAATATGAGCATTATTTATCATGGTAAATGCTCGCCCCTGTGTACTTAGTACTTAGCACTCTCAAGAGTATGAGCTGTTGCCTACCAGATAAACACTGAAGCAGTATTTTAAAGAAACATCGCGGTTAGAAGAAGTAGTCACTAAAAGCCGAAATGAACACTGTTCGATGAATCGACCAGCACACGTCTGTAGGTACTTAAGTAGATCTAGCAGATTTACACAGGTGACTGGACCGCTTTATAAAGCACAATACGCTTGCTCTGTTCAGAACGTCCAACGTCCAACGAGATTTTGTTCGCTATGCTCACTGCGTCTTTCAAATGACTGTTAAACTGAACTTTGCTGGCAGTTCCGACGCCTAGGAGAAAATGTTACAATCGGTCATTGAATATTACCGAAGCTCCACAAGTATACATTTACTAGACAAACAAAGAGCTTTAACTAATAACACATGATCACATGCGATGTTACGCTCGAACGCACACCTACTCTTTTTAATATAATTTTACAGACATTATCGCGCCAGTCCCCTTGGTATCATGAAGCACGCTGTCCGCTATACGTTGTACGGCTATTAAAGATATTAATTTTCTTGTTATTTGTCATATTATAATTATAATAATAAATTAGCAGGTATTGTTGATGTTTATATTTATATAGGTATTTAGACCAGTTTATTCTCTTCTATTCTTTGATGGGTTGTTTGAGATACGTTTGAAAGGACTAACTACTACTAATACTGATTCGATGATAATTATAATAAAACTAATATGAAATTAAAATAAAAACTAATAAACTTGACCGCATGACATTGGCTGTCTCACCACTGCCGAGTGCCGAGTGTTGTGGATTCGATCCCTACACTAAAAATCCAGATGTGTTATAGGTCCTTTGTTTAAATGTTTGTGAAGTCATCCGGGTCACACTGTGTACTGATTTTATTAAATATTATCTGCATATAATAAATAGGACTGGGTTCTCAAACAATAATTAGGCATGAAAATTATGCGAACGTAGTATGTCAAAAACAGTTGGTAATCTGCAATCACTGCAAGCTCTCTCTGAACCTGTTGTTCAGAGAGAGCTTGCAGTGATTGCAGATTTAATAAGTCACATAATTATATACAATACTAATTGATAACGGGAATAAACGCGATCATGCATATTTAATACTTAATTATCTTATCTTATCTTATCTTGTGTGCGGGCCAGTCAGTACAGACCAACGACACTTCGACCCAATCGGATCTTTTGTGTCGACTTCCCCAATAACGACTGCCATAGATGTTCATGGCAGCCGGGACCGACGGATTAACGTGCTCTCCGAGGCATGAAACAGGCGATAAATGTCAATCAATACGCACATAATTTAGAAAAGTCATATAACTTCCGAAAGTCAGAGAGGCGCGACGTGGGTTCAAACCCGAGACCCTCTGCATTACAGTATGTTGGTCTCTCCACTTAGCTATCGCTACTCTCTATATAATAGTATATAATATAGTAATATAATAATAGGTTTAATTAAGTCGCAGCAGATCACCAGCGGCCAGACACAAGGTTTTTAATGTTGTCTGGCATATCAAGATTTGACAGGTTAAGTTGAGCTGTCACCACAATATGCATGACCGTGAAAACCTATAACCTACCTATAGGTTAGTTCCAATTACAATTACGTAATATAATGTAATTTACATCATGAAACACAAAAGTTTAACAGTAATTATACAATACTATTTCCTAAAACACCAGTAACACGTAATGCAACTCTTATATACTATACTCGAAACTTAATTTGTACGATACGTGAAATAAGTTGAACAATTTCACAGCTTTGTATAACAATAGAAACCTCAGCGTACCAACTGTCGCCTATGCAATCCAATCTTGCTCCAACTGAAAATGTAAGGAATTTCGACACGAATGCGGTACGATTAAAGTTATTTCGTGAATTTGTATTTATTTGCGAAGGTTAACTTACTTGTTTATTACTTTAATGGCTTTCACGTTATCCTGCATTTACATTTACTGTCAACCTGGACTGTTTGGACGCCGCATCAGTTAAGACACCTTGCCACTGCTGTACTCCGAATATTGTTAGCCAATCGGAATCAAACAGGACAAAAATGTGTGTAATCCACAAATAGTTATTTGGAGTCTGCGTGTTCTTTTAATCCGATGTGTCAACGTTTGCAAAGTTCTTGTAACGTAGATTATCGCTAGAAGGATCATTTAAAATCAAAGTCAAAAATATATTATTAGTTTCAGTCACAAAGTAACACTTATGACCGTCAAAGAGATTAGTTAGTTTACAATATTTACGGAATTTATATTTATGTTATTTGCTAGGTTCAGGCACAAGGTTGAGCCTATGAGAAAATACCTGAAATAAACCCAGCTATTTTTTTAAATCGCCATTAAATTGTTATTTCAGTATTTTAGAACTCATTTATGAACAAGGTGTTACAGCCATTACGCCATAATATTAAACCGTCCACTCAATATTAAAAACAAAAATAAAACAATATTTAATAAAATGAGTTTTTGATTACAAGATCGAACAAAAGATTAACGGGATTTTTATTCAGAACTAGCTGAAACCGCGACTTCGTTCGCGTGGTTGTTGAAAACTAAAATGCCTCGCTTAGATAAGAGTACAGTGAATATCCGTGTTACCTGACCGCTATGGAAAATAAGAAGAGGGTAATACAAGCCACGGACTAATAAAGAATTAGCGAATAAAGGACTTATAACTTTATTCAATGAGACACTTGATTATGTTAATGCTTCTCTATATACCTACTATATTAGTGGTGAAATCACCCGGAGCATGCATCTTTTTGTATAAAAAGGTTGTTTGGGTTGCTAAGACGTGATAAAGCAACATAAAGTTGGCCATGTGAAAAGTAATCACAAGTGAGGTTTACCCCCACAACGAATAATTTCTGGCCTTGGCATTGGGAATTGCACACGTTTGAAACAAGAGGAAAATTATTTGGAATAATGGGGATCCTGGGAATGAAAACTACGTCATCAGTGCCGCAACCTGTTAAGATTTCTGCTTCGATGGCATTTCGTTGAAGATTCGTTTCTTTCAGCCGAGTGCTGTTGCATAGTTTTGGAGGACTTACATATCTGAGTAGAATGATTGGTACTCCGACTTTTAAATCAATTTTGTGTGCTGGAAGACCTGGTGTATTTAAGGAATCTAAAAACTCTGCCGGATAGTAGGTGGCATCTTCATCTTCCAGAACCATGTTAATAGATATATATTCCCTACTTTCCCCAGAAATATGTGTCAATATTTGAGAATTGATCGTTGTTGCTTGATCGTTTCGAGATGCCAAAACAGCTCGTTGGCATAGTTAAGAAGCGGCACGGTTCGGGATCTCCGTGGGCTCCCCTTATACAGAAGAAATGAGCTCCTGCTGTGAGGCAACAGAACAACACAGGCTCTGGACTAAAATTACTTTACCACCTTCTTGGGTGGGATAAGTGCCATCACCAAGTTTTAGCAGTAAATTTGGGAAATCCTGCGCGTTTGGGTTGCCTCCTAAATGTGCTCGCATATTGAAGCTCAAATTAGTCGATATATACTACGCCATGAAATAGAGCTCTTTAGACAGACACCTATTTCAACGGCTCTCGTTCCTCGAGGTATTTATAGGGAGTGTCTGCCTGAAGTCACCACATAAAAGCACCGTAACACCTCCCATCATTTTTCCTTATGTCTCGCAAAGTAATATCTACAGCTTCCACAGCTTTGCGGTTTGCCATTGTACACTCATCCCAAATGATAAGGGAGCTATCGCGTTAAACCCTTGCTTTATCACTATTGCGAGACACGGTGAAAATGGGGCTTTCTGTGTGCTCCAAGTCGATGGGTATTTTAAATGTTGTATGTGTGGTTTTCCTCCAGGCAATAATGTGGCTGCTATTCTCGAGGAGGCGACAGCAAGAGTAATTTTATTTTGGCTCCTAATTCGAGCTAAAATAACTTTGGTGAGAAAAGTTTTCCCTGTTCCACCTAAAAACATCGGTAACGGTACATCTAAAAACAGTATTTCTCCCATGGCATTTTCTATACTACAACACACTCTATCAAATATTTGACGCTGTTCTGGCGTTAAATTTGAACAGCCGTTTTGCAGTGTTTCTGTTAACTCCTCAGGACCATAATTTATTTCTGATGCATATTCTTTATTAATTTGTTCCCCATCGAGACTGTTACTGCGGGTGTTGGCAAGCCGTATTGAGTCAGCGGGCTCCCTCCTATGCTTGTAACTATATCTTGTATAGCCAACAGAGACCTATTATGTCAATTTTCACGCACTTGGTCAGAAATTTCACCATTTCTGATTCCTGAGACCTACTTAGTCTCATCTTTTTCACATTTCGGCTACGCACTTTCTTTTTTCTGGAAGGCATTTTAAAGGAAAATATCAAACCAATAAATCAAATAAATTCAATCAAGTGTTAGGTGAAAACCAACACCTTAGAAATTACTGAAAAACTATTTATTTACAAATTTTAAACAACAGACAGTCAGACAGTCTCGAATAAATTCAAATCGTGTGTACATGTCGTGATACAAACGAATCGATAGCAAAACCAACATGGACACAAATTTGCCCAAAACCAAAACAATTTCCGACCAATTTTGAAGAACGATAAACTAATATTCAGGACTCTACAAAACTCAGAACAACTTGCAAACACAGGCGAGGGTCATTCTACGGTGGAAAATCTTAACAACGCATTTAAGAAAATGACATCATATGCACAACGCCATCTATAGAATATAGAGTTCAACTGTCAACATCAGTTCTATTTTTAGTCGTAAAATGGCATTGCAATTAACTGAATTGCGTGTGTTATTTTACTTCTCGAACGCTTTAAATTCATAATATCTTATATCTCTTGATAGAGTGAACCGATTGCGATGAATAAAAAACTAAGTAATACTTCAAGTTGCGCAATTTTCACGTATAAAAGTTATCTACATCGATTTCGTACATTTTCCGTAATGCGTGCACAGACAAACAGACAAAAGTTCCAAAAATGCTGAAAATATCTTGGCAATTTTTTTGGAAAAGCTTTCGATGTACAAAAACGACTTTTCTAAAGATGAATGATCACTAAAACCGTTTTGGATATTTTGATTTCTTTTTGTACTTACAACAATATTTAATCGTATTAATGGATCTATGACCCCCTTGCAAGGAAATTCCTATGTTATAAGTGTCATCCTTAATTTACAATCTTTTTGCTTTTTTAGTGAGATTCATTACTTATAACTACAATTATTCTTCGTGATGGTGTATACTAATTATACACCATAGAAACTCTATGCTAGATTTATGAGTTTTGGAACTTAAAATCTGTTTGTACAAAAATAAAAACGATACAGTGTATGCGAGACTGTGTGGGAGTATGTGTAGGTGATGTGTGTGATTTTGTGATAGAGTATGTGTTAGATTCACCTCTAGTAAAATGTGAGTCTGATATCTTAATATGTGAAATATCTTAATGTGTGCTTACTTCTTGCTACAATCAAGTATGGTAGTATTTTACGCTTGTTTAGCGAGTCATTTATTTTTATGTTTAGCAATCGCAGTGTAAGAAATACCGCTAACATGATCATGATGATGAAATGCAAAAATGGGATTGAGTATTGAGAGGAGTGTAAATTTAAAAGATATATCCAAACAAATAAAGAATAATTTAGAATTTTCGTTTGTCTCTCTGTTTGTTCCAGCATCACGCAAAAAGCACTAAACGTATTTTAATTCAAATTCCACAGTTAACTAGATTAAAATCAATCTAAAATGTAAGCCACGCTATCTTATTCTGCTCAGTAGAACCAAACATATGGCTACAAAACCTACAGTCCGTTCTGAAGCAGTAGAGGGCAAAATCCAGTATTCAGATAAATGTAGATGCAATTAAAATCAACTACTTAAAGTAGTTTAATTTATTTATTTTATTTATTTATTTAGTTTTACAGAATAATATTCGCGTAAACTTTAGACAATATAATGTAGATGCTAGTTAACAAAACTATAAATGTCAGCCTGATTATGAGGCTACGGCTAGTCTTGTCCAAGACAAAGGCTTTGTCACATTTAGTAAATGCTTATTACTATCAAGCGATGTGCTTGTTCGCTAGTAACCACTTTAGCTATTGATATATACTCATATGTTATTATATGACAGTTATTGCAGCATGTACGTAGACATTACCAGTGTAATTAAGTCATGTAATCCAACTGGATTACATGACATACGCACATAATGCGACTTCAATTATTATTATAATTAATCTATAATACTACATTGGTTTAGTTTAATTGATTTCCAGTTAACCAATCTTAAGACATAATAATAAAATAATTGTGTCTGCTCAGTTAAGTGTATATACAATTGTGTATGATTACAGCGTAAATTAATTAATCCACGTATTCTATACAATTGTATATGTTTCAAGCATAGACGTAGGAATCCACAGGCACTGCCCAAACTAGAAATTGTTCCCTCTCAATTCGGCCGGAGCGCTCGTACATACATACATAATTAGACTACTGCAATAGGAACAAAAGACGAGATGAAAGAGAAACATATTAACGACAATTACTTTGCGTGAAAAACATTAAAATTGGGCATTTTTAAACAGTACATTATTTTGTCACGAAAATATGTAATGTCCAATTATTAAATTATTTTATACATTCACACATACATACGCTCCGCGGGATGGTGTCCGCAAATTTCTAAGTTAAAGGATTCAAACTTAATGTAGCATGACGGCTGATCATCCCCAAAAAACCTACAATAAGCGCGCGTAATCCATGTATATAATAATAATAAATCATTTATTTACTGATCATTTATTTTATTATTATTATTATTTATTATTAGTTTATTTGCAATGCGATTGCATAACCTTTGCGTAAACGTAATACAATATTATATCACCTGAGAGTGACGCACGCGCATTTCACTGTCTGTACTTAGATCCCACCTTAAAGAGGAATTTATCTACTGAGAAATGTCTGTCAGGAAAACATAGTCGTAGTTAGATCGACTAATTCAACCCAGTGATCTCATCTCCCATCTGGCATGCATATGCTTGAATTAAAACATACTCTGTTTAGACGATTAGGACTTTGGTGATGATGTCATTATACACCTAAATAAACTTATTCCTATGACTACAGACTCTTTTTAATATAATAACTAGATAACGATACTATAGTATTTTAGCTAGTAAAGTAAGACAGGTTAATTTTTTGATTTGTATACCTCTTCTGAGATCTGACAACCTTACCTGATTGTAATTAACATAACTAGAGATGTTCAGAAGATCAGTTCCATCTATAAATTTATTCAAAATAGAGTTTCAATCTAGTCTAATAAATGACAAATGTGAACTGTAATGAAATTTATATGAAATAAATTTTTACATATACATGAATATATTGGAAACTTTTAGATTATTTTTAATTACAATAACTGCCTTAATGAGTACGCAATGATAGACTCATAATATTGTCTTCTGTTTACGCGAATGTTATTCATTGAAATTAAACTACTATATACGGATTTTATCGCGTTGTTTATTTATCACTGTATTACAAAATTTTGAAAATATTACTCTACTACTACTATTGATTTTATTTGACTAATTTATAAGCTAATAAAATTATTTAAACTATTAAATCTATTTATTTTTGGTTTACACATTCCCCGACGTTTCGGGTGCTTTTCAGCAGCCATGGTCACGGGGAGACTAAGATGGTAGTTGTCTCAATGTTCCAGTGTAGTTATTTCAAAGTACCTGAACATAATTTAATTACTGTACTGCCTAGTCAAGAATAACATAAGAAAGGAAGATTTGGAGGCTATACGTCAGGATATTTCATCGGTCTTGCGTCGAAGTAAAGTGCCCAGACCGAATCTTCCCAAAGATGAATTCGTCGCATTGAAGAACTTGCGGGCTAGGCCAGATATTACAGTACTCCGTGCAGATAAAGGAAACGCTACGGTTATAATGGATACGTCAGATTATAAACATAAAATTGAAAATTTACTTTCGGATGAAACAACATATAAACAGGTTAAAACAGACCCTACAAACAAAATATTAAACAAAACCAAAGACATCATATATAAATACTCCGAAAGACTAGATCTAGACGTTAAACAATTAATACCAGCTTGCGTAAAACCTCCAAAGCTGTATGGGTTACCAAAAATACACAAGGAAAACGCTCCTCTACGTCCTATTGTGAGTCAGATCGACACACCAACTTACAGATTGGCTCAGCACGTAGCGAAGATACTCTCACCACTCAGAGGCAACTCGAGAGCACATGTAAAGGATTCATACCATTTTGTGAGTGAGATTAAACACCTATGTCTCACTAACAATGAAACAATGGTTAGTTTTGATGTACAGTCATTATTTACATGCATACCTGTACATGACTGTATTGAAATAACTAAAAGGAAGCTAATAGAGTACAATATGCCTGAGGAATATGCAGAACTACTTAAGCATTGCTTAACAACTGGCTATCTGTTGTGGGACAATAAATTCTACATACAAGTCGATGGTGTGGCAATGGGCTCCCCAGTATCGCCTGTTGTTGCCGATATATATATGGAGGACTTCGAGGCTCGAGCTTTACAGACTGCCCCCATCACACCCAGGATTTATAAGAGGTTTGTAGATGATACTTTTACAATATTACCAACAGATAGTGTTAGTGTATTCCTAGAACATCTTAATTCCATTAATAACAACATCCAATTTACTATGGAATTAGAGGCAAATAATTCATTAGCATTCTTAGACGTACTTGTCATCAGGAATCCTGATCATACTTTGAGCCACACCGTGTATAGGAAAAAGACCCATACAAATAGGTACTTGAACGGTGAATCTCACCACCATCCTAAACAGTTAGCTACCGTGGGAATGTCTTTGTTTCAGAGAGCCCACGGGATCTGTGACAAGAAACACCTGGACGCCGAGCTTCAACATGTCAAGCAAGTACTGCAAGACAACAAGCTCCAACAGCCGCGCCGCTGTCACAGATCCCGAGAAAAGCCAGCCACAGTCGAGCGCCAGCCTGCTATACTGCCTTATGTAAGGGGTGTCACTGACAAGATTGGCTACATCTTGAAGCGAGCTTCAATCAACACATACTTCAAGCCGCCAACGAAGATAAGTCAATTTTTACCATCCGTCAAGTGCCAATTACCTTTACAAGATGCAGGGGTCTATAAAATAGATTGTGACTGCGGACTCTCATACATTGGTCAAACCAAGAGAAGCATAGGCACCCGCATAAAAGAACACATAGCTGACGTAAAACACAAACGCTCGTTGAAGTCTGCTGTGTGTGAACACGTACAACAGGGGACCAACCACTACCTGAGATTTGACAAACCACAGATTTTCGCTAAAGAACACCGATTCCTGCCAAGGATGCTTCGCGAGGCTATTGAAATTAAAAAACATCCCAACTTCAATAGAGAAGATGGTTGGAATGTACCACCAGCTTGGGATCCAGTACTTCAAATAGTCAAACCCAAGAAGAAACAAACCACAGCTAGACTTCATGATACTTTGAGCTCATTCTGCGTAAATAGAAACACCAATAATTAAATTATGTTCAGGTACTTTGAAATAACTACACTGGAACATTGAGACAACTACCATCTTAGTCTCCCCGTGACCATGGCTGCTGAAAAGCACCCGAAACGTCGGGGAATGTGTAAACCAAAAATAAATAGATTTAATAGTTTAAATAATTTTATTAGCTTATAAATTAGTCAAATAAAATCAATAGTAGTAGTAGAGTAATATTTTCAAAATTTTGTAATACAGTGATAAATAAACAACGCGATAAAATCCGTATATAGTAGTTTAATTTCAATGATAGACTCACTTTGCAAAAATAAACAAACGTGACGTGTAGACTGATGTTTAATTTAAAAAACAAGATTTAAAAGCAATTGCGAAGCAGTGGCAGTAGTAGTAGTTTGCCTGTAAACGAGTATTAAAACGTATAAAATATTGCGCACATAAAAAGTACAAGCATGTGAATTTATTGAACTATTTGACTTTACATTCGCGTGAGGACGACTAGTTAGTTCCGTATGCGAGTCGTTTAAAAGTAGGTTACAACATGGGAGGAACTAACACGTATATTACACAGCGTTATTCAACATTAATTAGGTGTAACGAATGATCTATTTATATATATACATAGATGTATAGTTGAAAGGTAATTTGTACACACCCACGTACTACACAATATATTTACTAAAGCCTTTAAAATCAAAGGTATATATTAGTGGAAAAGGCAATGCGTATGGCAACTTTATCCAAGTAAATTCCAGGTCACCCGGAATGTAATCCATATGATTTATACTATAATATGTATAATCAGGCTTTTTTAAACGTACGTAACATGTACATTATAAACGAGTAATGGATTCATAAAGCAGGACTTGAACCTACGACCTCGACAAACGGTGTCGCCACTTTCTCTACTAAGCTATTCATAGTCCTACGTTAGAAATTGAAATTCACCTCTGTGTATGCTAACTAAGGCAAGGCACCGACAGGGTTGCCAAAGCAGCAGATTCGATACCTGGTTAATTTTTCTTTGTTCATAATATATATACTACCTTAGCATCCGCAATGCGTATAAAATAAATCTTAAAATACTAGATGAAACTTGGTTTGAACTTGTGCTTAAACCCTGTAACCCCTTAAAAACCCTGTAACCCTTTAATAAGTGCACCATAATCCGTTTAGTGATTTTTATGTGTTCCGTAAAAAATAGGTAGATAGACGGGCAAATCAAAAATTATTTGAGTTCTGGAACCTCTAAATTGTCCATACCAATTAGGTCTCAAGACGGAAAGTTACAGGCGCAACTCCATTACAGTTGTATAAAAATATAAATATAGATGTTTAAAAGCCTAACTTAAAATAAATGCGAATGTGAGTTTATTTTTTGTTACGCTTTCACGCCTCAAGTTCTCGATCGATCAGGGGTACAAAAGGACATAGGGCATACATTATTTCTCCCAGAAAAAGGTAACTTTTCCCGAGGGATTGGTAGTTAAATAAACATCTAGAAAGATTTAGAAAATGGTTGGAGCGATTGATAAAAAAAGCACTTTTAAAAAATGGAACAGACAATCAACAGTTTGAAATAGAAACGAGAATTCTATTTCAATGTAGCTAAAGCGGTAAAGCTGTTCTAGATCCAGGCAGCTCATCAAAGCAATAGCACTAGAGGATCTTTTGTATGCGTCATTGCTGTTGTATTATAGTGCAGAAGATTCTATGAATTACTCGCAAACATTGAAGGTGTTTCATCCTGGCAATTGTTAGAATGCGTAATGGACGAAATTTGAAAAACTATCGTGTTTAGCCACAAGTGTGCCGCTGCCACTCATTAGGATAAAGTAAAATTACAAATGAGTAAATTATATTAACAACAGTGATAACCTATCGAGAGATCGTTAGAGACATGCAAAGGTCTCGAGTTTGATCCCAAAGCGCATATCTCCGACTTTTTAAATTATATGCGTGTTAAATTATTAATGATCGCTCGCTTTAACAGTGAAGTAAATGTGAGAGAACCTGTATGTCTTCTGAGACATGCAGATTCACCTTACATTTTCATAAATTTCTCTAAGGTATGTTAAGTCTGCCAACCCGCGCTGGGTGAACTTGGTGGTGGACTATGGCCTAATCCTTTTTACACTGAGAAGAGGTACGTGCTCAGCAGTAGAACAGTTTAAATACCGAGCTATCATTATTATTATATAAATTGTATTAATTTACCATGTAATCAATAATATTGATGAAAAAGTTTGTAAAGATGTTTGGATGCATGTAAGTCAATCAAACTTAAACCGTTTATTGTAACGCAGAATAGACGTAATATATAATTTGCAAATGTATATACTTATGAAATTTAAGCAACATGTGTTTATACGCCTATGCATTGAAGTGTGTCAATAACTTATATAGTGTCTAATCTTACTCCCATAGTAAGTAAAAGTAAGTATTTAGGATTATGTTATGAAGATTATTAGTTGTATAGGTTTATAGGCCATTAAAAATAAGTATTCATTCCATTTTTTTTTAAACTTTGCTAGCAATTTCTTTGTCAAACTAATATTAGTACCAACTAAGCTAGAATGCTTGTATTACAAGTAGGTAGTGCAATGGGCGAGATTCGAACCCGCAACCTCTCAATCGTAAGTTTGAACTACACGAACAAAACCAAAAGCATTACCAAGTATTCAGTGGAAATGATGCAGAGTATTACATGCTAAATTATAAGTACCAGTATTATATTAGAAATGTTAATTTATCGTCGTCTGCTCAATACTCCGCCCACGCAATTTTCGATATTATCGCCTAATGTAAACCCTTCTATAAAGGTACGGCATATTAATTAATGCCAAGTTCCGTCCATAGAACTCGATATCGTACGTAATTATATTTTAGTTAAAGTTATTTTAAGAAGTTCCAAAAGTGAATGGCAATTTTGGATGTGGGCTAATTACATATATTCAGACTCTGTGCTACCAAAATACTACCATTAGGAATGTTTTTCTATTATATGGTATGCTTGCCTAAATACTATCCACATGGGATATTAACTGAATTTTTCCTAGTCTAAATATAATATACTAGCTTTTTAGCTTTAGCAGCTTTAGCTTTTGGGAACAAGAGCAACTATGTCCTTTTCTGTAACCCTGACAACAGAAATGCTATCATTTTATGATGATCAGTTGAATAGCTAGGGCGTGAAAGCATAACAAACAAACAAGCAAACTCACATTCGCATTTATAATATTAGTTAGGATTAGGATAGTTAGAATTATTTTCGTAGCTAAGTGTGGAAGTCTCCGTGATAGCGTGATAGCGGGGACTATCACGAAAAAGAAGACGTCCCATAATACGCAATCCTTTATTGCATAAGTAGTACGCAAGTAATATCGCACGCTTACATGTGAAAGATTTGACAGAGATGACAACTTCTCTTCTTCAGGATATTAAATCCCACGTCATGAACCCTTAGTCTATCAGACAAAATTCCAGACTCCATGCTGCCATTAATGTTTTTTTGACAGAAAATCTCTAAAACACGTTGCTCGACTCGGGTATCGTACCCATGACCTTATACATACACAGTAGAAGTATTAACTATCGCTGCTCCACCGAGACTTAAGTTTCAGTACTTTATTAATACTGCTTAATACATTACTGAAAATATTTACAGAAATACAATTTAAATAGCCTCACGCTTTCATTAGTTTGTTATCGGCATAGCAATCTATGACGGGACATCTTTTCATCTAGTTACACTATACGAGCCTATAGATCGCAGACTCGTATCGGCTCGTAAGACGTTAGGTACCGCGCACATTAAACTAATTAAATATTTTTATTTTTTTTAATTTTTTTTGTGTCATAGTTTGGCAAACGAGCAAACGGATCACCTGATGGTAAGCGATTACCGCCGCCCATGGACACCCGCAACCCCAAAGGAGTTACAAGTGCGTTGCCAGCCCTTTAAAAAGGAATGAAGGAGGGAAAGGACAAAGGAAAGGATAGGAAAAGGATCCGGGTAACTGGGCCTCCGGCTCTCTCACTCACCGATACGAAACGCAACAGTACGGGTACCGTTACTTCACGCCGGTATTCTGTGAGGGGTAGTACTACCCCGGTTGATCCGGCCCATTCATGCTGAAACCAGTGAGGATCTACTACCTTAAATAATATATAATCGTTAAGTAGTACTTTAAATTAAATTAAATACTGGCTTGAAAGCACAGTAGTTTTCAAAAAGTTTAAGAATTGTATTAACTAAAATCATATAAATTTGTTATTTTATTTGGGAACTAAGTTGTTTCTAATCTTGTAATTTGATTTGAGACGCTCGTTGTATGTGACATATTAGTGTTAGTCGCTTGGAATTCACATTGAGTCTGAGGTATCATTCCTGATTGTGTCAAATATAATTGTGTTTTTCTGTTAGGCAATTCAGAGTATCAGCACAGGTGTCAGGTAACTTGCTCAGTTGAGTCCCCTATTACGTTCGACCTAAATCATGCGAAATTTGGATGTAAACTGTATACGACATTTCTACCTAATCTTAACGATCTCACTTACATCTGCGGTGAAACCAATACCATCGAAAGGATAGGTATCTATATATATGTTCATTACGATTATTTATGTATTAACATGCTTTATATAGCTGTATTAACTCAAACGTAGTAAAGCAATAAGTATGATTTGCAAATAAGAAACCGTAGAATTGACAATCACCTTTTAAGCTACTAGCCATTTGTTGCATGTAACCTTAGCCATGGCAGACAACGTTGCCCATGTAACATTGAAATATAAGTATAACTGTTTCTTAATTAATACAATAATTATAAATATAAAAAGATCCAACTCACACACACACACACACATAGTACCTTATCATTGCTAACCCAAACTCTTGCAACTAGAAAACTGAAATTTTGCTCATTTTTTATGATGTATTCAAGAAAATGGCTATATTCTTCGAAATGTAGATGGGATAGCGAATTTATTAGTTAGTTATCAGATTAAATATATTTTTTTTGCTTTACATATTATGCTATGAATGAAATAAATAGCTAATTATCGCTTGTTTTAACGGTGAAGTTAGGAAAGCTGCATGTTTGAGAGTTCTCCACAATGTTTTTGAAGATATGTGAAGTTGGCCAACCCACACTGGGCCAGCGTGGTGGGCCTCACCCTTCTCACACTGAGAATTGACCTGGACGCAGTAGTGGGACGGTTTAATTCTTACTTACTTTACTGACTTAGCGACCCAAAGTGTGTTTTGGCCGCCGATACGAGTAAACGGCACTTAATTCGGCCTTGGATCGCTTCCCGCCACTCGTTGGCTTGAAGTTCTCGCAGATCCACTTCCACAGTATCGCTTCAGCGATATCTGGAACGGACGATAGAACGTCGCCCTATCGGTCGTCCCAGGTAGGCTCTCTTAGCTCCACGATCCTCTCCCATTCTTTCAACGTGACCAAGCCAGTGAAGTCGGTGCGCTTTAATTTCCCCGATTATGTTTGGGTCCGTTCCAAGATCTTGTATTTCGGAATTTTTACGGATCCGCCACCTTTCATCGGGTCTCTGCTCTGGGCTACGGAGTTACGGAGCTACGGAGGCAGAGGGGGCAAACTAAAAGGATTCAGGGGAATCTTGGCAGAGGGCAGCAGCTCGGCCAACTCGGTACTCGGTACGACTCCACAGTAGACAGTTTTGTGCGCAGCTACAATAGCAACCACGGACAAAAGACTGCGGTACAAAAGGCAAAAGGAATCTTTCGTACTTAATACCTCAGACAACGCAGTGACATACCGCGCTGGCCCTTACGGTGCAGTGTGCTAGCGTAATCGGCCCCCGGGTGGCGGATGGGGGCATGGTCGGTAGTACAGCATAGCTACGCTTTCGGCTAAGTCCGATGGACTCGATGACCAACGAAGGGTGTAGTCCTCCAACAATATAAGGGTTGTGCGGCAGGTTAACATCCCTCCCATGGAAAAAACATATAGTTACGAAACCGATAAGAGTGAAAAACAGATCTGATCCCAAAGCTAATGAACCACGGCATGGAAAACAGGATATTCGAGTAGCCTCATGGAATGTGCGTTCTCTTTACAGACCCAGCACCCTATATCAAGTAAATAATTAACTAAGGCGATATGGGATAGGAATAGCTGACCTTCAAGAAGTTAGGTGCCCGGGAAAAGGAAAATGCAATATTGAAAACAATGCAGTACTATTTTATAGTGGTAGTGAAGATGGATGCCATAGGAATGGTAATGGAATTTTAGTGTCAAAAAACAGAATTGGCAGTGTGATACGCTTCGAAGCTATCTCCGACATACTTTGTGTATTGCGCGTCATAAGCCAATTTTATAATATCTATATTGTAAACGCGTATGCCCCGACCGAAATGGCGGATGAAGACACAAAAGACGACTTCTACGTTTACATAGAAGCAATTTGCGACCACGTACGTGCAAGCTCTGGAATGAACTGCCTGCTTCGGTGTTTCTCGAGCGCTATGATATGTCCTTCTTCGACTTCTTCAAACGAGGTTTAAAGAGAATTCTTCTTTCACGGTAGGCAGCGGCTTTGCTGTGTCCTGACATTGCTGAAGTCCATGTGCAGCGGTTACCACTTTCCATCAAGTTTGCCACTTGCTCGTCTGCCACCAAAGGCAATAAAAAAAATATATTAAAATTAAAGCCAAAATTACAGCTATGCCGAAAAAACAATACATCGATAACATGGAACTTATTAATGTAGAAAATTTAAGAGATCAAGAATGCAGACATAGGTTTCAAATATAACTTAGCAATAGTTTTAAAGATTTACCAATTTATAATAATATAGATGAGAGTTGGGAAGGAATTAGGAATTCGACTAGGAAAATAGCACTTCAAGTACTCGGGAAAAAAAGATAAGAATAAATAGAAAGAAATGGTGGATTCAACATTGCGAGAAGATAGTAGAGGAAAGGAGGAAATATAAACTACTGTCTGCCCAAGACCATTTTGGGGATAAGTATTACTGTGCAATTAAAACAGAAGCGAAAAGAGTTATAAAAGGAACAAATCGACAACACATGGATAAAATAGTACAAGATATGGCAACACTCATAAAAGCAAACGAGTTAAGAAAACTCTATAGCACAGTACGATCTTTAAAAAAGGGTTATCAACCAAGAGCACAAATTTTAGAAAATGAAGATGGAAATTTTGTAACAGCTACCGAATTATTAAGATACTATGGCGCAACTATTTCCAATTATTACTAAATTGTGATGCGCAAGACGAACCTATGTCTCTTATAACGAATAACAACAAGAATCTGGTAGAACCTCTCTCTTTCAAAGAGGTTCGAAATGCAATAATGAGATTAAAATACAACAAAGCTCCAGGGATTGACGGGATATATGCGAAAGTATGGAAATATGGCGGAGGAGTTGTGCAATCCAAAATATACGAACTATTACTCAAGATATCTGAGAAGGAACAACAGCCGATGGAACGAAATATAAGAATCATATGTATAATTTATTAAAATGGACAAACTACCGGGGACTAGCTATACTACCAACAGCATACAAAGTCCTATCATATGTAATACTCAAGAGATTGGAACAGTTTTCTGAAACAATACTCAGTGATTATCAGTGTGGATTGAGGCCGAACCGTAGTACTGTTGACCAGATCTTCCTCTTAAAACGATTTACTACAGGGCTAATTTTATATTAATAGTGACGTCGAATTTAACAGGCTGGTAGGTAATTATACTAACTTTTAAAAAAGATCAGGATTTTTTATATTTCCTCTGTAAGGATAAAAGGTACAAGAACCGGAGTTCATTAGAACGGAGTCGTAAGCAAAAGCTAGTTTTGAATAAATGATTCAATGGTAAGCAGAAAAAATCATAATGAAAACTGCAAAAAAGACATCAAATGTCAGTATGATTCTCTCTCGATGATATTGATTTTCTAAACATAAAAGTTACAACTACAGACAGGGCCCGCGGGAGTGGTTTCCACGACTGAAATGCTACGGTGTATAAATAGACGTATGTTTACGTTGCAGTTGAAATAGATTTTTGTTACTTAAATGTCTAAATTACAGACTAAACCTTTTTGGTAATATTGTCTTACGTTTACGGGAATATTATACATTGATATGAAAGTATTAAGGCGTTTTATCGTGTGTTTTATTTTTAAAACACTATTATTACATATTTTAAACTTGAAACTACTATTGTTAAAAACTGTTACTAGTAGTTTAATTTCAATAAACATTTTTGGGTTCAACTAGGTCGAAATTTTTAAGCATAATAAGTCACTTTGAACAATAAAATTATGTCTGAATGGGAGACGCTTTATCATAGTCCACATTTATAACTGTGCCTGAGTGCACAGTTATAAATGTGTGCAATATGTAACTGTCTAATTACCTTTAACTGCATACCACCTCATAGGTTCTGTGACATCAATTCATGCTTAAAGTTGGACGTGGTACAGAGCTGATGCGATTCTCGGGTTAGGGAAAGTGGTACATGCGAATTAGTTTAGGCATATTTCCAAAGTCGGCATCTAAAATATCTTCAGTGACTGCAATAACTTACTTGGCAATAGGCTAACATGCGTGAGCCTAGTCTCAGGAGAAGTATACCTATATCAATATCGCACAAAAAAATAAAGCCTAATTGCATTCCATACACAACACAAAAAGACAGCACCTGTAAGCAATTTCAGATACAAGGCAAAAATTTAAAATTTTAATGAATCGTAACCATTCATATAATGTCCATAGATATTAAGATGTTCTTTATTTTGGAGCTGGCAACTAACATTATTCAATAAACAGACTTTAGTTTCTGTTCTAAGTAAAAAAATACCACATCTAGTACTGCTGACACATATGCGTGTCAAAATAATGACACTGAAACTTATTTGATATTTCAATATAATTTAATCGTCTTCTATATTCGTAAACAGTCGTAAATACTCGCCGGCTCTTAGCTCTGTATACTATACGTACATACGTTTATATAATAATAGCAGGGACACATTTATTGGTGTACTTGTATTGTTTCCAATAAATAGTTTTCCTTGTTTTGCTCTTTGGTCGTAGAAGCTAAATGCTTTCGTACCTTTAACTAGCTAACACGACAATTCGGTGCAGGCTACTTCTTTTTATAGTTTTGTTTCTATTTTTGTACTGTGATGAAACATGAATTGATTGTTCAATAACTTTCAGTTTCATCGTACTAACATTATAAATGAAAATATGTGTGACGATGTTTAGATCTTAACCGTTTTCAAATGGCAGATTACAATGACAATTAAAATCTTTTGGTTTGCCGCTGCGATTATTGAGTTGCAGTCAACCTATTTATTGCGGTTATAATATAATTGTTACTCAGTCAAACGTAAAGCGTTAGTCTGATTTAACACACAGTATACTTTTTCTTCGAAATGCTCGTAGAATTCATGCAGGCCAAACAACAGGCAAAAGATGGTTAGGTTTTGTTTTTACGTACAAATGCTCAAATAGACTATGAAAATATTGAATGGTTGTATCCGTGAATAATGAATAAATAGTTTCATATCACTGCCAGTACGTCACGGCGCGTATATTAAAAACGTGTATTGTATGGACTGTCAGTCGCATTGCAATGTATGCAGAGCGGATCCGTGCTCGCTCTATATACGAACAAAGTGAAGCTGCCTGACCGCACTGCCACAAATTAATTAAATACAGATGGCTGGGCATAACATGTGTGGACTGCTGGGCATAAACTGTTGCACTTACACAAGCTTAGAAAGTTCGCAGTCCGTTGTTTGATTGTTTGTAAAGTCCCCTGAGACGGTCTCGGGGGACTTTACAAACAATCAAACAACGGACACAAAGCATATTAAAATAATGTAATTATACTTTAGGTACCTAAGCATTTTATTGTAAGACATAGTTGCTTGTATGTGTACAGGCAGTTTTAGCTTAAGTTTATAGATATTATTTAGTCATATGTTCCAAAAAATTACATACCTAAATAAATTTCCACTTTTAAAATAGATAGTCAAGTGATCGCCTGAAACACAGGTCTAACCTAGTTCAGGCAAGTAGCTTATAATAATATAAAGGTATTGAAGTCTCCTTAATTGCCATAACTATGACTATTTTGGTTGTAAACTAATTTATTGAGGCATTAAGTTATTGTTTGATATTAAGATTTAATTTAAATTTGATTTAAACTATCATTGTACTTCTTTTAGCCGAATAAATTGTATTATTATTATTATATCCAGACTCGGAACAACGATTTATAGATCACACAAAATGTTTGTCCCATGTGGGATTTAAGCCCACCACACTTGGCAGCGTGCAGTCGAAGTGACAAAGTGATGACTTAAAACACTACGCCATTCGTGCAGTCAATTATTATAACTTATTCATTATCTAACATTAAATTAATTATCGATGAGAACGATGGTTACTTCGAATGATAACAAAACTCAATCTTACAAATCTTCAGTGACTTCATAATTGCTAGCAATACAATACGAAAGTTATTATATTGCTAGCGATCATAGTTGATGGTGGTCGATGTGGATGAGGTGATCGGGATGCGTGGTTTCTAACATAATAGTATAAAAATCCTAACCTGTTTGGCATAAAAACAGCTGAATTTAAAATCCATATACGCATTTATAACGGTGAAGGGAAATATTGCGAGGAAACCTGCATGTCTAAGAATTCATTATTTTCGCCTCCAAGATGTGTGAAGCCTACCAATCAACACTGAGCCAACGTGGTGGACTATGGCCCAATCCTCTTCACACTGAGGAAAAGCCTGTACTCAGCAGTGGGACAGTTTAACACAGGGCTGATATTATTATTATTATTGTATACGCATTTATATGAAAGCGGCTTTTTTTCACGTGGTGCGGCATCGAGCTAGCCATCCGTATGGCATCTATTTGTGGCACTAGTGAATCTGCGTGCCTTTGCAAACTGATACTCGTTCAAAAGAATGTGGCCGCAGTCTAACGTGCATATTATTTGTCACTATGCTTTGCCTGTGGCTACGCTCGCGTAAATGTAGGTTATATTAGTAACAATTCTTTTTCTAGATAAAATGTACCTTATTTCGTTTTCTGTTCCCCTGACAACGTGTATGCAAAATTTCATAAACATTGGTCGAGTAGATAAGGCGTGAAAGCGTAACAAACAAACTCACGTTCGCATTTATAATTTTAGTTAAGAAGGATAAAACGCTAGAAAAGCAAAAAAATACAGAAAAGTAATATATTATGTTTGAATTATTGCAACTTATGGGTGATCTTTGAATTATGACAAAACAGCTAGCTATGAAATATGTTTTGGCGGTTATACTGTTTTTGTGTAAACCTGGCAAAATCTTAATCTTCGTTTTGCCGCCTCTACGTTAGCGTAGTATCCTTTAGACCCATGGGTCCATGTCCAGCGGGTTAGTTTATAAACAGTAAGGAAACTAATGTCTTTACTATGTAGCAAAGAGCCGTGTATTTTCCTAGTTATACTTTACAGCCTTACGTAATAGTGACACATTTCCAGATTCTTTACTGCTACTCAGATTAGAGTAAGCTTATTTATTATGATATGAATGAGAGTATTTTCTATCTATAATAATCCGATTAATATTGTAGCTGCAAAAATGTGAAGATATTCGTTAATCGATTGCTCACGTGTAAGCCGTGGACTAGATTATAATATGTAAAATTATTTTAATTGTCTTATATATTTTATTTATACTTATAGTTTCGGTTTAGTATATCCTGTAAAGATATTATGAATGTGTTTAAGTAAATAAATAATGAAACATTAGGACATATCATATATGTTAATACAGGACATGGTTTGCATACAATATACTTACTACCCGTGGGTTCATGCGAACGTAACGGTGGACATAAAGGAACTAATGTAACATAAAACTTACAATCGATTAAAAGCGGTGAATGTCGAACAAACAAATAATAAATGTTTTCCACGTAACTCATATCGTCGACAGCCTCGCCTCACCGCTACGTTGGTATGTGTAAATGCACTGTTAGAAGGTTATGAACTCTTTAAAGCAAATATGACGCACCCTTTTAATGATGTTAAATAGGTAGTGTACACTTGAGATTCACATTAATTATGACGTCCTGTAACGTGTTGAATGTATGAAACAGGGTTTATATTAATTACGTTTGTTTATTTATGACATAATTTGGTGTAGAGAGTAATCAAACTTGAACTAATTTTAAATATGATTGAGAATTGCGACATTTGTAAGACATAAATAATGTAGTATTTTTAAATTCGGTCATATTATACTGTTGGTTGTGGAATGGGATGTAAACAAGTAACGTCACGAATCGTCCGATCGTGCAGGTTATAAAAGCGTGTTCGGCGCGCAATGACTCACTTTAACATCGAGCGGCGGACGGAACAGACGTGCTATGCGAGGGCTGTTGGGTGATATCAATTATTCCTTACTTTATTTATGTTATCAAGTAACACTTCCGGCCTCACATATACTACTAGTTCGGGTACATCTTAACCACTATATGTACATTAAAACCAATTATCGTTTTATAACTTAATAATTTTATAATCAAGTATCTAAATAGTTATCTCATATTTCTTTATACTTAATTATATTTATTTGCTTGGCGCCTTCCGCTTGTCAGCTTCCGGCGCGATTAATAAATAGTACGTATTGTTACTGATCTCTGTACTTTTTCTTACACTATGTCGAATAATAAATCCTATAATCATTTTGTTTACTATGTATAATATAATGATGACGCTATTAGATTCTTACTGATTTTGGGTTAGGCATAATTTTGTCACACCGGCGCCTCTGCTTCCGGTGTAATAAATCCTTAATGTTACATAATTATGTATTATTAAATAATAATTGTATGTAAATAATCATCAGAATAATTAAGATAAACAATGTTTAATATTATCTGTTGAGTTGGTGAATTTAGTATTAAATTAGGTCAAATGTTTGTATAAATACCGGCGGTTAGAATATTTTAGGGCATTCATATTCTAACCGTCGAAACGTGCATTAAAAGGATAATAAAAGTTCTTTTCCGTACAACTTGTGTCTTCATTGCCGCCGCCACCCTGACCGTTCGCTTTTACACTTCAGAAGTGGGATTATGTCAGGCCCATACATCGACGGACTTGGTACGAAGAAAAGGAGGCGCTGCAAGAATACTGCCCCCGATAGTGACGAATCATCGACTTTTTTTTTTCTTCTAATGACGAAGAGACCGTGGAGAAACATAAACGATGGAAAAAGCAGCGTGTCACCCAAACTGATGCGGAGGTTATACCAACGTTTCAGCCGGATGAAAAATCTAGCAACGTCAAGGGATGGCTGCACAAGATCGACCAGTTGGGCGACGTATATGGATGGGACAACAAAGACCGACAGTTCATCATGCAGATACGGCTTCGCGGGTCGGCTAGAGACTGGGACCGACTTAGAACCGAAAAAATGTTACGCTTGCCGAAGAGAAGGCCATGAAGCAAAGGACTGCAAGGTGCCGCGCTGTGAGGTGTGCCGTCGCCCGGGCCACGTGTCTGCCAGCTGCTGGTATGCGTCCAGCTCTTCACATAAAAAGGTCAGTAATGTTTTCTTTACAACATACAACATTTACGTAGATTTGTACAAGAAGGTAGTGGTAATTAATGATTGTAGTCTCACTGCATACATAGATACGGGCAGCAAATTAAATATTCTCAATGTGGCACATGTTGACAAGTTAAAATAAAAAATTGAGCCTTCCGTAGTTACGATGAGAGGTTTAGGAGATGCATATTCAGACCAAAACCGAGCAACCTGTTTATTGCAAGCCTTATCGACTTTCTCACAAGGAAAATGAAATTGTAAATGAAAAGGTTCAAGATCTCATTGATGCAGATGTAATAAGAAACTTCATGTCTGATTATTCAAGTCCAGTGGTTCTTGTAAAAAAAAAAAAAGTGGTGATTATAATCCTATAATCACCACATTAAGAGCACATTAAGAGCTCTGTAGTCTATACATAACCATGTATAGACTACAGAGCTCTTAATGCAAGCACTATTAAAGATCGATATTCTCTGCCTCATATAGACGACCAGGTATCCCGCCTCTCTGGTAAATCTTTCTTTACAACTTTAGATCTAGCACAGGGCTACTATCAAATTAGATTGTCTAAAAACTCTATTCATAAAACTGCATTTGTTACGCCTTCTGGGCAATATGAATTTTTAAAAAATGCCATTTGGCTTAGCGAATGCACCGGCAGTATTTTCACGTCTTATCAAAATCGTGTTAGGTAGTTTAGGTAATGACGTAGCTACCTATCTCGATGACGTCATGCTACCGACAACCTCTGTTGATGACGGTCTTAAGTTACTAGATAATGTATTAAAGCTCTTATCAGAAGCAAATTTTAAATTAAATCTTAGCAAATGTTCGTTTCTAAAGAAAAGTGTTAATTACTTGGGTCATGAGATTACTGCAGGCACAGTGCGACCAGGACAGGCTAAGATTAGTTGCGTAGCTGAATATAAAAGACCTCCAAACATGCATGAGGTAAGACAATTTATTGGTCTGGCATCGTATTTTAGGAAATTTATTCGCGGTTTTGCTGAAGTAGCTAGATCTCTCACGCAGTTAACCAAAAAAGATGTTGAATGGACTTGGGGCTCTGCCCAAGAAACTGCATTTCAAACGTTAAAAGAGCGTCTTGTTAAGAGACCAGTATTAAGTATATACGATAGGAATGCTCGCACGGAGCTTCACACCGATACCAGTAAGCTAGGGCTAGAAGGTATCCTTTTGCAATACCAAAGCCATGGTGTTTTAAAACCAATTGCATATTTCAGTAGGGTTACAAGTAAGGAAGAGCAGTTTTATCATAGTTATGAGCTGGAGACATTTGCAGTTGTAGATTCCCTGAAACGCTTTAGAGTCTATCTCGTAGGGATCCCCGTTACTGTAGTGACAGATTGCGCCGCATTATGGACAACGTTAGTAAAAAAAGGACCTTATTCCCCGTATAAACCGCTGGTGGCTTTCAATTCAAGATTATGATCTACAAATCGAGTATCGATCTGGTGACCGAATGAGGCACGTAGATGCCCTGAGTAGGAATGCAGTACAGGACCATGTCCTATTAATTGATAACTTTGATTGGCTAGTGACATTACAGTTACAAGACGAAAGTATTCAGTTTCTTTTAACTCAGTTACGGAATGGTACAGACAATAGAAACATTATTGCTAACTATGCCATAAAGGATAACATTCTCTATAAAAAAAAAAGAAAACAATTAACGGGGACCGTTTCGTTATACCTAAACTGGCAAAATGGGGATGATTACAAAAATTTCATGATCAGATCGGACATGTTGGTTTTGATAAATGCGAAAAAACTATTAAAGCACAGTTTTAGTTCGAGGGCATGACGAGATTTATTCGCAAATATGTTAAATCATGTCTCCAATGCGCTTACGGTAAAGGGGAGCACGGTAAATTGCAGGGAGAACTACATTCAATCGAAAAAATAGCTATCCCGATGCACACACTACACGTTGACCATTTAGGCCCATTTGTAAAAACACGCAAAGGAAATGCGTATATACTAGTTGTCATAGATTCGTTCACAAAGTTCGTATTTGCAAAACCTGTCAAAAGTTGTAGTTCCATGGAAACTATAAAACAATTGAAAGATATTATTTCGCAGTTTGGAAATCCTAACAGGATTATTACAGATAGAGGCAAAGCGTTTACTAGTCGGTATTTCAAACAATTTTCAGAAGAAATGCAATTTAAACATGTTTTGAATGCCATTGCCAGTCCTAGGTCGAATGGCCAATTAGAACGAGTAAATCGAACTTTGATTAACGGATTAAACACTATGTCTAATAGCGAATGCACCTGGGATGATCACCTAATTGATATAGTTTGGGGCATTTATAACACTCCTCATGCAATTACTGGCTTTGCCCCTTTTAAGTTATTATTTGGGCATGCCAATTCACGTTTACCTTATTTACGTATACCCTTCCGGGGAACCCAATGACTTCGAAAGTCAAGCGAAAGCATTAGAAGAAAGGCGAAACGCGGCTAAATTACGTATTGATAAACATATGACACTTATGAAGGATAAGTTTGATCGATCGCATAAAAAAAAAATGCATTAAGTACTCAGTAGGACAATTAGTACTACGGAAAAGGGGAATAACTAGAGTAAGTGCTAATGTAACTAGAAAACTTAACGGGTTGTATACCGGACCCTATAGAGTATGCGAAGCAGAACACTCGTTGGATCGCTACACGATATATAGTATTAAATGCATGAAAAGTTTTCGAAAATTTACTGCTGTTGTTCGCGGTGAAGTCCTCCGACCTTATAATTCTTCCATTCCCGATGATAGCAGCGGCAGTGACCATGAGGTTGATAGGGATGATTTAATAGACTTATTAGAAAGTTAACTCATAATAAATAATGTTACATAATTGATAAGGATGTTAAGTATTCACTAATTACTACAAACTTATGGAAGTAGAGTAATAGATCAAAAATTGTACGGAACAAATATTGTATTAAGAAATAAACTGTTGTACAAAATGTCATCTGGTAAAATAGAATCGAAATAGGTACATTATGGTAGAGGCCGCATAACTTACGATAAATAAAACCTGGGTCATAATAAAAGCTGTGTGATGTAGAATAAATAAAAGCTGTGTGATATAGTACAAATAAAAGCTGTGTGGAACTGGAAGGTACATGTAGAATCTGTTTGCAACAAACTTGAACGGTTAGTATTTGCCATCAAACGTTTACGTCAAACAGTGTCGACGGAAGCAGCTCTGACTGCATACCACGGATACGTCTCGTCGATACTCTCGTATGGTCTCTTACTATGGGGAAACTCAGTTGAGATAGAAAAAGCATTTCTAGTGCAGAAGATATCCGTGGGAGCAATCTGTGGTGCCTGGTTTACAGACAGTTGCAAGCCGCTATTCAAACAGTTCAATATTCTGCCACTGGTTTGCATGTACATTAGAGAATTGTGTATTTTTGTGAAACTGCATCCACAGTATTTCAATAGGTTTTCAGAAACACCTGGCAGAAATTGTAGGAACAAAATTAAACTTCTTCGCCCTAGGTGTAGATTAGACATCTATGAAAAAATGTATATGTTAAAGCTATAGAGGTTTATAATAAGTTACCAGACAAATTCAAAGAACTACCTATTACGATGTTTAAAAAAAACAGAATCACAACGTGGCTTGCAGAAAAATGTTTCTACAACTTAAAAGAATTTATGACATAATTATAAAGAAAATAATGTAATTACATAATATTATTCAAATTATAATGTATATTAATTTAATTCAAACTACATTTTATTCCAATTTTTAGACATTCATATAGGACTTATATTTATTTGCTATCAATTATTACCATTCATGAATTATAGAACTGATATAGAATAATTAACTTATAATGATGTAATTAATTAACTATGTATTTATTAAGACTGACTTATTCACACACCATTCTTACGGTGTTTTCTAGACCTAGCAAGGGCATTTGACTCTGTCTCGATTACCAACCTCCTCCTGAAACTAGAGCGAGTTGGAGTGAGAGGACTCCCACTGGACTTATGCAAGGACTACCTAGAAAATAGAAAACAGCGGGTAAAAATTGATACCTGGACCAGCGATGATGCCAACGTTACCTACGGCGTCCCACAAGGGGGAGTACTCAGTGCCACCATGTTCCTGATCTATATAAATGATCTGTGTCAGATGAAACTGAAGGAAGGTAAAATCTTTACTTACGCAGACGATACAGCACTATTCTTCAGTGGAGATACCTGGGCGCAGACTTACAGCAATGCCCAAAAAGGAATAGACACGGTAAATAACTGGCTGAAAGACAACCTACTGACACTAAACACCACCAAAACGAAATATATTCCCTTTGGTATAAAAAACACCTATCTGCCAGGACAGGAGCACTCAATCACAGCCCATACGTGCACCATCGCCCAACCAACTGACATGTGCCACTGTCCCGCTCTAACAAGAGCTGAAACGATAAAGTATCTTGGTGTCATCTTAGACAATACACTCACTTTTAAACTACACATTGAGACCATGGCAACAAGACTACGCAAACTGATTTTCCTAATGAAATCGCTAAGACATATTGCCGATCGTAAAACCATTAAGACCATATACCTTGCCCTATGTCACTCCATCATAGAATACTGCATAGTGGTATGGGGAGGTACTGCCAAGAGTCATCTGATCGTTGCAGAGAGAGCACAAAGAGCTCTTCTAAAAGTGGCAGCGAAACTGCCATATCGACACCCCACTCTAAAAGTGTACCAACTATGGGAATTCCTAAGTGTTAGGAGAACTTTCATCCTCAGAGCAACCCTGCTTAAACACTCCCAAACACCGTTTGCAACAGACACCATTATGGACAAGAGAAGAATGGGTTATGTTGCTAAACAGCAACGACACAATACTGCCTTCTCACAACATTTCATGACCTATCTAGGACCATTCCTCTATAATAAATTAAATAACAAATTAAAAATTTACCCACTAAACTCCCACAATTGCAAAAAAGCACTTCTGAAATTCCTCCTCCCTCTAGATTATGAAACAACTGAAAACCTCTTACGTCCCCTGAAATAAACAAACAAGAATCAATTTGCCGGTAGCCACCCTGAATCTTCCACCTTGAATCTTCCACTAATCACACTACACATCACTCATATGCACTCACACCTACACACTTACACACACACACGCTCATGGACACACACACACATAAATAAATTGCTCTCCACTTTATAGTAAAAACATAATATTTGTTAATTTTTAAACCTAGAAATTTAAATATAAGTATTATAACACATATAGCATCTAACTAATGACAATAAAGAAAAAACTAAGCACTTAAAATGTGACACGCACGCAACCTGCAACTTGATGGGCCTGGTGACCAGTAGCACAGATATTATATATCTATTTCTAGCACCAGTCCTTCACAAATTGCATAATAAGTAACCATCTTGTCATAGATCTATCTAGTTTTTAAGATGCCTGCTGTGAAGGAAAATAAAGACTTTTTTATTTATTTTATTTATTATTTATGGTAGAATGTGAGGAGATTGTTATTACCCTACCACCATTATGTAACTACATTTCTTGTGAATAAATGAATTTGAATTTGATGTAGAACAAATAAAAGCTGTGTGATATGGAACAAATAAAAGCTGTGTGATGTGGAACAAATAAAAGCTGTGTGATATAGTACAAATAAAAGCTGTGTGATATAGTACAAATAAAAGCTGTGTGATATAGTAAGTAAAAAAAAAAAAGCTGTGTGACGAAAAAAAATGGCTGTGTGTATTAAGTCAAATGAAGACTATATGAATTAGGACATATGCAATCTAATGTGAAGTAGGACAAATAAAAGCTGTGTGTAATCTAGGATAAATAAAATTTGTATAGATTAGATAATACAAGACTTAATTACGGCAGCATCTTAATTCCAGGTACCGTACACCAGCGACAAACCAGGCGCCGATGGCAGCGCTGATCACCGTGAGACACGGCATACACATGTGTAAATGCACTGTTAGAAGGTTATGAACTCTTTAAAGCAAATATGACGCACCCTTTTAATGATGTTAAATAGGTAGTGTACACTTGAGATTCACATTAATTATGACGTCCTGTAACGTGTTGAATGTATGAAACAGGGTTTATATTAATTACGTTTGTTTATTTATGACATAATTTGGTGTAGAGAGTAATCAAACTTGAACTAATTTTAAATATGATTGAGAATTGCGACATTTGTAAGACATAAATAATGTAGTATTTTTAAATTCGGTCATATTATACTGTTGGTTGTGGAATGGGATGTAAACAAGTAACGTCACGAATCGTCCGATCGTGCAGGTTATAAAAGCGTGTTCGGCGCGCAATGACTCACTTTAACATCGAGCGGCGGACGGAACAGACGTGCTATGCGAGGGCTGTTGGGTGATATCAATTATTCCTTACTTTATTTATGTTATCAAGTAACACTTCCGGCCTCACATATACTACTAGTTCGGGTACATCTTAACCACTATATGTACATTAAAACCAATTATCGTTTTATAACTTAATAATTTTATAATCAAGTATCTAAATAGTTATCTCATATTTCTTTATACTTAATTATATTTATTTGCTTGGCGCCTTCCGCTTGTCAGCTTCCGGCGCGATTAATAAATAGTACGTATTGTTACTGATCTCTGTACTTTTTCTTACACTATGCCGAATAATAAATCCTATAATCATTTTGTTTACTATGTATAATATAATGATGACGCTATTAGATTCTTACTGATTTTGGGTTAGGCATAATTTTGTCACACCGGCGCCTCTGCTTTCGGTGTAATAAATCCTTAATGTTACATAATTATGTATTATTAAATAACAATTGTATGTAAATAATCATCAGAATAATTAAGATAAACAATGTTTAATATTATCTGTTGAGTTGGTGAATTTAGTATTAAATTAGGTCAAATGTTTGTATAAATACCGGCGGTTAGAATATTTTAGGGCATTCATATTCTAACCGTCGAAACGTGCATTAAAAGGATAATAAAAGTTCTTTTCCGTACAACTTGTGTCTTCATTGCCGCCGTCACCCTGACCGTTCGCTTTCACATTTATTTATGCTTTTCTTGAATAATTTAATGATTATTTAAAGGAGAAAGTGCAACTGTTATTTTTTTAAGCTGTTTCACTTCTAATTCCTTACATCAGAAGTGGGATAAAGATTCTTTTGCTCACAAGTAATAGAACTAGGTTCTGACGTTAGCAAATAAAATGATCACATAACATCGTTCTCTTTTAAGGTTAGATCTATCTACGTGAGGCTGTCACGTAATAGGCACGATGGTGGTTGAAGAGAAGATAGAGGACGGCCGAACGATTACGCTGGAATCGAGCAAAGCCACTCAGTTACTAAAACAAAATCAAGTTCAGCAAGATAAGCCGGTCAATCAGAACCGGCGCCCTCCTCGTATATTTAAAGTCGATGACCTTGTTTTCGTTATTAAATATTCTCAGTCCGCAGTAAAACTAGACCCAGGCATGCGTGGGCGTTACAGAGTTATTAAGATCTTGCCATGCAGAAGCTACGAACCTTAGTGGCGCGTATGTAAAAACCAGCCAGGCTGCCGCAGAATATTATTATATGGTACCCTGACAAGGAGAGTGGTGTCCGAACCTGTACAGCGTTTTTTGAAAGTTAGTGTATGCACATTTTTATGTTGTGTGGCGATATTGGATCACCAGTAGATGCTACAGGATCGATATTACTGAAGACCCGATGTAGTTGTAACTGGGTCAGTATTGTGACTGTAATGATTCGATGTAGATGCTACTGGATCGATATAACTGAAGACCCGATGTAGTTGTTACTAGGTCAGTATTGCAACTGTAATGATTCGATGTAGATTATACTGGATCGATATCACTAAAGACTCGATGTAGTTTTTACGTGGTTAGTATTGTAGCTGTAACGATCCAATGTAGATGCTACTGAATCGATATAACTTAAGACCTGATGTAGTTGTAATTGGGTCAGTATTGCGACTGTAATGATCCGATGTAGATGCTACTGGATCGATATCACTGAAGACCCGATATAGTTGTTACTGGGTCTGTATTGTGACTATAATGATCCGATGTAGATGTTACTTACTGGATCAATATAACTAAAGACCCGATGTAGATGTTACTGGGTCAGTGTCGTGTAATGGTCCCATGTAGATGCTATAAGATCGTATAAAACCGACACACTGGTGACACTGGGGTGAGTTTATTCTGTAAGGCTTGTGAAAGTGTGTAAAGGGAAATTTCCTCGCAACGAGAAGGACTCGTAACGCGCGCACAGTTACTTTAATTCTATGTGGTATGCGAACTTTGAGCTTATGCCTACTAGGTTCAAGTAAAAATGAAGACCCAGACTCTACACTGAGAATGCCAGCCGTTGATTAGGCAGGTCCATCTTCCAGACCTGACGAGGACGACAACCAAATTAAATTAATTATCGTTAATATATTATAAAGCCACCGCCTTGGCATCGAACTCTAGACTCTCTCTATACTCTGCGTGGTAGTCCAATGGCTTCCCATAAGCCTATCACGGCTATGTTAAAAATAAAATCTAAATCAAATGCAGAATTGACTAAATTTTTTTTACTTTTATATACAATCTTGAAGAAACTTTGACCGTGTTGCCTGCAGACTGTACATGTATTTTAAAAAAATACTTTTTACTTTTCTCTGCGAACTGCTACGCTAGCTTTCACCGCAATTCCACTGGATCTAAAGTTTATCAGAACTTGAAATCCACGCGAGAGTACTGCACTGAATCTCGGAGGACCTTTACGTATACAGACTTAAGGTTTTAGTCTTAGTATGTACCTACACTGATTTCGTCTACTGTCGAAGTATGTATATTATTTGCCTTACCTGCATAATGTAAATAGCTTGTTAAGTTCTGAAGGCGACGTAGGTACATATTTGCGATGTTTGTTTTCAAGAAATTTAATAATTTATATGTATTATAAATACATACATTCATCCATATCGTGTCTCCTTTTAAGCAGAAATTGCTTTTATTAGGAGCCACTGCTCTTCCAGAGTTGTTTTACTTTACCAATTTATGTTATTCATACTCACAAATTGTTACCTACACGTATACTCCTGAAGAGGTAGGCAATGTTGTATTATACCCACGTTTCACTATGGCTTGAGGTACCACGTATATTTATTATTATTAAAATGAGAATGCCCGCTCTAGGAATAATTCTTGGGTCGCGGGGAACTGCTTTCTGAAAATTTTTGTTTGAAAATTGTGTCATCCTACCAGACACATATTTTTTTAAAGATAACACCCGCACTAGGCATATATCCTCTATTGCGGTGGAATTAACAAATATTCAAACAACGAAAACAACAGCTACCTAGACTCCGAACATCTATTTGAAGACCACACAATTTTTTCGCGTTATTGGATCAAATTCACAACTCGACGTACTGGCAGTGGGGAGGTGACCACTTAAACCACACACCATCCGTGCAGTATAATATATAATAGTATAGATTTTTTTAAATTAACTAAACGCATTACTGTGCAAATTATCATATCTTCTGAGGCTTACGACAGTTCATACGTCCTATTCAAACTAGTCTAGTGAAACTTATTAGCGATCGTTAAAGTTCCATTCCCCAAGCTGACGATCCTCTAAGCGTAGGTTATCCAGTTATAACAAAACGAATATCAACGCCCTTTCAATATTAATAAATTGTTACCGATGTAGAAGGTTTCATGAATACGAAACGGCGGCATTACATCGGGGACGATCCTAAACAAACAGGTTCCTCAGCCAATAACGCACACAGTATTGGTTTAATGACAATTCGCTGGTTAATTCAATAGAACAGGCCCCTTTTTTATGTTGTAGATAAAGAATTAATTGGTACAGGACGTTTTTGCGGGTTAATGCGCGCTTTGAGAGGGTTAACGACAATGTCATTTGACTTGTGTTTTTACTGTTAAATAATGATGTACTTTTTAACTAGTACAGTTGATATAACGAATGGCGTATAAACAGCTTGTTAATATACAAAATGTAAAACACATACTTAGTGGTAATAATAATCATTAATCAACATAATAAAAATATAAAGCAACGGCTAATCATAGTTTTCACATTTAAGTATTTCCAGTCAGGTTATTACGGTATTTTTAAACCATCTTCCTCGTCATGTTTTCAGCGCTGTGCTACAGCGGACTTTACAGACATATAACTATATTGGACATACAAAATACATCTAGACTTAGACAAATTATATGAAGATCATAATTGTCCAGTGTGGAATCCGAATCCACAACATTTTGTGTTGCGTCATCCAGTCATGTTAAATAATAAGTCTGACTAATTGACCAAAATACTATCATTGCTTTGAGGTTTTCCTTTAATATGCAATTTATAACTTTCAATAGTAAATACCTAATGATATATGATTGAAAATTATTAATTATGTATACTAAAATTGTATTATATAATTAAAATTAAAACTGAAAACCACTTTATTTCTATCAAATTATACGCAAGATTCTAAGAATATTTCATCGAAATTATCATTGAAATCTTTTCACTTTAATGGACTAGCCAAGAATAACCGTATCGTTCCAATTTTAAAACTTTTCTGCGCCATGCATCTTGAAAGTGAAGTTAAACTTCACTTAATGTCGGAAAACTAAGCCAATGCAGTCGTTTTTTTAAACGAATGATCATTTTCTTACTTTTAAAAGTTCTCTTATAAAACTGCCTCAGCGGCAAAACAGTAGTGAATGTGACAGATGTGCTTGAAGTTTCGACTTAGATTACTAGGTCAGGCAAAGTGTTATTGGGTTATCCAGGCAACAAAATCTGCGTAACAACAAGGAGTATGAAACTATGCCCTCGCTGTCTCAATAAACTCGCTTCCTATTGGTATGGAGTCTATTGCCATACCGGGCACATTAAAAACCAGGTAATAACCATAATAATAATATTCTATCACATACACACAACACCATCTAGCCCAAATTAAGCAGAGCTTGTACTACGGGTAGATAGGCAATGGATAAACATATGTACATAATATGTACTTTTTTTTGTAAATACTTACATATTATACATAGAAACACGCAGACCAAGACAAACATCCATGTCCATGACACAAATGTTTGACTTGTGCGGGAATCGAACCCGCGACCTCAGGCGTATCATAGTTGGCAAAATGTGGAGTAATACACCTTTGCAAGCTCCGTCTCGGACAGAATCGTGAGACTAGGTATAAATCTACATACAATGGTGCCAATTCTGTTGTTACAAAATTCTCTTATCTTAGCTAAAAATCTCTAAAATTTAGTTTAGTCCTGTCACTTTTAGCGATTTCGGAATACGAAATGTCGTTTGACAGGACTAAACTAAATTTTAGAGATTTTTAGCTAAGATAAGATAATTTTGTGACAACAGAATTGGCACCAATGTTTAAAGCGCCCTCCGTACAGTGCCCGCCGTTTGGTGTTTACTATGCTAATAGCGTTTTTTTCTTATGCTCAACTGATTGTTGATATAACCGGTTCGAAAGTTCAAACACATGTAATGAGAGAAAAAAAAGCAGGATGGTTTTATTTGTATAATACATTTGAACCCGTCCAATCAAACTAAAATGCTTGTAATAGGGTTTTATTTCAATAATGTTATCGACAATAGTTTTCTCCAGTCAAACTTTTAATTAAAAGTAACTCCAACTGGTATAGGCAGTTATCCATATCAATTTGAGTTTGTTATTGGTTTTTCACACCGATTAATTTTAGGCTGCCTAGTATTTATACAATTTCGCTATGTAGGTTTGTCTGACTGCACGCTATGTAAATTCAATTAAGGAATAACAGGAGGTAAATAAAATAAGATCTTAATACTAAATTATTTTATAAAAGCGAATATGAGTTCGTTTGATTGTTACGCATTCAGCCCATAATTACTCGACCGATGATTATGCAATATGTACATGTTGTACCTTGCATCCACAAAAAAGCTACTATTCCTGAATGATAGAACTAATTTATTAACAAAATGTAGTAAAAGATTATTAATTAACGCGAGCAAAGCCGAGAGAAATATATAGTACAAAAAACATAAAAGAAATTTCACATCTTTTTAATTTACTTTTTATTATATCACTACAGATCCGCGCAACTTCGTCTACTTCACATATGAGAATTTGTCCCGTATTTGCAGCATTTTTTATTGATGCTCCACTCCTATTGGTCGTAGTTATATAGTCTTCCTTGATAAATGAGCTATCTAACACTAAAATAATTTTTCAATTCGGACTAGTAGTTCCTGAGATTAGCTCGTTCAACCAAACAAACTCTTCAGCTTTATAATATTAGTGTTGATAAAAAGATTTCCTAGCCCCATGCGGCTAGGTCTCTAATTCGCCAAAAGGTTGCCAAAGATATCCGATCTTCAGCAACCTTCTGGAGAATTTGCAAACTTGCAAGTACAATTTAATACGCCCACACACACCTCTTGATATTGAAGTGCATTGTGCCAAACATTAAACGGTGATACCATTAGGCTATCGCTGCTTTTTATTTAATTAAATAACCACTTTTGTTGATTGCGATGCACTACTAGTTCATATGATTAATTATAGTCACCCTCTCCCTCTTTGTTTATTAATATCTGCCCTGTAAATAAACTGTTCCACTACTGAGCACAAGCTTGTTCTCAGTGTGAGAAGGGTTAGGCAATAGTCTACCACGCTGGCTTAGTACAGGTTTACAGGCAGACTTTACTCATCTTCGAGAATATTATGGAGAACACTTAGACATGCAATTTGCCTCACGGTGTTTTCCTACACCGCTAAGCGATAATTAAATGTTTAATACCCACATATGTCACGGTGTGTGCCTTGAGATCGAGCACGATACCTCTGCATGATATTCCAACGGTCTCCCACTAGGCTATCACTGGCCCTCTTTGCTTAGTGTAAGCACAACAATAATTAAATGTCCATGGATGCCCGACACGGTCAGTGTCGGGCACACATGCTCCTTTAATTGTATTATTATTTGTTGGAAATTTCTCTACATCACTATATAGGTATAGTGCGGATCGTTAGACAGCAATAGATACGCCCTCAATTAGTTCCATCCCTATAGTGACGGCGAGTATCTCTCAGAAGTTCGGGCCTTTGAGAAATACAGGTGATGTGTTTGTTTTCTGGACAAAGTTCATTACGCTGACAGCGATTCCTGTTTTGAAGAGTCGATAGTATGCGAGTAACTCTGTCCTTAAAAATGACTGCGTTTAATGCGTAGCTGATGGTTTTAGTCAAACGTGTACAGTTTCGATGTGTATTCCGCCAACGCGTCAGTCAACCGTACACTGGACCGACGTGCTCGACCAACGATCCACGTCAGCGCGACGTAGCAATATGCGCGTAGCTATTTACCAGCGCTGCACTGAAGTTGATCATACGTTTTCATTAATGTAGCTACGTTCGACTGATGTCAGTGCTTACCTAAAATCCAAGCAAAGGTCCAAGCGTCTATAGTTTCAGTAAACACTTGCCATCAGGCGATCGTATTCTTCTTTACCACTTTAATAATAGTATAATAGCAGCACTGCATATAAACAATCGCACTGCTGCGCACAGACCTCTTAGTGTGACAAAAGTCAGGTTATAGTCCTCAACACACAACCCAGTGCCGGTTGGCAAATTTTACAGACTGTAAAGTTAGTCAGAGTTATCCAAGATATTTTTGAGAACGCTTATACGTTCAGGTTACCTTACGATTTGCTTCTTCACTGTTAAAGCGAGCGATATTGAAATATTTAATCCGTACCTAATTTCAAAAAGGCCTTGGGATTGAACTTGACTTTGCATAACAGTCTAACGGTCTCCGACCACGGTGATCACGACTAGTACAGTGTATACTTATCAAAATAAAATCTTTTGAACTTCATTTAATGTTCACAAGCTCAACAATACGTTATTTAACAGATCATCAATTACTTAAAGTAAAATCGGTACTCAACATCGCAATCCAAACAGTGCCAAAAATTAACTTTTGTATCAGAACAAACATTTGTCATTCAATGTTTGCAGGGAAAATGCTACGTAGGCGTCCACTGTATCCATATTTATAAAGCTATGAGAGAGGTGTGTCTGTATGTTTTGTAATATTACAATAATGTCAGCCCTACTTATAAACTGCCACGGTTACTGCTGCGCACAGACTTCTTCTTAGTCCGAAAATATCCACGTTCCATAGAGGGATGGCAGCTATTATATTAGTAAAATTGTGGAGAACTTTGTTGATGATCCATTAAGTCATTGCTACTAGGCGACCATAATATTGTAAATAGTATTGTTAAATATCTACAATATAGTTATAGCATGATGGGGAATATCATTTTTGTGCTCTCTAAATGGCGCCACTGGCGAGTAAGGTCGTGCCAATCCTATCACAGCCGCTGTCAAAAGCCGTATTTGGCGGTAGTAATTGGCACACACTGAGACTAGATATGATATACGTCTATAATTATATCGTTCTATGTATTTTGATTAGTTCGCCTTTGTTACCACTAGAGGCGCCTTTACGAAGGTGTTAAAATATGGCATTTAAAATGATGACGCCATTGGTGATAAATAAAAACTAAGAAAACTCCTACAAATTACACTGAGTCATATTATATGTTTGATTGCATGTTTAGAACAAATATTAAAAAAATAATAATAAATTTAACTTAAGATCCTGCATTCACTGTAAAATGTATAATCCATGCAAGCAAAACCATAGTGCGAGTATAGTTGTTAAAATATTTACGCGCGCCAACCCACCCGTTTACTTAGGCCGGACATAGTTCCTGACTCAGTTCGAATCCATGTACATAATCTTTGGTGTTGTAATCATGTGAAAATAGCAAAAGGTACCGCCACATTCAGGTCAGAGCTCGCACGGGACCGATTAGGCGAATTTACAACCGAACCGGACTGTTTTTGCATTATTTATATGTAATTCTCTTGATATTTCGTATCGCACTAACGTTTAGATCAAATGGTTCGTTTTGTTAATGAGTATTAGTGTTTTAAATTAAAATGGCAGCGATAATATGCGCTAACTATGTGTAATGTTGCGCTGTATTCTGTGGATCTTTGTTTTTTTTTAATAAATGATGAATGAATTGGTAGCACAATTTGGGTTGCAAATTACTAGTATTCCAGTTAACGCCCACGCTAACAAAGCTGTGTTTGGAGCATATTTACGTTGCTAGTGCAAATTAATGAGATCTAAACACGAATTCTTGATAATTTTAATCATTGACCCACTGTCAATGCATAACTTAAAATCTGCCTAAAGAACTCATCTATCAATAAATCGAGTACACCTATGGCATAGTGATGAGTGATAATCAAGCTACAACCATTGCGCAGAGCGTTGTTCCCTACACGACAAAAACCTTCTCAATGCAAATTTTTTATTTACTTCTATTTATTTTATTATTATTGAAGTGAAAACTTCTTTAGGCGCGTTGAGCACTTCTTAGGTAAACAAAAAGTATGGAACTCGCGTCATCGACACCGCACGCTAGTTACTTAGTTTTCACTTTTATCCGCAGTCCCTAAAGACTGCCCGGATGTTTTTTATTAATATAATAGTTAATTGACGTGTCCAAGAATTGTTAGCACATTTTTATGGAAATAAAGATTTTTGGCTTTGACTTTGAAACAAAAATTGTATGCTCCGCTAATGGTTGTCCCGAGTGTAAGTCCCTGCGACATAAAAATTCAGCGGCAGTATTCTCTCTATAAAATTAATTAAAATTCTAGACGAGAGCATAAGGGACTCCCACACCTCCCATTTCTAGTATGTTTTAGGAGGTTAGCCTAATGGGTAAACTATAGGATTCCATCCTAATTAAGGGAAGCTATTGGAATCAAAAGTGTGTGACCTGCGAGGCATTTTTATAGATATGAAAGTTTTCATTTCAGTACAGTTACTAGCAGAACGTTTTTATTTAAAATTAAGTTCGAAGACCTTTAGTTCATTACTGATTCATTCCAGATAGGTACCTTAAGCCGCTCTTGAAAGATATACATAGTTTAATGGACGGACAGATAAATAGAGATACAAATACGAAAAATATTCAATAGTGCTATGTTTTATGTTATTTTTATAGTTAGTAGTAGTTTAGACTAGCTGACCCGTGCAACTGTGTCTACGTCACATAAGAGAATTTTGCCCGTTTTTACAACATTTTTCATTGATACGCCGCTCCGATTGGACGTAGCGTGATTTTATATAGCTTATAGCTTTCCTCGGTAAGTGGACTATCCAAAACAAAAATATTTTTTCAATACCAATCAGTAGTTTCGGAGATTACCGCGTTCAACCAAACAAACAAACTCTTCAGCTTTTTAATATTAGTATAGTTATGGTAGCGAATGCATATATTTTTTTATTTATGTGTTTATTTTACTGTCTTGATACTGAAAAAACTGGCCGAAATGGTACCAATAATCAAAATATTTTGCTTGTATTTTGATCAGTAAAGCCCCTGGTTTTATATATCAACCAGGTATACAAGTCCGGATTACACATGGCAGCCATTGTACATTTTAATTAACGCGATCGCAGAGACACAATAGTGGCTGTTGGCCAAAAACGTGTTACTTATAAACACGTCTATTTGATGCGGTATACTGAGTAGCTAATTATACCCGATCCAATAAGATCTTTCAACGATGTATTAGGCCTACTTATGGGAGCTAATCCGATTTCATTAGCAAAAATGCTTTTCTGTAGATCTATAAGATATCAATTGCCTAGATTTTATCTAAAGCTTTTAGATGTGATGAATAGGTGAATAAATAGATAACCTTCTAATTGTTATTTGGTTGTCATCGAGTTATATTTCAGACACGCCTACTTAAAAGGTTTTAGCATGATCAATATTTTTGCAACAGGTACAAAACACGTTTTACTGTGAACTAAAAGCAGAATAAAGATTTATTTTACAGTCTTATATATCTAAATTAAATTGACATCTAAAGAAGTGCTCCGCTTTGACTACTCTGAGGTTAATTTATGATTAACCTAACCTAATCATAAATTGACTGGACTAGTCCAATACATAGGAAATTGATTTTCAAGACATTGCCCGCTCTCTTTGCAATTAATAATGGCATAATAATACTTTCTGTCATATGATGTACTCTTCTAATTTTAATGATATTTTACTCCTTAAGATTAATCTGTTTTGATTCGACTTTCATATGGAATTTTTAAATACCTATGCATTTTCATATTTACACCCTGCAATACAAACTCCGGCATAATTTCCATAAGCAAAGTAATCTTTGTTTCAAAACGTTGAATAAAGATCTTTTCTTTATGCTCCTATCAGGGTGGGGCCAGATAACACTAGTCAGAGGAAATGCATAAACTCCACCACACAAGTAATGCATCAAAGCATACATAATGCGAAATGACATGTCAACTTTATCGCGGGGCTGTATGCTGAACTAGATTTTCCCGCGGCTCTGCTCGGAAACTCTTGTAGGTCTTAACCTACAAGAGCTTGCGAGCGATGCCGCGAGAAAATCTACCACACACCCTAGTCATTTTAACTTAACTTTACTTATAAAGTTAGGTTAAAATTACTGGCGTGTGTGGTAGTTTTGGTCGGTATGACCGGGATATCGCCCTCAATCCCTGGATGAGTCCAACATAGACCCTCCGCCCGTCCCCTCAGAGGGGAATGTGTTAATGCATCACCCCACGCAAAAAATCATGAAGATACACAACTTTTTCTAGATGAAGGTGTAGCCACTAACACCAAAACGCTACTACAATTAACCGCCATCATTTGTACTTTGCGCCTTGTACTTTGCCCAGCTAGAGGGGCAGTTCACCTTATCCAACATAACCGCAGATGCTACTAAATTCTATTATGTGCTGGCACAACTAGAACCGCAGCATGCAGCTGAAGTCCGAGATTTGGTGGTCTCCCCGCCAACTACCAACAAATATGAGACCATGAAGGCTGAACTCATACGGAGACTATCGGCTTCTCAGGAACGGAAAATAAAACAACTCCTGTTGCATGAAGAGATGGGCGACCGGAAACCGACACAATTTCTTCGGCACCTGCAACTCTTAGCCGGCGTAAATGTACCCACCGACTTCATCAGGACCACCTGGGCAAGCCGCCTCCCTACTCATCTACAGACATGCATTGCTGCACAGCAAACAAAGATGAAGTTAGAAGACCTAGCCGAGCTCGCAGACCGCGTCAATGATGTTGTACCAGCAACCATGCTAGTGACCGGTACAAATCAAGTTGCTAGTACATCAACACCAGCCGCAGCAACAGAGAGCGCTATCGAGGTGCTAACTCGGAAGGTAGAGGAACTCAGCCGAAAACTAGAGACTATGAGCATGGAACATCACAGACGCTCACGATCCCGTTCACGCCCAAGTGGACGAAGAAGTCCAAGATACCCACGATCTCGGTCACGCCCAATTGATCACCCATTTTGCTTTTATCATTACCGGTTTGGCGATCAAGCGCGCAAATGCACCCAGCCCTGTACCTATCAGAACAAGGGAAACTTTCCCGGCAGTCAATAGTGGCGGTACATGACTGCCTCACAATCACGAGCCGCCTGTTCATTACGGACCGCAAAACGAAGGTGCAGTATCTGGTAGATACGGGTTCAGACCTGTGCGTCTTTCCGCGATCCGCTGTTCGGGAGCCACGAATAAAAACTCCATATGAGTTATTTGCAGCTAATGGAACGATCATATGCACGTACGGTGACCTACCTCTCACGTTGGACTTGGGATTACGGCGTAGTTTCACTTGGCGCTTCGTTGTAGCTGATATTACGAAGCCTATCATCGGCGTCGACTTTCTCGGTTACTACAACCTACTAGTCGACTGCCGCAACCAATGTCTGATTGATGGCATTACAGCACTTACAGTTGCTGCACCATGTCAGACTTCTGCAGAAACTATCACATCGATCCGCACCACAAAGGACAACTCTGTATACCATCACCTGCTAAGGGAATACCCAGATGTCACGCGCCCGGCTGGCAAACGTAACACAGTCAAACACTCAACTGTGCATCACATCCGCACTACCTCAGGACCGCCAGTAAGCAGTCGTCCACGTCGTTTGGATCCAGAACGTTTGAAGATAGCAAAGAGGGAGTTCGAGGATATGCTTCAACAGGGAACAGCACGCAGATCAGATAGCCCATGGTCTTCACCGTTACATTTAGCTCGAAACAAAAACGACGAATGGCGTCCATGCGGCGACTACAGAATGTTGAATGCCCGTACAATTCCGGACCGTTACCCTGTCAGGCATTTGCAAGACTTTACTCAGCAACTGACAGGCTGTACCATCTTCTCCACCATCGATTTAGTCAAAGCTTACAACCAAATCCCTGTGTCTGAAGAAGACATACCGAAGACCGCAATTACAACTCCGTTTGGCCTTTACGAATTCCCATTCATGACGTTTGGACTTCGTAACGCTGCTCAAACATTCCAGCGATTCATGGATGAAGTTCTTAAAGGTCTAGACTTCTGCTACGGATACTTAGATGACATTCTGGTCAGCAGCAGAGACAGCAGTCAGTACCAAGAACATCTGAAACAGATATTCCAAAGACTGACAGAATATGGGGTCCTAATAAACACCAACAAGTGCATATTCGGAGAAGCAGAAGTAAAATTTCTGGGATACAAAGTTTCCGCAGCAGGCATTCAACCCTTAGACTGCAAGGTCCAGGCCATCCAGGACTTCCCTATTCCCAGAACTATAAAGGAACTGAGACGCTTTTTTGGCATGCTTAACTTCTACCGTCGCTTCGTGCCGGCCGCAGCTTCTATTCAAGCGCCTCTTAATAGTCTGCTCGCTGGCCCTAAAATCAAAGGATCCCATCCCATCAGCCTGACGCCTCAACTGCTAGAAGCATTTGAAAACTGCAAGCGAAGTTTGTCGGAGGCAACATTGCTGGTGCATCCAGATCCAAAGGCAGAGCTATCAATACAGACAGACGCTTCAGATACAGCGATTGGCGCTGTATTGCAACAGAACAGTGGTCACGAATGGCAACCACTGGCGTTTTTTTCTAAAAAACTCAGCCCTTCACAGAAGAAATATAGCCCATACAACAGGGAACTCTTAGCGATCTATGAGGCTATACGTTACTTCAGGTTTATGGTTGAAGCACGAGTTTTTTTTATTGTAACCGATCATAAACCGTTGACATTCGCCTTCGCAACAAATCGTGAAAACTGTTCCCCGCGGCAATTTCGATACCTTGATTATATCAGCCAGTTCACGACAGATGTAAGGTACATCAAAGGCGAACAGAACGTAGTCGCAGACACTCTTTCGCGTATTAACGAGCTTACGCTGCCCTTGGACTACGCGGCTCTTGCCAAGGAACAGGAAACTGACGCAGAGCTACACGATTTGTTGAACAACGGATCTTCACTAAGACTTAACAAAGTCAAGATACCCGAATCCAGCATTATGATCTACTGTGATGTAACGGAAACTCCAAGGCCATTCGTTACTAAGGCATTTCGCAAGCAGGTATTTTTATCACTACACAACCTGAGTCACCCAGGCGCAAAAGCTAGTGTTAAATTAGTAACGCAGAGATTTGTCTGGCCTGGCGTAAGACGAGATTGTCGCCAATGGGCAAAGGAATGCGAAGCTTGTCAGAGAAGCAAGGTGACTCGACATACATCGGCTCCGTTACAAGCCTTTGAACCACCATCAAGGCGTTTCCGACATATCCACCTTGATCTAATCGGGCCTTTGCCGATATCTTGCAATTACAAATACTGCCTGACAATCGTCGACCGAGCAACACGTTGGCCTGAAGCATACCCACTTCAGGACATTACTGCAGAGACTTGCGTGTCCGCCCTTACCTCAGGTTGGATCGCGCGCTTTGGCTGTCCTGAACATATCACCACCGATCGCGGACGGCAATTCGATTCGCACTTGTTTAAGGAACTAGCCGCACTAATTGGCGCCACACACCACATGACCACCACTTATCACCCTGCAGCCAATGGCCTGGTCGAAAGATTACATCGACAGCTGAAAGCCGCTATCACCTGCCATGCAACATCGAGTTGGTCGGAAGCCTTACCATGGGTACTCTTAGGCATTCGCAGCGCGTGCAAGGATGATCTACAAACATCTGCTGCAGAACTGGTCTACGGTGAGCCATTACGCTTACCTGGACAGTTCCTCACTTCCAGTTCCCAAGATCCAGTGGACACGAACAACTTGGTCAGTAGACTTCGAGCTCACATGGCGAAGCTGACCCCACAGCCAACTTCTTGGCACTCCAGCACTAGTCGACCTTTTTACCTGCCCAAAGACCTGAAGACAGCAACTCATGTATTCCTACGCCAAGGTCCGGTACGAAGATCACTACAAGCTCCATACCAAGGTCCATACAAGGTTCTTTGCCGAGATGAAAAGACATTCGACATAGAAGTACAAGGTAAAAAGCAGAGGGTCACCATAGACCGCCTAAAGCCAGCATATATCGCGCGAGAACAGGCTACAGATACAACAGAAGGCCAAGTCCAGAACCATAGCCAAAGCCAACTACCCAAAGACACGGTCAAGAAAACAAAGAGCGGCCGGACAGTCAAGTTTCCAGACTACTTTCGCCGGGTTACGGTCTCGGGGGGAGTAGTGTAGCCACTAACACCAAAACGCTACTACAATTAACCGCCATTATTTGTACTTTGCGCCTTGTAAAATCACGCCACCCGATCAGGTGATCGTGACGTCAGACCACCGGCGAAGATTTTTAGCCACGCCTATCGCAAGATGGCTGTCGACGCCATTGTTCAACGGCGCGCGCGCAACATGGCCGCCACGCAGCTATTGTTCTAAGCTCCGCCTAATGGTCAAGACCGAACCATTATTACTATTAATTGTTAAATGTGTCAAGCACGATCGTTAATTATTATTAATAATTGTTTTGTATAAATAACGTGTCTAATGGAATTAAATATTATTGTCTCTTGAGCTCTGGTGCAACTAATTACATAGTAACTTAAAGTCTAACGTTTTTTGATTACTACAGTACCCCAGTACACTACACGTCACGTAGACCTGCACAACGAGTGGTCTAGGATACGAACCCTAACCACTTCAAAGGTTCCCTATGTCCTTTTCTGCTCTCCTGATAACGTGTCTACAAAATTTCATGGTGATCGGTAGAGTAGTTAAGGCGTGAAAGCGTAACAAACAAACCCACATTTCCATTTATAATATTAGTTACGTTTATGAACCAGAATTTGCTTTCTACTAATTTTAAACATACCTTTTTGACTAGATTATGTTTTGTTACATGCGTTTTTGTTCTGAAAATGAATTTTGACTGCACTTGTGGGGCAGCAGTTTAGATAATCGCCCCGCCATTGCTCACGCGCCAAGCGGGTTCGAAACAAATAAATTTCTCGTGAAATACATAGCTCTTTTATAGTCATTGTGTCCATTGTTCCAATGTAGTGTTGGAGTTATTTCTTTTATATTTTTTATGGTGTCTCGTGTAAAGAGATATGTATATCCGTGCAGTCTGCGAAACAGGTTGAAAATTGAAAAATAAATAGCGGATTTGTCGGTAACGAGTGTACGTATTTAAAACTTTACTTTTTAAGATGTACATTACTATGTACCGGTACATATAACGGTATTTTATTAGATAAATAGGTACAATTCAAGTAATGCTTATGCTAACTAATATTATAAATACGAATATGAGTATTTTTTTATTATTTATTTTGTAGGCCCTTGACTGATCACCATAAAATTTCACATATATACGTTGTCAGGAGTACAAAAAAGGAGATAGGATACATTTCATCCAGAAAGTAGTAATGTTTCCCAGCGAAGCTGCGGCCAAAAGTTAGTTCGTAATATTTTTGGTAAATGGCAGAAAGATATTTTTGTTAGCATAATATATAAATTTATTATTTTGGAAAAACAAATATATTTCATGACGGATCGGCAATTGAACAGTTTTTTTTTTGTCTTTCGATACGCCACACCTTAAATACCTGTATCTAACTCAACATGTGCTTTTAAAATACATATAAATTTTATTTTATTGAGGAACAGGAACAACAAGCTGATGGTCGTAACATAAAATGTTATACTACCCTAGGTATTTAGTACCATATTACATGAGGTAATATACCCGCGTACAAAATGACTTTTAAAAATGTATATAATCACATCGTTACTGTCCGTGGTTTCACAATTTCAAATCCAATCATCGTTACGGACATAAGGCCAGTCACAAAATACTTTTTACTTGTTTTTAAATTCTGATTGTTTTTGCAAACTAAGTTTACATTAAGTCTTATAATATAATTAGGTTAGTGTCGACGTCGTGGCCTGTTGCCTGTTATTATTGTTTTCTTTAATTGAGGAGTATAGTTTCAAAACCCGCCAAAACGATATCAGAACAAAAATAAAGTTCCGATTGAATATGAAGGTCCTTTGTTGCTTCTATCGCATTGCATTGATAGTTTTCAACAAAACCCACTAAAATTATATTAAATCAGCTCACAAAAGTGGCAGTTTAATGCAAACACCGCTAAGGGAGTCCATTTATATAATGTATAAGTATGATTTTTTGAGATTTACTATTATTTGGTGAAAAGTATTTTAAAGGATTTTGAAACTAAACTACTCAATCATCTTTTATTTAATGTAAAGGATTGACTCCAAGTATTTTTAATTTGATTGTTGTGTGGCAAAAATTCATAAAATCCTTTGGGCTTCTAAAAATGATATACCTATATTTTAACTGATTTCGTGAAGACATACAAAAATTATCTTAATTAAAAATATCAGAATTAAAATTGGGTCATCCTTTTGGGTTCTAACATATCATAAACAGATGCACAGACAATAAGATAAAATCTTTTAATTTATTACACCCCTCTTTTTGTGTCAAGGGTTAAAAGCTTAAAACAAAAATACTTTCTTCTTTATGCAAATAGAACACAGGAATATTAAATAAAACTAGCAGTGAGAAGAACACGAAAGATGTTTAGAGTATTTCATCTCATAGATAGGTGAGCATTTTAAAATCAATCTCCTTCATGTGTTTCACAAATTTCGAAAAGTTTTTATCCTGGTTGTTCTGGCGATCGATATAAGGAGCGAGTACTTAGAATACCTTTATGCACTTGGCTTACGGAAGTTATATTGCAGTCGCTTCATGGTATAACTAATATTTGAGTGCACGGATGGCTTAGTGATTTGAGTGGTTGCTACTGCCGCCGCGCTGAGTATTGTAGGTTCGATCCCTACACGGGACAAAAATTTGGGTCATCTTCAACTGGCTGTGCCGAGTCTGGGTGTTCCTTTTGTCCGTTTTTCGATTGTTTGTAAACTCCCAAGGCCAATTCCGACATGCGTAAAAATAATGCTAAGAACGAAAGAGAAACTGAAAGGGAATCTAACGCCTACTTTTTATAAATTTCAAAATATTGGTACGTGTTTCTCCGACTTTAGGCGTGTTTGAACAATCAGTCGTCAAATCTAGAGGGCTCGAGCAGATTGAGAAGCTCAAACACAAGGTCACAAACAAACCATATGAAAGACAAATACAGGGAACAATACAAAAGTATTGAATAAACAACTAAACAAACAGTCAGATGACACGCAAAGACAAGTTCGAAGGGTATACGGGTCGCGAATTTATTTGGCAACAACAGCTGTCATAGCGGAAAGTTTACGGAGCCGTACATCTAACGACACTTTTCGCTTTGTACTGTTTCGTGTAATCATGTCGATGTTACTTTTATATGTAGATGATATATCAATCTACGTGCTTCACACAAAACTGTAAAGAAATTAACTACATTGGTACCGTCGCTGGTAAACTACAGGCTTACCGTTAAAATGTCTTTAAAAAACATTGGGACGGACGGAATATTAAAAATATACCTACTGTGAAATTATTATTATATAATATTTAGGGATTAAGTCAACCCAATCTTTGCTTCACGTGTTTCATAGTACGAATAGCTCGAACAATTGTCCCAGGCCTATTAGCATTTATGTTACCTGATAGTTGTATTGTAAGACTACCTTAACAAAGACATGCAGACTTCGTACGCGGTGTAAAAAAAACATATCTTAAACATTGTTTTTAATTATATTTGCATGTTTGCCCATAACCTTCTTTACTTTCCGAAATATATTATAGAATTTGACGCCTTTAGGTTCATATAAGCTTTTATCTACACCATTTTGTCAATAAAGCCTTCTTTGTTGAATAGAAAAGAGTATTTTAAAACATGCTGAAAAATGTTTTCCTTTCGAAAAACACTTTTTACGAGGTACTTTCAGACAAGCAAATGGGATTATATCGATTCCCAGATCCATTGGGTACAATATATGGTATTAAATAAATGTTTGTTATCTCTAATCCGCAGAATATTGACCATTATCCGTACCATAACCCATAGATTTAGTATCTTTCCTGTAGGGACTAAGAATTATACTGCGGGCAATGTTTGCCACTATTAAACAAATATTCATTGAGGATGCTCAGATTTTCAGTACAACATGTACCGAAACATTGGAAAGCTTAGCAGGCGAATCGGGTGTAATAGACCTATACTTCAGTAAAGAGGATAGCCTTATTTTCTTGACACCATGCATGGTGCGTGTATTCTCCTCAAGGTTATACAAAGGCATAGGCTGTGTTTTAGCTATGTACTAGAATACAATCCTTTTGCTGTCAGCCAGTCAAATTGCCAGACACCGCACTGCTATTGAGATATTCTATGAAACGTATCGGCTAGCACTTTGCCCGACACGAGAATGGTAGGTACCTTTTACGCTTACAGCTGATTTTGAGGACGTATGCTCGGTAGCTAGCATAAAGCAGAACTTACGCCTTAGAAATAACTGGCCACGGTGATAGAATAAGCCGTTAAGAATATAACAGCAATATTACGAATAGAAGACATGACGTATGTCATCGAAATCACTTGTTTTGTTACTAAAATAAGTCACAGAATGATCTGCTTTTGATTGACAATTGCACAATGTTCTTTTGGTGCAATTTTCAATCAAAAGGGTAAATAAACTTGGTTTGTTTAACAGAAATAGCTCAGTAGCACAGAGTTTGAAACTATATTAATATTCGCACGTGTATGCCTCCCACTGGATGTAGTTTAGCATTACCGTGTTACGCTACGACTTTAACTATTAGTACCCTACATAGTAACATATCTGTCAATACTATAGTAAAACTAACGAGGTCCGAGACCTGTACAGTATTGGAACTCTTTTCTATGTAACATATATTATTTTTGTTTGTTGGTTACGCTTTCACGCCTTAACTACTCAACCGATCGTCACGGAATTTTGCATACACGTTGTCAGGGCTACAGAAAAGGAAATAGGGTACCTTTCTTCTAGAAAACATATGTATGTTATTAATCCAACTTAACCTAACCTACGTTTACGCGACAGATGTCGCAGGCAAAATCTAATATATGAATCTAAATAGTAGATGATAGAGGAGACAACCTATAGCCGATGTTTTATTTTTTATTCATTGTCTGTCTTTCTGTTTATACTGGGATTGCAGATTTCTTCAGTTCAGCAGCTTGGAGTTAAATTTAAATGGTACGTAATCTAATTTTGTTCAATAGAACTCGAGAAGTCAAATGCTAGCGTAGTCATAAATCGTGTCCGACAAACTTTTGCATACGAGAAAGTCGCAGGCAAGAACTAGCACAACTAAATTTAAAAAAAAAAACATGCAAAGCAACATAATCTCACGATCGTTTACATTGTCTGACCATGCACGCGGTCAACTTGCCCACAATATAGTTTAGACGTAGGATAAACGATACGTGGTCTGCTAACATCACCGACGGGTCACCGAGGCTTGTGCGGCTACCCGCAAATCTCACAAGCTTTTGTATTAACGCCCACGAATATCATATTAAATTATTTAACTTGTATTCATGTGGTTTGATAATATGTTGCGTATTTTCTAATCAACGATGTTGGTTATAAACTTTTGCAAATGTTCTTTTAACATTCGAAGTTACGTAAACCGCTGGTATTAGGTCAAACAAGCATACAAACAGTTTGGTACCTTGCGAGAATGAGACAGCGGATTACAGAACTTATATATTTATCTCGTTCTCGCACGTGAAATGATTATGATTTGAGAGTTAGGCCCTAGATTGTTAAAGGTTATGCTTGCAACAGGAGCCTTACAAAAAGGAGTCTGTCTGCTGCCAATACAACAATAATATTATATTAGGTAGGTAGAGTAATTCTTTTTGTATTTATTATAATATATGCCACATTTTCATGATTACTTCCCACTTAGCCTGTCTCGACCGTCGTATTAATATAACATCTAATATAACAAAATCAGCGAGGATCTTACCAAAGTTACAAAAACCGTTTCATAACAACAAGAAAAGAGACGCGTCCACGAACAAGCTCAATACTTCAAGTTTGGCGGGAAAACATTTTGTCTCCTTCATCTTATCTAGATTAATCTTCGGAGGAAATTACCGAATCCTTTAAGAACGATCTGCGAACTTGTATCTTGGTAACGCGATGAGAATAATGTTTTCTTGTTTGACTTTGCGAGGTATTTATAATGATGATAAAGTTTATATATGTGTTGACTCGTAAAAAACTGAATTATGAAAATGCTGATCAAAATTCGCCGATAAAATCCCGATCTCGAGGCATAGTGTCAAAAAGCATAACAGTAATTGATAATGGGCTCCTTAAAGAATAAGAGGCTCAATCTATTTACAAGGGAACTCTGAGTCCAACAGATGAAATGTAGTCACATTTTGTCAGTTACATAGAAAAGTTAGTGATGCATGCTTGTCATAGGAGTATATTACATGTGTGATGCTCGGCCATGTCAATAGGGTGCCGAATAAAAAATGCTGTATGTACCGGTTTAAAAAACATTGACTAAAAATCATAAGATTATATATTTAGTACAAGAACCCGATGCATCGTACATGGGCCTCTTATTCCTATACAAGCTACCGTATGATTAGCAAGGGTCGTCTCCCGCGTAATATTGAGATTGACTGAGTGACTATTACAAAAATAATGAATATATTGATAAAAAATCAGGCATTGTATCAGCAGGGTGATTAAAACGGCACCCTGTAAACTTATGACAAAAAACGATGGATCAATTCTTAATTATCGAGACCAAATGTGGTCACAAATATATAACGCAAGTATTTACTTTAGGCAGTTTGTGAAAGCAACAGAAAAACCAGTCTGAAAGTCAAAAAGTTTTCAACCTATGTAATATCATAGGCGACGTTCCAATTTTGAAACGAGATGAGCTTGAACTTGGCTTTAGTTGGAATGTAAACTATTTGGATATTGGCTAAAGTAACAGTGCAATGCACTTGACCTGTTTATATATTTGTATGTTATAGTGTCGAATGTTGTAGTACTACTGTATAGCCGTATAAATAAGAATATGCAAACATTCTTAGCCTTAAGCCTAGGTATAATTAATGGACTTTCACTTGCTTTGATTCTAATAACGGACTTTTACTTGCTTCGATTCTGGCATATCTTTTGCTTCTCCCATTTCCATCATAAAACCTGGCATTTACCCAGATTGTTAGTATTTTGCTTGTTTTTTAAAAGCAGGTTTTGGTTTCCGTTATTATTCTGGTGATGCCAAATCACCAGAATAATAACGGAAACCAAAATATATAGATCAAAACACAATAATTAATTTAATGGAACTGGCTTAAACATATAAAATATCAAGTATATAAAAGGGTGTTCACTCAGACGAATAACTTATTCAAAATTATAATTTTAAACACGGCAATAAATATATTATTTTTAATGAACGTGTTTCATCAGGAAACTCTTGCACAATTTTATGAAAACAGAAAGTTTATTTTCACACTTGGCCTAAAAATAGCTGGAATATAAGTATAGTACACATTCACTTATTTATGGTACACATTTACTTACTCACTTGCCACGAATATACAAACATTATAAATGTGAAAGTTTGTGAAGATTTTTAGATGCTTGTGACTCCATCACGTGTAAGCCATATTTGCATGCAATTTCGTATCCAAATACACCATGCTTTAGATTAATACATAGCTTACAGCTCCATAGGGTAGAAGTATATAAAAGATCTGTTACTTGTACATACATAGCCTGTATATCTGGTGAGGTAAGTATAAATGTACCTATATAATATAATATTACTGTACGATACAATGTACTTTGGTTCCCCAATCTAAAGGCAGCGAAGGTGAAATTAAAGCTAACACATACCCTGAACGTAGGCAATTTATTACAAAATATCCTGACCCTTATATACTAGTCGCGGTAACAAAACCATACCGCGATTCAGCGGTATGGTACAACGCCATCTAGGGCGAACAGGTGTAAATATTTTTGCTTAACAATATTAACATTCCGCCCACCAAAGACGTAGTCCTTTTACACCGCCCACCATGGCTTATTATTATTATTATTTATTATTATTAAGAACATATATCTTCAATATATATAATAATATATTATCTTAAGTAGACTGTACATAAAACAATAAAAAGCAAAAAATATCGAAACAAATTATATCTTATTACGCATCATCGGTTACAGGCAAAACAGAGAGTTTCGAAGCTGGACGCTTGATTAAAGAATCTTTGCACCGAAGGGTAACCACACGAACTAAACTATTCTTCCCTGGATGCAACTCAATAACCCTCCCATATAGCCATTTAGATGGCGGTAAATTATCTTCCTTCACCAGCACGATATCTCCAACTTTCAAATCCTGGATTCGTTTCGCCCATTTGTGGCGTTGAAAAAAACTACATAAATACTCCTGCGACCAACGCCTCCAAAAGTGTTGAAGCATTTTTTTGCGTCAACTGCCAACGCCGCAAATTGCCCATGGGTATAAACTCTAAATTGTAATCAGGTGCTACCACGGGTGGTTCTCCTATAATCAAATGTCCCGGTGTAAGCGGTGTGGGATTATCGACATTTGAACTAGTTAGCGATAGGGGTCGAGAATTCAGGCAGGGTTCTATTTGTAACAAAATCGTACTCATCTCTTCAAAAGTCAACTTCGAGTCGCCTATCACCCGTTTCAGATGATGTTTGGCACTTTTCACCCCAGCCTCCCAAATTCCTCCAAAATTGGGGGCGTGAGGTGGATTAAAATGCCATTCAGTGCCATCGTTAGCTATAATAGCTGCAATTTCCTGAAGTGTCTTGGTGAGTACATTTTGAAATATTGAATTTATTTCCTTTGACGCCCCTAAGAAATTCGTACCATTGTCACTCCATATGTGACCGCAGTGACCGCGTCGGGCAACAAAGCGCTTAAAGGCAGCCATAAAACCTTGTGATGTCAGATCCGATACAACTTCTATATGAACTGCTCGTGTTGCCATACAAATGAAGAGACATATGTATCCTTTGTAAGCCTTATGTCCTCGACCATTTGCTGTTCTCATTTGAATAGGTCCAGCGTAGTCGACGCCAGTGTGATAGAAAGGCTTGCTAGGTGTAACTCTGCATGATGGTAACTGTCCCATTAACTGCTGTTTAGTGACACCTGCGTACCGGATACACGGTAAACACTTGTGTATATGTGCCTTCACTAAATTCTTGACTCTAGGAATCCAATATTTAGCACGTAAGTAATTAAGTGTCATTTCAGCTCCGCCATGCAAAACTCGCTCATGAGCATCTCTTATTATTAATTTCGTCAAATGTGACTGGTAAGGAAGAATAATAGGATGCTTCATGTCATCACTTAAGAGTGCATTGTCGATCCGACCACCTACTCTCATTAGATTGTTGTTGTCGACAAACGGCTTTAAAGACATCAAAGCGCTGTTTTTGCTACATTCCTTCCCTGCTGTCAGTGCTTCAATTTCAGTACAATACCATACTTGCTAGGGCATTGCCAAATACAGGCTGCTAATGTATCCTTTATTTCATAAGCAGTCGGATATGACGGCGTCTTAACTTCTCTTAGAGATGCGTTTAATTTCAGGAATCGCCGACAATACGCAAGAACCCTGGACAATTTCATTAAGGATAAGAACCTCAACCATATTCTCTCACTGGGATGATCTTCTACCTCTAATATATGGACTTTAATTGTTTTCTGTTCAAGATCAGTCAATGTACCCTAGGGAACTCGATAGCATCGCTCAATAACCAGGTAGGACCGGATTTCCACAGAGCATCATTTAGCAAGGCACTCGGCGTTACACCTCGAGAAGCTATGTCTGCTGGGTTATTTAGCGATTGGACATAATGCCACTGATTTGAGTCAAGAACGCTGAGAATTTCTGATGTTCGATTCGCCACAAAGGTTTTCCATCGACTCGGGTGGTCACTTAACCAAGCTAATACCACCGTCGAGTCCGTCCAAGCATGTAAATGTGATTTTGGCACATTCAAAACCTCCGCAACCTCTAAAAGTAACTTTGACAGCAAAACCGCTCCACACAGTTCAAGTCGCGGTATTGAGACTTGTTTTATAGGCGCAACCTTTGTTTTAGCTGTCACTAAGTTCGAATGAATATGACCTTTAGCATCGATGATTCGAATATAAACGACTGCAGCGTATGCTACGCTCGAAGCATCAGAAAACCCATGCAATTCAACAGTAAGATCAGTTTCTCTTCTCTCAAACCATCTAGGAATACGAAACTGATTGAGTAACTGTAATTCCTGATGGTATAGTTGCCATTCTTTCAAAATTCCAGTTGGCAGATCATCGTCCCAGTCTAACCCAGCAATCCACAACCTTTGGATGAAAACTTTAGCGGTAATTATACAAGGTGCAATCCAACCTAAAGGATCATACAAACGTGATATCTCTGAAATAACCTCTCTTTTAGTTTCAGGTGCTGACGACGTCGGTGATGCGGGTAAGCGTACAATGTAATGAAATTGGTCGGTATGACGGTTCCAGGTGAGGCCCAAGATTCTGGTAATTTTATCCTCTTTTATTTCTAAATCTCTTCCAGTGTCCTGTTCAATTTGTTTTAATAACTCATCTTTGTTACTTGTCCATTTTTGCAGTATAAATCCGGCAGCGTTTAATAGTGCATTACACTCCTGATATATTTTAACAGCTTCCATTTCTGTTTGGCAACCGGTCATGAGGTCATCCATGTAAAAATCGTTTAATACCTTCTTGGCAGGCAATGGATATTTATGGCCTTCATCGTGAGCTATTTGCTGCAATGCTTTGACTGCCAAGTAAGGAGCACATTATGTACCGAAAGTTACTCTCAGCAGACGATATTCTTGTATTTCAGCACACAAGTCTTCTCTCCACAAAATTCTCTGATAGTCCACGTGATCCTGAGCTACCTTGACCTGCCTATACATTTTGACTATATCAGCTGCTAGACATACAGGATGTTGACGCCACCGCAATACTGTATGCCGTAAATCTGCCTGCAGCAGTGGCCCTACCATTAGGGTGTCGTTTAAGGATATACCGTTGGATCCCCTAGCTGACGCATCAAATACCACCCGCAGTTTAGTGGTAGTTTTATCCTCCCGGATAACTGCATGGTGCGGTAAGTAAATAGCACTTGGTTTCTCATTATCAATTTCATCAGTAAGCTCTTCCATATGTCCGAACAATAGATATTTGTTGATAACTGACGTATATTGCTTCTTTAATTCACAATTTCGAGATAGCTTCCGTTCAAGAGCCTGAAATATTTTCATGGCTATGTCTTTTGTGTTCCTAGGTGAATCACCTGACTTGAACGGCAGTTGCACAATATAACGACCGACGTCATCTCTACGTGTAGTAGCCTTAAATATGTCTTCGCACGCCTGCTCCTCTGGCGTAAGTATTTTAGCAGTGCGTGAGGGCTCGGATTCAATTTCCCAAAATTTTTTCAAGATATCGTTTTCTTGAATTTGAGTGTGCATGCTGACAATTACATTGTGACATGTCGGCAACACATTCTCATTACTGACTTCACCGGATATAATCCAGCCAAGGTTAGTATCCTGAGCTAATGTTTTACCCTTAGGGTCCTTAATCAAACCTTCCTTCAACACCTTGCTGTAAACATCAGCTCCTAACAACATGTCAATGCGGTTAGGTGAATTAAAGTGAGGGTCAGCCAATTGTATATTATTTAGCTCAGGCCAGTATGTTAGAGAAAACTTCCTTTCAGGCAAAATGGAAGTTAACTTGCCCAATACATACGCTTTTATTTGTATATTAAAAGTAGGGTCATGATGCGACTGAATATTTAATGTGACCGCATATTTCGAAGTCGCGCCGCTCTGACCACCACCTAGTCCTGATATAGTGGTTTTAATCGCAATCTTCTTCAATTTCAATAACTGAACAGCTGATTCAGTTATGAAAGAAGCCTGGGAGCCCTGGTCAAGCAGAGCTCGCAAAGCTTGAGAACACCCATTTGCCCCTTCCGCCTTAATAATGGCTGTAGCCAGCAAAACTTGGCTATGAGTATTTTTGGCAAAATGTGTTGTAATGTGCGATTCCTGAATGGCCTCGTTCTGTGTAGAAATTTGAACCTGTAGAGACTTATTCTGCGTAGTACCTGTTGAGTTCGAACTTGCATTGTTATCAACCTTTTTTGGGATGTAAGAGAATATGGTGTTTTTTGTTACAAATTCGGCATTTAGTAAGCACACGACAGTTAAAATTTAGATGGTTATCGCGAAGGCAATTGAAACACAATCCGAGTGATTTGGCAATATGGCGACGTTGGTCGACATCTTCAGCAGCAAACCTTTTACAATTACATAAAAGATGATCGTCAGAGCAATGTGGACAAGAAACGTTGGAAGCTATATGCAATACCTTGGTGTTGTTATAAGGTTTGGATTTACTCTTGGGTTCTACAAATTCCAGTGCTCGAAAGCGTGTTTCCAGAAAATCCTGAAATGATTTGAAAGATGGAAGATCGTCGCTGGATTGACTTACCTGCAGTTCCCACTGCTTGCGAGTTTCAGCATCCAACTTCGAACTCACCAAATAAATCACAATTATGTCCCAAGATTCTACCATTATTCCTAGATTGGATAACTCGTGCAAACAATCACTAGTGGTGTCCAAAAGTTCCTTAAGAGCATTAGATGATTCAACTAATACATTCTTTTGATTTAACATACGCTTGAGTATACAGTTAGCCATAAATCGTTTATTGTTGTAGCGACTAGTTAACACCTCCCAACACTTTTTATAATTTGCCTGGGTAATAGGTATATGCCTAATAAGCTGTTCTGCCTCACCCAACAGCTGAGATCTCAAATCATGTAATCGTTGTACATCATCAAGACTTTGGTTATTGTGTACTAATGACAAAAATAAATATCTGAAAGTGGACCACTCGTGATATTTGCCACTAAAATGTGGAATAGATATTTTAGGTAATTTTGCAATAGATGATGTCTTTGAACAGCTGGGTGAAGCATCACGTGTTTTGCAAGATCGAGATGAATTACCTGGTAAAGCAATGTACGATACAATGTACTTTGGTTCCCCAATATAAAGGCAGCGAAGGTGAAATTAAAGCCAACACATACCAATTTATTACAACAATTTATTACAAAATATCCTGACCCTTATATACTAGTCGCGGTAACGAAACCATACCGCGAGTCAGCGGTATGGTACAATGCCATCTAGGGAGAACAGGTGTAAACATTTTTGCTTAACAATATTAAAAATTACATTAACATCATCATTAACACCAGCTATGTTTTTAGGTTCGACGTATTAGGAGGACGCGCCTACAGCTGTGAGCCGAACAATTTAATTACAGATTCCATGCTGCTAGTGAGAATTTTCTAACAGTAACTGCAGTCAACAACAATTTGTACAATCCAGGCAATAAGCCTGGAAACTCACGATCGCATTACAAAATTCGCGCAATCTATTGCCACAGGACCATTGAGGAATTTCAAGAAGATAATTCCTACGAAGTATATATAATCGCCTAGAAGACCTACATATTTTGAATTAAAATGATTTATTGAAATTAAACTACTATATACGGATTTTATCGCGTTGTTTATTTATCACTGTTTACATAATTTTGAAACTGTAACACACACAATTGTTCTGCGTAAATATAAACACCAATGACTAAATTATGTTCGGGTACTTTGAAATAACTACACTGGAACATTGAGACAACTACCATCTTAGTCTCCCCGTGACCATGGCTGCTGAAAAGCAACCGAAACGTCGGGGAAAGCGTAAACCTAAATATAAACAGTTTTAATAGTTTAAATAATTTTATTAGCTTATAAATTAATTAAATTCAATAGTAGTAGTAGTGTAACAGTTTCAAAATTATGTAATACAGTGATAAATAAACAACGCGATAAAATCCGTATATAGTAGTTTAATTTCAATGAATAACATTCGCGTGAACAGAAGACAATATTACAAAATGATTTATTTAAGATTAAAAGTGTTCAAATGATAACATTTTATTTCCACATAGGTATATTGACATATATGTATTACTATTGAAAAATAACCCATATCACTTTATTCAGGTGTCCAAAAAAAAAGTGTCAAGTGGAAGTCAAGAGCGGTGAAGCATCCCTATCGGCTGTGGATCACCCACTTGTATAGTCTGCCTTTTTTGTATTATTTCATTTATTAACATTTTCGTAGCTTTTCGTCGATCATTGCATTACAATAAATTATTAGTACGACCAAGACCGAGCTACAAAATACATTATTGTATTGTTTTTAATTTTTTTAATACCATGTATGTATTACAGATGCTAAAACAATAATTGTGGTAATTCATAATACACCTGCGTAATAAAAATGGTTAAATCATTAAATTTATTAGTAGCTCTAAAGAGTACGAGAGATAAACCTATATACAATTGCAGAACATACCTGAGTATTAATTTGTAGTAAATCTTAAAAGAGTTCTTTCTTTGGACTTTACTAAAGGTTACAAATCGTGTATAAACCTGGATAATATTTTTTTTACGACATTCCTTCGTGTCAAGTGTCAATACATTTGTATGGACAAAATGCTGCCCGCTGCCTTACATACTGCTAACATCACACCTAATAGAAGTTTACCTATGAGTTTCAAGGCAATCATTAGTAACTTCATACTTGTAAAATAAAGTTGTAATTATTTTGCCCGCGGCTTCGTTCGCGTTAATAGATTGTGTCAATAATATTTCTATTAATCGAGAACAGTAGGTACTTTTTTTCTGATTGAAAGGTGTATAAACGTGTAAGCAACATTTCATGATGATCGGTCGAGTACTAAAGGCGTGAAAGCGTAACAAACAAACAAATAAACAAACCAACTGACATTCGCATTTATAATATTAGTTTAGTTTTTAGGACACCTACATAAATTACATTGAAAAACCTCAAAATATGAAATGCATTCGTTACGTTGCCGTTCAGAACAGACCACATGGCGTAAACGCTCTTAACTTCTTACTTCAATTATTTTATTTACCTTTGTGGCAGACTTGCTAGCACTGATGGTAGTAACTAGATTATTGACTTCGGTCATATTAAGAATATACAAGCTATAATAATAAAATATATAAGTGGAGATATAATATAAATAACATAAGTAGAGACCTCAACATCGCCTCGGCTGCTATGAGGACGATGTGGAGGCCACTACTCTTAGACCACACGAATGCTTACCATCAGGCGGAGTGTGGTCATTTTGAGGAGCAAAATAAAAAGAAAAAAAAAACATTCCAATATCTTTAAACATCATCATAATTAGGTCTTCACGTAGTAAAACTTTTGGATTTACCTATTGAATTATGCATCATGCATGCCAAGAATATGCAAACCATAATAAAATTGTTATATTAAAACCTTATCATTATGTATGCACACTATGCCCGTAGTCGAAATTCAACGAAATTTAATATCAGTAAGAAAATATCAGCTATTCGATACTTAATTCGGTCGGAGACGCCGTGTGTTTTAGTGATATATACGTTTGCACAATGCCCATTAGGTAACGAGTTCAGCACCTAAGTACTTACAAACCAGAAATTATTTGCGCTAATGCTTACCACGTACTCTATTAACGAGCAAAATAGACGTAGGATTTTATGAAGTCTGGGCTACCATACCATACCATACCTGTTCTCTGTCTGCAATACTCTCATATTTTTTTATCAAACATAAATCTGTTATTTTACTAAACTTCAAATTAAAGGCTTTGAACGTTATATACAATATCTTAAATTTTAAGTAAAGATACTTCGTAAGTTCTAAGTATTTTTGTAATATTTATTATAATATCAGCAATGTATTAAACTGGCTTCTCAGTGTGAAAAGGGTTAGACTATAATCCACCACGCTGGCCTACTGCGGGTTGGCAGACTTCACATATCTTCGATAACATTATGGAGAACTCTCAGACATGCAGGTATCCTCACGATGTTTTCCTTCACCGTTAAAGCGAGCAATAATTAACTATTTAATACGCACATAACTTGGAAAAGTCAAAGATGCGCGCCTGGGGATCGAACTCGAAACCTCTGCGTAGCAGTCCATCGGTTTCTATTTTTAACACGGTTTCTATGAATCTATGTAACAGAATATTTGAACGTAATTTTCACCCCTTTCAAACCGACGGATTGATGTGAATCTTTGCACACTTATTGAGAACCGATAACAATAAAACAATTAAAAAAATAATATATATATATTATATATTATTTTTTTAATTGTTCTTCTTCGCGCATCTTTGACTTTTCCAAGTTATGTGCGTATTAAATAGTTAATTATTGCTCGCTTTAACGGTGAAGGAAAACATCGTTAAAATTATTTTCTACGTTTTTTAATAAAGCGTGATTTTTAGTTTTGTAAACTAATATTTATTGTAATTGTAATAAACTTTAAATAAGAGGTTTGCATGTTCTATGTAGTATGTACTTGGCTATGTAGTACACGTACTATGTAGTTACTATGTAATATAGTTTTCTATTTTGTAAACATAATATTGAAATCAGCGATTAAAACGCAATATGGAATATAATGTGTGTCACCGATATGGAGATCATGTGATCATGGAGTTAAACATTCAGAAAGCCATTTGTTCTAATATCTTTGAAAGAATAGATCTATGTACGTGAAATGCAATTTATGTTCACAATTAAACTTATTAAACCCGTTTACCTATTTAATTTAGGAGAACACAATTTCAGTTTTTTATGATACTAAAACTAGATCGGCACTCTATTTGAGGTTTCATTATGTGAATTAAATTGACTCTCGGATATTTGTTTCAAAGGCTTACGTTATTCATTATCTTTTTTGAATGCGATAATTATTTAAAAATCTGATATTGTGCCTATTTGGTTATGCTAAAAAGCTTATAAGGTAAAATAACACAAGAGTATTCTTTTAAAAAGGTTTAACTCCATTAAATAGTCATAGTTGATCATAATGAACTTTACATTTACTGACTAATAGCACACTCTTTGTATTATTTATTTCTTGTATTATTCTCATATAATTAATTATAAACCACCAGATTTAATGAAAATCGATTCTGCGGTTTTACGTAATTCGAGCGGGAATTAACGCGATCGTGCTAGATATTTACGTACCTTCCTGCGGTTTTGACGCGGAAATGTAACAAATAAACAAACGAACATAATTGCCGTTACGTCACACTTTTGTAAAATTTGTACCAAACAGTACCGTAACATGAAATTTAAACGCGTTGTATCTTCGTTGTTATTAGTTTATGGAACAAAAGAAAATACGAGTGCAATATTTTTTGCTAATCTAAAAGACGGACTAAGAACTATTTTTAGTCATCATGCCTATTATGCTCTCTAAGTACACTATTGTTAGGACAATTACTGCTTAAAGAATTATTTGATTTTATTTGGAGAAGTCTGCTGCTTAGTTTTGACTGCTCTGATGGCGTAGTGGTCTAAGTTGTCGCCTCGCTATTGCCACTGTGCCGAGTTTCGTGGATCCGAATCCTACAAGGGACAAAAAATTATTGTGTGATCTACAAATGGTTATTCCAAGTCTGGATGTTCTTTGCATCCGTTGTTTGAATGTTTGTAAAGTTAACAGCTAGTGCGCTGTCTGTTTAAAAAAAATGAAAATAGTTAATTTATTGCGCTTAAATGTCTATATTCATTCCTCTAGCACTGATGAGGTTAGCAGAGGTACATATTACCTTCCGTAACTCTCTTAATTTCAGGTCCTGCCTTATAAAGGTAAGCCTATAGTCTGCACCGGGCTAATTGCAAATCTCTCTCTCTCTGACGGTGCTACTAAGAATTCCCTTACAGAAAAAACCTGTGACGTCACGATCGAATGCAAACATAAGCGCATAATTATGTTACAATACCAACGAAGCTTATATTCATTAATATAACACACTAAGCTAAATTTTTAAGCAATATCTATAGTATAAGTTAGGTCCGAAGAGAATTCACTTATACGAAAATAGTATACAAAAAAAAAATCTTCCAAAATCACTTAAAGAGATATCTTTCAGAAATATCACACATAACATTGAATCGCATAAATGTTTCTCTCTTAAAGTATCTTGCTTGAACCATTCTGACAATCGACGATCAAAGGAACAGTTTACCGCAAGGGTCATCACTGGACCGAATATAAGTTTAAGTGTGCGTGAATCAGAACAATCGTTGACAAGATATATGAGTATTTGCTTTGCTTTCATTCCCTGCTATATTGAAATACGGAAAACGTCGGGCCGATCATAAAAGTAATATCGAGAGCGGTTAATTCTCCGCATTTTATGGCTTATATAAGTGCTTCTGATTGTGGTTATGTTACTTATAGGCGAATATTCCCGGTCATCGAATATTTTATGGTTATAATTTCAGTTAATTAGGTTAGAATGTTGGGGTTATCTTAACTAATATTATAAATGAAAATGTAAGTTTGTTTGTTTGTTACACATTCAAAGCTTTACTACGGGATCAATCAACATGAAATTTTGCATACAGGTTATCAGGGGAACAGAATAGTACATGAAAAATTTCATTTAGAAAAATAGTACTATTCCCATGTGGGCAAAGCCACAAGTAAAAGCAAGTCTTCTATAATGAAATATCGGCTTTAATATTTTCAATATAAAAATGACCTTTAAGAAGTTTTCTTGCGACACCTAGTCTATCCTACAGTCTTACTCTTTATAACACAAGTCTGCCTTACGCTTTTTGAACAAACAGCCGTGAAAAGACATTAAATTTATCAATGAAATATGCTCAAGGATATTAAAGCAACGACGATTTACAGTTTCGTGGTAATCTAGTTGTAATGAATAGGTAGCAAACTTACCGTGAGTTTGAAGTAGAGAAACACATTTAGGTAAATTTCCAAACACCGAAACAAAACTTCATTGTAGTTTACCACGACGTGAAATGTTATCACAAAGATACTGCCTGCTCACTCTAGCGAACATAATTTTACAGTTACGATATATTGTCTGAACTTTAAGATTAGAACACATACTCTAGTATATGACTAGATAAATACTAAACTACGTTTGTGGACAAGTAATAGATTTTCATATTCTTTGAAATAACAAAATTGTTCTTTGTAACGATGTAAATAACAAAATTGTTCTTTGTAACGATGTAAATAGTAAAATTGTTCTTTGTAACGATGTAAATAGTAAAATTGTTCTTTGTAACGATGGTAATGCATATTCTAGATATGTTGCTACAAATACTTAATGTTTTGTATTCATTGTTATAATAGATAAGAGAATATGTTAATAGGTTTATGTTTTGGAAATAAACTTCTTTATATAGTGCTATTGTTCTATAGTGGTCGTTTCAATGCTTTGAAGTGTCCCTACTTGTTGTATATTATGATTGTTGCTTTTGTACATGTACGTTTGTAAATAAATATTTCAAATGTTAAATAAAAAATAAACTTGTTTCAAAGTACCCAAAGTACACTTCAAGAGACGACCACCATATTGATCTCTCGTGATGATAGCTGTTGAAAAGCAACCGTAACTCCGCAGGCATAGTGTACATTTTAAATGTAGTGTTTTTTAAAACATAGCACTTTAAATTTAGTGTTTTTTTAATAAGCCGCAATGAACTGCACACTTTTTGTTTTTACGTTTGATTTTTGTATCTAATAAAAGAAAATCGATGCTGTATAAAAGTCACAAATAAATATAGACTAGAAGTTTTCAGCAGTTTATGCCTTGTGGAGAAAACCAGTCACCTGACAGTAGAATAGTTCTGCTTTTAAACACATTACACGCAATTTTTACCTTTTGTTGTTGAAGCTATCTACGACTAACGAATAGACTAGAAAAGTTTTTATTAAATACACTGATCTACGACAGCCTATCTTATAATATTCGAATAACCAATAACAATATACTACAATAATCAAACAACCAAACCGATGTAATCAAGATTGTTACCTAACTACCAACTGTTAACGTCAGTGCAATCTTATGCTAAGGCACCAGCGAGGCGGTTTCTATGACTCATCAACACTGTTCAATGAAGCTTGAAGTCATGACAGCATGGTTCTGCAACAAATGTTATCCTACTACGTACAAGGTTTTATCACCCAAGAAGAAAATAAACTCAATTTTCACATATGAATGGTCAGTCAAATAAAAGTTCTGTCATAAAAATAAGAGAATGACATTATTCATCATTACCATAATAAACCATATAGGGAAGCAAATAAAATAGAAGGAAAAAAATAACAGGCAAAGGGAACTTGAAAATTTACAGATCATTTGTCTTATATGCTTGGGAACAATGATCGATGGGAGGTGGAAAAAGCTCGTGCGGTTTTTCTAATCCGTCGTCAGGTAGCGTCGGGTCGATTGAAAAAGGTCATATGTATAGATCGCTACACTGCAGCTGAGCTATGTATATATTGACTATACAACGGTTGGTATATGTTTAAACTGGGTTTTGGAGATTTAAATATTTTAGTAGTTTATTAATCTCTCAGTTTTGCCTGTGTGATACTTGGAAATTCTAAGGCCTTGAACCGATGAGGCAGACATGTTCAGGTTATTATGAAAAAGCATCTCGTTGGGTCGGTTTTTGAATACCAAAAAACAGGAAGATGTTTTCTACCTATACTATTATATAAACTGGGATAAAGGTCTTTGTATATTAAACATATTCGCTAAAATTAAATAATAATAAATCTCAGCCATATTTACTTACTCTAAATCGTATTCGCCAAATTGTCAAAATTCGACCATTCTCATGATTAAAAATTTACGATATACATACATATATAAGATTTGCTAGTGCTAACAGCGTGGGCGCTCAATGACTGAAAAGATGCGCCCGTCGTTGGCGATAAGCCATGGTGTGTTAAAATCTGTCAAGATGACCGCACCGGCTCCGCCTATTTAATGTGATCTTAGTTTTACTTGCTGTTTTGTGGAGATTTACTACTATAAATAAGCGTATTAAGCGTATATAAAACTAGGACTAGGAAAACTGTAACTGTATGTGTGTTTGTTTGCTACTGCCGACAAATTATTAAACAAAACTGTTCAGTAATTTGACGGACTATAGTATTATTGATACAAAAATGTTGCCCAGTTTTCTAATATAATTTTATATTAACATATATTCAAATTTCGGTGGATATTTCAGGATTAACTACATACTAAATAGGCAATATTTAGTATGTAGTTAATCCTGAAATATCCACCAAAATTACATTGTAAGTCAGTCGTGGGCAGAATATATTTCAGTAATAAAATATGAAATTAACTAGGTGACCCACGCAACTTCGTCTGCTTCATATAAGGTAAGAGAATTTTACCCATTTTTGTAATATTTTTCATTGAATAATTTTTCAATATTTTTCTCCGCTCCTATTAGTCGTAGCGTGATGTTATATAGCCTATCCAACATAAATATATATTATAAATATGATAAATGGGCTATCCAACACTTAAATAATTATTCAATTCGAACCAGTAGTTCCTGAGATTAGCGCGTTCAACCAAACAAACAAACAAACTTTTCAGCTTTATAATATTAGCATATCTATAATATGCAAGAACTTCTGCCAACTTAAATATGTTAGACGCAATATTAGTCATCATTATAAACCAATTAAAAAGAATATGTTTCTTTTCTTATCTATTAAAGGTTATATTTCTTACTAGCTGTGCCCGCGACTTCGTTTGCGTGGTTGTCGAAAACTAAAACGCGTCACTTAGATAAGATTACAGTCAATATCCGTGTTACCTGACCGCTATAGACAATAAGAAGAGAGTAATGCAAGCCACGAACGAATAAATAATTTGTGAATAAAGGAGTCTCCCCGTGACCATGGCTGCTGAACAGCAACCGAAACGTCGGGGAAAGTGTAAACCGAAATATAAATAGTTTTAATAATTTTATTAGCTTAAAATTAGTAAAATTCAATAGTAAAAGTAGTGTAACAGTTTTCAAAATTATGTAATAGATACAGTGTTAAATAAACAACGCGATAAAATCCGTATATAGTAGTTTAATTTCAATGAATAACATTCGCGTAAACAGAAGACAATATTAAGGACTTATAGCTTTATTCAATGAGACACTTGATTATGTTAATGCTTCTCTATATACTATGTTAGCGGTGGAATCAACCGGAGAATATACAAAAAGGTTGTTTGGGTTGCTAACACGTGATAGAGCAACATAAATTTGGCCATGTGAAAAGCAACCAAAAGTGAGATCTATCCCTGCAACGGATAATGTCTGGCCTTGAGCTTTGTTAATAGTCATAGCGTAACAGACGCTTACTGGGAATTGCACACGTTTGAAACAAAACTGAAAATTGTCGATAATAATGGGGATCCTGGGAATGAAGACTACGTTACCGGTGCTGCAACCTATTAAGATTTCGACTTCGATGACATTTCGTTGGAGATTTGTTACTTTCAGCCGAGTGCTGTTGCATAGTTCTGGAGGACTTAAATTTCTGAGTAGAATGATTGGTCCTCCGACTTTTAAATAAATGTTGTGTGCTGGAAGACCTGGTGTATTTAGGGAATCTAAAAACTATACCGTATAATGGGTGGCATCTTCCTCTTCTATAACTGTGTTAAGATATATTTGTCGCCGTGAAATAACAAAGTTGTTTAAGAACGCGCGCACGTGTAATATGCGTCATCGTACGCTCGTACCACTCGACGAATCAGGCGAGGTGGTGATGAAGCGATATAAGACAGCGCGCTAGTCGGTCGTGCGCATTCTGTTCGAGGCGCTCGGTCCGTCAACACCTCTTAATTGTGATACGGATCACTCCTGAATCGTAATAGTTTGATAATTTAATATTCATTATTTAATAATTATTGTCAGTTGTCGATTGTTGATTAATAAATTATTTTGCTACATAAATTAAGTGAGTTTTTATAAAAACCATGCCTAACGAGCATGACAGCACTAATGCTGACTCTATGGATCATCGCTCGCCTTCACCGATTCTGCCACGTGGATCAGCATCAGCCGAAATATTATATTCCCTACTTTCCCCAGAAAAATGTGTCAATATTTGAGAATTGATCGTTGCTGCTTGGCCGCTTTGAGGGGCCAATATAGCTCGTTGGCATAGCCAAGAAGCGTCATGGTTCGAGATTTCTGTGGGCTCCCCGTATACAGAAGAAATAAGCTCCTGCTGTGAGGCAACATAACAACACAGGCCCTCGGCTAATATTACTTTACCATCTTCTTGAGTGGGATATGTGCCGTCACTAATTTTAGCAGTAAATTTGAGAAACTCTGCGTGTTTGGGTTGCCTCCTAAATGCGCTCGCATTTTAAAGCTTAAATGAGTCGATATACACCATAAAATAAATGTCTTTAGACAGGCACCTATTTCATCGGCTCTCGTTCCTCGAGATATTATAGGGAGTGTCTGCCTGAAGTCACCACAGAAAACCACCGTAACACCTCCCATCGGCCGATCATTTTGCCTTATGTCTCGCAAAGCTCTATCTACAGCTTCCATAGCTTTGCGGTTTGTCATTGTACACTCATCCCAAATGATAAGGAAGCAATCGCCCAAAACCTTTGCTTCATCACTATTGCGAGACACGTTGCAAACGGGGCTTTCTGTGCGTTCCATGTCGATCGTTATTTGAAACGTTATAGTGCAGTTTTTCCTCCAGGCAATAATGTGGCTGCTATTCCCGAGGAGGCGACGGCAAGACCATTTTTATTTTGGCTCCTAATTCGAGCTAAAATAACTTTGGTGATAAAAGTTTTGTGAATTCGTCATATTCATTGCAATTTCTCAGTGCTGTTATGGCTTGATCACTACCTTTATTAACATATTTACATATATAGTTTATGGACTCGACGCTATTACATACATATGTATTTCAACATTAATATGTGCTTGAAATGCTTTTCATAAGACTGGAGAATACGGTACTACCCATCTACTGTCTAAAATAATTTCTTGTCCACGGAATCTGATAGTAGCCGTGAAACCACCTTGTGAGGGTGATCTTTACCGGTACAGCGGATACCCATTTTCCCCCACCATAGTTTGTTGTTTAAGTGCTCTAGGGTATATTTTTGAACATTGACCACTTTTCATACACAGTGATTAAAAACGCCACATGGTCCCGTGAACCATGTGTGTTTTTATGATGTCATGCAAAATCGGATCTGCACTATAGTCTGGAACTTCTGCACTTATGACACTGTCTATAGCATCGGATCAATTTTTTTATTCCAGCCACAGAAGAATGTGCGTTTGGGGTGAACGCTTTTGCCACTCGACGCTATACATAAAACAAAGAGTGGAATCGAAAATTTTCTCCTTTGTAAGGAGATTAATCATAACTTTAAGTTTCAAATGAAAACCCTAGCTATAATGTCATGCCTATCGTATGACGCCTGTCCTATGAGAAGTGCCTGACAAATCTCAGTCCACTTTAGATTCGTTGTGAACGTTATAAAAAGGTCCGTCCGGCTGGCCATATTTACGGACGTAACAAAAGGCATCTTGCATTCTTTCGTGCATATACCGCGGACCGCCTGTAAAACTAGATGGCAAAATAACTAACTGCCTCAAGTTTTCGACGTTATTATCTGATTGCATGGCGTCCCGCAAGTGCACGTATTCTTCAGCGCGTTAACGTCGCTAGTTATTGCGAATGTAGTCTAAACATTCAGTTTCTGTTTTTGCATACGTATCCACAATAAGTTGGCTAAACATATCTCGAAATTGTTGCAAATATACGAATCGGTTATGCCTTATTTGTAAAAGGTAGGGATAATATTGCTGTGCCGATATTTTATTATGATAATTGGTGACTCTCGTAGTAGGGTTCACTTGGTACAGTCTAAAATTGTACGCATGACATAACATAAAATTAATCACACACACATCTTCAATTAATGGATACTGCAGGGCGTCGTAAGCTCGGTGGGTTTCGTAAATGCATTGCAGGCGATCGTCGCGAGTGCGCAACACGATGTCATACATCTCACACTCCTGATCGACTAAAACAACTGCAACTTCATCTGCGACGGGTGCATTGTACCTTCTACGGTGTTCACCCACAAGACGTTTATCTGCAGTTATGATTATTTTGAAATCATTGCTGCCTTACGGAATTGACTCCAACGCAGCTTTGAACTTACGCACGTACTGATTAACGTGCTGCAGCAATTCTTCAATTCTTGTAGTTCAGATATAAGGTCAGCATTTAATTAGGTAAAATAGTGATATCTAACAAAAAAATGGACTCATTTTCGGGTAGTAAACATCCTATAAGATGCTAAACTTGACCTTGCACTTTAGAAGTTGGCATGAACGGTCCCTCCGTTATTTGTTTTGCCTCAAAGGATGTCATTTGCAAAGCACTGTTATACATATAAACGGATATTAAAAAATGTTTGTCTGGGGATGATCGCCATGTAGAAGAGTTTTAATAAAGAGTGTGGGATCTTGAAAATTTGGAAGAACAGTTTTTTCTACTTGAGCAGTACATTCTATTTGTCTTTTTCCTCCATTTCAGAGCATCACAAGAATTGCAAATTGTCGTCATATCACCCACGGCAGTGAAAACTGCGTAGTTAATTCTAGATGAATATGTAAATCCTGATTTTTCCAAGGTAGAACAATATTTGTATCATCATATTCTATAGACTCATCAGCGTCGCTATTTGTACCTCTGTTTAGGTGGTATCGAGATCATTCAACTTCTAGGCGAGATTGACGCTGTTCTGCTTATCTCACTTCATCTATTATTTCCCTTTCAGATGTAAAATAACTTTAATTGTTCATTAGCGCGCGTACATAGTTATCTCTGGCTATTAATAATCGTTGTTCTCTCTGTGAGAGACTCGGACTCGCGTGAGAAGGCGTGACGCTCTCGGTCAGAGGACACACGCGCCTCACGTACCTCGATGCTCTTTTGGGAGCGCAAAGTTGCGGTCAGAGTTCTTTGCGAACTTAAGCGCGACTCACTTTCCGTATAAGTTTCAGATTCACGTCAGAGTGCGTGGTGCTTTCAGTCGGCTGACCGATATTGGCTAATAATGGCGTTTCACGATCTTCTTCTGATTCCTAATACCTATTTAGTATTCACTGCCATACTCCGTTACCGACACTCGCGCATTTTTTATTGTAAATTGTAACTACCAATTATTACATACCAGTTTTTACAGTCCACTGGGTTTTATTTATAGACCTAGGTTACGTCTCCAACATTTTGGTCTCTCATCCTTTTCGCATTTCGACTATGCAGCGAAAAGCTTGTTTTTTTTTTCTAGAAGGCCTTTTTAAGTAAAATATTCGAACTACGAAACTTAGAACAACTTGCAAACACGGGCGACGGTCATTCTGCTGCAGAATATCTTAACATCGCGATTCAGAAAATGACGTGACTCAACGCCTTCTATCGAATATGGAGTTCTATTCCTGTGTCGTGGAATTTATTAACATCAGAGGACTCCACGCTAATCTTAATGCCGTCCATCACCACCTGGAGACGGCTCGGCCGGCAATGCTTTTTCTAACGAAGACACAAATACGCCGTCCGGGATATTCCAGGTAGGACGTGTCTGCACGTCCTACCTGGAATATCCCGGCTACGTGCTAGAGGAGTGTTTCCTCGCGAAAGCCGGGGTATGCTTGTTTATTAGGGCGGATATTTACTGTCACCGTCTACACTGCCTAGAGCACACTTCCTACCCTTCCTTCTCTGTCCTTTGGGTACACGTAGATCATGGCTCTTTCAGCCAAATCTACATGTGCCTCTACCAATCCCATTCAGGAGACGCTGAGATAACTCGACTCTTTGATTATCTGAGTCAGGCGGCAAACGACGCGCAGGAGCAGTTTCCGAACGCTGAGTTGGTGTTCTTGGGAGATTTCAATGCCCACCATGAGACCTGGTTGGGTTCTCCCAAAACAGACCACGCGGGACGAATTGCCCATGCGTTCGCTCTCACGCATGACCTGTCTCAACTGGTAATCCAGCCCACCCGGATACCGGACATTGCAGGTTAGGCGCCCTCTCTGCTTGATCTGCTGCTGACAAGTAACCCGAACCGGTACAGTGTGTCGATGAGTGCTCCTCTGGGCACCTCAGACCACTGTCTGGTTTGTGCCACAGCTGTTGTTGTTACGCCCCCACGACCCGAGGAGGCAAGAAGACGACTGTGGCACTACTCGTCAGCAGACTGGGATGGAATGCGGGAGTACTTCGCATCCATCCCTTGGGCTTAACGCTGCTTTGAGAACAAGGATCCATCAGAGAGCGCTATTGCTGTCGCTGGGGAAATTATCCTGTGTATGGAATATTATATTTCATGTCACGAGCGGCGGCAGGAAAAGGCCCTGGTTCAGTCGTGAATGCGCTGATGCTGTTGAACGCAAACAGACAGCGTACCGCGCTTGGACCAGGGCTCGCGCTCTCCACGACTCTAACGTGGATCACCTGAAGGCAGCGTTCAACCAAGCCACAAAGGTCTGCAAGAGGACATACTTAAGAGCGGATGCCCAGCGCATCGCACGGTTTGGCCAGAAGCTCATGGCCCATCCTACGGGCAGTCGTAGCTATTGGCGCCTGGCCAAAGCCGTGCAGTCCAACTTCTGCCAGACCTCGCTGCCCCGTCTGAGATATCCGAATGGATCACTGGCTCATCGGCCGCAAGAGAAAGCAGATCTGCTTGCAAATCTCTTTGCGGCCAAGTCCTGAATCGATGACTGTGGTTCGCAGCCGCCTAACATTGCCAACTGTGGCTACACCATGCCTGATATATGTATCAGGCAACGTGACGTTCGTGCGATACTGCAGTCTCTCGATGTTCGGAAAGCCAGTGGACCTGATGACATCCCAGCTGTGGTCCTCATAAAATGTGCAACGCAGTTGTCTCCCACACTTACGCGCCTATACCGCATGTTTTACGCTGCAGGCACTGTGCCTGAGGCTTGGAAGGAGACGAACGTTCAACCGATTTCCAAAAAGGGGGACCGTTCCGAGCCAGGCAACTATCGACCTATAGCTATCACCTCGGTGCTCTCCAAGGTGTTCGAGTGGATTATAAACACCCAAATTGTCCGCTACCTGGAGGATCACTCGTTGATCAATGATCGCCAATACGGCTTTCGGGCTAAACGATCAACGGGTGATCTTCTAGCGTTCGTCACGCACCTCTGGGGTGAGGCTGGACAAGCACGGCGAGTCTTTGGCTGTCAGCTTAGACATAGCCAAAGCTTTCGATAGAGTCTGGCACCGGTCTCTTCTTTCCAAGCATCCGGCCTATGGCTTGCCCTCTCAACTGTGCACCTGGATTGCAAGTTTCCTGCAGAAGCGTCGTATTCGGGTCCTTTGTGACCCGCGTCGCACTTCCAAATTTATCAATGATGTCAATGCAGGAGTGCCTCAGGGGTCCGTCTTATCCCCTACGCTCTTTCTTGTGCATATCAATGATATGTTGAATCTCGGCAACATACATCGTTATGCAGACGACAGTACCGTGCATGGGCGATATCTCGGACGTCTTGGGGCCAAACAGGCTGAGGTTGAGGGGAAAAGGCAGGATCTTGTCATTGAACTTGACCAGACCTTGAACCGCATCTCTGAATGGGATGCCAAAAACTTGGTCCAGTTCAACGCCAAGAAGACCCGGGCATGCGCGTTCTCAACAAAAAAGCCTCCGTTCCTTCCCCTCCCTTCTCTGAAGAACACTCCACTGTTGATACGTGACAGCCTCTTCATCTTAGGTATGGATCTTTGCCGCTCCCTTAATCCCAAAACCTACATCGAAAGTGTCATTAAGCAAGCTTCGCGAAAACTCGGAGTTCTGAACAGGGTGAGGCGGTTCTTCGCGCCTGGGCAGCTGTGCCTATTGTATAAGGCACAAGTGCGCCCTTGCGTGGAGTACTGTTCTCATCTTTGAGATGGCTCCGCGCAGTACTTGCTAGACGCTCTTGACAGGTTACAGCGGCGGGCTGTCCGTATCATCGGAGATCCAGAGGTCACGAGTTCACTGGAACCTCTGCAACTCCGTAGGGATATTGCCTCTTTGGCATGTTTCTACAGAATATTCCACGGGGAGTGCTCTGAAGAGTTATTCCATCTTATCCCGCCCTCCCCTTTCCTATCCAGAACAACGCGTGCTGGACTCAGATGCCATCCTTACACGGAGGAGTCGACTAGAGTGCGTACCAACAAGTTTGGGTCCTTATACCTCTGCCAAACGATCAAGGCATGGAATTCTCTGCCAAGGCACGTGTTTCCTTCTTCCTTCAATCCTTTTAAACGGGGCGTGAAAAAGCACCTTCTCAGGCCGTCAAAGTAGAGACCTTAATATAGCCTCGGCTGCTATAAGGACGATGTGGAGGCCACTGCTCTTAGACTGCACGACTGCTTACCATCAGGCGGGGTGTGGGCATTTTGACGAGAAAAAAAAAAGTTCAGCTGTCACCACAACTGTCAACATTAGTTCTATTTAGTTCTATTATTAGTCGTAAGATGGCGTTGCAAGTAACTGAATTGCGTGTGTTATTTTACTTCTTGAACATTTTAAATTCATATTATCTAATATCTCTTGATTTAGTGAACTGATTGCGATGAAACAAAAACTAAGTAATACTTCAAGTTGTGTACAATTTTTACGTATAAAAGTTATCTACATTGTTTTCGTACATTTTACGTAATGCGTGCACAGATAAACAGAAAAATTCCAAAAATGCTGGAAATGGGTTCTGTTTCTTATCCTTTAACACGCTGACTATTTTTCTTGGAAATATTTTCGATGTACAAAAAGGACTTTTCTACTATATAGATTAGATTAAAAACGTTTGTCTGGACAAAAAAGTATGTGAGTTAAAATCAAGAATTGTTCGGTGTCCGATATTTTTAAATACAACGTTGTATTGGCTGTTGTCCCTTGCATGTTGTAAAAATCTATTGCATGTGAATACAGTTGCGGCATAAAATATCGACAACTCTCACAAGTCCATCTACAATACGAATCTAAACAATTAAATAGTTTAAGCCGAATGTTTCTATTGTCCACTAATAGGTTTCAGCATGAATGGGCCGGATCGACCGGGGTAGTACTACCCTCTTACAGAATACCGGCGTGAAGTAACGGTACCCATACTGTTGCGTTTCGTATTGGTGAGTGAGAGAGCCGGAGGCCCAGTTACCCCGATCCTTTTCCTATCCTTTCCTTTGTCCTTTCCCTCCTTCATTCCTTTTTAAAGGGCTGGCAACGCACTTGTAACTCCATTGGGGTTGCGGGTGTCCATGGGCGGCGGTAATCGCTTACCATCAGGCGATCCGTCTGCTCGTTTGCCAACCTATAGGATAAAAGAAAAAAAAAAAAACCAGTAAAACACCTAATATGTCAGAAAGGTGTTCTTAAATTTATTTTATGAATAACGTTTAACAAATCAAATAAATCAAATGTTTATAGTATTTATTCTGTTTATGTTCATAATATGTTTTGTAATGATTATTATGATTTACATTTCGTATTAAATGTCAAAATTGTCCATGGCTTCACTACTAATACTAGGGATTTGTCAGAAAACCAGCGTAGCATCACGCTAATGCCAGTATTGACTAAGACAAGGGCCACTTTTGGTTTCGCCTTAGCACAATCAATTTTATTGTTCATTTCTTTTATCAAGTAATCTGTTTATTGTAATTTAAACAGTACCTATACAATGTCAATGAGTTCGAAATAAGATATCATGCTCGTCATTCTTGACTATTTGCAAAAGATCTTACTTACTATACATAACAAACCAACTGGGAATTATAGTGATAATTTACGACAGTGTGTGCGGCATTCAGCATCCTAACATATTTTTATTATTAGATTGTTGTTCATCCCTTTTCCAACGGACTACAAGCCTAACCCAATATTCTTATCAAGCACATCTATCTCGCAATCAAATATTTGAAACTGTCAGACTTTTCAAATAAAATACTTTGAAATGTAATTCAATAATCAAAATAAAAATATAACGGAATTACTCCAGAACAACAAACAACAAGTTCGAGTACTTTATATTTTTTTTGTGAAAGTATAAAAATCCTGCGCTAATCACAGAAAAGGTAATGTTTAACGTTATACTCCGAGGGTTAAAGTTCAAAATTTATTCATTGTACTTCATTAACGTAATTTTATTAGAAAACTTATTATGTACAATATTTTTTGCTTAGCCGAGATTTTCTCTTTTCTCCTCTTATAGTAATACAAACATTTAATATGAAAATCAGTCATATAAGAAGTATTTTGTATTCGTTCCAGCCTATGTTTATCTGTATATCTTGGAATATTCCACTTTCTTCATTCTTATTCCACTTGGAATGTTCTACTTCATTATTATTGCAAGTTTGCAGGAAAGTCGATCTGTTAGCGACCACTTCAAATGCTATCAAGATGACTAAACACTATTCTATAATAATCTCAATGAAACAGTAGACCTGTTATATAATAACAAATATGATAACAACATGAAGCTACATAAAAGATTGGCTCAGATATTTGATTCCAAGAATTAGTGTCAGCGTTTACTTATACAAATAGGTTAACTAATTATTCTATAGCAAACAGTAAACAATTTTGATTGTTAAATAAAGCTTTAATAAAATGATGAATTGAATAAATTAACAAAGCTTTTCATTGTTCTGCAAACATTGGAGTAATTGGTTGGTAAACATTCAATTTCAATGAAATCAAACACATACGTGGATTTATTAACATTCACACACACACAACACATAACTTTGATTATATATAAAAAATATTATATACTCGTATATGCCATTTTTTGTTCCATATATGCCACATATCTTATTTCTTACGGTACAAGGGCTTAATTTTACTTTTTCTATGATCCTCTCTCAAAATTCAATTTATACAGAACAAAGCCTCTACACAAAATACTTGCCGTGAACACGTTTTCCATTCAGTTTATTTTTCTTCTGATCAACCTGTCATTTGTTGGAATGCCAGACATAATTGAAAGCCTATTATATCAGGTCACTGGTGTGCCACTGCTGCTCAATGGGTTAAAGAGCAAAATTGGTATTTCTATTGCCGTTTAATTTATTTGTAGATAGCAATTTGCTATTACTTTTGCAATGCAAATAGGAAACACTAACAGAGCCACGAGCAATAGTTACTACGTATCAGAAGATGGGCTGCAGATTTACTTTTCACGAAAAGCAATAAAAAACTAAAGATATATATATATATATACAAAATATTATTTATTTAAAATGTATTCAAAGTCGTCCATCACTTTGAGTCATTCAAATCCACAAGAGAATTGATTATCGCTTTGTATTACAATTTATTTGTTATAAGGTAATATTATGTTATTAGCTATATAAATAAAGATGAATATTATCAATGTGAATATTTCGAATTATTGCGTTCTTTTCCAAACACTTTAAAAAGCAGATCCAGACTTGCTATAAAGGTGCTTATCTTTGAATTATGCTCATCATCCTGTTTAATTAATTCTGCACCCCTTTCTCCAATCATAATAGACGCTGCGTTAATGTTACCGCTAGTTATTGTTGGCATAATGCTAGCATCAATCACTCTTAAATTGGAAATTCCGTGGACTTTTAAACGACTGTCCACAACTGAAGTCTTTGAATCTGGACCCATTTGGCATGTTCCAACTAAATTATTTAAAGACGTTACCATATTTAAACATACACACCTCCAGTATTTATCACTATTTAAAACGTGACGATTACATTTTGACCACGACAATCTACCCAAGAAACCGTCAATATTTTTGAAAAATTTGGTACCCACTACTCTTGATGCCATTCTGAGTCCTTTGACAGCAGTCTGTAAATCTCTTTCATCGCTAAAGTAATTTGGATAGACTATTGGAGGATCTCGTGGGTTATTAGAACTTAAAGAAATATTTCCTCTTGAATGTGGATGTAGAAGGCTGAAGGCAAAATAATAAAGTGCATGTTTTTTGTTCGTTTCAGCAATGGAATCTACGATTGGTTTCTTATATCTATATATTGACGTCAAAATATCTTTTAAGTTGTCGGTTAATTTAGGCTTAATCATAAGATGGAGCTTACATTCTGGAACAGTTACATTCTTTTGAGTCGCATAAAAAGCGGCTATATCTGTCATGAGACTACTATGTGCCATACGACCTGTTCTATTGAAAATATAATGTACGGTATCCAAATGCTTTTCACCTGGTAAAAGTCTATCCGGCGTTTTACCATATACTGTTATAGGAACGGACAGATGATCCTGTAGATTCTGGCCCACCATCGGTGAATCGTATATGCAAGTGATATTTTTTGAACGAAGATATTTTTCAGGACCAATACCAGATAACATCAAAAGTTGCGGCGATTTCACAGCACCAGCACTTAGAATTACATTATGACTCGCGTAAAATGTCCTTATTTTTCCTTTATACTCTACCTCAGCGCCAAATGCAACTTTTGTATCGTTGGTTATCAAAATCTTTGTTACGTAAGCATTCTTTAGAATGTTTAGATTATGCCTGTTCTTAACTGGCATCAAGTATGCTGTATTTGTACTTTGCCTCACTCCATCATTTGCAGTTACTGGAAGCACACTAGAACCAAAAAGCCCTGCTACGTTTAAATCAGGAACGAACTTGAATCCAATCTCATGCCACGCCTTTAACACTCCAATCGTCGTGTTTCTAAGTGTACTATTAAACTTATTTATAGCTAATGGTCCAGTATAGCCATAGGATGTACTAATACCAGGATCGCACACCATATCTTGATTCTGCAAGCTTTCAGCTTTCTTGAAACATTTTCGCACATTGTCTATACTCCAGTGTTCGTTTCCCTCATCATACCAGCTTTGAAAGTCCCTGTCGTTTCCTCGGATGTACAGCATATCATCGAGGCTACTGGAACCACCAAACATTTTTCCCGCAAACAGATTTATAGAGTCATTTATAATAGCTTTATCTATAAGGCCATTGTTGGCTGTCACATACTTCCAATTGTATTTGCTATCAGCTATGTCATATTCAAATCCTGGTATCTAAAATATAAAATATCCTTTAAAATATGTACTGCAGTAACCGTAACCGGCCGCCATGAACATCTATGGCAGTCGTTATTGGGAAGTCAGTGCCCTATAATATCCTGACACTGGTCTAGCCTTAGGGTATCGTTAGCCTTCGGGTTGCGGAGGTCAGGTGGCAGCCGCTCCGTGTAAAATCTGATATCCAGTCAAATCCGGTTAGACCAGAAAAGCCGACCCCGAGTGACTTGGGAATAATAAAGGCTAGGGAGAAGAGATAGCTTTATAAAATTACTCAATAAAATTCAACCTTGTGCGTTCGCAATTTTTATCAATAAATTTATTTACTGATATTATATAAATCTATTAATTTTCTTATGTTTTTTTCTTATTTGTCATGTATCCATGAAGATATTTATTCAATAAAAAGTATTCAAATACTTACTTGAGATTCAATTGGTGGGTTATCCCCAGCTTCTAACAGTAGTACGTTCCAACGCGACACTTCGCTCAGACGGTTAGCAACAACACTCCCTGATGTCCCTCCTCCGATTATTATAAAGTCGAAGCTTGTAAAATCTGAAATATATAATATAGAAGCTATTAAAAGAGTAGAATGTAGGTGTAAGGCAAGTCATCCATTTTTTAAAACAGTTTTTATATTAAACATATAGTATAAATCAGAAGAAAATATTCTAATTATGTATTTAGATATTAATAAGGCTACATAGTTTAATATAAACGAATCGAAATTAAGGAAAAGCGATATCATGGGCGCGTCTAGGCTTTAATTTAGTAGTGATGTGGTGGCGTCTTGCTCTCCGGACACACTTACAGGTCTGAAGAACAAGCATCCAGCGCCGGTTAATGGTTTCTTTTTTCCTGATGCTCCTGACAGGGAGTCGGAATACCTGATCACTACAGCCAAGAAGGACATGTTCGCAGCGGTATGCTCTTTTCGGAGTGGCTCAGCAGCCCGGCTCGACGCTCTGACACCACAGCATCTTAAGGATCTTGTGTGTCCGAGCACACTGGGGGCTGACGATGCGCTCTTGAAGGAGCTTACCGCTCTGATGAATTTAATGCTTTCCGGCAATATGAACGATGCCATCATTGACATCTTGTATGGGGTCAACTTGTGCGTTCTGCAAATTTCAACCCATTCAATTAGGTTTTGGTTCCAAATGGGTTGTGAAGCTACCATACATGCCCTTTCTGCGTATCTAGGTTGTGATAAGGTCGTTCTCAAGGTTGACTTAAAAATGCTTTCAATTGAGTAAACAGGGACACCTTGTTAACACATGCAAAACTAGAAACAACCAAAATCTTTAAATTTCTTTGGCAATGTTACAGGTAGCCTATAAAATTACTATATAAGGATAATCTTTTAGAACCTGCAGTTGGATGTCAACAAGGTGACCCTCTTGAATCGGTCATTTTCAGTGTGGCAATATACTCTATTATTGGGCAGATAAATTTAATGTTTGGTATTTAGACGATAGCACTCTCGGAGGCAATGCAGATACAATATTACAGGATTTGGCCCTTTTAAAAGATAAATTTGCATCTATTGGCTTAGATTTAAATATCGGCAAAAGTAAACTTTTTTAAACAATATTGAAAACAATAACAAACGTTTCGTATTTTAAAAATTTTATTGTTTGGCTCCAAACATCAAGATTGTGAATAAAAGTTCTCTTGGCCTCCTTGGGTCACCAATATTTGAAGAAGCTTTTAATCTCTTCATAGATGAGAAGATACAAAACTTTTGTGAAATTTCAGATCGCCTCCTCAAAATTAATATTTATTCCGCTTTTACAAATATTCGATATAGCCTTTTTGTTCCCAAATTTACGCATGCACTAAGATCATAACACATAAAAAAATTGATAAAATGATTCAAAATACTCTAAAAAATATTTCAAATGTGGATTTGAACGACCGAGCTTGGCTAGATGTTTCTCTGCCTGTTCGTCTTGGTGGGCTCGGCGTTCGCAAAATTACCGATGTTAATTTACCGGCGTTCCTGTTCTCAGTTCACAGTACGGAAGAATTAACCAGGAAAATTTTAGCACCCACACTGGTTAATTCAGAAGTGCTGTGCAAAACTGACGCTGTGAACGCCTGGAAAATGGCTTGTACGAATTCTGTTTTGCCAACTAACCTATTCTCAGCGGCAGTGGGACGAGCCGCTTAGCAATTCTGTAAAAGAAAAGCCTTTTTCTACATCTTACAATGTTGCTGAGCATGCTCGATTGCTGGTTGTGGGAGAATGGGAATCTGATCTTTGGCTTCCGGTTCCATCGTCCAATATAGGTACCATGTTGGACGATACCACTTTCCGCCTCTCCACTTGCCTCCATTTAGGTGTTTCGTATGTTTCTCCGCATTCCTGTCACTGTGGAGAAATTGTCGATAGCCTCGGACACCATGGACCACCTCTCTTGTAGCAGAAGCGCTGGTCGAATTTCTAGCCACGATAATCTTAATGACATAATGCGTCGTGCTCTTGTCACTGCTGGCGTTCTAGCTGTACTTGAACCCAATGGCTTGGTACGTGACGAGGGGAAGAGACCGGACGGAATGTCATTGTTGACTTAGATTGCCAGGCCTTTGGTGTGAGACGCAACGTGCGTGACACCCTTGCGCCATCACATCGTCCAAGCACTACGGGATGTGCCAGCGCTGCTGCTGTAACCATGGAAACTCTCAAACCGCGCAAATATAGTCATTTAGTCGGAAATTACATTTTTGAGCCGTTTGGGGTGAAAACCCTAGGTTCATAGGATCCGAGCGCTCGTATTTTGTACAGGGAGATCGCAAAACGCCTTATCAACGTTTCACGTGAACAGAAGGCTGGTCTTTTCTTGACCTAAAGAATCAGCATTGCCATTCAACGTGGCTATGCTGCCAGTCTTCTGGGCACGTTACCAGTTGACAGCCATGCTGAAGAATTCTACGATGACTAAACCATTTTTGTAAATATTTAGTAGATATTATAATTGTTTATGTTTTTGTAATTATGTTATCTTTTTTAATATGTTTGTAAATTTATATTAGATTAATTCGTTTTAAAATTAATAATGTAAATATATTGCAAATGTTATCTATACTAATATTATAAAGATATAGACAAATATATGCTATGATACATTCCCCGTTAATATAAACCAATTTACAACTTACTTGGAATTTGAACCTCCGGTAAACCATCTCCTTGAAGGAAACATTGTGTTGCCGCAAAGTACTGCACTGCTGCTGCAAATGTCTGAGGAGCAGCGCCTGTCGTTGGAGACAGGCATGTTGAATTATCGACACTGAAAACCAATCGAAGAAGAATCGTTACTCAAGTAACTTAAGTAATAATTTGTTTGCCGACCTATCTGTCTAATCCTAGATTTCTACAGTTATTAAACAATAAATAAAATTGGACTAGTTTGGGTGCATTACGTAATCCACCCACCTGATAAAGATAATTATTGTTTAACAACAAGGTAACGGACCAGCATATGATCCTTCTGATGATAAATGGTTACCGTAGTCTATGGAGGCAATACAAGCGAGTTGTAGACGTAAAATAAATACTTACTGTACTGCTAACACAAGGAACAAATATTTAATGGTGCCTGCTTATAGTGTAACACTTGGAGCCTGATTATTTGCTGAACATGTTAATTACGTCATAATGAAATAATATATGATTAAAACAGCAAGCCTCTCACTTTTACATTAAATGTCATGATACTGTAGATATTTATAAGTGATATCTAATTGCTAATTAAAACAACTCAGTATATTCAGTCATAATAAGATATAGTTGAACATTATTCTCTTTCCTTTTTTTTTAATTTTGACACACTTACGTGTGACCGCGATCTCACTTGATATTAAGAAACAAATATTGCTGAATAATAATTTGATATTAGGTACGGATTAAGTCTAAAGTGTGCTCGCTGATGGTCGCTTTGAAACACGGCATGCCTATCTAGTATCTCTCTCTATCTATATAAACTCTATTACAGGGTAAAATATCGGTGATATACTCTACTGAGATCTTCGAACGTAGACCGGTTTGATAATATATTTATTGAAATCCAAATATCACATACAGCTTACACTTCCTGAAGACAGCTGTAAATCTACTAATCACCGGAACTTGGACACTAAACGAGCCAGGTAAACATATAAATAGTAGGTACGTACTCGAAGGATACACGTTAGGTGTTTTCCTCCTAATACCTTAGTGACCCATTAAAGCAAGATAATCTTAAATCTCTTATAAGCAAACGTAAAGTAAAAATAAGGACTTACCAAAACATTTGTAACAAATGTGTAGCCTGTTCAGCAATACGAATAATGTGAATTCAATGAGTCTTGTAAATAACTTATTATATTGGAATATACTCGTATTTGTTTGTATACAAAAATAAGAGTGCTCGTAGACTATCGATTTTATATTACTACTAAAATTACATTCATAATCTGACGTTTGTATTCCGTAAGCAGTAGGCAGAGGTATTTTATACCTATATTTCGCCTGTTATGGTGTTAGGTTCCATGTAATAGAGGACAAGCTATTGCTGTCTGCAGAACAAAGTTTCGGACTGCTAATGAGCATTGAAATCGGTTGTTTTTCAATATCCAAGTGTCAGGAAATCTTCCAGTGATCCATGGCTGCTGAAAAGCAACCGAAATGTCGAGGAAAGTAAACCTAAATCTAGTCTAAGTATTGCCATTCAACGTGGCAATGCTGCCAGTCTTCTGGGCACGTTGCCAATTGACGACGATGCAGAGGAATATTATGACGCTTTTTGATTTTGCTGTTTTATTTTTCACTTTAGTTTATATTTCTTGTAAATAATTTGTGTATATATTATTATGTTAATTATTTAATTATGTCGTTGATTAAATATTTTAATTTATAAAAAAAATATTATAATGTAACCGTAAATCACGTTTTATTTGCAAACCTATAAGAGTGGACTAAAAGTCTAAATAGCTTAAATTTAAATAGTTTAAATAGTTCTAAAGTATAACAGTAGCAGTTTAATTGTTTCAAAATTATGTTATAATAGTGTTTTAAAGTAGTATATTTATAATATATAATATTCGCGTAAACGTAAGGCAATATTATGCTAATAATAATTCCAAGACAGAAAACTTCTAAAAGCTGTATTAGAGTATTGTCATAAAGTAGCAGTATCTGTAGTAGAGTCGCTCGGTGAGTGATAGCACTAGAAATACTCAGTGGCTTAAGCGGTTCATTTGACCTCCTTCCTCACAGCACTTCTTTAGCACTTCAACTTTTCTCTCACAGATAGTAGCAGCTGACGTTATCTTTTCATGAAACTAGAAAGCCATACAGCCTTATACAGCTATGTTATTTACCACTTACTGCTTTAGTCGCTTTATTAAAGTGAAGCTTGACAAACTGACGAAATTAGTGTAATAGTTATCGAGAGTTTACATGTCAGCTCCCATTATGAGCGATTAGCATATGAAAAGGGAGAAACTAAGGATTAGTAATGATGAGAATATGGTCAGAAGTTTTACAAAATAATCTAATAATCTCTATCAACCCATGCGAGTTCAAATGGATTATATAATAGCCTATTAATTACACTATAATAATGGCCACGCAAAAATTGTTTTGGCATCTATATAGCTATTTGAAACCGTGATAAATGACCACAAATAAATATATATTATTCATATAGAAGGTACAATTTCAGCTCGGTGAAAATAACCTGTTGAACATGCGGCGCAGTCCTTGGGGACTGCCGATAGAAGTGAAAACTAAGTAACTAGCGTGCGGTGACGATGACGCGAGTTTCACGCTTTTTGTACACCCAAAAAGTGTTCAACGCGCCTAAAGAAGTTTTCTCTTCAAAAACCCATTCATACAGGTCTGAGGCTGTATAAAAAAATTGTGCCTTTGGACTGTGTTTAGATACAATTTTTTTTTTTGTCCTTTCTTAAGTATCATTAGTCGAATATGTGCGATGAAACTTAACAAATAATGACTATGAGTAAATATTCACAAATATAATATTTCATAATGTAATATGAAACAATAATTTATTCTTTTGTAATAACAATGTATACAAAACAGGTGTTGTTTATTTCATTATATTACTATTTTCATTTAGAATAAAGCACACCTGAAATAAAAAAAACATTTATTTTCACTGCAATATTTTCTTGAAAGGTTTGTTTACACCTGATTAAACGGTTAGAGGTGATTCATGTATGTCGCAGTTATTAGCAATTTTAGAACAAATATTGACTACTGAAGAACCCTGATGTTTTTACTGAACTCTGTGACTGCACATACTAATAATATAATACACAGCTTGTCCGTACAAAATGAAGCCATACATAACACTCAAGGGTCTTTATTAATTGTACCCAGTAGACAGCAAGAAGACGAGAATGAATTAATTACACCTCAGTTGCTAGGAATAACGCAGTAAGAATTTCTTCTAATGGTCAGGTACTTTGCGTCACCTGTTAACGATCGTTGACAGTTCTAAGTAAGAAAAGTCCTGCCTTTTAAAACGCTTTTATATTCTAAATCCTTGCATTTACGCTGTTAAATTCTGGTTTCTAAACAAAAGTTTCAATAAAATCATTTCTTCATATACTGATTGCTGTCGATTTAAACCACGTTCGAATTAACAGACTCATTCAAATTGGCAAATCACTTAATATTTGATCATGTGAACACGTAGTAACTCAGTGGAGCACACATCTGTTTTATTGTAAATATATAAAGTGGCGTGCAAAGGCATGTACCTACACAAAGGCATACACACACAGACAAGCACACACACATACACACACACCATGACAAAGGATGATGCACTGACGTGAATCATTCTAAAAGTATTGTTCCTAAAATACTTCACGATTAGCATTTATGTTACCTATATAATAATAATTATAATATCAGCCCTGTATTAAACTGTCCCACTGGTGTGCACGGACCTCTTCTCAGTGTAAGAAGGCTTAGGCCACAGTCAACCAGGCTGGCACAGCGCGGGTTGGCAGACTTTATATATCTTCGAGAACATTATTGAGAACTCTTAGACATGCAGGTTTCCTCACGATGTTTTCCTTCACCGTTAAAGCAAGCAATAATTAACTATTCAATTCACACATAACTTCGAAAAGGCTATTAAAAGATTTAAAGATTTTGTTTATACTATTTCTGTACTAGGAATAATTCCTGAGCCGCGGGATACATTATAAAAAAACTGTCATCCGTAAAATTATTAGGTATGCGTCGATACTTTATATATATATATATATATATATATATATATATATATATATATATATATATATATATATATATATATATATATATATATATATATATTGTTTTATTTTGTGTTTTTTAAATTTATTTATTTCAAATATGAGATTGTAGGTTAACATAGATTTAGGTTATTATGTGATACAGGTATTCATTTAGGTTATACTCGTAGCTGCGTAGTTGACAATATGCATAATCTTCAATAAGTTATGGGTAGAGTACTAGATAGGCTATTGAGTAGCCTGTGTTTCAGAGTAGGTACAAAGTCGGTGCCCTATAGGTAAATTTTTATTTCTTAATTGGACCGTGTTGTGCAGAAATGATTCAGGGGTTCTTTTTTAATTGATTTAAAAGTATGAAGGTCTTTTGAATAAACATAAATAATGCAAAAATCTATATTCAATTATTTATAAAACTGTATGAATAACATGATGTAGTAGGATAACAGTCACAAGTAAATTGAACTTATGTATCAAATCAGCATAACGTTTATTTATGTTTTTGTGAATTGGATCATTTCTGCACAACACGGTCCAATTATACAATATATATTTGAATTACTTTAATTACTCAATTATGTAGGTATTTTTCAATCTTGAAAATAATATCTTCATACACACATAGACTTACAACCACATCCCCGGAGGAGTAAGCAAAGATAAATTTGACCTGTATTTCCCTACGTTATAGAGGGCTAAGCGATTATTAGACTGAACAGACGGCACAAGTGGTTTAAGTAGTCGATGTCACAGCGCTGATTGTTGTGGGTTTGATTCCCACACGGTACAATAAGTTATTTGAACCACAAGTAGTTATTCCAAGTCTGTGTATGTTTTATGTCCATTGTTTGATTTTTTGTAAAGTCCCCTGCAAAACAGAAATTGTTCCACAGGTACACAGTACAGGAGGACTATTTAAGACAACAAAAACACTATATAAACATCCACAGTATATATTTCCAAACTCGTGTTGCAACTGAGGATTACCTAAGAAAGCATTAACATTAATAATAATCCTCGACCCGGGAATCAACTCCAGCATCTCAACATCTACGTAAATAAGCGTAAACTTATTCCACGGGACTAAACGATGAATAAAGGAAGACATAATTTATCTCTAAGTTTCGTAGAAAACCTACAGTCCCTTTTTTCAATATAAGTAACCAGAGGTGACCGCAATTCCTTATCTAGATCAACACTTTTTCTCTCAAGAACTTTCTTGAACAAAATTTCGAAATAAAACCAACAGTAACCAAGTTTACTCGGAACTCGATTAAGGCACGTTAGTTTGTTAAGGCCGTATTTCTTCAGACTGACTTTAAAATACTACACTGCAGAGCACAGAATGTGGTATTTTGTCTTTAGTTATTATTCTGAGGGTATTGTACGTTTCACGCTAGCAAACGTTATTCTTGGAGAAAACGTGGTAGTGTAAAAGACAATAAATAGACCGACCTTTAGAGCCACCCGATCAAGATTTAAGAATGATTTACTTGTTTTACATTAGATAGTTAGTTGGACGTGTATTGTCTACACTTTGCCTTACAATAATAAGGCGTGTGTGATCAACGCGAAGTGTTTTTCGGTTACTCATATTACCTCACCTTCGTCCAGAAATATAGTAGTGGACCGATATTGAACAGTATGTCCTTTCTATATGTGCAAGGTGTAGATAAAATAATGTATATTTATAAAACACTTATTTTTGTGAAACTAAAATGCTTTTGGATCTATTTGTCCACCCACAAATAGGCTTAATACAGGCATCTTATCAATTTATTTAAATCTCCAGCTTCTTATAGCATAGGCTAAGTTATTCCATACTAGCTGTCCAGCGGTTTCACTCACGTTTAACAGAAATCCATAATAAAGTGCCAGTGAAAACACAAGAGGTACTTGACTGTAGTATGGGCAGTACCACAATTCTCTTTTGTAGAGAAGCAAACACGTAAGCAATATTTTTTTTTTATGGCATATGGGGCAAACGAGAAAACGGATCGCCTGATGGTAAGCGATTACCACCGCTCATGGACACCCGCAACCCCAAAGGGGCTACAAGTGCGTTGCCAGCCCTTTAAAAAGGAATGAAGGAGGGAAAGGACAAAGGAAAGGATAGGATAAGGATCAGGGTAAGAGGGCCTCCGGCACTCTCACTCACCGATACGAAACGCAACAGTACGGGTACGCGCCGCTTCACGCCGGTATTCTGTGAGAGTGTAGTACTACTCCGGTCGATCCGGGCCATTCATCCTGAAACCAGCGAGGATCTACTACTATTAGAAATGAATGTACAGCTTGAGAAAATACTTGCCTAAGTTTTAAAACAATTTATATCTAGTTTAGCCATATGTTTGTTAACTTTGATTTTGAAAAACACATAGTCAGTAAGCCGGAAAACGAGTAAATCATACACATAAATAATTATAATAAGAAATATCCCAAATTCTACTTAAAGAGCTATATTACACAAATATCGCTGACTATGGTTTGAAGTCCCACGTAATAGAAGGCGAGCCTGATACTGTTTATGGACCACAACCAGACTTAGAGCTGGTACTGAGAATTACTTACCAGAAAAACCCATAACTCGTTGCGCGACTCGGAAATCAACCCCAAGATCTCATGAAGAGCAATCGCATTTAAAAACACTGCACCTCAGAGTATTCTGGAGATAGATCAGAGTATCTTAAATAATGCAAAATACCATTGGAAATTTCTTAAACACATATCTCGCAAATATTTGCGAGAATAAATAATGATGGCGCGCTACATGATGTTGCGTATCTCTAAAATCACATTTCCAATACAACACTTCAGCAAATCTGCGGTTGACAGTTAGTAAATAGTAAACACGAGTCCGTCTACCGCAACAGCAAATAATAACACCTCGAAGGAATATCGAACAGTTTGTTCAGCACACATGCATGAATTTGATCATTTGTGAGCACACACTGCACACAAAAATAAATGTATACTTGTATATACATATAAGTACATGACTTTTTATATACTACCTAAAATATTTTATATACAACCCATAATAGCACTTTGCTATTATAAAATATGTATTGAAATGTAATGAAGTAATGAAGATATGCCAGGAATCAATAGACTGCCTACACCTTCAGTAAACGAGCGCAAGTTACATAAACTCTTACCCGTTACGTCAATTTTGTATGTATGTTTATACATACAGACATACGTACAAGTAACTTATAGTCCATACGGACTCTTAGTCACTTGGTGGTAAAGGGCTTCTATGGAAGCAGCTTGTAAGTTACGTCTTACGATCAATTAATGCAAGAAATTAAAGATGAGATGAAATAAAAGGAGAGAAGACGAATAAAGATATATGTATGTGTGTGCGTGTGAATGTGAACCTCCAGTACTCCTAATCACATAGCAGAAAAACAGTACTACTCTTACGCTAGTTTCCTGTAAACACTCTCTTACATCATATTCTCATTCGTACCTTCACCAAACATTTGGTAACCCTTTCACACAAAACATTAATCAATTTTCTTACACCGAAAATCCAGAAAGAAAAATGTTCCCATAAAGCAAAGATCATAAAGGGGTTAAAAGTTATTAAGCAAAAGACAAAAGGTTGAATAATGAACGCAACAAAGCCTACGTAGGCTGTAAATATGATTAAGCCGAGCTACCTTGGCACAGATGAATTATGAGTGTCTCTACTACCCTCAGGTATAAAAGGGAGTCGGTAATTATTAAATTCATTTAAATTTGTACCGATGCCATAATTTTGTAAAACTAAGGGCTTTGTTTTTCCGTGTTTGTGACGGTTATGATATATCTATTTAAATGCCAGTAGTAAATACTCTTAATGGAATATCAACAAAGATATTTTTAGTAGAACGCTTGATACGATGAACAAAATCATTTAATGTGATTTTGCCTTTGATATATTTAATTCTGAGTGTCAATTCCCGTATTTAGAGCTGATCCAAATAATGTTTCAATTTAAATTCCGTGTTATAAGTATCACAAACGAAATGATTCTAAAAAATAAATATTAAGTGTGGACTGATATTGCATTTCAATTCAAATTTGACCACCACCGTGTCGGACGATTAGTGTTTAAATGAAATTCAATGTTAAACGTTAATGGTATATTACGCCCACATTTCTATCCAGCTATACAGCTATAGTAAAGGTATCATATAAATGGGCAAATAGTGCCCTTGTTATAATAGTTCCAGAATACAAATATTTATCGATCTCACAAATTTTACCTTGCGTGGAAATCGAACCCAAAACACTCACCGCGGTGGTAGTGGCGAGGTGACCACTCAAAACATTACCCTGCTGAAAATATTTTTCACGGAAATCGAAACCAAGACCACATGCACAGCATTCGCATTCTCTACTGCTGCGCTACGGAAACAGTATATCAGTTTAAATGGTATTTATATTAGAAGCGAACGGTCAAAGACAACCTGGATGCATACGAAACCCTCCCACTTTCATCATTTAGTAGCAAACAAACTAGACTTTATAAGCTAAACGAAACCTAACGCTGTTCCACTATTCACTAGCAAAATAACAGCGAATAAATATTGTAACAAAGGCGCACTGTTCAATATCTATTGTAAAGGGTATGAGCATAAAAGCCAAAACTAGCTGTAAAACGCCCACCAAAGTATTTTGGCACTCGTTTAGTGGGAGTCAACAAAGTGCTGTATTCATAGAAGAAGCTCATTTCGTGTCTAAACGTTGTTAAAATCTATGTATAGCAGACTTTACTCAGGCATCGCAAACAAATTCATGTACTAAGGCGCGGCAGGATTATAGGACAAGAGCTTACCATGAACTTAACCTGGACTGAAACTTTGTAACGATAGAAGGCTTAGTTATTTAAATATCATGTTGACTAGGCAGGTAAGGGCTTAGATATTTTCTTTAGAAGTTTCTTTGTTTACTTTGCTTCGATAAACAGATTTAGTACAGTATCCTACTCCTCCTAATAATGATGTGAGTTTATTTGTTACACTTTAACGCCTTCACTGCTTGACCGGTCATTATAAAATTTTGCATACACGTTTTCAGGGGTACAAAAGAGAACAACGGGTACTTTTCATGCAGAAAAAAATACTGTTCCAGAGGGAAATCGCGGGCAAAGGCTAGTTTTATATAATGAAATAACGTGCAACTGATAGTAATTATTTTTTTAAAGACTACTCCCTTACCTGGAGTTGTTTCACTTAAGTCTAGACTACAAACATTGAAACACAAAGAAAGATAAAACAAATAGACAGATCGAGACTATCTTAAGATAAGATATTTTTACGTGATGGCTTAAGTGTTTGCCTCGCCACTACCAAGCCGAGTGTTCAAATCCCATACAAAATAAAAAATATGATTATGATACAAAAATGTTTAATTTAAGACTGGGTGTTCTTTGCGTTGGTTTATTTTTAATTATTATAAAAGACTTTCAATCTTCGTAATTTACGATACAGGCAAATCAACTAAAACATACATTTTTAAATAAAATAAGATGGGTTGAATTTAACTGCACAGCTAAAAATACTAATTGCACAGCAAAGCTTACCAAAAATACTAATTGCACAGCAAAATATATTTAAAGAGATCAAACTAAGTCAACGAAGCCCCGCTTCGCGAGCCTCCTATTTTTGGGTGAGTTTAAGAAGGAACCTAACATAACCATTCCGAGGCGGAATGCAGTGATTTGAGGAGCATAGGTGCTCGTTATGCTATGCAATATTTGCTTAGCAATTAGTATTTTTGATGGTCATTATATTTAATCCCAAATAAGATTATATATAAAATCGAACCTAGTAACATATCTATTGCATTGGAGACAGATATTATGTATCAACAAACTATTGCACAGATGACGCAGTGGTTTAGATGATCGCCTTGCCACTACCTCTGCGCCAAGTGTTGTGGGTTCACAAATACTTGTTCAGAGTTTGGATGTCCTTTGTGTCCGTTGATTAAATTTTGATAAAGTCCCCCTCGGTACATGCATTATTCCTAGTGCGAGAGTTATCTTCTTTTTAATATGAAAAATCATTATGTTTCTTGTATAACGTTGAATAATTTGCGGACACACTCAAATTTATGTAAATAAATACTTTAAGTCGGCGTTTATTAATATAAAAAACTAGTAGAGCTACCTCCTTACCTACATCGTAAAAGTCAAAGGTGTGTTCCGCAAGCCATTAAGTAATTGAACCTGTTATATATAGTTTATTTACTTACCTACCATTTCACTAATGAGTCATGTTGTTTTATGGAATATATTTTATAAAATAATGGGTTGGCGTTTTTAATTTCTGAATGTTTTACATGATAGGTTATTCAACTGTATGCACTTGTTATGCATTTTAAGATTGATATATAGTATTAAGTGTAATTTAAATTTGTCTTGATGATTTTAGATTTTCTTTTGTGGATGAGTAACGTATTTTATTAGTGACTAGATGTGGCCGCGGTTTCACCCGCATTTATGATTACTGCGCCACCCCCGTGGATCGTAGCGTGATGTTATATAGCCTATAGCCTTCCCCGATAAATGAGCTATGCAACACTAAAATAATTTTTCAATTTGGATATCAGTAGTTCCTGAGATTAGCGCATTCAAGCAAACAAACAAACTCTTCAGCTTTATTATATTAGTACTCTAATTTACTGTTAGTTTACTGTTTATGTGCTACACAGTACAATTCTATCCTTCACTCCCCGTTTTGACATTTTGTAAAATCATTTTATGTAGGTCAATCAATTATATTAGGAATCATGACACGATAATATTCTGTCGTTACGATATAATTAAAGTATTTTGATTTACTAACACCATAAATAAATTGCTACTCTGAATGGATTTTAACAAATAGCTGCAATTGCATGCAATGCTACTAGACAAAGCTAACACGGTCTATAGAGTGCTGTCTCATCCACGCAGATGTTGGGAAGTCAATATTCACCTACTCGCTAAGCAAATCCTTTAAAAGCTTTATGAGCTGATAATGTAATGACTTTATAAAATATTGTGTAATAATACAACGTGTTCAAAATCTGTGCGGATGATTTAATTATTCGTGTATATTCAGTTATCATTATTATATATTTGTGTGTTAACAATCCAAACGGACGCTAAGTACAGCTTACGGTATCAAAATACGTAAGCTATGCCATGCCACATACCAGATATTAATATATAAATCACAACATCATTAACGAAACTTCGAAATGCATACAAGGTAAAAGGTTTTTACAAGCTCTAACAACTTTTTTGTAGCTTAGTTCGTAATGTGGGCATGAATGTGCTAATGTGGGCATAAATGTGCAAATACACATATTCTGCCTAGTCGAACATTCACAGGTATTTCGGACTGCATTTGTATACGATAATCTGGCGTATTTCCATTAACTAGCGGTCGCCTAGTGCTCGAAATTCGACCAAAGTTTGCCTGTAAGATATTGCTGATAAATATGTCATTATAATTGATATATGTAACCATAGTTACGCGCTTCGACTGCGTGTGTCAAATGCATAGTTGTGTGCGTGTAGTGTTTTTTCATTAATTTAATGTATTTCTAATGCATATTTTATATAAATATTAGGATTCGTCACTTTTTCTCCATATAAACTTTAGCTGTGCCAAATTTCATACTCCTCCGTCCGCGCAATTTTCGTAAAAAGGGGTACAAAGTTTTTGATTCACGTATTAATATATAGATACTATAAACGTCCATTTTAGAAGTATACTCCTAAGGTTACTAACATTTTAGGTTACAAATACTAGTATTTTTGTTAACTTATGCCTAGAACGGTTGGTAAGGAGTGGGTACACGTTGGTAATGGCATTGGTAGGATTTGAAACCGAATGAACGACCTTTCGATCGCAAATCGTATGCCTTCTCCGTTAAGCTGCAACTGCTACTGTCAACTACCTACACATCGTAACTGGACGACATGTCAGTGCCTTGCTTTTCCAATTATATAGTGTTTTATCTATGGCTTAGCTTTACTTGATCTGGATGCCTAGTGTGAGTTGTTTTTATTGCATTTGGCTCTCTGATTGGTTAAGAGCTTAGACCGGACTAATCGGAGCGCCGAACGTCATAAACGTGTCGATCGCATTAAGGTAAAACAAACTCGTATTAGGCACTCTGTTCAACACACGAACCACATTAAATGTGACATTTCCATATTCCAATTCTATTTTCAAACATGCGATAAGACAATAGAGAAGTAGGCTAAGCAGCTTAATTACAAACACAGTTGTAAAGTGCTCAGTGTAAATATTCTACAGCTAGGTTAGTTAATTTTCCATTCTGCGTTGGCTTTAATACACTAACGTATAAATGAAATAAATCCTCACCTACCTTACTTAAAGGATTTACGTTCGTAGTGTATATTCGCGTATATGAGTTTACAAACAGTAAATACGGTTAATCAACTAGAAGGTCGCACTTAATTCTAAGAACATATCTAATATTTATAGAGAGTATAAATAGAAATTGACAGTTGCAAACCATTTCTCATTCAAAAATTAAAAATATATCTCTTCCGGGTCTGTACATATTTGAGGTAGCTGTTTTGTTAAAAGTAATTTGAGTCAATTTGAAACCCTTACTAACAGATGTCATAAAGACAATACGGATACAGCAACATCAAATTGCACTTTTTCTAAAATTTTTCTTGGCATTGCTCCTAAAATATTTAATAAAATCCCCAAAGACGTAAAATCTTTGGATATCAACAAATTTAAGAAATCTCTTCACATGTTTTTGCTTGAAAATACATATTATTCGGTTAATGAGTTTTTTGATGAAAAGTCAAATTTAAATGTCTGAGAATCCGATATATTTGTAATCCCAATATCATATTAGCACCGCATATATTTGTCATTAGTTTAATTTCATGATTTAATGTAATAAAAATAATAATTTATAATTATTGAAATATGTAAGCTATTAATTAATTATATTAATGATTATTATTTAAATAGCCAATATAATATTGTTTATACTATGATACAGATAATTAATTTGATAATTTTATTATGATATAGTAATTTAAAATTCAATAAATATTTTAATATTGTTAATAATCTATATATAATTAATTTGTACGTTCCACAGAGCGAAACTTATATACTTTTTTTAATATCTTATAACTTGTTTCACAAATAAAACAATTTGAATTTGAATTTGAAATTGTTAAACAAATAAGCCTGAAAAATAAAGCCAAGTAACGACATTAAGCATTTCCTTGTTATAAGCCGGCTTTTTTATTGCTTCTTTCCTTCTCTTTAGGTATGCCCAGGATATTTATGAAACAAACGTAGTTACGTGTATGCCGTTAAGCTGTGAAAACATAGCAAATGGACAGACCTAATTTCCAAATGTATACCTAATGTTAATTTATACATACATCATATTCATAGTCTCGCACATATGTTTTAAGTCCTGCGTAATGGAACGCGAGCTTATTGTAATCAACCATGCACAATTCTAGCCTTGCTACTAGTACTGCTACTTATTTTTTTTTAAAGACGTCCTTATAACATTTTCTTTGATCCGGAAACCAAACCCAGGAGCACCTGCACAGCAGTCTCTACTCCGAGAGGTTTGATGGCTCTCTATCACATATTGTTAAAAGTTCTTTGAGATATCCCAATCACAAAAAAGGTAGCATCTTCTTTTAATTGATTGGGTTTACGGTTAAGTCAATTAATAAATCAAAATTCAATATTAAAATTATAAAAAATCAAATATTAACTGTTGTATAAACATTTTGTATGCAGATACAAAATACAAAATAAACCCAAATTCGGTATAACTAATTAAGGATCACGATAATTTTAAATCCGTGTGGTTACATTACAGCGATACGGCGGACGTTGGTATCGAAATACCGTCCCTTATTATTGTAATGGGGTAGTTGACTACGTTTGATATCGTACGTTATTATTTACGCAGCAGCAAATAGCACCAAAATAAAACTTTTTCAAAACAGCATCTAAATTGGTTACATATAGAAGGAGCAATTAATATTTTAAATTTCGATGTGCGGAAGGGCACTTGGGGTATTTCGCTATAGCCGTCGCACACCTGCATTTTAATAACGGCTACATATCATAATCGTAAGTCCGATATTTCATAGATGTTGTCATTATTAGACAGTACTCCATGTCACTTCTATTAGAGTTGATAGGCCTTGCTGCCATTTTTGCGTGGATTCAATATTTCTTTTTATTTTCTACATTAATAAAAATTATAAAAGAAATTTAATAAAATAATATATGCACATTAAGCGTTGTTCTACACCAGTGTAATTTGGTTTTTGTACACCATGCTGGTGGATAGAGGTGTGTGTAGTGGCGATGCTACCATTTAAACCACAGCGTTATCGAATTACTCTTTAGAAATAACATTTAATGATAATTAAGACTTAGCTTTTCTATACTACCAAAGTGGCAAACAAGGATCGCCTGATAGCAAGCGGTTACCATAGCCGATAGGCACTGATGCGTAAGAGATGATCTCCAGGTTACTTGAAGAGGTGGTATACGGTCAGCAGGGTGTTCAGTTTAAAGCTGGATCCCTCCGTTGGCAACACAGCAACTTCTTATTAATGCGAAGATAAAGTGGGCGTTAGTAAAGCTTAAAAAAAACGAAAAGGAAAGATTTTATTTTTGCACCATCAAGAAATGCATCATCAATTATTATTAAAATGTAGGTATATTATTGCCGAGTACTTGGCTAGAACCATTTAAAAACTGTTGCCATCGACACGATAAGAAGAAGAAAATGTAGGTACAATAAATAGTAATTAAGTAAATAAAAAATACAAAGAAACTCTAAAAACATTTAAAATGTTGTTTATGTGCAGATGCACGTACCATCTGACGGCACAAAAATAACGGTGATGCGCTCAAAAATTTTAGAAAATAAGTCGTAACGCTCTTAGTTTTAAAGTACGGACTCACCGCAGGAATAAAGCATAATACTGCTTTGCGCGCTACTGAATGGGTCGCTGATGTAGTTTCAGTTCCAGGGACCCACCCACCTATAAGGCAGCGAGTTGGCACACCATGGTAAGTTTAGTCAGTAGTACCTGGTACGTTCCATCTTTTCTCGGATGAGCCCCACATAACCTCTCCGCTCACTTTTTCCCGCGGAGAGACATGCATCTCTCTCTCTCATCTCTGCACTCCCCCAAGTTGCAAAAAAAAAAAAGAATGGAATAAACCATAACATAAATTTGCTGCGATCTCTTGGATAATTTACCAGTTAAATCGCCCCAGTTTGAGCGAAAACCCAGATTTAAATGGAGGTTCCACTGTGCCTTTCCTGTTTTTAATGACATAGTAATACTGTGCGTGTTAAATTGGCCTTTAGACACGACATGACATGACATCATTTTATATGTTTCATAGCATTCGTTCTACTAGTACTAAATCGTTCAACCGTACAATCAAGCCCACCATATAATTAACTAAAGCGCTATGACTGAACTAAATACTACTAATTACATAAATGTGAAACTGAAAATGTTGAAAATCACGCAGCAATTTGATGAAATTTCATAGTGAAATATGCATTGAACATAACGTAAACACGAAATTCTAATTTTTTATATAACAGAAAACAAGTTATAGTTTGCGTCTAATAAAATTATTATATACTAGTTGTCCACGCGACTTCGTTCGCGTGGTTGTCGAAATCATCGCTTAGATAAGCGTACAGTCAATATCTGTATACCTGACCGCTATAGAAAATAAGAAGAGGGTAATCCAAGCCACGGACTAATAAAGAATTTGCGAATAAAGGACTTATAACTTTATTTAATGAGACACTTGATTATGTTAATACTTCTCTATATACCATGTTAGCGATGGAATCACCCGGAGCATATACAAAAAGGTTGTTTGGGTTGCTAACACGTGATAAAGCAACATAAAATTGCCTACGTGAAAAGTAATCAAAAGTGAGGTCTACCTCCGCAACGGATAATATCTGGCCTTGGGCTTTGTTAATAGCCATAGAGTAACAGAAGCTTACTGGGAATTGCACACGTTTAAAACAATTATTGGGAATAATGGAGATCCTGGGAATGAAAACTACGTCACCAGTGCAGCAATCTGTTAAGATTTCGGCTTCGATGACAGTTCATTGGAGATTTGTTACTTTCAGCCGAGCGCCGTTGCATAGTTTTGGAGGACTTAAATTTCTGAGTAGAATGATTGGTACTCCGACTTTTGAATAAATTTTGTGTGTTGGAAAACCTGGTATATTTAGGGAATCTAAAATCTCTACCGGATAGTGGATGGCATCTTCTTCTTCCATAACCGTGTTAACATATGTATATATATTCTCTACTTTAACCAGAAACATGTGTCAATATTTGAGAAAACAATTTATAGTTAGCGTCTAATAAAATTATTATATTTATGTCTTATAGTACATAGAAAATTACGCGTTTCTAGTGTATTGAGATGATATAGCTTATTTTTTTTACCCTAACATTATCTGGCATCGCATTTAGCAGCAAAATATTATGATGTATTAGGAATACCAGCATATAAAATATTTACAAAAATAAATAATGCTTCTAAGCGATATCTACTAAAGTTCTTTAACAGTATACAGACATGTATGCATAACAAGTATTATAAAATCCATCTACGAATAAGCCATCTATTTACCTTTTAAGCCGAGCTACATGGCTAATTGTCTATTGTAAAAACTTTGACCTATTAAATTTCAGTCGGAAGCTTTAAATCACGTTTATTCCTTTTATCTTTTATGCTTATCTGTGTCCTGAGTTTATCCGTTTTGCTCCTCTGTGCTTTCGTGTTCTCGTTAGTGAGCTTTTAGACGATTTATTTTCTTAAATCTGAACAAAATTTTTGTCCAAAATGCTTCTGTCAAAATTTCTCTGCAATGTTTTTAGATGCTATTTTCTTCTTAGTGCTGAATTTCAAATTGTTTGTCTGTGCTTTATAAAAATATTATACCTTATTATTCGAAACGACAACATACTGCAATAAAAATGAACGTATATATGTGTCATGAATAATTGAAAAATAATGTTACATTGAAAATAAGATAAAATAAAATGGACAAACTTCTTGATGTTATGAATATAGCCACTGTGTACTATACATTATTATCCAGGCATTGATAATAAACCTATTTTAGACGTTATTGGACATTATAATAAGAACAAAGTCTTGTGTAGTGCAAAATTTTAAGCTCGTACTATATTGGATTCGATTCCGAGGCTTATACGAATGAAAATAATAAAATTATACGTGTTATGTTAATTATCATCACTTGCTTTATAATATTTGTTGTTAAGGTTTAAACTTGCACCTATCCAACGATGTACTATCTTTTCACGTTCATTTTGTTAGTTTTATTATTTTATAGCAGGCGGTGGAATGGCGTCATAAATTATATTTTATATTATTATGCCTGAAACTGCGAAACAAGCAAAGCTACATGTTTAATTTTAAATATATTAAAAAGAAATCCAGATTCAGTACACCAAGAAAATTATGTTTGGCTCTGAAAGCAGCTTCATCAAGTCAAAATATCTGTAGGTAGCTTAACTAACTACAAACTTGGTACATATTTCGCAGGAGTAGTTTCTACAAGCGAAATTTATGGACCGACCCAAGATTGCGGACCGTGCCGTCTAAACAACTCATTCGCCAAGATAGCGGGTGTATCTCATTATTTATTGCAATAATGCAATCTTATGGTGTCATCTCTAATGTTCGCCTTATCTTATGCAAAATATGCCTCAGTTATGGGGTGATTTATTTTGGTAATTTTGGAGGCGAAACTCATTACTGTCGCGGCGTGTATTCGGCTTTGTAAGGGCTTTTGAAGAGATTTCTTTTTGTGAAAAGTTTAGGGTATTTAATTATAATTTGTAATGACTTACATAGATCAAGGAAACTTGTTAGATAAGTAAATTTAAGATCTATTCAATAATAGACATAATAGCTATGGGTCCTTATTTTGTCTCCCGCTTCGCTGAGGAGGGAAGTGGAAACCTTTTTCAACTATATTCTTTTGATTAAATTCTTATGTCACTTCGGGTTTCAAGACTGTTTAAGTTACCCCGGGAATTTACGGGTGATAGATGGCTTTATCACCCGTAAATTCCCGGGGTCAATCGCTAATAATATGATTGGCCACCAATGGAATGAACAATAAAATAACTACCTCAGTGGCGCAGCGTTAGTAAATACATATGACTGCTGTGCATGAGGTATCGGGTTCGATTTTCGGGTTGGGCCACTTAAATGTTGTGACTTTATTTTTTAATTTTAATAACATCTTAATAAATTAGGCAATTGATGGTGTTATACACCTCGTGCCTAATAAGCACATAAAGCTGTTGGTCCTGAGCTTGATTTCTTTCCGGTCGAGTCAGATTGTCCGTCGGACTATGAAGTTAAGGAATAGCGCACTTCTGTTTGCATACACACTTGTGCACTAATCGTATTTCTTTCGCCGATGACTTGTCTCCGTTTAAATTGATCGTTGTGACTAAAATTTGATCTGACGGAGATTTTTTTTATTATATCAAGAGGTGTGCATTTTATACAAAAACATGTTGTAATTGTATGCTGTTATAGTATTACTTAAACATCCACTTTTTTAATACCTAAGTTACTAGATCGTCACGGTAAGCTAATAGGGAATTTTATTAACAGTTTGTACCGCTAGAGGCGCTGTACGAGCAAACCCGTACATTTAGTATTGTTAAGTAAATTAGCTTTCGCTTGCATATTTTATAATCGTGCTCATATTTCATTCATATATTTTACTTGAATAATTTTTGTACATAATATTAATTAGTAGCAATAAAAGCATTGACCGATTAGCTTGTCTACTCATTTAGCAAATCATAATCAAATTATAGTAAGGGTTACTACCCCTACAGGCGCTCAACGTAAACAAAATTATACATTAACAGTTAATACAGTTGTTGTCGTGACATCAAAACGGTACTAATGTTATTGTTAAAATAATAAATATACAGAGGATTAGAAATATGAATTTGTAATAATAATCATAATGTTTTTTATTAAAATTTTGTGTAGTTTAATCACAACTAGCTTTTGCACGCGGCTTCGTTCGGATGAAAGTAGGTTGGGTGTCACAGTACTTTTTTAAATAAAATATAGCCTACGTTCGGTGATAATATAGCTTATTTCAGGTGAAAGAATTTTTAAAGTCGATTGATTCGATTTTGAGTTAAATCATTATAAACAAACTAACAAAAAATCTAATCTTTCCCAGTCTTTATAATATTCACTAGAGATAAGATTATGCCTACAGTTTCACCTTCTTAAATCCTACGAGAATGCATACTAGAATATAAACTAGCGGTAGCCCAATGGCTAAGGCATCCAATGCATTGCGAGAGATAGTGGATTCGAATCTCACCGAATGCACTGCCGACGTGAACTCACTCCTAACACAAACATTGTAGTTTAGCTGAAGGATTTAACAATAGTGGATTCGAATCTCACCCAATGTACTGCCGACGTGAACTCACTCCTAACACAAACATTTTAGTTTAGCTGAAGGATTTAACAAGAATACAAGTGATTCGTAACTAAAATAAACAGAAATCTATTTAAAAAATTATCCTATTTGTTAATCCAAAACAATATCTATCTGTAAGTCAAGTTTTATCCAAATTCGTTCAACGATTGCCTAGCACGATAAAACCGAAATAGTGGATTGTTTGAAATGTTAAATTATCATCTGGTGGAGCCATCTACAATCCTTAACGGAAGTATTTTAACAAAATATATTTTTACACAAACATTGTTTTATACTAAATTTCTTTTACTTCTTTTAGTTTGTGCTGTTTATAAAATCTTTATTTTAAAGACACTATAATTGTTTTGTGTTAACAATTCAGTAACTACGATATTTATTTATATTTACAGATGTACATACATAGTCTTAGGCCAATATGCTGACGGGATATGTCAAGGCGTATAACACCCACATTTCACCACAATGTCTTTAGATCTTACGTAATTAGCAAGGCTATCCTCCGTGGCGCAGCGATAGTGAATGCGAATGCTGTGCATGAGTTCTCGGGTTCGAATCCCGGGTTGGGCCAACAAAAATTTATTGGTTTTCGGTTAAGAAATCTCAATAACAGCCCGGAGTTAGGAAGTTGGCGGAGTTAGACACCCCCGTGCCTCGCAAAGCACGTAAAGCCGTTGGTCCTGCGCCTGATCTCTCTCCAGAGAAAAGTGCTTCAAGACTAACTAACTCCCAACGAATAAACAACAATACTTATTTTTATAACTCTAAAAATAAATGTAAAGCCACATGGTCTATTATTAAAAATAATTTAAACAATCAAACTACGAGTAAAGAAATCAAAGAATTATCTATATTAAACAAAATAGTTGAAGATCCATATGACATTTGCAACCATTTTAATAATTATTTCATCGACCTAACACGTACAAATAAAAATATTGACTTAAATAATATTGACATTGACAATAATTTAGATAGCTTATTTTTGACTCCAATAAATAATACTGACCTTATAAAAACAATTAAATCATTAAATGATACAAATTCTACAGGATATGACGAGGTAACGACAAAAATAATTAAATTAAGTGCAGAAAATATATCTCCTGTACTCAGCCACATAATTAATCTTTCATTTGTAGAAGGTACTTTCCCTTCCAGATTAAAAGAATCTATAGTAAAACCATTATTTAAAAAAGGTAATCATGCTTTAATGAATAACTACAGACCTATTACGTTAATACCAATATTTGCAAAAATTTTCGAAAAAGTAATGCATGATAAAATATCTAGCTTTACAAATAAATATAATGTCATCGTAGATAGCCAATTTGGATTTAGAAAAAAATGCTCAACTTCCTTAGCTTGCTTTTCTTTAGTAAAATCAGTTACTGAGGCGCTAAATAATAAAATGGCCGTAACGTCAATATTTTTAGACATGAGTAAAGCCTTTGATTTTGTATCACATAAACGGCTATTATACAAACTAGACAAATATGGCATAAGGGGTAAAGCACATGATTGGCTCGAAAGTTATTTATCTAATCGCAAACAGAGGACTGTAATAACAAAAATTGAAAATAATGTTAGGGTGACATATAGTTCGGACAAAAAAGATAACAATAGAGGCGTCCCACAAGGAAGCGTACTAGGGCCATTATTATTTATCTTATATATAAATGACCTTAGGAATGTATTAAATCATGAATGTATACAATTTGCTGACGACACAACTTTGACAATAAAATGTTTAAACAAAATGGACTTAGAAAGTAACATAAACAGTGAATTAACAAGAACAATAAAATGGTTAGAGGACAATAATCTACAAGTTAATATTGATAAAACTAAATTAGTTCACTTTCAAACTCATAACTCGACATTCATTCCGACAATAATACGACACAACAATTCTATTCTACCACCTGTACAATCAACTTTATTTCTAGGCATAGTTATTGACAACAAATTGAATTGGAAAGAACATGTTGACAGAGTTTGTACTAAGCTTGATAAATTTGTATTTGCTCTCAGAAAGCTAAGATTAGTATCTGATAAAAAAACTGCCAAAAGTGCTTATCATGGATATGTTTCATCTGTATTACGCTATGGATTGACAATTTGGGGGAATTCTGTTGACATAAATAGAGCATTTATTACGCAAAAAAAATGTGTTAGAGCCATAAGTGGAGCAGAATATTGGGATCCTTGTACTCCTTTATTCAAAGAATTAAAAATTCTGCCACTTCCATGTTTATATATTTTTGAAATTTGCTTATTTGTGAAAAAATACTCTTACTTCTTCCCATTGAAAGAGCACATATCAGCACGGCTACATAAGAGAAATCCTGGAAAGTTACAGGTACCTTGTCAGAGATTACATTTATATAGCAGAAATGTATATTGCATGGCAATCAAAATTTATAATAAACTACCGACAGAATTGAGAATATTAACATATAATAAATTTAAAAGTGGAATGTTTTCATGGCTCTTGGACAAATGTTTTTATTCAGTGAACGATTTTCTCAATTATAAAGATTGACGTTACATTCTGTTTATATTACAATTTTACAAATTCAATTTCAATTTATGTTATTATAATTGGACATTTTTTATTTTTTTATTTTATGAAACTGACATTTATATAATCCGTAGTCTATAAGTATTTGTACGCCGAAAACGGTAGAATAATTTGAACATTGTAATAAATTTAAGATCCATTGTAACATTATTCTGACAAATAAATATTATTATTATTATTAAAAAAAAAAAAGAACCTATATCTATATCTTTTTGCATCTATCTATAGTTTCACGACTATGAAACGAATGGTCCGGTTTTTTGCTATGCGTCTAGTTTTTATTTAATTGCAAATTGAATCGAGGTTGTTTTCGGTCATAGACTTAGAAAAGTTTCGGTACATTATTGTGACAAAAAACATGCCATTTTTACCTTGCCACTTCAAAAATATTCGAGAAAGTTCTTAACAAAAAACCGCGTTGAAATCTATATTAAGTAGTTTATTTTAAATGTATCAAGCCTAACCAATATTATAAATGCGAAAGCGAGTTTCTTTGTTTGTTACGTTTTCACGTCTTAACTACTCGACCGATTGCCATTAACTCCGCATACTTTTGACAAGGGAGCAGAAAAGGATATAGGATAACTTTCATACTTAAAAACTGTACTGTTTTTGGGCGAGTGAATCCGCAGGCAAAAGCTAGTTTTATTATAAAGTTCTTAATGAAGCTTACCCAAATGATACAGCAATCTAAGTGCGCACTGTGGATCTTCAAATTCTAGTACATGCATGTTTCAATTAGTATTCCTAGTACGGAGACAATGCACAAATACACAACAGTACAGGGTCTAAGACAAATGCATATACAGCTTCGCTACTAACTACATCTTATTGTTCTAAGGGAGTTTGCAGTTAGGTGCTCGGTAAAAGCGAAAGGTGGTAACTATTCCTCTTGCTGTACCTGTAACCTCTTTTCTAAAGACTCTTTTATTTTTATAAAGAAAACACGCTTTCGATTTTAAATATAGAATGTTTTATAAATGGGGAGTTAACAGATGACTGGGATATGAGTGCGTAAGTGAAGAAAGATTCAGTTGGATAATCTGAATTTCTATAGATTCTGACAATGTATCTAATAATCTATAGTCTCGCCATCTATTAAGTAGTACTTATACATAGCGAGCAAAACTAACTAACATGCGTCGGTATACTTATAACATTTTTGTTAAAGGTTTCTAGCAATTTCATTTATAATAGAATTAATGTGCTAAAAGTGAGTTCACGTCAGTGGGGTAGTTATACTACCGACTTAAACCCACTTCTAACACAAAATTACTAGCTTAGCTAGGGGACTTAACAAGAATACTGGTATTTTCGAAATCAAATAACAAGTAAATAAAAATGTTAAAGATTTTTTTAATTTCTATATATGTTAATTATAACGAACTCGACTGTCCATGTATGAGCTTATCTTTTTTAAATCTTCTACACTACTCCATTATTTCATTATATATATCCCTGCATAATAAACACTATATTTTATCTATCATAAATGTGAAAATCTGCCAAGACATTTGGATGTTCGTTACTTAATCACGCATAATTTTTTAAACGGATCTGGGTGGGACTTTGCTCACGAATAGTGCAAGTCTTGAATTAATTAACACATAGGATACTTTGTATCCCGGGTATGCATTCCCGTGGGATTAACATAGACGAAGCTGCGGGCAGAAGCTAATTTATAACAAAAACAAATAGACAAGCTCATGGAAAAGGCCTTTTAGAGTATAACAGAGTCAAATTTAGAAAATTTACTCATGATTGTGTAAGGATGATACGAATGATTAAATTAATCACATAATAACAGTCAGAGCATCGAATATTTAAGATTCAATCTCCAAACTAGATAAAAATATGTATGATCCACACATTATTGTGCCGAGTCTGGGCTTATTTATGATTGTACAGTCTACCGCTCTGGAGTTATCCCAAGCGCGAGCATAATCGCTGCTTAAAGGAAAAGGCATATTTTTATCACTATACAGCGTGTAACAAAAAGGTGTGGTGATATTTTAAGGCCGTGATATATATCTGATAAATAACCTATGCCCTATAACCTATTCCCGGATCAAAAAAACAAATTTAAATTGTATGACCTTTTTTTTAATATTTAAACATCGAAACAGATTGCCTTATATCACTATCTAAATAGCGCATGGTCATTTTCGCGATCACAGAGATCCCTCGAGTCAGCTGTTTGTGTTGTTTAAGTATCGACTAGTATGGGTTTGGTTGTCGCGGTTTTCCATTGTACAGGGGCTATATTATGTGATGCTTAAATATGACCACACATTTCTGTTACACGCTGTAGGTATATCACGCTGTAGGTGTATCAACGGAGGCTTAAAACTAGTTGTAAAACCTCTTTAGCCCATTTTCCGTAAAAGTTAGTCTCACTCTAAAGTGTACATACACGCAACACTTGTCCAAAAAGTTTTAACGAAAAAGTTTGTTAGTGAGTCAAAATGTTGTTCTATTCCATAGATTCGACTTTCAAACGATTTACAGAATACACAACAGATGGGTCCTTTCCTTTCCCAACACACACATACGTAGGTACACATATGGAAAAAACCCTATTATAACTTTATACAATGTTTACGAACACTCTTAAACTTACGAAAGCTGTACAAAGTTTCGAGTCTACTTGTAGACAAGCGTTCGTAGTAATTTATGAATAGTAGCACAAAAAAATGAACTGGGCTGACGGATTTGTATTATTAGTTTATAATATAGAGGAATTATTTTCTAAATAAATTAAAAATTTAAAAACCCCCTACACAAAACTCATTTGAAACCCATATTGAGGGAGTTGTGAAAAAATATGTAACCCGCCATTTTGTGGCGGCGGCCATCTTGGACCGATTTTCATCAGACATAACTAAGAACACTCCCGACTAATTTACCTTTCAAACAAAAAAACCAACATTAAAATCGGTTCATCCGTTCGGGAGCTACGATGCCACAGACAGACACAGACACACACACACACAGACACGTCAAACTCTTAACACACCGTCGTTTTTCGTCGGGGGTTAAAAAGAATTCTTGCATCTGTAAGAGAATGTTTTGATTTATTTTGATAGAGTGCCTTAGTATCACAATGGTAGTGAAGGTGACTGCTGTGCATAAGATGTCTATTTTGGTACCGGAGTCGGACAAAGTATTATTAAGTTTTTAGGAAATAGGCATGGAACTATGTATGGATGATATTAATGCATCAATTGGCGTAAGTGGAACGGCATTTGCAATAAGTGAAGTACAGGACGCAATTTGCTGTAGCGCAATTTGAGAGCGGCCTATGTCCAGCGGTGGGATGGTGTTTGATTGTAAGGTCATTTATACATACCGGTTCAAGAAAATTTCTTGGATTGTAATTAAAATCAAATATTGCCTCGGATAGCGGTAGCAATTCTCGGGTTAGCCAATATGTTGTTGGATTTTCCGACAAGATATTCTTAGTAGTCTCGGAGTGTAACACTGTTAACTTTCAAACGCCGACTTGATATCAGGTACTAGCTGACCCGCGTAACTTCGACTGCTTCACATAAGAGAATTTTCTCCGTTTTTGCAAAATGTTTCATTGATACGCCGCTCCTATTCGCCGTAGCGTGATGTTATGTAGTTATAGCTTTCCTCGATAAATGAGCTATCCAACACTAAAAGATTTTTTGAATTCCAACTGAAATGTCCTGAGATTAGCGTGTTCAACCGAACAAACTCTTCAGCTTTATAATATTAGTATAGATTTCTTGACTTCAATAGTATGTTTCTACAATTAACTATCGTGGTTCTTAGAGGCCTTTTGTGAGGTTCGATTCTTTGGACATGTCAAACAGTATAAAGTTTCACTTTATACTTTACTATTTGGAGCTTAAACATAACTGACCAAAATAGATGTTATATATTTTAACCTAATAATGTGGTAACTCAAATACGTGGGTATTATCCACTTAATACGTCCACAAGTCTATGCTTATTAAGGTCAATTTGATTCTACCTCCAATTACCGAATTATTTTGCGTCGTCAAAAAAAGGGCACCCTTTTCACGAACAGGACTGTATAATTTGTTGTGACAAATTGTGGGCCTATTCAAAACAAGCGGCTGTCAGTGCCTGATTTACGTGGCTTTTGTGAGGCTTCAAGGTAATTTAGAAGATTTTTGTCTGCGCGTAGATGCTAAGATTTTTATAAGAAAAATGTAAGGAACAAATTTGTTCATCCGTTGTCACAACTTTTGAAGTATGGATTGAACTTATTTTAACCAAGTGATAGTTTTTAATTGTGTTAATGTTAACTGCAGTTTCTTTATATCTGACATTATTATATCATAGCTGCTTCTTTATTTTTGTATACTTACCCAGTTATGCTTTTATTACATATAAGACATTCAATATCGAAAATTATACAAAAAAAAATTCGCGCTATTCATAATTTTTATTTATTTAATTTGACAAATTATATTAAAATAATATATATTTTAATTTCTAGGCTCAGTGTTACTGAAATGAACCTGCATTATAAAAAGGCTGCTGACTGATTAACATTAGATCATTTAATGTATTTTTTATTTTATCACTGCAATTACAAAAATAAACACGCATGCAGTACAATATCACATATGACTTTGTTGGATGAGTTATAATTTGAAAGTAGCATATGTAGCGATAAACTTAGAAGATGCCTCTATCAGTTTGCTAATAAATTATATTGGATAGCTTCCAAACTTGGAATATGACTTAAGTTTTAAAATGAAACTTTACCATATACGTAATAATCGTGCATATGGAGATATGCAAATGTATATAGGTAAACCTATTTTGATTGAATATGCTACTGATAATGATGTGTAAATTAAATATAGGAACTGTTTTAGCTTGATGTAATTTATATGATGTTTATACTTGATGAGTAAATACGATTTGCTGCATTGTTTGTAATGTTTTTTATAATCTAATTATAGCTGCCTATTTTTCTCTTTAATTTTACTCTAAAACTCTAAATAATCTAGAAATTGGAAATGCGTCGTTTTTGGCGCTACTCTATACAGTAAGTCAGAAAAACTGCAGCCGCTTTGTGACGTTGATCACATAAAACGATAAACACTTAACTATACTACAACTAGTCAATGTTATGTGTATATCAGATAAATTACTATGCATGTGTGATGTGGTTGAGCTATTATATGAATAGATAAAGCAGGTTGCCATGAGTTAGCTTGTACCACAGTACCAAAATATATCTTCACACTTTTTTATGTGTACAAACTGTGCCTTTTTGGAGCATGTTAGCTTCTTAAAGACCCCGCCATTTGTACGCTTAAGCCCTCGGGTATAGACCGGGGTGATATCATGTTATTCTATTAAATATGTAAACAAAAATATAAAAATCAACGAATGGAGTTACGGTTTGATTTCCTTCCATATATTTTCTTATCTCACAAAAAGTTATAGCAATATCTACTTGGTAAGGTATCCGGACCGCGTACAAGGATAATGAATCGAATTTGTCATGATTTCGTACCAAGCTTCTTACAATCTTTTGACAAATTTTATTCCTTATGCTGGCTCTATGCGTACTTTCAATCTGCGAATGCATTGTCTAAATGCTAATATGCTGTAAGGTGATCAAGTTCAACCAAATTGGTTTTATGTCGCGCTAGATACGAGACATCGATTTAAGAATTTATCTACATTCAATGACTAGACACTGAGACATCAGTGGCACGATAGCACTAGTGGATGTGATTGCTGTGCACAGCAACAGTACGGAGGCTTAAACTTTAACCTATTAACGGTAATAGCAAATACTTAGCTAATGACATGTAGGTTTAATATACCTACCGCTTCAGGGATAAGCCTTAAATCTAAATTGCTAGTCTACAGTGTACTATGATATCCACCATGATTGACTTCGCTCATGCTTTCATTGTAGAATAAAAATATTAAAACTGATCAATTATTTGCATAGCTTCGTTGAGAGTTGAAAAGTTCCCTGGTTGGATAACCGTATAGAGCCACTATTATTTAACAATTAAGGCGTACGACCAAAGAATTCGAATAATAAATAAAATTACAACACGAATGGATTACAAAATAATGTAATTTAATTAACTGTCTTATATGTCTTATGTAGGTATGAACTCTGACTTCATTTATTTTGACTCTACTTCGCATCAAGCATAATGCGCTTACAGTAATAGTACAGAGGCACAGCCTAAGAAGAATTATTTGTGAATCACATAACCGTCCTTTGCAGGATTCGAGCCCACGACTATCGGCGCGACGGCGACAGGGAAGCAGACCCGCTACGCCGTCTATGCAGGTAAAATAGCATCAACATACTGTAGAAGCCCCGATGTACTGAACTAATCTTATCACTATCTTCAGGACTCAAGTAAATAGGGTTTCGGGGGAAGAACTACGGGTCTGCCCCTTAGGACCAGGGTACTACGGGCTAAGGAAGCCTATTGCGCCTCGAAAGGTGTGTTCTATCGACCGCTGATTAGAGTGCGCGGTGCCTGACATCGGTGTTGGACTCGCAGGGGCTATATGGTTAGCTTCTGTGGACGACATGTTCGTTGCTCGGCAAGCACATGGCATTTGAGCGTCGGACTCATGCGCGGCTAGTGGGAACCAGTCGGTCGCGCGAGGCATGGAGTTATCTTTAGCGAAGTGGCAGCGTGGTTTCCCTACCACAACGCATCTTGGGTGCTTGCCTGCTCAGCAAGTAAGTGTCATAGCTAGAGTGACTCGGGCCACACCTGGCTTGTAAGGCTATTTGGGTAGGCGTATGGATGTACGTTGGGAAGTGAGCGTTACACAGCTCCGGTACCATACTGGAGATATGGGAAGCAGCTTCTCTGTCGGCTTTAGCGAGGTTTTCGTTAGCAACTCCCAAAGTTGCGAGTGGTGAACTTTTTGCTCCGGACCTATCTGAAGAATAGGTAGTGTCACTTAGTTACGAGGTAGCTCGCTTACGAGAATCGGATCTCTGAGGTTAGGATGGAGAAATCGAGATTTGGGGACAAGACCTGTCTATAACTGGTCCCGGCAGGTGCTCTCGGGCACTGGAAGGTACAGCGGCTGCCACTATTATAACCTGACGGCTGGTGTAGTAGTACGCCATATCATAAACTGGACTAGTCGTAGAGAGAGGGGATGACCTAATAATTTATCGAGTATGTATCAAGGGAGAAAATCGTTGTTTGCAATGCTGTGACACGACAGCTCTTTAATTATACTACAATAATTTATGCACACACTGTTTCACCGAACATACTTGTATTGTGTTTAGCTATGTACTAATACTAGTAATATATAGATTGCGCAACACTTATGGGCCAAGAACGAAAAATATTTCGCTAGCTTGACGTAAATTTTTTACATAACTATAGTTGCTACACTGCCTTGTTGTCTAGAGGCTGCATATCAAGTGACCCTTTGAGCAAAACCGTGACGGGTCAAAAAAAAAAAAATTCTGTCAAGAAATTCTCGGTTGTAATCCGGAGTTAGGAAGTTGGTAGCGTTTCATCTGCGTGCCTTGACAAGCACTTAAAGCCGAAAACTTCAGTCTGATACCTTTTCAGTCGTGTCGGATTATGTTGCTTAAATCCTTGTGTTAAAAGTTATTTCACGTCGATAATGCAATCGGTGACCATCAAACCCAAGACCTCGATCTCTCTCGATCGCAAGTCAATTCCTTATTCATTGCTCCACCAACACTTTAGTAAGTCTCTGTTAAGATTAGTCGCCGTGACCGAAATTTGTTCTCAATGACAGTATTATTTAACGACTACAGTCATAAAATTACAAGGTTGCCTGTCCATTGAAGCGGATCCAGGCTGCGAAGCAAAGAAAGGTAGAACGATTAACCAATAGGATTGTATACTGGAGCGGAGCGGAGATTTTATGCAATTCTATTGGTTAATATTTCTCCGTTTCTTCGTTCCGCTTCAATAGACAGGCAGTTTTAATTTACTTAAATTAATTTGAATGCAAAATACGGACATAAGCTTATCTCGTAACATTATCCTCTTTCGTCTATTGGATGAGTCCATCAGCAGACTAATTAATTTCATAAAGGTGTTAATAGAACTGTTGCAACAGCATAACCTTGTGAAGTGTCTTTGGACCGAATCAAAAACTTTCCATCATAAAACACCGAAAAAAAAAATTGTCTAAAACAACAAGCGTTCATAAGGAAGTAAATATACAACTTCATAAGTAATTCGGCCAATAGGCACACTTATGTCTGTTGAAAGTTATATCATATAAGTATAATACTTACATATACTGACCTTGTTGTTGTCTAGGATAAATTATATATGTCTAGAGAATAACGAGGCGTTGGAATTTGCGTAAAAGAAAAGTTCGGATCAAATAAGGGAGTTAGGAAATTCCCATTAGCGGCACGGAGTAGTAAAAATGTTCCCGGTAGACGCCAATAAGCTCCACCTTTATTAGGTATAACCTGAAAATACAGCTGGCAAAAAAGGGGTATCCTGACTAATATTATAAATGCGAATGTAAGTTTGTTTGTTATGCTTTTACGCCTTAACTACTCGACCGATCGTAAAATTTTGCAAACACGTTATTAGGGGAACAGAAATGGACAAGGGTACCTTCCATCCATAAAAAGTATTGTTACAAATCTAATCTAACCTACATTTACGCGAGAGAAGCCTAAAATCTTGTACTATATACCTATACCAATAATTAAAAAAACACTGGCTGAGATCGACGTTTCAATGTACTTTTTTAATTAGCTTTCTTTTAAATTAAACATCATTGGTATGTAGGCGTTATAAAATATCATCGGTATCATAAGATCACGTCTCAAAGACCAGACATTTTTAAAAATATACTCAGCACACGAAACTAAATCTTTCTGGTTCGCTGGTTCGAGAGATATCACGTGATTGACTCCAGTCGCTTGCAAATTATAAATGACATAAGGATTATCTAAAATACAGGTAATGGTTGCCATAAATATTTTGTTTAAGAAAAGCTAATTCAAATGAAATGAAAACTTGAAAAATGAAGCTTAAAAAAGCATGACTGACTAATTAGTGCTTCGAGTGCGTAGCGGTAGAGTATGCGACTGCTGTGCCTGACGTCTTAATTTCGATTTCTGAGCCAAGTATTATGGATTTTTTCTGTCAAGAAAACTCTCAGCTGTGGCTGTACATAGTAAAAGTCAGCCATTTTACGTACCGTTAGACTGCCATGCAAAGGTCTCGAGTTTGATCCCAAAGCACGCCTCTGTATTTTTAAAGTTATGTGCGTATTAATTAGTTAACTATAGCTTGCTTAAACGATGAACGAAAACATCGTTAGGAAATAGGTATGTCTGAGATTTGGTGGCCTACGGCCTTATCCTTTTTACAGTGAGAAAAGGCTCTTGCCCAGCAGTGGAACGGTTTATATATAGGGCTGATATTTATATTATTTAAGCATAGATAGCAAAACGGTAGTGTAATACATCTCTGCTGAATCCAACTGGCAACTGTAGTCTTCGAATACGATTTAAACAAGCATTTTAGGCGCGCTACGTAGTCATAAGCCGACGTGACTCATGTTAACACGTTGTTCGTCGGAATCTGCACGCAAAAACTTGATACCAGTTACGATGACACAGATATATCTTTCTAAATGTTTAACAGAAATATGGCTGTGAAAATGTTGCGAGAAACCCGTAACGTAGTGATGTAGACTGTGCAGATAGAGGCTTTTTTTATTCGTGATGTTAACCTTTCAACCAACGTTAGGACCGGACGCTTAACCAGACTATTTAAAATGTAAATTTTTTATGACAGCTTTCTTTTGTTTGAGTGGCATTTTTTTGTATTTTTGATAACTGGATTGGTTGAGAGGTCATGATTCATAGTATTACGACTATAACACGAAAGGTTAGGCCGAGTTGTTAAACCCACTTTGCGTCAGATAGGTTCCACTTAATAGAGGTTGAGACTACTGTCGTCTACCAAGCAATGTACCAGACTCTGTGTTGCTACTGATATATATATATATATTTTACATAAAAACCCAGTAATTGAACCTAAGACCTCACAGCACAGCTGTTGCATTAACTACCGCTGCGCCATCAAGTCAGCATTTCAATCAAATAAAACATAAAACACTGTTTTAATTTATATCCTCAAATAGAGTCGTCACCGTTGCAATCCATTGCTGTAACAATAGTCTATCAGGAATCGAACTCGAGACCTTATATACAGCAGTCGTATTCACTACCACTGCGTCACCGACGATATTCAGTATACATATTTGCATGTACATATATATTTTTACCAAGTCCAATCTTCATTTTATTGAAAAATCCGAACGCCTAAATCTCAGCAGGATGTTGCCGTGAATATTGTTTTCTTTTCTCGCTCTACAAGATTTTCTGTTTCAATTCACATCGATTGATATAAAATTGGTGTCCCTGTGCGTTGTTTGGTGAACTGTGGAACAGAGTTTGTGTAGTCCGCTCCGTATACAATACTTATATATGCGACGGAAAAAGGTAGTTTTAAGTTGCCAAGTTGTTCAAGAAAATAGTTGGTTTACTGCGATGTGTTTTGCACTGTGTTTTATATTTTGTATGCATCTAGATCAGTGATCGGCAACCTTAACATCCAAAAGAGCCAAATATAAACAATACATAATTGAAATTTATTGAAAGATCCATATTTTAATTTAATAAGTGCTTTGCCAGGAGACAGGGCCTTTACAGATAATGAAAAAGATTGTCTATTAAATCTATTTTTATGTTAATATGTGATACGTCGTACAGAAAACCTATTAATGGTATCTATCTGCCTCCGTAACACGGCAGTAATGAACACGACTAACGTGCGTGAGATATTCGGATCAAGCAAAAAGTCATTGTGCTTTGTTGCAAGAAACTCTTTAAAGTACTACGGTGTCTAGAGCTTGGGTCGGTGTACGTAAATAGGCTCGCTTTTCTATTTCGTGAGACCTAAAACTATGTATATCTAGTGGCATACAGGATTAATACACTCCTGTACGGGGTAGACACTTCTCTATGTCATGCATATACATATATGCATGACGTAGACAAGGAACAAAGAAGGAAATACGCACGGTATAGGGAATAAATAGGATTTTCATTTACAATATTATGCATTATTGCTAGAGGTTTCTCAGATAGAGTAAGTAATACTAACATTGTAAGTCCATGCGGACGGTGTTGCACGCAAAAGGAAATCTTCAATAAAGTGTGTGTTTACGATTATTCAAAACTAGCTGTCGCGTTGTAAATGATTACTGCTTCCGGCTCGTAGCGTGTTGTTATATAGCCGAGATTACTACGAACCTATCAATGCAAAAAAAATATTTACCTCGGTCTACTAGTTTTAGAGATTGCTTGATAACAAACAAAAAATATTTCCTCTTTATAATATTTGTATCGATAAATCAGTACAAGTCATATAACTGAGAACATGTAAGGATTATTCCAAGTGGAAATCCGAGTCAGTTTGCCAGGTCTGTGGGGTCTCCGGAAAACAAATTAAAGTCAATCAATGCACGTATGCAATGTAGAAATATTCATAAAACCAAAGCATATTTGCATTATTGAAGAATTTGTTTGATTCTATGGATTCCGTAGAAAATAATTTCTAATATTTAATAACTAGATTTTGCCCGCGGCTTTGTTCGCGTTAATCGACATATCTTTATATATATAAATCTTCTGTGCGTGTGTTTGTAATTAAACTCCTCCTAAACGGCTGGACCGATTCTGATAAAAAGTTTCAAGTGTTCAAGTGGATTCGAGAATCGTTTAGATATGGTTTCGTTTATTTTTTTTATCTTGTTTACAAGACAACGTCTGTCGGGACAGCTAGTTGTCAATGAATTCCTATCCCTCGAGAAGAGGAAAATCGGGATTTACTTCTTTTCTGAATGAAAGGTGCCCTTTGTCCTTATTTGTCCCCTGACAACATTTATGCAAAATTTAATGATGATCTGTCGAATAGTTAAGGCGCGAAAGCTTGTTAGACCACTAAATCAATCAATCAATCAAACAAACTTTATTTGTGAACATAGGTATTACAGTAAAGGATACAATTTAATTGAACTCTATGTCCTACCAATGAAATTGGTGTACAAATCTATTAATTTTTTAGTAATAAGTCAGAATTTATACAATAAAAAGTCAAGTTCGAGTAAATAATGTCAATTAAATCAAAAGACGAACAATATTCCACTTTATCATATTGTAAATAATTTCAATTATTGGTTCTGTTATTAGGCAATTAATCAATTATAATTTATTGTTACATGCATGTCAAAGGTAAACAAACGAAGTCACATTTATAATACTAGTTAGCAAATATTGATAATTAATATAAATTGCATGCTGAAATGTAATAGCTTTTTTTTCTGGCAAAATAAATCTTTCCTTTAAACTGAAAAACCTATATTTGATACGCTAACTGGATACCCTGTAATAAACTGTCCCACTGCTGGGCACGGGCCTCTTCTCAGAGTGAGAAGGGTTAGGCCATAGTCCACAACGCTGGCCTAGCGCGAATGGGCAGACTTCACATATCTTCTAGAACATTATGGAGAATTCTCAGACGTGCAGGTTTCCTCACGATGTTTTCCTTCATCATTAAAGCGAGTGATAATTAACTATTTAATACGCACTTAACTTCGAAAAGCCAGAGAACGGCGATCAGCGCCTAGGGATCTAACTCGAGAGCTCTGCGTGGTAGTCCAACGGTTTCCCACTAGGCTATCGCAGCTTGTTACAAATATACATAGGCTTACATATATACAGGTGTGAGGATGGCGTCGGGTTGATTTAAACCCACATTTCACATCTATGGTGTTAGATACAATGTAATAGAAGATGAGCCTATTGCCGTGTACCGAATACAGTTTAAAATTCCGTGTTTATACTAAGAATTTCTCTAAGCAGCGATAGCTCAGTGGGGAGACCAACAGACTGCAATGCAGAGGGTCTCGGGTTCGAACCCACGTCACGCACCTCTGACTTTCGGAAGTTATATGACTTTTCGAAATTATGTGCGTATTGATTGACAATTATCGCCTGCTCCATGCCTCGGAGAGCACGTTAAGCCGTCGGTCCCGGCTTCCATGAACATCTATGGCAGTCGTTATTGGGAAGTCAGTGCCCTATAATATCCTGACATTGGTCTAGCCTTAGGGTATCGTAAGCCTTCGGGTTACAGGGGCAGGTGGCAGCCGCTCCGTGTAAAAACTGATATCCAGTCAAATCCGGTTATACCAGAAAAGCCGACTCCAAGTGACTTGGGAATAATAAAGGCTAGGGAGAAGACTAAGAATTTCTCTGCAGGAAAACATACATACATAGATTCACGCTGGTTTCTCAGGGAGGTAGTCAGAGACTACGGATTTCCATTTGCTACGATCTTGACACACTTCTCTGGCTTCATTCACTGTCATCACATTCTTTATACGCGCTCGCCGGTTTAAGTTGCTCTTAACCTGGCCTTTTGTCCAGAACGTCTCTGATCTGATCTGATCAAGAAACGTTCACCTAGTTCTTCCCCTTGCGACATTCACACTAGCCTTATAAACTTTTTTGTCAGTCTTTTCTCGTTCTTTCTTTCTATATGCCCAAACCAGCTTAACATACACTTTTCTATTCTCGTCACTAAATCCACTTTCATGCCGCATCTCTCTCTAATCACACTATTCCTTATTCTATCTTTCAGAGTCACACCACATATTATGTTTCTCAGCGCTCTCATTTCTACAGCATTTATTCGGGTCTCATGCTTCTTTTGCGACACCCAACTTTCACTTCCATGCATAACTGTAGGCACTAACAGTCCTCTATGAACAGCCAAACGTGCCAGGAAAACCCAATAACACTTCACGCGACCGAACCGAACCTTAAACACAGCAGTCTTACAACCGCTGTGCTTCTTTTAATAATATTTACTGCAGATGACGTAGTGGTGTAAATGGTCGCCTTGCCACTACCATATCGCTGAGTGTTGTGGGTTCAAACACCCCACGAGACAAAAAACTATGTAATCCACAAATGATTGTGCCGTGTCATGGTGTTTTTGTGTTCGTTATTTGAATGTTTGTTTGTGTTTCGAGTACGATCCTAAGGCGTGCATCTTTAACCTTTCGAAGTTATGTGCGTATTAAATAATTAGTTATCGCTCGCTTTAACGGTTAGAAAAAACATCGCGAGGAAATCTGTATATCTGAGAGTTTTCCATAATGTTCTCGAAGATGTCTAAAGTCTGTCAATCCGCACTAAGCCAGCGCAGTGGACTATGGCCTAACCCTACTGAGGAGAGGCCCGTGCCCAGCAGTGGGACAGTTTAATCAGGGCTGATATTATAATATTAATATTTTTTAAATCCACTGCGACACAAGCCGTACTGCTAGAGCGGAATCACATTCTCTGTTCTGTGGCGGTGGAAATAATCTCGTTAAATAAAGAAGCAAATATATATGGATATATTTATTATGAGAAAATTAATTAAGGTTGTACAGTACTCCTGTACCGTCAACATCAAGTACAGGCAACAATCAAGATAAGCCAACGGTGAGGAGCAAGGTAAGTGATAATTAATTAAACTGCAGGCTACAGCCGTACAATTTAATTAGCGTTCTCACGTAAATTTATTGCAATGACTTGCCTGTTTGCTATCGGAGATGTAAAAATGACGACAAGATCATATTGATTTGATTTGTGTACCAAACCGACTCATATAAAATTAAATTAACACAAATCAAATCAATAAAAATAAAATCAAATCATTTATTGCAAAATTATATGATTTTTTTACAGTAATGAAAGTGAAATCATATCTACTACTCTATTTTCTTTAATTTCAGTTCCATGTCGGTGATAAAAATAGCACTAGGGGCATGTTAAATGATAGATTAAATATAACAAATTACTTTAGTAAGGGAAGCCTGTCTTTTGGGCTTATGGAGGTACCGCAACTATAGTACGTGACTGTCAATATCAGGATATTATGGATATACAATTTAATATTTCTTCGTAGAAAAGATAAATAATAACACTTTCCGCATTTGGAATTATTCTTGTAACGTAGAGGACTTTACAAGCGTTCGAACAAGAGACACAAATAACATTCAGACACGGAACACTTACTTGTGGATCTTACAAATTTGTGTCCCCTGTGGATATCAAACCCACAACACTCAGGGTAGTTGCAGTGGCAGTGACTTAAACCACTGCACCGTCGGTGCAGTCATATTTTCGTCGCCTTTATACAACTTCATCTGCGGAAACTGCAGCTCATCCGAAACGTCATTATGCACGGTATTCAATGAAATACAGATTAGGTTTTGTGCCTCACGCCTTCTAATATCAATTAAAATCTGTTCAGTAGTTTCAGACTTTATCGATTAAAAACAAACAAACCCTGTAATTTTTATAATATTAGTATAGTTAAATCAAGCTGATATTCAAAACCCTCCATCAAATTAATTGCCCACAAAGGTAAGTGGTACTTTAGATATTTATTGAATGTCGATATTGTTTTAAATTATACACAATACTCATTAAATAAAACCGCTCAAGCTACTTCACGCTGAAATTAAAGTTCTATTAATATCACAATAACATCCGAAACGATATCGACAGTTTAATGCTCGGTTAAATTGAATTGCAAATGCTTAATTAACATATTATTCCCACAATTCTGATAAAATATTACATTTCAAAGTTTTAATTTCGGTTGGATATATTGAAAGCAATATGTGTAAGTTTCCCCAGCGACGACGTTACGAATAATTAACCGACGGGTTGCATCCCTGGAGTGCATAGTGATTATAATTTGTACCGTGTTTTATACCGGCTCATCTCGTTAACTACCATTTATATGGTAAATTTAATTTATAAACCAACCTTGCAAATGAGTTCGTGAATTATTTCGTATGCATTCTGTTTGTAATTGTTCTAGGTGCATTTGAGCACAAAGGATTTCATTTCTCAATTTTACTAACAAAGAGATTACTACGAACCTATCAATGCAAAAAAAATATTTACCTCGGTCTACTAGTTTTAGAGATTGCTTGATAACAAACAAAAAATATTTCCTCTTTATAATATTTGTATCGATAAATCAGTACAAGTCATATAACTGAGAACATGTAAGGATTATTCCAAGTGGAAATCCGAGTCAGTTTGCCAGGTCTGTGGGGTCTCCGGAAAACAAATTAAAGTCAATCAATGCACGTATGCAATGTAGAAATATTCATAAAACCAAAGCATATTTGCATTATTGAAGAATTTGTTTGATTCTATGGATTCCGTAGAAAATAATTTCTAATATTTAATAACTAGATTTTGCCCGCGGCTTTGTTCGCGTTAATCGACATATCTTTATATATATAAATCTTCTGTGCGTGTGTTTGTAATTAAACTCCTCCTAAACGGCTGGACCGATTCTGATAAAAAGTTTCAAGTGTTCAAGTGGATTCGAGAATCGTTTAGATATGGTTTCGTTTATTTTTTTTATCTTGTTTACAAGACAACGTCTGTCGGGACAGCTAGTTGTCAATGAATTCCTATCCCTCGAGAAGAGGAAAATCGGGATTTACTTCTTTTCTGAATGAAAGGTGCCCTTTGTCCTTATTTGTCCCCTGACAACATTTATGCAAAATTTAATGATGATCTGTCGAATAGTTAAGGCGCGAAAGCTTGTTAGACCACTAAATCAATCAATCAATCAAACAAACTTTATTTGTGAACATAGGTATTACAGTAAAGGATACAATTTAATTGAACTCTATGTCCTACCAATGAAATTGGTGTACAAATCTATTAATTTTTTAGTAATAAGTCAGAATTTATACAATAAAAAGTCAAGTTCGAGTAAATAATGTCAATTAAATCAAAAGACGAACAATATTCCACTTTATCATATTGTAAATAATTTCAATTATTGGTTCTGTTATTAGGCAATTAATCAATTATAATTTATTGTTACATGCATGTCAAAGGTAAACAAACGAAGTCACATTTATAATACTAGTTAGCAAATATTGATAATTAATATAAATTGCATGCTGAAATGTAATAGCTTTTTTTTCTGGCAAAATAAATCTTTCCTTTAAACTGAAAAACCTATATTTGATACGCTAACTGGATACCCTGTAATAAACTGTCCCACTGCTGGGCACGGGCCTCTTCTCAGAGTGAGAAGGGTTAGGCCATAGTCCACAACGCTGGCCTAGCGCGAATGGGCAGACTTCACATATCTTCTAGAACATTATGGAGAATTCTCAGACGTGCAGGTTTCCTCACGATGTTTTCCTTCATCATTAAAGCGAGTGATAATTAACTATTTAATACGCACTTAACTTCGAAAAGCCAGAGAACGGCGATCAGCGCCTAGGGATCTAACTCGAGAGCTCTGCGTGGTAGTCCAACGGTTTCCCACTAGGCTATCGCAGCTTGTTACAAATATACATAGGCTTACATATATACAGGTGTGAGGATGGCGTCGGGTTGATTTAAACCCACATTTCACATCTATGGTGTTAGATACAATGTAATAGAAGATGAGCCTATTGCCGTGTACCGAATACAGTTTAAAATTCCGTGTTTATACTAAGAATTTCTCTAAGCAGCGATAGCTCAGTGGGGAGACCAACAGACTGCAATGCAGAGGGTCTCGGGTTCGAACCCACGTCACGCACCTCTGACTTTCGGAAGTTATATGACTTTTCGAAATTATGTGCGTATTGATTGACAATTATCGCCTGCTCCATGCCTCGGAGAGCACGTTAAGCCGTCGGTCCCGGCTTCCATGAACATCTATGGCAGTCGTTATTGGGAAGTCAGTGCCCTATAATATCCTGACATTGGTCTAGCCTTAGGGTATCGTAAGCCTTCGGGTTACAGGGGCAGGTGGCAGCCGCTCCGTGTAAAAACTGATATCCAGTCAAATCCGGTTATACCAGAAAAGCCGACTCCAAGTGACTTGGGAATAATAAAGGCTAGGGAGAAGACTAAGAATTTCTCTGCAGGAAAACATACATACATAGATTCACGCTGGTTTCTCAGGGAGGTAGTCAGAGACTACGGATTTCCATTTGCTACGATCTTGACACACTTCTCTGGCTTCATTCACTGTCATCACATTCTTTATACGCGCTCGCCGGTTTAAGTTGCTCTTAACCTGGCCTTTTGTCCAGAACGTCTCTGATCTGATCTGATCAAGAAACGTTCACCTAGTTCTTCCCCTTGCGACATTCACACTAGCCTTATAAACTTTTTTGTCAGTCTTTTCTCGTTCTTTCTTTCTATATGCCCAAACCAGCTTAACATACACTTTTCTATTCTCGTCACTAAATCCACTTTCATGCCGCATCTCTCTCTAATCACACTATTCCTTATTCTATCTTTCAGAGTCACACCACATATTATGTTTCTCAGCGCTCTCATTTCTACAGCATTTATTCGGGTCTCATGCTTCTTTTGCGACACCCAACTTTCACTTCCATGCATAACTGTAGGCACTAACAGTCCTCTATGAACAGCCAAACGTGCCAGGAAAACCCAATAACACTTCACGCGACCGAACCGAACCTTAAACACAGCAGTCTTACAACCGCTGTGCTTCTTTTAATAATATTTACTGCAGATGACGTAGTGGTGTAAATGGTCGCCTTGCCACTACCATATCGCTGAGTGTTGTGGGTTCAAACACCCCACGAGACAAAAAACTATGTAATCCACAAATGATTGTGCCGTGTCATGGTGTTTTTGTGTTCGTTATTTGAATGTTTGTTTGTGTTTCGAGTACGATCCTAAGGCGTGCATCTTTAACCTTTCGAAGTTATGTGCGTATTAAATAATTAGTTATCGCTCGCTTTAACGGTTAGAAAAAACATCGCGAGGAAATCTGTATATCTGAGAGTTTTCCATAATGTTCTCGAAGATGTCTAAAGTCTGTCAATCCGCACTAAGCCAGCGCAGTGGACTATGGCCTAACCCTACTGAGGAGAGGCCCGTGCCCAGCAGTGGGACAGTTTAATCAGGGCTGATATTATAATATTAATATTTTTTAAATCCACTGCGACACAAGCCGTACTGCTAGAGCGGAATCACATTCTCTGTTCTGTGGCGGTGGAAATAATCTCGTTAAATAAAGAAGCAAATATATATGGATATATTTATTATGAGAAAATTAATTAAGGTTGTACAGTACTCCTGTACCGTCAACATCAAGTACAGGCAACAATCAAGATAAGCCAACGGTGAGGAGCAAGGTAAGTGATAATTAATTAAACTGCAGGCTACAGCCGTACAATTTAATTAGCGTTCTCACGTAAATTTATTGCAATGACTTGCCTGTTTGCTATCGGAGATGTAAAAATGACGACAAGATCATATTGATTTGATTTGTGTACCAAACCGACTCATATAAAATTAAATTAACACAAATCAAATCAATAAAAATAAAATCAAATCATTTATTGCAAAATTATATGATTTTTTTACAGTAATGAAAGTGAAATCATATCTACTACTCTATTTTCTTTAATTTCAGTTCCATGTCGGTGATAAAAATAGCACTAGGGGCATGTTAAATGATAGATTAAATATAACAAATTACTTTAGTAAGGGAAGCCTGTCTTTTGGGCTTATGGAGGTACCGCAACTATAGTACGTGACTGTCAATATCAGGATATTATGGATATACAATTTAATATTTCTTCGTAGAAAAGATAAATAATAACACTTTCCGCATTTGGAATTATTCTTGTAACGTAGAGGACTTTACAAGCGTTCGAACAAGAGACACAAATAACATTCAGACACGGAACACTTACTTGTGGATCTTACAAATTTGTGTCCCCTGTGGATATCAAACCCACAACACTCAGGGTAGTTGCAGTGGCAGTGACTTAAACCACTGCACCGTCGGTGCAGTCATATTTTCGTCGCCTTTATACAACTTCATCTGCGGAAACTGCAGCTCATCCGAAACGTCATTATGCACGGTATTCAATGAAATACAGATTAGGTTTTGTGCCTCACGCCTTCTAATATCAATTAAAATCTGTTCAGTAGTTTCAGACTTTATCGATTAAAAACAAACAAACCCTGTAATTTTTATAATATTAGTATAGTTAAATCAAGCTGATATTCAAAACCCTCCATCAAATTAATTGCCCACAAAGGTAAGTGGTACTTTAGATATTTATTGAATGTCGATATTGTTTTAAATTATACACAATACTCATTAAATAAAACCGCTCAAGCTACTTCACGCTGAAATTAAAGTTCTATTAATATCACAATAACATCCGAAACGATATCGACAGTTTAATGCTCGGTTAAATTGAATTGCAAATGCTTAATTAACATATTATTCCCACAATTCTGATAAAATATTACATTTCAAAGTTTTAATTTCGGTTGGATATATTGAAAGCAATATGTGTAAGTTTCCCCAGCGACGACGTTACGAATAATTAACCGACGGGTTGCATCCCTGGAGTGCATAGTGATTATAATTTGTACCGTGTTTTATACCGGCTCATCTCGTTAACTACCATTTATATGGTAAATTTAATTTATAAACCAACCTTGCAAATGAGTTCGTGAATTATTTCGTATGCATTCTGTTTGTAATTGTTCTAGGTGCATTTGAGCACAAAGGATTTCATTTCTCAATTTTACTAACAAAGAGTTGTTTAAAATACCCATGGTCTGTATGTTCATAATACAGTAGAAAATATATTTGATAAGTATTATTTAACCAAAAATTCAAATTTTCTTTTGTATTATTATAACTTGTGCAATCTTATTTAGTACTTTAGATCATGTACGTCCATAATTTATGAACATAAATTATTGACATAATTAAAACAAACGTTTCACGTATACATATATCCTTAAACAGATATAACAGTGCAAAATCAAATCAAATATTTTAATAGAAATATTAATTTATTTGGTTTGAGATTGTTACATAAAGCTAAATTTAATGTAGTAGCTCGGTGGTCTAGCGGGATATTGTAATAAGAGTTATACGTTATATACATTTTTTATATATGTATTATGAATATGCGAGTGTTACCAAATAAGATCAAATGCTTCGAAAAGTCTACAATCCGTAATTTTGCACGCGCCGAAAATGCTTATCAGCTATTTAAAGAAAACACAACACAGTTCAAATACCAATTGGATTCAGCAGACATATTAATCGGTTGTCTACGTGTTCAAGCCCGTCGTGTTGACGGCTATTTTAAAGCTATCTTGTTGCCATCTGTACTCATGAATATGATTATATGAATATGATTATATGAATATGATTATACTAAATCAACCAAACATAATGCATCTGATTAACGATTAATAACACAAATCACTTGAAAATTCGAATAATTCATACATATAAATATTATTCGTGTAGACCCATCGCTATTTCTTTACTAACTAACTTTACATCAAAAATATACCATTATACGGCAAAGTTTTGCATAATCATCTCTGATTTACATCGGATTTGCATAGATTGAAATAACCACCAAAACGTACGCTTAAATTACTTTCATTGGATTATAATTATCTATGTGATCTTCTATTAGCTGATCCATAAAGCCTTAGTGACATCCCAATAACTAATATTATAAATGCGAATGTGCGTTTGTATGTTACGCTTTCACGTCTAACTACTCGACCGATCATCACAAAATTCTGAATACACGTTGTCAGAGGTACAGAAAAGGACATAACTGGGTAGGTACCTTGAATCCAGGAAAAGTACTGTTCCCAAGGGCTAGAAATTTGTAAACAAAAGCTACATACGACAGTAAAAATATAAATCATTTGTAATATTATACAACAACATACTTTTTATAGTACCTACTGTATAATTAACCTTTACATAAACCATTCCCACAAGAACTAACAAATATACAAAAGTTTTGTTGGTACTTCTATACAACATAAGTTTCTAAACTCGTACATTATAATCCTTAGCCCAAATAAAGTTTCAGGACATTAATTAGGCAGCCTGCCAACGTCAAGGGCATACGGGTAATTTACACACTTCCATGACACCAAGTTCTTAAAAAAGATATATTCATTTCCACACGAAAATAGCTCAAGATTTTCTTGAAATTTTTTACAATTTAGCTATGAAAATCTTTTCGTATATAGTCTAAGAGACTTTTAGTTCGAGGTGTTCCAAATAACGGTGGAGTTGCGGTAAGTTGTTACAACTTAGTCCAACTTCTCCATCGCTTAGTTAAAACATGAATACGTATTTACAACTTTAAAGTAAGTAGGTGTGGTTAAAGCAGCTAGGTACTGCAAGCTCAAAATGTTATTTCTCGTAGAAGTTCGGCGTACCTATCGATGCTTGGCTAATGAAGTGGACACTATAGCTTCGACGGAGAAGCAAGTTTGTACTAATAGATACAATAGATTAATAATGTGAAATAATAACTAAAAAAACAGTTTTGGTGGTTATATAATACTGCAGATTTTGTGAAGCTTCAATATAGCAGTGTAATTTAATCGTAAACTTGGGATTTACATTACTGAAGTCGGTAGTAGGCAATTTGTAGAAGGTTAAAAAGTATCCGTTCATATATATAACCAAACGTAATGCCAAGCTTATTTTTATCAATCTACTTGAGAATGCCTTATAGAATAAATAGGACTTTACTTTAACTGCACTGCTAAAGCCTGTTCGACATAGTATTAAAGTATCTTCATTCATTAAGCAAACCATAAAAAGCACAGAATAAACATATATGTTTTATTAAGTTAAAGCACACTGATCGATTGTGTTGCTTTTTGGACTCGAAGCACGGTGATTGTGATTACATTATAAAATTGATTTCCCGGAGGTGACAATGTTCAGTCAACTATTCTATTTTTACGTTTGTTTGCCGGTGGAATAGACAGTTTCGATCCCTTTTTATCCCTGTGTATATATCCCACAGGTGGAGGGTGGGTGCGGCCCTTGTTTTTTTTACTTCCTCTTCGCTTTATCTTTGACATCTTCTTCAAAAGCGTTGCAAGTCTAGCTTACTGATTAACTAAAAAATTAAAATGATTCACAACACTATCGATTGTATATGTGTTATGCATGTACCCCTTAACATTAAAACTATTACCTCTCCCGTGTAAATGTCCTGGTAACATCCTACTATGATATCTCTAACAGGATACATTTTATCCAAGCAGCAATTGCTCTATTTACAGCTGCCAACAATGTTTCGTCGTCAGTTATCTGCTACTGACACTTCATAGTTATCTTTTTAGAGCTGTCTTCGTATCTTATTAACTGCACTGCGGCGACTGTCGCAGTTCATACAATATTTTTTTAAATCCTCGTATTTCTTCGCAACGTTTCGCCAGTATATTCTGGTAGGTAGGGTGGTTTTACGTTAAGTTTTTGATGGCACAAGTAGAGTCAACCACATTGGTGTTTTTAAAGTTGTATGCAAGTTCTTTTAATTTTTGAAGTATCCACTGCGTAACTGTGTTGTTTTTAGCTTTTCTTTTACATAAAACAGAAATAGAGGTGTTTTTATTGTTGATTGTCAAAATGACTACACTCCTCCTAATGGTAAGCAGTCGTGTAGTCAGCGAGTAGAGCTCTCAGCGCTACAAGGATGTGGCGCTGAGAGCTCTACTCGCTGACTACACGACTGAATCATTACAACTTAAATGGTGTCAAAGTCCTACTTTGACAGCCTACGGATGTGCTTTTGCACGCTCCGCTTGAAGGACTCAGGATCGAAGGAAGAAGGAAACACGTGTTTTGGCAGAGAATTCTAAGTTTTATATAATAGATAAAAATAGTTTAGCAAAGGTAAGAATAGCCGAACTTCTTAGTACGCTCTCTAATCGGCTCTACCGTGAAGGGTTAAAACCCAAACCCAGCTCGTGTTACTCTGGATAGGAAAGGAGAAGGTGGAATGAGTTGGGAGTGTAGTTCACATAACCGTTACTAGCATGATAGTCCTATGACTATCATGCTTGTAACGATGACCGTTAACCATACTATTATGGTTATATTTACGGGCTACGCATGCAAAGCCAAAGAACAACTTGTAGTTTTCTTGTATTTCACCTTTAACTAACAAGACTGACAGTTCATTGTACTATCTTAGTATTTATTTCCCTAGTTTAGATGAGTAAATAATTATTTATCAATAAATGCTTAAAATATTATTTCTTGAACTCAACAGTAAAGATTATTATTTAGAATAAACACGCAAGTTACTCTTGAATAGACTGTTTCTGATTACTGTTTCTGCCAACATAAATATATAATATACATGCTATGTCTAAAATATTAACTTACATTGAAGGGTTTTCAGATATGTACATATATTTTACATATAAGCTATTTTTGTATTTATAATAGTAATAATATAGCTTTTTTAATAGGTTACAAGCTGTTTATTATTACTTTATTATAATTTCATCGACCGCACCTATAGACCGTATTCATAGTAAACATTTCACGAGTCATTTAACGATCCATTTAACCCGCACATGTCTAAGAATACTCGTATTCGAAAAGGCTTGATAAGTTCGAAAAGCTCTGAATCATTTAGGACCGTTGTCAGTTTCTCTCTCACAATTGTCAGTGAGACCAGTTATATTGAAAAACTTCGTTCCGATGCTCGGAAGAGCGATATATCAAGCCCTTAAACTTTTTTGATAGCTCAGCAATAGATAAATTCGTATTCATATTATTGAATTTCCTTTTAGCGTATAACTTTGTATTTTATCAGTATTTTAGTAAAGGAATGTAATAAATCTACTATTAGGTCATGTTTTATTAAGTTATTTGTGATGGTATGACTTTTAGCGTGATATCTTATAATGTTTAGATCGACTGAAAACTTATTATCTTTAATTATAAATTAACTTGATTGGCAAAATCAAGATAATTCGCTTTGCTTGCTTTAATGTAGATTTATGTTAAGATTTTTTTTTGTAGCATATATTTTATTCTGATGTATAAAGAATAAAACTGTAAAGTTTCATCATATTCCGTTTAGTAGTTTTTGCGTGAAAGATTAATAAGCATCCATCCATCCATCCGTCCTCACAAACTTTCACATTTCTAATATTAGTAGGATTGTACTGAACTATCAACATTATAATTATATAAACATTAGGAATTAGATTATCAGTGATGTATTAAGAAGCATCGTTTAACATCTATTTTTTGTACATTAAGTCACACAAATACTTATATACATAGTTTCACGCCTGTATACTTGAAGGAATAAAGGCAGAGGTGGTTTGCTATCACATTTCACCAGCTAGAGATTTAACCATGTCATGAGGACCAAGCCTATTGCCGTTAATCGGGCAAAATACCGAACTCCACGTTGCTATTGAAAATGGCTAAATGCACATGAAACACTTTGGCTAAACTAACGATCAAATTCAAAACCTCATGTACAACAATCGTATTTATTATTATTCAACAAACTAGATTTCGCAACTTCGCATGCGTTGATGTAGATTTTGTCTATCCCTCAGGAACAGAATCTTTTTTCTGGATGAAAGGTTTTTCTTTTTCTGTACCCGTGACAATGTGTATGCGAAATTTCATGATGATCGGACGAGTAGGTAAGGCGAGAAAGCATAACAAACAAACTCACATTCGCATTTATAATATTACATATGATTAAGACAGTTAAATGAACTACCGAATTATTACTGTCTAATCAAATGTTTGTATATGTGTATTGTATATTGGTGTATGCGTTACGCACTCTTAAATAATACTAGAAGTATCCACACTCTGTATAAAAAAACAAGCAGCAGAAAAGGTGCCATATTTTTAATTATATTGCACGAAGCCGGTCGATTTAATTACGTGGAGAGGCGTGACACGACGCGTTGACGGCGACTCTCGGTACTCTGCAGAAATGACACGCGTTATTTCGTGTAGTGATTAAATATATCCTAGAGCTTGTGTGGAATATTAAACATAATATTTATTAAATTCTTGACGATATTAAAGGTAGGTGATGAAACATAATTTTAAGTAAACATTTTGAAATGGCTGGGAATATGTATATATTTTTTAGTAAGTATGCTGTTAATTTGTATTTTAATCAATACAACTAATTGTGAAACACCCGTTTCTAATACTCTATTAGTGACAAAAATGTATTGTTATAGAAACTAAAACTAAGTGTTACCACAATTAACTTTGCAAATGTTATGTACTTAAGTCAAAGGCTATGCTATAAGTACATACTGAAATTGCATGATGGAAAACAGCGCCTAGTGATAGAAATTGCATGAGATATGTCTCAGTCATTTTTAGAACTCAGGGTCAGGGTTCAATTCGAGTGTTATTGGACTTTTCTATAAAAAAAATCTCAGAAGTAGCACAAAGTCTGGAACTGTATTGAGTGAACGGCTATAGGCTCGCTCCCCTATTATGCATGACCTCTGATTCGACCTATCTATGATATTATGCTATAGTTAACAAGATTTGGATATAATACACCACTATCCCTTTAGGGATAGATGCTATTAATGTCCAGAAATGCACTGTATTAGGCTGATTGATTATTGTTATTTCAGTATGATTAACTGCACGGATAATGTAGTGTTTAAGTGGTCACCTGGCCATTTCCACTGCACCGATTGTTGTTGGTTAGATCCACACACAGGACAAAAAATTGCGTGCTCTACGAACTGTTGCTCTGATTCTGAGTTTTCCTTCTGCCCATTGTTTGAACGATTTTCCACGAGCAGAATTTGCCCTGGTGCAGGAGTTGTTTTCTAAACAAATTGACAACTTATGTGACCTAGCACCATATTCTCCTTACAGATGGTGTAAAAAAGTAATTAGTAAATTTAACAAATATACACGTTAGACCAAAATCAAAATAAACCAGTGACTGTTACGGAGCTAATAAAACAAAAAATATTAGCAAATTATCCGAACCAACAAACTCAAAAAACCGATAGGACAACATAGCACAGCCATAGTTACAGTTTTTAATTAAAGTAAGTAAAGTTAACGTAACATCAGAATTAACAAACAAAACTTTACAACTCGTACTCGTTCCCACTCATCACAAAGTTCCAACAGTGCGTAACCACTGAAATAAACGTCCGCGAACTACATGACGGAAATTAAAGTTTGGAATAACGTGACACTTTAATTAAGCTGCTTCCACATATAAAGTCGGTACCCAACACAACGGAAACTAAAGAACACGAGTCAGGGTATGTCAAAAAGTGGGAAGCAGACCTGTGGCATGAAAATGGCGTAAAAAGGACTTTATTTCTGCAATTCGGCAGGTCAGGAATCGTACTACTATTTATACAGTCTGTAGAAGGAAACAAAGCTTTACGTTCTGTAACTCGTATGTAATCATAATGGTTTACACATATGATCTAGTCTTGATAGTCTTCGGTGCGCTGCAGTACTGGATATGACTGCTGTGCATAAGGTCTTAGGTTTTATTCTCAATTCAGGCAAATTGTTATCGAGTGTCTCTGGTCTGGAAACATGCCTGATAAAAAGTAATAGAATCTTCACCTATTGCATGGAACTTAAAACCAACCTTCGATACACAAGCGTGAGGCTATGTAAAATCCAAATATATTTATTCATTTAGGTCACAAGGTATCACTTATGAACGTTAAGGCTACACTAAGTAAACAATAATATGAATTAACATGAATAAAAATAATAATAATATAATAATGAAAAGAACGCGCAAGAAACTTGCGTCCACTCATTTCATTCGCGTATTTTACAATGCTGCTTATTTTTCAGGTTATATGTAGGAGATTATTGTAAAGCCCCAGTTATACATAATTAGGTATCACATCATGGTGATATATTACAATAGATCACCATGACGCGATATCGTTCTCCTATTGCAGGTATATTATCATAATAATTATCTGTAGGATTCGATTTGAACATGAATATTTTCATATAAATCGACCTAAGTTGACTGTCGACGATGCTTTTTAATTAAAATATATTTTTGTTGAAAGGCATGGGCGATTCTTAGGTTAGTATGTATGTATGTATTCCGTTTAAAGAGACACCACTTTTAAAGTATACTTTTATAAATCTCTCTAAGAAGTCATATAGCTATTTCTTCCAGGAACACACATTAGCATTGCTATTTTCCGTAACTTACAGTTTACTGCACTCGACAGTCATATTTCTTCTGTAAACTACACAGCTTTTACAGTTGCCAGAAAACGTCGAAATCTACTATTTTAACACTGACCTTAATTACTAAATATATTTTAGCCACGGCTCTAAATGACTATTTATAGCCTATGTTACTTAAGCAAATCGTCAATAAATTCGCTAAAATGTTTGATCGATTGTTTAAAAAGACATGTTGACTTACGCTTTCGGTATTACATAACTAAATCTTCGGATTTAGTTAAATAGAAACTGTAGGTCTACCACAGAAACGTCAATCTGAAACGGGCTAAACTAAAATTTTATAGTGAAGTTTCTTCAGATTTATTTCTTTTAAAATGACATTACTCTGTTGTTCGGACTGCGTCATGAAAGGGTTTAGACAACCCATAGATTACGTACTGAAATACAGAATGAATTTCGGAACAAATACATTTGTTTCACGGTACGAATAGTCCACCTGACATTCCATGACAGGCCTACCGAATACATAAATATTCATGTCAAAATCTGCTTTCAAAATCAGAAACCTCATTTCTAGTAATGTTATACATGTCATAGTCAATCAGATAGACCATGTATAGAGTACCTAACAACATAGGATACTTTTTATTCTCGTTAAATATCTATGGGATTGACACGAGTGAAGCAGCGGGGTTAAACTTGATGCGTTACATAGATTTAAACCACAGACCTGTCACAGGTCTGAAAGTTCCTTTCATAGAATCTGTAATCCGTCAGCGGTCTGTGGCTACCACTCACTTTCACTTTAATTAAACATCCAAAACTAAGCGGCCAACTATCGAAATAGTTCGACGCAAATACATTGATATTAGAAAACGCTTTTGTAACCAAAATAGAGACGTATTTAAACGAAAATCTACACTCACGATAATTATATATCCATATTATTGAAATTAAAAAAATTGTAACCTTTTTCCATAGACAAAGACATCTAATACGCACACATACATACACTCACATAACACAACGTATTACATCTTCCAATTGTCGTTCTGTTTTCTCTTTTTAATCTTCATGTTGTTTTTCACAAAGATATACTAAATGTATATGCCTGGCTTGCCTTTTAGATTAATTGTATGAGAGAAAGAGGGCCTTACATATCTAGAACCTAAAATAAACTCCAACTCACACAAAGGTTTAATTTTAGCTCTGGCTAAGTGTTGTTTTGGTAATGTAACCGTTATGAAAGAAATAAAAATGATTAGTACTATAATGTAAGGGCTACAGTAACGCCGCACTGTATTGATTAGGTAGCTTAATTGTCTCATTTGTCACTTGTAAGGTTGATTTAAAAAGCGATAGAATTGTACTTCATAAAGTTTTAGTCTTTTTACAGGTTTACTAACATTTGTCTGCGACTTAGTCCACGCTACGTAATTTACTTGTTTACTACGCACCGTATCTCCGGTCCTACTGGTTATAATAATACAAAACTTAGCTTAGATTTTAGCTTGATCCTTAAGCTACCAAACTGTGGAAATTCACTAAAACACGCACTGTGATTTTTGTGTAATGCCGCAACAAGCAGGCAGTTAGACTGACTGACGCCAATTCCACAACAATTTGGGTTTAGGTCTCTATAACTAATCAATTCTAATTCGTTTTCAAAATGTGATCCAATGTAGTAATATAGTGTCATACAGTTGTTTATTAACCCTCTCGCAATCCCGTTAAAGACAATACCAAATTTATTGTTATGTATTATAAGTGATTAATTAGACAAAGACCCAAAACAGCAGCGATAGCTCAGTGGGGAGACCAACAGACTGCAATGCAGAGGGTCTCAGGTTAGAACCCACGTCGCGCACCTCTGACTTTCGTTATTTGACTTTTCGAAATTATATGCGTATTGGTTGACAATTATCGCCTGCTCCGTGCCTCGGAGAGCACGTTAAACCGTCGGTCCCGGCTGCCATGAACATCTATGGCAGTCATTATTGGGAAGTCAGTGCCTTATAATATCTTGACACTGGTCTAGCCTTAGGATATCGTTAGCCTTCGGGTTGCGTAGGTCAGGTGGCAGCCGCTCCGTGTAAAAACTGATATCCAGTAAAATCCGGTTAGACTAGAAAAGCCGACCTGGGAATATAGGCTAGGGAGAAGTATTAGACAAAGACCTGTTAGTGTAAATGTACGTACCACATGTATACTAATAAAAGCTGAAGAGTTTGTTTGTTTGTTTGTTTGAAAGCGTTAATTTCAGGAACTACTGGTTCGAATTAAAAAAATATTTTAGTGTTGGATAGCCTATTTATTATGGAAGGTTATAAGCTATATAAAATTAAGCTACGACCCACGGTGGCGGCGCAGTTATCATAAACGCGGGTAAAACCGCGGGCACAGCTAGTATTATATATTAGTACAACGTACATACATATTATTATGCATCCTAAACCTAACTAATATTATAAATGTGAAGATGAATTGTTTGTTACGCTTTCTTTCTTTTGACCGATCATCATGCAATTTCGCATTCACGTTGTCAAGGTACAAAAAAGGATATAAAGTGAAGTACCTTTTGTTCCTAAGAGATAAAAAAATATTGACGAAATCTAGACTAACGGAGGATAGCCGCGAACAAAATGGAGTGTGAATATAAAATAAAACACATTTCCTCTGCTTTTTTTCTACATCTACTTCCTTAAAATACTGTACATGAGTAGTAGGCACTCCTCAATATGTACCAAAGTAGGTACTTTGTACATAATTAGACATTTAATTATATTATTGTTGAGTAGAATTTGCCTTACATTCAAAACAAGGTATTCAAGACAGTCTTTATAAGCGCGATGTGAGGGTCGAGGACTATCCCGCTCATGTATTGCGTAAGCCAAATAACCAACCTCGGTTGGCAATGCTTAGACTGTGTAATTTCTGTACTGCTGTAAGTAAACCTTGAGACGAATGTAGGAATGTGGAGGATGATAAAAATAATATTTTTAGAGACAATACCTGAAAACCCCTCTCACTGCTGCCACTGTAACATCTAAATAACCACGTAATAAACCAGTAGAGATGACTCTCAAAAAATGATGAAATGGATAAATACAGAGGAGCAAAATAATTTCAATTCCCTTCTTTACAAAGTAGTAGACTAAATAAATAAAAATATTAAAACATTTTAGACAACTTAAATATAGAACTAGCGAGCTATGGCCAATTATAATAAGTTCCGAAAACACGCGTCCCTATGACAAGTCCTTTATCACAAAACGTAGAAGCTGAATGTAAATTATCTTTGCAACTTACTCACGACAAACACGATCCAAAAAGTTCAGAACGAATACACATGAATATTTCTTACTGAAGTCGTTCAGGTCTCATGTTGCTTCATTCAGTAAGCGCATAACAATAGGCTTTGCAGAGGCCTCTGGCAATTTGTAGGCAGGCCACAACACCTTTATAGGCACCCGTTAGAAATTGACTTATGAATTTCGTACCAATAGAGATGAAACTAGCAGTCCGTCTTAGTAAAGGCACATCCAGTAGTATTATTTTCAGGTCGCTATTTGTACACATCTATTAAAACCATAGCACAAACGAGAAATTCATGCATTTTACATGTGAATTCCAATACATATTGCATCAGTTTAATAATATAATTCAGTACTCGTTTTAATTAGTTTAAATATTATTTTTCGGTTGTAGCCCTGTGCCGCAGAGGACTTTATAATCATGCGATTGATGGGTATAACCTTCCTAACCTTTCAGAACATAAATAGGGGTCTTGTGTGGGCTCCGAACTCACAGCTATCAACATAGCGTCAGCGGCCAAGCGATCGTCTGCCCACTACATTCCCGAACGTGCAGCCAAATTATAATTACCCCTGTATTTTTGTATACGATGAAGCAAAGGCAAGTAAATTGACTATATAGTATGAAAAAAAGAAAGAAGAATGGAATAGTACTCTTTTCTTTCTTTCCCTCTTAGTCTTTAATTGCTTTCATCATTCTGCGATGATAACTATGAGTGAGCATTATTAGTAACTGTTAAGAAGCGCGAGAATGATATTAAATTATTCAGGTGCGCTCATAAACGTAGAACTAACCAAATCAATTATGACGTGTTCAACGGTGGCGATCATTAGGTGTCCCATTAGCGACGTATAGTTTCAGTTTTCGAAGCAATATTCACGTTTTGAATACCATCTTCACATGTGATGAGGCATGCATCGTATGGAATCTATTCAGTTTTATTGACTTATTTGCTTAATCACTGTCGATAAATTAGGAATCCTATAACACATTATTAATTTGATTGAATTCGGAATAAGCTGCAATCATGTATATGATCAATATGTGTGATATTGCACCATTAATAAAGTACTAATCTCACTAATACCGAAGCGATGATTATCTTTGTATGCATCAAACGTTAAAATGATCGTTAGATTATATAAAATTGCTGTAAGCGCGGTTTATAGACTTATGCTAGACGTGACTCAGAGGAACACAGCAGCAACAAACCGCTGCCTACTGTGATAATATCAATCCTGATAATAAATGGTCCCACTGCTGTGTATGGGCCTCTTTTTAGTATGATAAGGGTTAGCTTACATCTTAATACGCAGGCCTAGTATAGGTTGGCATACTTCTTCAAGATCATTATGTAGAACTCTTAGACAAGCAGGTTTCCTTCACGATTTTGTACTTCATCGTTATAGCGAGTGATAAATCATTATTAAAAACGCACATCAATTCATTAAGCCAGACGTGCCTTGGGATTGAACTCGAGATTCTGTGTTGCAGACCAACACTCGGTTCGTTTAAAAAGAACAAGTTAGTCTGAAGGAAAACCGGTAATTGTACATTATAAACCTATAGCCCTGCACTTGCATAAAAGTGTCCACATTGGTAGAACTTTTAGTCATACCGATGAATTCTGCTGACGAGTGCAGTTGAATGATGATAATGGTACTGTCTCTGATGGGTCAGATTAAATGTTAAATTCGTTCAGTCATTACAACGTAATGAAACGTAACATACAGATACCCGACATTCCAGACATGAGTAGAATGCGATTGTAATTATCTGAGATAATGTTAGCAGTACATCTAATTGTGTGTTAAGTTATCTGTAATGTAACTTAATAATTTTGCTCATTAAGCCAGCAATGTATACGCATTGCGAGCATCACATTAGTGTAACGTACTTGTATAATAGCATGTTAGTATAAGCAATTAATGTGATCCTTGTTCATTAGGAAATTTCCTATTTACGAGAATTCGATATGTTAAAGAAATACAGTACTGGCATTGCTTTTCTTATTTTATAATCACGGTATCGCGGCGGACTCTACAAACATTTAAACAATGGACACAAATAAAACCCAGACTACAATCATTTGTAGGTCGCACATTTTTTGTCCCGTGTGGAGATCGAACCCACAACACATTACGTAAAAACACATACATTACGTAAAAAGGTAAAACGAAGTTATACAATTTCATGATAGATATATGTATATTGGCCCTGTAAGTTGCAATTTAGTTGGCGTTAGATTGTGTAAAATCTGATAATCTTGCGCCGGTTTGATTCCAAAATTCGGAACAGTGTAATTAAGTTTATTGATTAGAAAATTCTCAGTAACGGCACGCAATCTGGTAATGTGCCTAGTAGACGATTCACCGTCTGCCCATTGCATAGATGCTATTAGAGTATTCAGAGCAGACGCCGTTTTTCATCCATAGTTAGCAATATACCGGTCCACCAAACACCCATACCTATAGCCCATATATTAGAATCCAAACTTAGCAATAGTCCTACGCCTGCTGCGGCTAGTGCCGCTGTAGGTGTTCCATCCCACCTTTGATTAAAACTCGCGAAGGGCCTCTTTACGTTGGACCCATGTCTCCGTGTAAGCCTCCCAAAGGGACAGGTATTTTGGAATATACTATGTTAGAAAATACCTGTGATAAGAGAAACATAATAATAATAGTTTATTGTTGCTCTCTCACATAGCTACAAAATACAAAATTGCACAAAAGAAACTATATTTAGTACAGCTATTTGCTACTATGTGAGAAAAACACATGTCAAGATTAAGTTTCTTTTGTGCAATTTTGATTGATAAGTGAGATTGGATTAGGTCTCAATAGTACACATAACCTCTACGCTCCCCTTTTCAGTGGAGAGGTAGGCGTCAATGCATTACCCCAAGTTAAATAAAAAAGGTGTCAATAGTATTGTGACCTAATCATGTGGGATTCAAAGACATAGCTAGCGAAATGTGGAAGTTATACACCGCTGTCTACCTCTGCGGATATATACAGGCATAATTATATGTCATTATATGTAGGTAGGTAATATGACGTTTAATTTTACTACAATCAAGTCATTTTTATGAGTAGTAGAGCCTCGCTTCTATGAGTAGTAGAGCCTTGCGGATTTCACCATGAATGGGCCGGCTCGATCGGGAAAGGACTACCCTCTCACAGAATATCGACGTGAAATAGCAGTATTCCTACTGTTGTGTTTTATTCGGTGAGTGAGGGTACCGAAGGCCCAATTACCCTCTTTCCCCCTTCCCGCTCCTCTTGCTTCCCACTTCCTTTTTCTCTTCTTCCTCTCCTAAATGGTCGGCAATTCACAAGTGATGCCTCTGGCGTTGCAGGCGTCCATAGGCTACGGTGACCACTTACCACCAGGTGAGCCGTATGCTTGTTTGCCACATCAGTAATATAAAAAAGAAAAAGTCGTGTAACTGCCTACGCCTAGATCTTTTTATCATTGACGCAATAATTCGTTAATATTCGACCTAACTAATACAAACAAAGCTCTTTGTTACTCATTGCAATGTATACGATACTAATTAACGAATCTATATTTAGTGTAATGGAATTAAATGGATTATGCAAAATGTACCTAACTAATCTAACTGGCGATTTATTAGACCATGTTAAAATTTCTACTAATGTACTCGTTAGTGGGCAACTCAAAGTAAATGACTTGCCAATATATGAAGCGGGTATATATTACGCGTATACATATATCTGTATTTTCGTTAATAATTATTATTTACATTAGTTAATAATTATTATTGTAAAATTATAATTAGGAAGAAAAGAAGCCACCAAGCGTCCTCAGATTGCCTTCCCCAACTGTTGTAATAGAAATAGGTTGACAATATCGAACTGTTCTGGTAACTAGCAGTATGCCGCTTGGCACACTAAATACATTTCTACGTGTGTCTCGCCTCTGCGCGAAGCATTCTTGCCATTGCCCATTCGTTGTCAATCCCGTGCAGTAACAATAAAATAAAGTATTATTTAAATAGGTGATTAGATTCCAGGAGCTTGAAGTGTGCTTCAAGCTCCTGGAATCTAATCACCATCTCTGAAGGCATTGTCATTAGATGCACAAGAATGACACAACGCGTTGTATAGCTTTGTCACGCTCTCATGCATGCTATTACAAAGCTTTTAGAGATGGCGATAAGGCCCCTAAACTACGTTGAAGCTTGTTTGGAGTAGCGTTTTATAAATGAAAAATCGCTGTAAACTAATAATAATAAACGATTTTTGAATAACCATTGTTCAGTTTACAATAAAATTATGGAATCTATCAACTAGTTTCATCTGTACTATAAGTAACAGTTACATTTGTATTTGGTATAGGTTACATTACAATAATTTGTACAATATTAATAATAATAATAATAATTACACAGAGGGCGATTGGATCCGTGATGTCGAGCGAGCGACTGAACGAATTCCAGAGATGGAAGACGTAGTCATTAAAGACCAGGATGTTACCAGTGCAGTCCGTTCGTTATCAAATTGGAAGTCTCCAGGTCCGGACGGGCTGCATAACTTCTGGCTGAAGTGGCTACGTAGTTCGCATACTTGCTTGGCATCGCAGTTTCAATCATCCGTAGAATCTGGGTCGTTGCCAGATTTTATGACCACAGGAGTTACGCACCTGCTCCACAAAGCAGGTAGTACTCACGAGCCTGGAAATTATAGACCGATCACTTGTTTACCATCGGTCTATAAGCTTCTTACTTCTATTCTGAGAGACAAAATTTCGAAACATATTGAAATCAATTCTATTATGTCGGCCTCTCAGAATGGTTGTAGGAAGGGGGCTCGTGGTACGAAGGAACTCCTCCTCATTGATATGGCTATTAGCCAACAGGTTCACCGTAATCGCAGGAGTCTGGCGACATGTTGGATAGATTACAAGAAAGCGTTCGATTCAGTGCCGCATACATGGCTCTTGAGGGTGCTGGAGCTGTATAAAGTAAATACAACTCTATGCATCTTCTTGAAGTTGTGTATGGGGCAATGGAAAACGGCTCTTTACTATCCAGGGTGTCGACAGACCCAGGCGACCAGCGACCTAATACAGATTAAGCGAGGTATATTTCAGGGGGACAGTCTGAGTCCTCTTTGGTTTTGCCTAGCGTTGAACCCTCTCAGTACATTACTAGAGGGTTCAGGGCTAGGTTACAGGTTAAAGAGAGGCGGTCAGGTCGTATCACACTTGCTATACATGGATGATTTAAAACTGTTTGCCCGCACTGATTCACATTTGATAGACTTACTAAGAGTAACTGATTGCTTTAGTAAATCTATCAACATGGAGTTTGGTGTGGATAAATGTGCAGTCATGCATGTAAAGCAAGGAAGGATGGTGGAATGTGAGAGCATTGAACTTTCAGATTCCATTAACCTAAGATCGCTTCTCATTACTGATACCTACAAATACTTGGGTATGTCACAAGCCTTAGGTATAAATGAAGCGGACATGAAACAATCGTTGAAGGAGCGCTTCTTTGGTCACCTGAGAAAAGTACTTAACAGTCTTTTATCAGGCGGCAACAAGGTGCGCGCTTTTAACGGTTGGGTCATGCCGCTTCTTTTATACTCCTTTGGCATACTTAAGTGGACTCAGACTGAGTTAGATGCCCTGGACAGGAAGGTCCGTACACTGTTGACGGCATACCGAATGCATCATCCTCGTTCGTCTGTGATGAGGTTGTACATCCCGCGGAAATGTGGGGGTCGAGGTTTTCTTAATGCCAAAACCCTCCATAACCGTGAGGTGTGCAACCTTAGAGAATATTTCCTTCAAACGAACGTGGATATGCATCGTGATGTTGTCGCAGTGGATAACGGACTCACCCCGCTTAATCTGGCTAAAGAGAACTGGCGCATCCCTGTAGTACTGAGCATTGACGACCGCAAGAGTGTATGGCAGAGCAAGGAGCTTCACGGTAGGTTCTACAAGGCCCTATGTGGACCTGATGTAGACCTTCTCGCCTCCGTGAACTGGCTACGCTTCGGTGACCTCTTTGGGGAAACCGAAGGGTTTGTCTGTGCAATTATGGACGAAGTTATCAAGATGAATAACTACCGGCAATACATCCTGAGGGATGGTACGATTGACATATGTCGGGCGTGCCACCAACCCGGTGAATCCCTCAGGCAAGTAGTTTCCGGTTGTTCTCGTCTTGCTAACGGCGAGTACTTGCACAGACATAACCAAGTAGCCAGAATTATCCATCAGCAACTTGCTCTGAAGTACAAACTTGTAGAGGTCGAGGTGCCTTACTACAGGTATGTAGCGGAACCATTTCTCGAAAAGGACCATATCACACTGTATTGGGATCGATCTATTATCACAGACAGGACTGTTGTTGCCATCAAGCCTGATATTGTGGTAATAGATCGATCAGAGCGCCGTGCAATGATTGTCGATATTACCATCCCTCATGATGGCAACCTCGTGAAAGCTGAGAAGGAAAAAGAACTAAAATACCTGGACTTAGCACACGAGGTCGTCGATATGTGGGATGTGGACTCGGCAATCATTGTACCGATAGTCGTTACGGTAAACGGTCTAATAATATAAATAAATAATCCAAGAGCCTCGACCAACATCTTAGGAAGCTCGCGTTAGGTGCTTGGGTCAAGGGTCAGATGCAGAAGGCGGTCCTCCTCGATACGGCACGCATAGTGAGGAGATTCCTCTCTCTGGACCCCTAACCACCGACAGCTTGGACCTTGTCTCGATGTCGGTGGGCATCCATAATTTTTATATTTTTAAATGTGTTTTTTTACAATTATATATTTAAAAATGTAATTTTTATTGATAAATAGTAAATAAATGTGAATAATAATTATGTACAAATCTATTTTAAACAATTATTCAAAAAATAAAATATAAATAATACAAGAGTAAAATAGTAGTTAATAATTCGCACGAAATATTTTGTGTCTATTTGTGTGCATTTACATATGTATGTGTGAGTATAAGTGCGTGAGTGTGTTTATGTGTGTGCGTGTGAGTGTATGTATGTTTACGTGCCCGCATGTTTCTGTATGTGTAGGTGTATGTGCGTAAGTAATTATGTGGATTTATGACGCTAGTTATTTTATATGTTACTAGCTGACCCGACAGACGTTGTCCTGTGTTAGACGAATTGTCAAACTCACGAAGTTAAAATAGTCGTTAACTTTTCTGAATTTATCCAATTTTCTGCGCAATTCTCTTAACTTTTCCCCGTAAGAACCTTTTACATAGTATTAGAAATCTTAAAGAATCAATAAAGTCGTTGGCAAATTATAGCATAGGAGAAACAGAAATTCATTTTTATATAATTATGTATGTATATGTAGATTAAGCACATACTAGATATGTGTATTACCAGTATTCTTGTTAGCCAACCAAGCTTGCATATAAACTTTGTTGGCCACCAAACATTGTTTATTTGCATTCCACAATGTAATCTTAGGTAGGCGAGCGTAGCTGTATAGAGGAGTGAAATCTCTTTTACTTTATATTCAGGAATTTATATTTTTATTAAAGTACAATATTATTTTAATGTTTGTTGTGAAATTTTGATTGCGAATTTCATTTGGTAAATTGTTTGTACAATAAAGGTAAACTATAATACATATATGGATCATATATTGTTTGTTTCTCGAAGGAGTAAGCAGAGACTAAAGATTATTACTTGCTATGATCGTGAAATATCAATGCTACGAATTTTTGCTACGAATGTTAAATTATATTCTACATTGACATTTGTCTATTTAGTTGTTCCTAATCGTTAGATTAGGATTGTTAATTTCTGCCGAATGGTTCCAATGTAGTCGGAGATCGTTTATCTAATTCTTTTCCTTTCGACTGTCTTATACACATTATTGATTTATCTTATATACTAATATATATACCTAATGGTATATTTTTAATCAAACACTGTCGTCCATTCTTTCTGCACATCTAAAATGGTTTAGACTACTGTTGTAAACTTTAATGGTACAGCTACCTATATTGATTGTTGCGGATTTTCTCAATAATACGCTAGTTTTTGTTTTTTTAAACACCACGAATGACGTTAAAAGACTAATAAAGACTGAACTACATACTTCTTTAAAAAAACACTTTGCGGCGAAATAGTAATAATAATGTCCTCCTGACCGAATTTCGGTCACGGCGGCCAATCTTAACGGAGACTGGCCATCGGCGCAGGAGATATTATAGTGCACAAGTGTGTGCGCAAACACAAGTGCACTCTCTGTTCCCTAACTCTCATGATCCGATGGGACGGATAAACCGTCACGACCGGAGAGAGATCAGGCGCAGGACCAACGGCTTTACGTGCTTTCCGAGGCACGGGGGTGTCTAACACCGCCAACTTCCTAACTCCGGGCTCGTATTGAGATTTCTTAACAGAAAATTCCAATTACTTTTTGTTGGCCCGGTCCGGGATTTGAACCCGAGACCTCATGCACAGCAGTCGCTTTCACTACAGCTGCGCCACGGAGGTGAAGTGACGTGTATACCTATCACACTGCTTTCCTTTTATCTAAGATTAGTAACAAACGTCTCTAATACCTGTATTATTATAGACTAGCTTTTGCCCGCTACTCCGTTCCCGAAGTAGTATCTATCTATATTTTCTTTCTTTGCAGGTAAGAAGCTGATCTACATATACATATACAAAACAGTTGACTTCTAAGCGGCGTGTCAAAATGAAACACGCACCAGATTTTAAGTTAAATCTTCAGCAATACAACTGTGATAACCGCCATAAATTTAAAACAAACATACAGACACATCAAAATTCTAATAAATTTATTTTGACTATTAAAGCTTTTGTAAAGTACAGCATAATTTTTTTCTTAAATTCGACAAGTCGATTTCTGTACAGAGATCTCATCTGTACAAAAATCGACTTGTCGAATTTAAGAAATTTCGAAATGGACTTGTTACAATTTTATTATCTGTAAAAATTTAAGAACCATTAAGTTACCACCTTAACAACTAAGTTGCTGATCTTGCTTAGATATTTTCACACTTGATTCTTAAGTACTTAAAGAACTTTTAATCCTTACTGTTGTCGAAATATCAACAATGTTTACAAGCATAATTTAAAACGGCGAAACACTTAAATAAAATATAAAATATTAATACACTTCATCCCTCATCCCTTTATTTATTATTCAAACAGCTTTCAAAAGGATCGCCTACCTTCGATAAATTATAAAATCTCGCTCAAGCGTTTCATGTTGATGAAATGCAAATCAACTAACACTTTGCTAACTATACAAGACTTGCTATCTTTTTAGAATACCAGTGTAATGTATTCATCTTATTATCGCTGATAGCTTACCTAGGTTCGCAGACAATCTTTATGCAGATGTGTTTTTAAAGTGAATAGATTACAATATTAGATTTTTACTTAAGATGTCTATTTAGCTTCAGTTGTAGTAGCGCTCTTTGTTTCTTCCTTAAACGATGTAATAGTGGTTGCTTAAGCATTAATTAGCTGAGATATGGCTACATTTTTGTTTAAAAACCACGCTGGACTATCAAGTAAAGTAGGACGCGACCTAAACAAAGAACACCTAGACTTAGAACAATTATTTACGGAGACACAATTTTTTGTCTCGTGTAGTCATTGAGCTCACAATAGTCGTATCACTCAATGTTTTACCTACGGATAATTAAGTTTTGATACATATTCTATGCAAAATATGTCAAAATGTAACTGTTTATAGCTAAAATGGCTCGTTTATTATATATTGAAACCTATCCTTAAACTACTACGCCATCCGTGCAATCACCATCAAGCAGACAGTCAAAATCCATTTCTTTCCCTTTTCACTACACCCTGTCTACTGCAACCGTATCACATACTTCACCGTCACCAAAACCGGTACTATGCTCAGGAAACACTGCGACACCGCGGTTGAAAGAGTACTGTGTTGGATGACTACGATTTCAGATAAGAAAAATTCATCATAGTGCGTTTTCAAGTAGTAAAGCGGACACAAAATTGACAAAATTACCAATTACTTATTCATTAATGTATTTAATATACTCTCCCCAATCTCAGAGCTCATTCAGAGCCATTGACCAGGCATGCCATCTCATAATTCACGGAGTGTGTAATCAACCACACAGACATACATAGATCCGAGTTATTTATTAAGTGTAACCACATAACGACGTGATTAATACCACTATAAACCAAATCAAACGTCGTTTAATGAAATTAACCATACATGGACGGATTAATTTAATTAGTAGTATCAACCGCGTTCGTGTTTTCATTTCAAATGCGCATAACGTTTTGTGTCAATAAATTAAAATGTAGGTACTTACTTGTCTCATCAGCTGATATTATGAAGCCGCGTATTTATTCAACTGTAGTACAGCCAGTAGTTTTGCTAATTTTATTATGAATAAGCTAGGTCGATCAGTCTTACCAGTCGAGTCCATGACCAGTCTTAGATAAAAGAAGAAGATATCGACTTGTCTATATAGCAGTATCCATCTGTCACATTTCGTTCGGTGAGCAGGAGATCCAATCACTTCTCCCGTCCTCTTTATTTTCCTAAACTCAATCCCTTTCCCTCTATCGTAGATGGTGATGCGTAAGTGATGCCCTTTGTGTTGTAAGTACACAAAGGCTAAGGTTACTGCTTACTACCAAGCAGATCGTATGCTTATTGGTAATGTTTGCCCGGTTATGTTGTAATAGTTTCTGTCATAATTTAATTACAGGCAAGTCCACGAATAACGGTAGATTATTTAAGCAGCTGCCATTATAAAACTATCTCCTACAATTTGACCCACATTTATGTCTACTGCTTCACTCCCATGGCTTGCAGCGTGATGTTATTTGGTTTTACTGAATTATTTTACTTACATTTAAATCAAACCCGTTGTTAGTGTGTTTATTAATTACAATCAAATATACAATGCTTTTCTTTTTGATGATAAAGAATTTAAAATTTGTGGCTTTAAATTCATACACTATTATCCATCCCATCCAGCAATAAAATATATACTAATAAGATTGATTACAAATAGCATATTATGCGAAATGGGATCCCCGCTTAATCCTGGGTTTTACTTAAATTAACGAATCGCCTAAGGAGGATGTCCATCGTACAAGTCACAGTAATTTTGTTATGTTCTTATTTCAACTCTGTAGCTTTCCAAGCCTCTTAATCTCCTCATTTAATAAAGAATTTCCCTAAGACAAAGGCGTAAAATCCTAAATCTTTGGCTATAAAAAATCACTAACAAAACAGCGGCAGTATCTTAGTTGGTTAGACGCCGGGATGGAGGGAAGCGTTTCTGAGGAAAAAATTGTAAAGTATTCACGGAAAGACACTGATAAATTACCCCGTGTTTTACAGACACATCTGACGATTTATTACGTCGCCCACATACAAATATTCGCCATAAATTTGTAAATATACGCTTACATTGAACATATGGAAGGAAGGAAAGATCGATTGCCGTTGTACAAGTCACAGGAAATGCTTTATTCGCCGTGATTTTGGTTTCATTAGACATGATTTTTTACCCGATTTATAGGGGCAATGTAATTTGGAATGAACGGGGCAAATATATATTAGCTTTTTGGTCTATAAATAGGCATCATCGTTGGGTTCAACAGACGTGCATTACACCATTTAGCTAATCGTCTATAATATAATAATAATATTCTATCACATACATATTATACATAGAAACAACCAGACCAAAACAACTTTACTTTACTTATTGAAACTTTATTTTGTGTTTTATTTTACCCCAATTCTACGAACATGTCGTAGTCTTCATAAAAATTATAGTTCAGAAATAAGACTTTGCCATAACCTTTTTACCAGGCGCTTCTCTAATGTTCCGGAAGCAAATTTAAAAGTGGTCGTAAATTGGTATAGACCTAATTAACCCGTCACGCAATTGCCTTAAAATACAAAAATCAAGTCAAGTGTCGTCATTTGACCGAACCGGTCATTGGGAGACATTTGACGCCAAAATTTTCTGCGCCCAGCGTCTGGGCGCATATCGCGTGACGGGTTAAATATCAAAGTGTCTATAGTAGATTAGTATACATTTAATATACATTTTTATGTGTCATAAACGAATTTAAAAAGCCTTCAATAACGGAATTATACTGGTGGGCCCGCTGGAAAGCACACCTACATTGATTTAAGGATTACAATGAAGCTATAGATATACATTTGTTTTAATTGAGTCTACAGTTATATACATATTATATACATTTCTTTGCATATTAAATTTACCAAGATTAAGGTGGTCCCGCCCCGGAGCATCACGTAAATATCCAGGTCCATGCACACAAATATTTTGACTTGTGCGGGAATTGAACCCAGCGGCCTCAGGCGTGGCAAATCTTCCCGCGGCTTCGTCTACGTAAATCCTACGGGAATGCAACCCGGGATAGATTTTAAATCAAAATGACGTCTCTCTGTGAACCACGTTAAACTTAATCGGTTTAATGATTTACGTGTGTGGAGCAATGGTTTCAATTATCATCTTGCCGCTGTCACTAGCCTACACGCTGTTGTCGGATCGAATTCCTCAGTGTGCATACATTTGTGTGGTATGCTGGGTCTAGACGAGGTTTTTGTTATGTAAGAAAGTTGTCATCGTTTAAAAAAGGAAACATCCATAACTTAAAATTTCACATTTATAATACAAAAGTAGGATAATACAACGAGTCGGACGATTGTTTGACATGGTAATAACATAATCTGGTGGCGCCATCTGCATTTTGCATAAGAATTATAACAAAATGTGGATGTTTCTAAATTATGTTATACGGATTTTCGAATCTTCCTTCTTATAGTTTGAGCTGTTTTGAAATAATAAAAAACTCATTAATAAAAAAAATGCATAACTTAAGGTAGCAAACTTATAAACCGACACAGTTTAGCATTACAATATTAGTATTTTACATCACGAAGTTCATCTTTAAAAACATAATACGAAAAATAAAGCATTTCACCTAACAAAGCGCTCCACACCTGACATTTGGTGAAAGCTTCATTCGTATTCTTGGCGGCAACTAGGAACATCACAAAAACTCGCCGGACACATTTATCCCAGTCATTTTCACATTTTTGCGCCAACTTAGTCGCCTAACAAATACATGGCGGGGCCGGGATCATCTGTCAAGGCCATAGCCACGCTTAGGTCCTAAACCCTTTATACTCCACAGTGAATAGTTAACGGTCCGTCTTTACTCCAAAAGAAAAATAACGCTACACAAAAAGGCCTTTTCGACACCCGGATACGACTGAATAATTTATTAAGAAGAATGCTCTAAACAAAAGAAGGTGAAGTGTTTTATAGCGTTGTTTTTGCATAATAACCTTATTATATATGTGATAATAATACAACATTTCAAGGGGATAGGTGCCGTAACAATAATGGAAGTATTGATTGAGGTGTTGTTTGGGCTTTGTATTTTGTGACGTAATAAGTAAGTAGAGTTACTCTTCTTTGTTTATAGTTATTTTTGTTGTTTGTGTACGAGCTAGCAGCCTCCAGTGTTATCTGTATGCCCTCTTGACCCTAGTAATGCGAACAAACTTATCATAGCCATTGGTTCTCCTGAACCCCATATACAGCTTACAACAACGGTATACTGTCTAATGGTAAGCAATTACGATATTAAAATTAACGGGGTCAAATGGGTAAGCACCGGGTCGGTTTGTTTTTCAAAATTTTAAATTACTGTGTAGCGTTCTTAATGTTCCTTTTTTTAGAAATGTTTCGGTAATTTCTGAGGTAATTGCCTCGACAGCAAAAACAGAGTTACCTTTTTAGGCCAATCGTAGACGACAGACGATTTTTTTGTTTCGTTTGGGATTCGAATCCACTACACTGGACATAGCTGCGGCGGTGTTGCAACCACTGTAACCACTACTGTGCAGTCAAACACTAAATCTTAATAGATTTAATGTATGAGTTTAATACACCAATTGGTAGTTGCGACGTTGTTTACCTGTCGCAGGTAGAATAAGGATAAAAGTACCCTTATGGACGAGCTTTCATGAAAAATGTAATGAGACTAAATTAAGCAAGAAAGATTTCCAGGATCGTAACAAATGAAAATAAATAGATTTTACATAACCCTCGATAAACCAAGCGTGATTGTATGTGATGTTATGTTTATATATTTTGTTTATCACATTATTTTTCCTTAACACGTTACTAAAACAATTGAAACGAAATACACTTTCACTGAATGAACAATATTACGGCACATGCAGTTCAACGTAACGTGTGCGTAGCAGTTGTAGCAAGTGTCCGTAGCAGTGCTACGTGTGTAACTCAGGCGTAGCATTTGTTACTGTTGGGTACAAGGCAGACATTTTAATTGCTGACGTACACATATGCAACGTAGAAATTGCTAACAATTGCACAGAAATGTTATACGAAATAAAAGTTATTAAAATTACAGGGTTTCATAGCAATTTTATCAACATTTCAACGCTTATAAGCGTATTTGATAGCATAAAGCTTGCAAATTAATAATAATGTTAGGAATACTATGCATAGTGATCAATTCTAATCCATCTATTGCAGCTGTCACAGTACTGTTAGTCGAACTCTTGATATTCTATCACGTAGTTATTTCGTATCTGCATAAAGTTAGTAGTGTTCGAAATTTTGTTAGACAATATCAAGATATATGTGTTTCTAATGGATGAAAAACGTATTAGTAGCAATATTTCAGGTGCATTTTATTAATTGCCAAGGCCGTGCTTTAAATTTACACAGACTTACGTGGATTACACAAGTTCTTAGGTGAAATTACTCTATTTCGTCTGCAATAAAAATAAATATTTAGTCTAGTAGTAAAAGACGTCCCACTAATTATAATTGTTGCGTAATAAAATTCCTCTTTTGATATCAACTAAAGACATTCTTGATATAAACCCTAAAAATATATATCAAAGTTTATTGCATAGTGCAGCTTAATAGAAAGCTCAAAGTGACGAGACTGCTCGTTTTTCGTTAATTTATCTATTTTAAACTGAGTGTAGAAGGATTCCGAATGCGTTCATGCTTTACAATAAATCTTGGATAAACTTGATTAGCCAATCGAAGGTGACATGTCTATACTTTGGCAGTAAATGTATTTTTAACAATACCACAAGATTTTTCTGAAAATGTAGTAAATACATAAATTATTCTAATTTAAATCTATTTGGTTTGCTGTATTATTGGGAGACCTTAAAAACCTTTATATAATTATATCAGATGACACCATAAAACTAATTACTGTTAAAACTAGGAAATACAAAACCGTTCGCTCAAAAATTAAAAAGTAATTTCGCTGCGTAACAAAACCGAACCCAAAGGAGCTGTTCGGCGACAGCTAATCATAATAATGAGATAAGAATTTAATGGACTCGGCCTATCTGGCCCGAAGCTGTGGTATAACAATACCAACGTAAATTGACCCCTGTAATGGGTTAAATCTGTAAGCGTTATAAAGAAACACGGAGGTCTACTCTGGTGGGACGTTAAACAAGTTATTTAAGAAGATTACGCGGTTTCATTGGAGCTATAAAACACTAATGTCATCTAAGTCGGCTTCGCAGATACTGCAATACATTACTGAAATGAGTTAGGGCACTGACCAGCCGCCCGAGGTGACAGATAGACACTTTTAATAAAATAAAATTTATTCGGCTATTTAACTTAGATATATTTGGAATAATTTAAATCTTTTGTTACGGTGTATAATATAACATCGCATCTTTTAAGCAGCATAATTTAGCATTGCGTCTGTATATTACCGAAGCGATATTTCACTATGTTACTCGTATAAAGAGTGAGTCCAGTCACCTGCTGGCTGTCTGACAATTTGCAATACACAAACAGAATAATTCAATACTAATTTGTCTGCGCAGATGTCATAGTGGTTTGAATTGTTGCCTCGCCATTGCTACTACGCCAAGTGCTGAAGGTATGATCTCCACAAGAGACAAAAAGAAATGAGCGATCAAAAAAGAATTGTTATGAATCTGGGTCCAGGTCTGGACTATCTTGTGACCATTCTTTGAATGTTCGTAAAGTTCCCACGGCACAGGATTTATTCCTATAGCAGAAGAAGTTCTCATAAAATTTAAATTTAAATTCAAGAACTTTTCTTGTTCTAAATATTTCGTATTTGAATAAAGAGGATATTATAATATACCTACTATTCCTGCCCATATAACATAGATACTAGAAGATATTCAATATCTGTAACCGTATTAGCTCCTGTTTTTGGAGCTAGTAAAATACAGTAGGCTTGAACTATGGCCTCTGGACGTGGTCCAACAGGCGCTCGCTCAGAGTACAAGTACTTTATGACATCACCATATGGTTCGATTTGACTTATGTCTTTATTACATATACTTACTTATAATAGTATCTTTTAGATGCAGGTGCGAACGTTTTGCAAATGTTCGATCTTATCTGCGCAATAAGAGTAACTCAGATGGTTTAGTACTGTGCTGCTAAATGCAGCTCTTGGTTGAGTAAATTCATGACAAAACCGCGGGCTACGCGGCCACTAGTATTTTAAGCTACGGTTGCCCAGAATAGTAATGCCGTCGTGGCCGTAATATAGCTTTGAATGATTGTACTGGCTTCAGCACAAATTGCATCATGGCCGCTCTACGAATCCGAACTAATATTATAAATGCGACTGTGAGTTTGTTTGTTACGCTTTCACGTCTTAATTACTCGACCGACCATGGTGAAATTTCGCATACACGTTGCATGAAAGGTATTCTATGTCTTTTGTTTCCCTGGTGGTTATAGAAAAGGACAAAGAATACCTCTAAAAAATGTATTGTTGCCGAGGATAGAAATTTATTAACAAAATATAGATAAAGGCGAGTGAAGCTGCGGGTAAAATCTAGTATAATATATATTTTTCTTTCTAAAACCATTATTTTACGTATGTAATATTCTGGGTCACAGCACGGTGTTAGATAAACCGAAGCCTAAACGAGTTGCGGCATATTATCTGAACGATTATTTGTAGTTTCTGTTACTAATTTAGTATCACCTTTCTACTTGAAAATCTCATCTATAGCATAATTACTGAAACAGCTAACATCCCATGCACCGATCGCTAAAAAATGTCGTTTATTACTTATTTGAAAAAGACAACTATCGCACTAGAAATAGGATCAAATCCTGAGCAGCGGGGACTATCACAAACATTTAAACAGCGGACACAAGTGCACTCAGACTAGGTACAAGAATTTGTGGATCACAAAAAAAATTCTCCTGTATGGGGATCGAAACCACCACACTCGACAAAGTGGCAATGGCAAGTTAAAGCAATGCGCCAACAGTGCAGTGACTAAAATATAATGGATGTAGTAAGTATAGGTTCATAGATACAAGATACGAGACTTTAAAAAGTTTTTGTAATTAAGGTATGTAAACATTTGGATGGTAAATCGCATGTGTACTACAAAGTTATATTGTTATATAATATTTGATTTCATAGTAGCTCTACGCAAATACCGCAATTCGGTTATTCACGCAGCATGAAGTAATCGCAAATAGATAAATACTACGATGCAAGCAAACTGTAGGGACTTAGCTAGCTAGCTTAGCTAAGGACTAGCTGACTCCGCTGAGAGACACGCTCGACATGCTATAACTATGCACTCAACCGATTTGCTCATAGTCCACGACTGATCGCAGACAATAACAAGAAAAAAAAGAAAAAGAAATTTCGGGACTTTTATTGCTATGGCAATATGCCAGTCCCATTGTAACCAAAACTAACTCTAAAATTAAAATCATTTAACCTACTAGGCTAGATATTGACCTTGCAGCCTCACTCACTGGTTCGGCTAATATAATTTGGATGCTTCCCACATCTAACATATTACACTTAAACTTATGGAATATACTTTGTCATTGTCTCTCGTTCTTGAGACAATCCGTCAGCAAATGGTATACATCCTACACTGTATGACAAAGCTCAAAATTTGGACGATGCAGAGCTAAAACATATCAATCGTACTATTATTAAATGAATAGTTTCGAATATTAGATTATGATTAGAATTATGCTTACCGACAACAAATCGATCAATAAACGTTTTTAGAAATCCGTGATGTATACACATACTTAATATAATATTAGACAGCGGGTCTTAAGTCAACCCGTGACCACAATCGTTGCAAGTGGATCGAAACGTCGGTCAATAAATATGTAATTATTACCTTTAAATAATGAATCGCGAAGACCCGTTGCCTAATAAAATAAAATTGATCAATATTTGGAAGTAGGTTCCTACAATATTCAAAGTAATTTATCAAACCTACTTAAAAAATGTCTAGGTATTCTATCTACCCTTTGTACTCCAAGGTTGGAATAGTCTAGTCTAGTTAAATCTCTATACATTTCCAGAACAGTGATAGCTGATATTTCCAATGGGAGACCGTAGGGAGGTTTTGAGTTAGATCCCAAGGCATGGGTGTCTGACTTTTCGAAGTTATGTGCGTATTCATTAATTAATTGCTTGCTTTAGCAGAGAAATCATCGTGAGGAAACTTTAATGTCTGAGATGTTGTTGAAGATATGTGAAGTCTGCCAACATGCACTGGGCCAGCTTGGTAGGCCATGGCCTTAACCTTCTCAAACTGAGAAGAGGTCCATGCACAACAGTGAGACAACTTATATAATTTTATTATTACATTATTTCTTGTATTAGGCAAATTTGGATACAGTATATGAAATCTAACTCGTGCCATGTATGTATATGTTCTTTGTGAGTTTATTTGAGGCAGGTGTAGGTATTTGTGTATTCTGATAACTTTGCGATGAACAACATCCATCGCGTCTGTTAGTGGTACCGAGTGTTAGGACGAACCTGCTGGCAAAGATCCAATAACGTGTACCTTAGATTATTACTTACACTGAAAAGACCCACAGAATTGTCATTTCAACTGCAAACTTCACTTTGTATACATATACAGTATTACCCTACATGTCCGAGAGGGTAAGAAAAGTTGTATTACACCCAGATTTTGCCAATAAAGGTTTTAGGTCTTACATAATAGTAGGCGAGGCTATTACCGATAGCCGCTACTGAGAATTGCCTGACAGGATAAATCATAAGTTATCTATTTCTTAACAATGTAGATTGTCATGAAAATATTTGTTACAATAATAAAATTTATAATAATTATAGACTACACAAAATTCTATCGTAAATTACATATTAAGAATGAATGACATCAAATTCACGATATACCATAATATAAGACAACAATTTATATTTTTCATCAGCTTTTTAAAATGATAATTTAAATTTTAATAAAGAATATCAATATATATTTTAATATAATTAATTATTTAATAGAAGGATTTCAACAGGTTATGAAATATATATACATAACCAAATAACACGTTATTTAACCTAGGAGTCGAATCCAAAACCTCACGCAAAACAGTCGCATAAACTTCTGCTGCGTTACCTATCTATACAATTATAAATATACTAATATCCACATTCCCATACTAGCTGCACTCTGTTACCCTAACTATTGCTTACGTTTCCGACTAAAACAACTTTTAAAACACCAAAAACGAAATTCCAGTTAACCGCAGTGTGGTTTTTCATTGCACCCGAATTTTTTAATTCATGTTACCGAATGTTCTATATTTTAACAAGAAAATCTGAAAATAGTTCTGTTCGACTTTTTTTATTAAATTATAGGTACCGCAAGTTATATTTTTTAAAACAAGCGTATCTGAAAATAGTTGGAGCTTGTAATTTCATACTGATATTTGAAACATACTTCGACGTTGAAAAATAATTCCTTACAAGTAGGTACAACTCTCTAGTAACACATATTAATCTTATAGAAAATTAACATACATCATGTAATAAAGTACCAATAATAATTGCAGACTACTCGATATTGAGTCGCGACGAAGAAAAATTCGCCAAGTCGATATCTTAAGTTGTCAGCTATTTCTTTTGATAATTATTGCTATCCGCAGCGCAGCACGGAAACGGGTGTAATAAGATCTTTTGTAATCCCATTTATTAATTTTCGTCTCTCATTATTTTCCGCTCCTTTATAGCGTCGGTCGGTATAACCTCAATCTCGTGTTGCCGAACACAATTTATATTTAGAAAAGATGATGACGTTACTAAAAATGATTAGTAATTCCTTGTGTCTTATTGTTTTTAACAGTTAAGAGAGACAGCTACAATAATCAAGAGGAAAGTTAAAAAAAAAACGAATAAGAAATATGTTTATAGAGGAATAGAACTCGTAACACTGATGAACATCAAAATTACATTTATTAAAGAGAATTTACATTTACCTGTTGCCATAAAAGTTGGCGATACCAAAACATTAACGGACAATAAGTGTCATCTTAGACACCTGGTATTACTTAAATCTAAAGCAATGAATGCTTGCTTTCTTTTGTTTTATACCCTTCCAAACCGATGATTATATACGAATATCAGTTCTTTTTTATTAAAATAAATAACGTAACTAATTAAATAGACAATAATCATTAACTTATCTGCAGCAAAAAAAGATTTTATGCAACCATTGATAGATTACATACAAACCATTATTTACGCCGTTTTTGTATACACAATAGAAAATAGAATTGATAGACTTAGTGGGACATGTGCCTAAAAACCTTTTGTTTTATATTTTGTATTTTAACACAATGGACAAAATAAAAGCTGGTCCTGTTAAAAATTTGCAAGCTATCGTATAAATTTTTAATAAGTATTTGTAGCAATGTCTGTTGCAAATTACAAATATTCTTGTTACCGTCTCCAGATAAGCTAAAATACCGGTGTAAAGAGTAGGCAGGCGATATTTCGATCGCAAATCTGTCACCTTATTCCTTAAGATAAAGCAAACAGCCAATCTGACGGCGAACAGCAACCTTAGCCTACACTTAAACACTTGAACACCAAGTGTAGCTGCACACATAGCCAGCCTCTTTTAAACAAAACTACCAAAAAAAGGTCTGCTGTCCAATCAGCGATAGGTAACTCGTACCATTACTGATAGCGCAGTACTTATTTAGGAAATTTAAAGTCTCTAACCAGCACAAGAATATATAGTACAAAGCTAGATGGTTGTAATCTTCTGTAGTGTAGTAGGAATTACTATCCTATTTGAGCTGCTCTTAGTTTAAACAGAATCCCAAGTCTGAGTATATTAATATAGTTCCCTATCCTAATGACTAGGAAATATTTAACTATACTAGTCGAATGCTACTAACGTAGCATTTTATTGCGTAGCGGTGGTACATGTCGCATTCTTAATAATACAGAGACCTATCTGAGTATTTTGGATCAAACTAATTTGAACTCTGTTGCAATAATTTAACACGAATATATTATTAGAATTTATAGTCACAAGATTAGAGTTCCAATTGCCAAACTCACAAATTTCGAGTTAAGTCGCTGTTTTATTGAGCATGCGATATGACTACTGTGCATGAAGTCGTGAGATCGTTGGGTTACTGGGTTTTACTTAAAATTTCTTAACTGTATACTCTATAATACTTTCCCAATCCTAGTATCGAGTTCCTTTGTGTCATTTCACCACCAACGTGAACCTATATAGTTCTTAAATAAGACATATCAGTAACTAGCATCTAAATTCATAAAATAAAACAAACTACAAATTATGATTAAATAAATAATCGTTAAAATTAAATCTTACATAGTCTTAGCAATTGACTTGAGAACGAGAAGTCGTGAGTTTTAATCGTAGCCACAACCACCGTTCTCCTACTGCTAACACAAAAATTTTAGTTCAAATGCAGAGGTTAACAAAATACTAGTAGCTTGCAACACAAAGTACCCGTAATTTAAAAAAAAACGTTAATTGTATACAGCGTTGCCAACCCTCAAAATGAAATCTGTTCATTAATTACATACGTTTGTATAATACCTCGCGTCGTATTGCACGGCCGATGGTCGGCACCGCCATACGATTATTAAGTCCGAGCGTGATAATGGCAAGCCATTTATTCAACGGAGAACCAATTCCGACTTAATTTGAAAATTTGATAGAAACGTTGGCAATCTGATACGACGTTACAACAACTTTGTACATATAATCTGTGGTATTGCGTAGAATAACTAGGTAAGCATTTAGATAAGCTTGTTAGTTATGATTATCCTATCAGTGGCTAGAGTAGACACAAATTCACAATAATCATTATTTGGCTTGTTTTTTATTTTTTGCATTAATGTCACATTTTGACAACAAGGTGACTACTAGTCTACTTATAACAATCAAACAACTGTCCACAAAATACTAAGCGTTTTAATTTCAAGAGATAAAGAGTTCTTTCTCCATTCACTACCAATCCACTCATTTCACTATCAATGGAAACAAATTTTGTCTAGCTGTAGGTGCAACCCATGGTTCATTTTCTCTTGCAAGAAAGAACACAAACGCCGAATAAAAAAATAAAATTTTTCTAAAGAACCATCGTTATAATTACAAATTCGCAACCTCTAGAGTAAGTTCATAAACATAGACTCTTATCTTGATCACTCCTTGATCTTGAACTGCAGTAATCTTCATCACTCAGTTTGAGCACACGATAGCAACTAACAGCAAACGAGTTAAAAATAATAAACCTAGCTTACTTAGACAACGATCTCCAGACGTTGAACTAAACTGTACGCCCATCAGACACCGTGCATTCCAACTAACTGAAACTCAAACAAAGCACTCTAAGCTCTGCTATCGATATAGCACCGTCTAATTACCGACGAAGTTTAGCTATCTAATGTCATACTAATCCCGGGCAAAGTATCCAGTGGCTCACAAGGTACGAATCAAAATACTTAGTTCAGCATTGCGACTCACGTCGGTACTGTTCGTTATTTAATTGAGAGACTGGCCTTTATACATTATTGTCATTTCTTTTTAAACTTATTCTCTTTATCACCTGATGCATTATTTATCCAGCACTAATCTTTCAAGTAATTATTAACAGAGGAATAAATTTACGCATATTTTTGCTTTTCTGGAGCAATGAGAGTGTATACGACTGCTGTGCAAGAGCTCTTGGAGCGGTCCCAGAAACACTTTTTTTGGATTTTTCTGACAAGAAATTCTTAGAAGAGTACGGCGCTTAGGATTGTGCTCAGTAAGTGGCAATAGGCCCGCTTCTTGTCACGTGGTGTTGAAATCAGAGCTGGCGGAGGTGGGTGATGATTCTATACAGTTTGAAACCAATACTTTCCAGATATGGTTCTTTCAATAGCAGGTTTTTTATAAATGTCTTGTAACTTACTATTGATGACATACAAGGCAGCGACCTATCTATTGGCAAGCGGTAACCGTCGCTTATGTATGATTGTTTTTTTTATCACCGAAATAATTCCAACGACACCCAATACCAAACGGAAACAAAACATATATTTCTTCTTTACGTCGATATTCTGTGAGAGCGTTACATGCCGACAAGATAGATATTCAAATTCTAAAAAGTTTCTCAGCTCTAAATACCTCAAAGTGATCTGTAATAGTTATCAACCCGCAGGTTGTCCGGAGCCATTTGAACGAAGCGCTTTAATTTTCTTTGCCTGACCGAAGCTTATTTTGAACACTGGCCTGTCCCTATATTATGTGCCTACCTTTATAATGTTTTAACGTACATTTCCACAAATTATTTCCAGAATGAAAAGAGGTATACATTTCCGTGAGTGGTAATTTATTCATGTACGTGAAATGTAATGTTACCTAATTATCAGGATTGTCTCGTGTTGCCTTGAAATGGGACGGCCTCAAATGTGTGGATTTTGACGTAAATGGCCACGATTTATCTATATAACAACCACCAGAATGTAGGTAAATACAAAAATGGTGGCCTTTTTGCAACGGTCAGATGTTATTTAAAAACAGAACATAATTTAACGTTGTTGTAGGGTTTGTTTCCACGCGCGTTGTGAAAAGATTTATTTTGATTCAATGTATTGACTACACGCATAGTGTTGTGGCTTCGGTGGACACCTTGCTACTGTCAGTGCACCAAATAAATGTGTGTTATACCACACGTGACAAAAACGTTTGCAAAGTTGCTCAACAGTTGTTCTTTATGTCCCTTATGTATACGATTATAAAGTCCGGAATTACTCATAATGTAGATTTAATCAATAAATTTCTTTATAATATTATAAATGCGAGTGTGAGTTTGTTTGTTTATTTATTACGCTTACACACCTTAACTACTCGACCGATAAATATGAAAATTCACATACACGTTGTCAGAGGAATTTAATTTACGAGAGCAAAGACGCGGGCAAAATCTAGTAGACAAATAAAAGCTTAAAAAACGAGACACGTGCAAGCTAAAGTTTTAAATATATTCATATTTCAATTTGTACATTTGTGTCGACTCGGCCATCTGTAATTGCTAAAGGGGTTTCAGTTTAGAGCGGCTGAGGTTATCGGGAATTTTAGGCAGTATTCCAAAATTTATTCTAACGAAAAACCCAATTAGGTTGTCGAAAACTATATTGAATTTATATCCGCAGAGCTATCCATACGTACGAATGTTTTACAAATATGTGGAAAACAGTGAATTTATTCGATTTTCTTGTTATTTCTGTGCAATGTGTGATTGAAGTGTTACTAACGAGGGAGCGAGGGCGCCACCTGCAATCTGCATACCGAACACCTATGATACACCGATATTACTGAACTGAAATTGCAGTGCGACCATGCGTACTACCGGCTATCACCCATATTACTTTGGCACTACGCTTCTGAAAATATCAGATTGTACTGCGTTTATAATACGATTTTTTATGGTTTACAAAAACAATTATATAGCATTTTACTATTATGATATAAAAGGCTTAAGAATGTGTAGGTATATATTACTTTTATAGACAAACCTTCAACACTTGTACTAGGGTTTAAACCCCGTGTCTCAAGGACCTTTACAAATGTACAATTAACAGAAACATAGTATAGTCAGGTACAGAAGAATTATTTGTGAATTGCAAATAATTGTACCATGTGGGCTTCGAACACTCAACGCTCAACATGGTGGCATCACCAACGCGACCATTTGACCGATGTGTCAGCCGCGCACTCAAAATTCACCGTTTTATGTAATAAGAAACATTAACGCGAATGTGCTAATTATTTACACACCTTTATATATATTTAACGTTTCAGCCAGGTTGCACTGTCCGTGATCAAGCAGATTAAAAATTCATGAAAATCCATAATATCTTTGTTGTAATTTTACATACATATATTTGTATTGAAATTATATCGTATTGGAACTATTTATATTTCCTTTGTTTGGAACGGTGCACTTAACATACATACATGAAACTAATGGACACAAACAAAGCTCAATGGACATGAATGTTGAAACTACTATTTGTATAATATTGTCTTATGTTTACGCGAATGTAATAATATTCGCGTAAACAGAAGACAATTCATTGAAATTAAACTACTATATACGGATTTTAACGCGTTGTTTATTTATCACTGTATTACATAATTTTGAAACTGTTACACTACTACTACTTTTGAATTTTACTAATTTATAAGCTAATAGAATTATTTAAACTTTTAAAACTATTTATATTTAGGTTTACACTTTCCCCGACGTTTCGGTTGCTTTTCAGCAGCCATGATCACGGGAAGACTAAGCAACAACAACGCGATAAAATCCGTATATAGTAGTTTAATTTCAACAAAACTACTATTTGTATATTTTATACCCTTTTTTTATTACGTAAGTATATTGTTTTATAAGAAATTTAAACATAATTAAATAAAAAGATGTAACGTAATTACACCGTTTTATACTAATTACCTTATACCTTTTACTGTAAGCTTTCACCATTGTCTGGGCGTTTATATGGCAAATACTCGCATGTACGCCGACTAGATAGACAGACTATCAATGCTGCATACAATCCATTCTTCATGTTGAATTACAGACGTCTCACTGCATTAAGTTAATATGCAATAATAAAAGCATAGCCTAGATTGGATTAGAACTAGAGTAGGAAAGCATCTTCATCCTACGCAAGAGCATAGCCCAATATCTTGCGCCTGTAAGACATAGTATTAATATGTACTACACACAAGAAGAGATAACTAGATTGCTTGTAGCACGCGTTTGATTGCATACTCTCAAACTAACTTACTCTGAGCCATTGGCTTACTGTAATAACACGTTATTGTGCAAAATATTATTTTTTTAAAATATGTCCTTTTTCACTCTAACTTGTCCTTACAGTATGCGTCCATGAGCCATCTTAGAATGAGTACGTTAGACATGTTGCAAATAATCTATCTCAGTTGTCTTTTCTTAACGTAGTACTTACATATGAACTCAATAATAATAATACAATTTTATTTGCATATGTAGGTACGAGGTACCACAAAGGTACAAAGCTGTTAACAAATAACTACACGCATGGAGTAGTGGCTTAAGTGATCGCCTCGCCACTCTCCGCGCGGAGAGTTGTGTGTTTCATCCCCAGAGGTGACAAAAAATTATTTTATCCACAAATTATTGTGCCGGATCTGGGTGTTCTTTGTGTCCATTGTTTGAATATTAAGTCTCCCACAGGAATTATACATCATACAGGAGATTTGTTTAAATATAATTTGTATTAAATCTTTAGAAACTCAATGAATCATTATTTTACTGGCGCAAGTTTTATCAATGACAATGGTCTTGCGTAGGATGGAAATACTTATAAATTCCAACCTAGTCTACCAAATTTGCTTAAAACATTTAAATGAAAAGAAATGTGGGTGTGAAAACGTTATTCAACCTATTGGGGAAATATCGGTGAAATTGATACATAAAAACAGGCGTGCCAATGAAGACACGCGTGTTTTCACCAAACGCATGCAAGTCCCAGTTCGTCAGATCATTCGATAAGTTTTAAAACATTTTGCTAAATTGTCTACCGTTTACGTTAATGAAAATACGCTTGGGATTCATTCACCATAATATCAAAAGAACTGAATAAATAACTCAAAAAATATTCATCTCATTCAATGTCTTTGAGTAAAAATTGCTCAATCTGATTTCATATCAGATTGAGCAATTTCTTGTCTTCGACGGAACTCTATTGCGTTATTTCAGCAGTTGGTCAGACGGCATTTTCAAGTAATCTAATGTACGCTGCAGTGCCTTGTCCAAGAAGCAGGGCTGACCAACGTTCGAATATTCAATACTACTTATTATAGTAATCAACAACCGTTATTGATTTATAAAATGAAAACTTTTTTGATTATCCATCTTTCAGTTCCAGAAGGAATAACCAATTAACGAGACTTTTTGCGCAGATAGTAAACACATAATTTACATACATCATCATCATTACCTCACAAAAAATGCTCAAGTACTACGGTCCAAATACGGGCTTTTAAACACATTTCTTTGGTAGAACGAAATAGGACCTGTTAGTAGCAATTCATGTCCCATTTCTAGCTGAAGTTTTCACATTGCTGGAAAATGCACGACAAATGGATAGGCTGAAGTGGTCAGCTCGTGTTGCTTTTTCAAGGCTCTCGCAAAAAAACGTCCATGTTTGTAAAACCTCTTTCAACTAAGAGAAAATGCAAATGTTTTTTAATAACTGCAATAAAGGTTTTTGTTTTCGACAGTATGCTCCAATTACATATGTTAAAGTTTGAATGAGGAGGTATCGTTGCTTGATAAATATGAGAAACGCGTTTCTCTATAAAAAAAATATCGATGATAAAATGAAGAATTTCGGCTTAAGTGTAAAAAGTACATTTCTAATACATTCGCTTTATTGGTCTCACTTATCAAGAGCATCGAGTGTATATAAACAAACAAGCCTATCCAATGATTTTAAAGCCGGTCCATGTAAATGAACACTTAATACTACCACGCCTAGTAGGTAGGTATGGGCTGCAAATTTTTTACGTAATTTAATAAAGTGCACATGATAATAGCTGTTTTTATTTACATCTTTTTTAAAGTTTGAATGACCCACGCATATTTGATTAATGAAAATGAACATTAATACCTTTCATGAAGTAATTAATTTATGAAGCATTTACATATCTGAAGCCTAGAATTTTAGTCAGACTAGGGCAACCCTAATCTGGCAGTACTTTACAGAAGATCGCAGGCAAGCAACCTTATGTTATATTCCCATGGTGAGTAGTCTTTGTTCTTTGCGTTAGTTGTAAAACAACTCCTTTTTGGAAGGGTTGTTAAACACATGAGTCCCGATATTTCAAGCTCTCCAATACTATGGTAACTGCTAAGTATCAAGCAAGCCATATACTACTTTTTCATTTTATTAGTATAAAGGTTGAAATTCTGTTGTATAATTGTACAAACAAGATACATAATCTATTAAAACGAAAAACATCGCCTTGGCCAACAAAGCTATGTACGTTGAAATTAAACTACATAAGCTTTCTAAATTATGTAAGAAAAGTGTATTAAAACAAAAACGCGATAATATCCGTATATAGTAGTTTAATTTCAATGTATAACATTCGCGTAAATGTAATTAAGTATTATGTAAAGCTGCGAATGGTTCTGCCCCAAGTATTTAAGTTTTAATTCTTAACCATCTTGTGATAATGTTTAAATAATTGGCATAAATTGGTAGGTACCGGCTTTATGGTTGTACTCTTTTCTTTTCTCGTATAATTTACTTTACTTACCTTCTCAGTCAATAGGTATAAGATTTATAAGTATTAGAAGCTGCGTGAGATGTAATGTCCCAAGTTATAAAGTCAATAACGATTGGTACCTTGGGCAAAATGTTATTAGGATTTTCTGTTGATATATTACCAGTTGCAGTGTGGAATCTGTCCCTTGATAGACGCCAGTAAGTAATACAATATAAGGCAACGGTTCCTAATTATACCTATTTATATCACGACGTTTCAGATAACCAGTGACCACGACCACTGCAAGTCGGTCAAAGCGTCGATAAGTGAACAATAACTTTCTACATTTAAGTACTAACGCAGTTACTACCCGTGATCTACTATTTTAAAATGCATAATAACGCCGAAGTCCTAAACCATTTAGATGACTATAGGCTCACTTAATCTATTAAACTTAATATACCTGAAGACATAATTATAAATAAAATATTGCAATTCTGACCCTATGAAGAAACGTAGTACACACAGCGACACATCAACCTAGACTGTTTGAACTATTAGAAGTTGAACGCTGCGAATCGTGCGAGAGAGTGAGTTATATTTTTGTTACACTCTATCCTTGCCATTACATCGACACCACTATGCACTGTCCCTGTCCGACAAGTCTCTATTTTGTATGTAGCGTTGTTATGTGTATATAAAGTGCCTTACTTGATATGTAGCCGTGTGTACATCTACAATCAAATATTATTTTTTATCTTGCTTTACATAGCCAAAGATATACATAATCGAATACATATACACAATCAAAATTATAGACGCATACAATACATATTACATACATACATAGATCGTGTACATATTTTTCCAACCCTGCTCTAATCGAGCGAAACGTCGACTCGTCAATTGAGTTTGGGTTCTCGCTCGATATGCAGATGGCCCCTCGTTAGAGTCCGCTCTTATGTACCCACCTTTACTGAGCGCCTAATACATTTACTTATACTGTTCGACGTTTATGATCTCCTACTACACGCTACGCTGTTTAAATGTGTATTGGTAAATGTTGATGCAGATATATAACTGTTCGGGCACGCCACGATCGTGGCGGTAAGTCCCGTTTTTGAGGAATGGCTGGAGAGGCGGCATGGCGCCCTCACCTTCCGGCTGACACAGGTTCTGACTGGCCACGGTTGTTTTGGCCAGTTCCTGTGTCGTATACGCCGGCAAGAGACGCCCGGTTGTCACCACTGCGGCGACTGCCGCGACGTTGTTGAGGACACGGCGCTGCACACTTTGGCGGTTTGCCCCGCCTGGGCATCGCAGCGCCGTGATTTGATCGCGGCAGTCGGATCGATCGCCCTCTCGCTTTTGTTCAGTCTATGGTCCGGAGTGAGAGGTCGTGGAACGCCGTCGCCTCCTTTTGTGAGGAAGTAATTTCCATCAAGGAGGCGGCGGAGCGGGAGAGGGAGCGTTTAAACCCTCTCCTCAACCGCAGAGCCGGGCGCCGTAGGGCGCGCGATGACCTCCAGCCACCCTGAGGTTTGACCTGGGGATGGCGGGCTTTGTGGGCCTGCCCGCCATCCGTTCAGCACCAGGTCCGAGAGGTGGCGTGCGTGTTCCCACGCGCGCCTCTGTTTCGAGTCCGTCTCCCCCCTAGGGGGGAGACAGTAAGGAATTTTTATGAAGTGAGTCCTTTGGGTAGGTCTCTTGTGTAGTGGCCTGCCGTTTCATACGGCGGGCCGTAACCTCGGCGGGGTCGCGACCGCATGCGAAAGCGATTCGCGCGGCCCCGTCGATAGTGGTTTTGTCGAGGAACACCGTGGTAGGTTTAGTCGGTATTCCGGGAGGTACATTATCTTTTAACATCTTTCTTTTACCCCGGCGAGTCCGACATAATCCCTCCGCCCGCCCCCGCGGAGGGGTATGCGTCATTGCATTCCCCCACGTAAAAAAAAAAAAAAAAAATATATAACTGTTAGGGCTTGTCCACCACCTCTAAATAGCATTTATCTGTAAGATAAAAGTCTCACCATATCTCTCTTCTTTAACCTTACAAGATTGACACAGCATGCGATGTATCTTTCGGATAACTTTTACTTGTTAGATGTGGAACTGGCCATCAGAATTTTTAAAAAAATATTATGTTCTTGCCTTGTAAATGCGCATAGACGATATAGATACTCAGAGAGCAGGAACTGGTCTTATCGAATGACATGTATGTGCAAAAGTCCTGATTTTACACATACACATACATATAGTCTCATGCCTTTATCTCCGAAGGGATGGGCAGAGGTCTATTGCATCCACATTTCGCAATAGGAGGTGAGCCTATTTCCATTTATCTGGTGGGTGGGTACAGTACCAGACTCAGTGCTGCTACTAAACATTTCTGGACGGAAACTGAAAACCTTCAGCCTGACCCAGAAAATATTTTTGTGCTTTCGTATATACTATCTTTATATATATAATGTGCGTGTGTGTTTTCGTGTTTGTTTGTAAAACCTTCTCCTAAACGGCTGGACCGATCTTGATGAAATTTTTTGTGTGTGTTCAAATAAATGGATTCGAGAATGGTTTAAATTTGTTTTTTTTTCGTGTTTACAGGACAACCTCTGTCGGAACAGCTAGTTTATATATATATATATATATATATATATATATATATATATATAAATCTTCTGTGCGTGCGTGTGTTTGTAATTAAACTCCTCCTCAACGGCTGGACCGATGTTGATGAAATTTTTTACAGGACAACGTCTGTCTGGACAGCTACTCTTTATATATAATTCTTATTTTATTTTTAATCACCCTTTACTATATTAGACTTGTCTATATAGTAAAGGGTGAATAAAAATAAAAAGCCCTTGTAATTAAAATTAAATAGATTTAATTAAGTCATATCCGAATAGAAAAATTAAAAATAGAGACATTGTTTTGGTGCTTATTACAGCTAACTTAAAGTCAACTGCCCTGTTTACGTAAACAAGGCTACGCAATTCCATAATATCTTTATTGGGCGATATTGCTCGTTTTTAAACTCTTACATTGTCTGTTATTTATTTACCGACCGTGGTCACAAGCTCAACTAAATAGTATAGACAAATAGATCAGTCAGCTTATAAACACGGCCGATGCAAAGCAATCATACCGAAACATCAAGCACCACAAGATAAACATAATGCATTGTCGCGTTAATTACCCTTTAGGATAATTATTTTTTTAAACGTTCGTAAGGGGAAGAACTTCTGTTTCGTGGAAGGCTTTACGTACATTCAAAACGGCAGAAACCCAAAGTAACAGAAAACCTCAGCTGATATCTATGGACAAAATAAGAAACGTGGCGAATATCCGACCTCATCTTGTTCAGAAAGAAAGGCTCTACAATGCGATGCAGTAAAACCATTGGGATATTCAGCGACAAAACACGAGTAAAGGTCACGCTGCATGATCCCAGCAAACTGATTTAAGTAGGTACATTTATAATGGGTCGCGTTGCCTAACAATACTCGGTCACCTGCCAAAGTCACGTTGCCTGGCAAACTTTGTAACGTGTAGCTTTAGCTTCTAAAATATTTTAGAATATACATATATGGTTCTAAAATATTGCAAAATAAACAGATCCCTATTTGAAGCATTATGCTTCAAGTATATTTATAAGTATATAATTTTTATAAAGTTGTATGAACCAAAAAAGTGAGATATTTTATGTGTACCTTTTAAATTATATATAAAGAACATCGTTACTCTAACAGCTTAACCAAAGTCCTCTATTACAGACCAGTAACAGACCGTTCCTATTGAACTAGTTCGTCCCAGGCTCATGTATAAAACAATTTAATTGTATTTCGTAGTGGTATAGGATAATACTGGTACAAGTTATAAACTTTCAGAGCGTTTACACCATGTAGCTTGCTCGGAGTGACAACGTCGCAAATAAATGCCATATTTTGAGGTCTTTAAATATAATTAATTTACTTGCGCCTCTATCATATATGTATGGAATACTATTATATTTGTAATTCTTTTACTACATATTTGCGATGATGCCACTCGGAAACGGCAACATATCGAAAATGATCTTAAGCAATAAATAATATCGCAATTCGGTTAAACATTGCGGTAAATTGATGGTATCTGGCGTGAGTTTTTATAACCTGGTATCGACAAATAAATTATTTAGTTCATGAGTCACAAAAAATTGCCTATTCGTCGAAAGGAGCGAGCAATTTTGCTGTTTGAGAACGTCTACAAGTGCATATAAAGTAAAAAAAGCACGATATGGATCATTATTTATGCTAAAAGAAAGTTTTAAAATCATAACGCACTTCTTTATTTGACAATAAACCAATCGAAAATCCCTAAAATTATTTTTAGGAAAGGCAAGCATTTATTTATCGCCTGTAGTTATGTACTTATGTATACCTACCGGCGATATATAAATTAAAATACTAAAATCTCAAGATTTAGGGTATTTATCTCTATGATTCAACAACTATAGATCATAGCTTCTTGCCTATAATACACCTCCAACACATGTATCGTGACAGGTGTGACGTAGGCGCATTACTCTCACATTTCGCCAGCTATATTTTTACTCCATGGGATAAGCTAGATTTCTTTAAAATTGGTCTTTAGAGGCTTCGGATAGACAAGATGGAAAGAAAGGCCTTAGCAACCGCAATGGGACATAACGGGCTTATATAAAAAAAAGTAAGGGTCGAGTCTATGGTATTGTACCGGACACAGTTTCAGTCTCCGTGCTTTTAATTTGAATATCTGGCAGAACATCTCTTGAATAATAATAATCACCACAACATAATATACAAACATACCCAATTAGGTTTTCTCACAGCAAAATCTGCCTAGATTTCGTCACTAAATTTGCATCCCTCAGGCGCAATCTTTTTTCTAGATAAAAGGTATGTACATTTCTGTACGCCTGGAAACAAAACGAAACGAAATTTATGATAATCGGTCGAATAGTTAAGGCGTAAAGAAAAAGAAATAAATTCGTATAATATTAATTGGGATTTGATCATACATACAGTTAAAGTCGGTAACTCGCTTCATTAGCTCCATCCAGTTAACACTTGCACCGAACCCTAAGGTCTTTCTCAGACACAGCGTTTATTCCGTAATTTTGTTTCGTTATTGGATATAAAACAATATAATGTTTTTATATAATCAGCTTCTAGCTGAGACATTTATCTTTTCGAATTATCATCTGATTGACAATATTGTTGCTACAATCAAATAGGTACCGATGATTGTGCCATCGTCAAGGTGAAAAGAGATATAATAAAAACATTAAATAAATGGATTGATTGGCAGTCAGTGAAATGACGATTGACCGGTACTTACAGTAATGTTTCTTTTTTTATTGTTACTTTATTGCGAATATTGAACTTCTTATGAAGAATTTCTTACAAAAATTTCTCAGTAGCAGGTGTTTGAAGCTGTGCCTTAAAAACATAAAGGTAATGCTTTAAGGCTTCTGATAAAAGCGGTTATAAGCAGCGGGAAATATCACTGTGAACCATTGCCAAGTCAATACAATAAATACGTCACGAGAATCCTAAACTAACAAGTACATATGTATGACAAATGTAATGACAGCAAATTAAACAATATAAGTATATCAGACTGGTATTAGTGTGGCACATACATACGTGAATTATCGCCGCGTTGCCCGATAAGGTAGGCAGAAAAGGACTATGGATTTCTAGTTGCTATGATCCTGACTATATCAGACTTGGTATTTTATTTTTAAATTTGTCTTTTATTTTCCAGCTCTAGTACCTAGTTATATCTGTAACGCGTGGAATTTTACAAACTATCAAACAACAGCCACGAAGAACACACAAATATTTGTGGATCAAACAAATGTTTGTTTCGATTGGGGATGGAACCGCTCGTTGCTAGGCGCTTTGGCGAGGTGATCACTCAAACCCATACGCATCAGTGCAGTCAATACTCTCACCACATTCTGTCAGAATGGTAACAATTGCAATTACTTTACATATTAATAACAACGGGATATTGAAAACGAGATAAAATAGTATGCTTTATCTGCAATGATAAAAAATATAAGGCACTATTTGCTAAAGATTACGCAAAATACCGTTAGGTTATTCGAATAGTTCCCACAAGATAAGAATATCAGCAACCTTTCCTTAATGTTGGCTAATTGACTATTTTCTGATCTCGGATATAAATAGGCCTCCTTGACGCAGGTGAGTACCTATCGTATTACGTTCTAATGGACTTTCCAGGCAAAATGAGAGACAAGTTTTTGCAATAAGATATCATTATCCAGTGTCCGTACTTTGTCGATTAGTTTTTTCTAGAGAAGGTCTTATTTTATATACATTAGAATTTAAATTACATTAGCTAGGTAAATGTAGAACTGATTCGCTTTTCTTTATTACAGACAAAAATACAAATAATTTATCTTTATAAATTATATACATAATATAAACAATTCTTTAAAACTAACTTATACCTAAAATATTATGAAACAGAGAAATAAAAAAGAAAACTAAAACCCTCTAATAGGCGTCATAGAATTCCTCCGCATCACAGTCAACTGGTAGTGTGCCCAGAAGACTGGCAGCATTGCCACGTTGAATGGCAATGCTTATCCTTTCCGCGAAATAAAGGCCAGCCCTCTGGTCACGGGAAGCGTCGATTAACCTTTTCGCTATGTCTCTATAAAGAGCACGAGCACTGGGACCCCATGACCCTAGCGTTTCGACCCCAAACGGCTCAAAAACATAATCCCCTGCCAGGTTTTTGTATTTGCGCCGCTTGAGAGTCTCCGCGTATGCAGCAGCAGCACCAGCACAACCCGCCGTACTGGGAAGATGTGATGGCGCAAGGGTGTCTACACACGTTGCGTCCCACACCAAGGGCCTACCCATCTTCCAAGGCATCAATGACATACCGTCCGGTCTCTTTCCATCGTCACGCGCCAAACCATTAGGTTCAAGATGAGCTGGCACGCCGGCGGTGACAAGAGCACGACGGATAATGTCATTAAGGTTGGCGTGCCGCGAAAAACGACCGGCACTCCTGCTACATGATAGGCCATGGTGGCCAAGGCCATCGACGGCTTCACCACAGTGACATCGATGCGGAGAAACACATGGAGCACCTAAACGAAGGCAAGAAGCGATGCGGAACGTTGTGTCATCCAACATAGTGCCTATGTTGGACGATGGGAGTGCTTGAAGCCAAAGACCCGATTCCCATTCCCCCACAGCCAATAAACGGGCACGCTCAGCAACATTAGGAGATGTGTTCATGAGATGTTCTCTCACCATGTTGCAGAGCGGCCCGTCCCACCGACTCTGAGAGAATAGATCGGATGGCAAATCAGAGCTTGGACAGATCATTTTCCAAGCGTTCACTGCATCGGACTTGCACGACACTTCCGAATTAACCAGTGTGGGAGCTAAAATTTTCCTGGTCAATTCTTCAGTGCAGTGGACCGAAGACAGGAACGCCGGTAAACTGACATCACTAATTTTGCGAACGCCGAGGCCACCCAAGCGAACTGGTAGGGTTGCCTGGAGCCACACACGGTCGTTCATGGCCAAATTTAAAATTTTGCTAAGTGTATGCCGAATAGTATTGTCAATTTTATCCAAAAGTATTAAATGCTTCCAAAATTGAGAGGATTGGAGGGCATGTGTGAATTTAGGAACGAAGAGGCAAAAACGCTAGGTATAGTTTGAATATAAAAATTCCATACTTCGTTTGCGAGTAAAAATATTCGTGAGAAAGGTGTCTATTTAAATAGGCAAGTCTGCTGTTGCAGGTTATTGGATGACGGCAGACATTAATGAGCAGGTTAGCTTTTGGGAGTAGGTACCAACCTTTTACAGACTACCAGCGTCAGAGTTAGTAACATTATTTTAGAAAAATAGCTACAGAAATGTATATGAAATATATTACGTCAAATAATATAACACGAAAACCACTGTTACTGCTTGTCTTGATTTATATTGAAATCGTCTGGTGAAGTTATTAAAAAACTGTAATTTCTTGATATCATGACTAAACGCTGGTAACGTGTAATAAATTTGCTCTTATACTTGAAACAAGCGTAAGAGCAATTAAGTATTGTCACGTTGGCGTATGCCATGCCTTGGCGTCATTCGATTCTAATAGAAAAAAATCTATTGAAATTCCTTGTTAGGATATTTTTAGTATGAGTATCAAATCTAAAAATATATTCGGCTCTTCAGCTATTACGTGCCACTTAAGATAAAGTGGATGAAATATGAGTATAATATACTTTTACTTATCTCTTCGGGATGTTCATCCGCGATTCTATGTAATAAAGGTTCTTCATATCATAAATACTGCACACAAATAGTAGTTTATAACTCCGAATATATTCGAACAAATAACTAAGTAAAACTGGTTTCAATATTTTGAACAAAGCGTGCACGCCAAATTAATGTTGGTTTTGTGTTTTCACTGTTGTCCTCTCATAACAAACTCGACACAACTATCAAACAATTTAATTAATCGGTATGCATTTATTCATAAGCATTTTACAGCACCCAGAAAAACATTTAGTGAAAGGACCTGAACCGAATCGATATGAATGAATAGATTTGCCTAGAGAAGTATAACACTCATACAGTAAACTAAGAGTTATATCATTGTTACTGGGTTTCACTCAAGGAACCGAGTGGACTTTCACATGCCGTTCCTTTAATCTAATATAATTATAATAATAATATTCTATCACATACACACAACACCATCTAGCCCAAACTAAGCAGAGCTTGTACTATGGGTACTAGACAATGGATAAACATACATATATGCCTTTTTTTGTAAATACGTACATATTATACATAGAAACACCAAGACTAAGACAAACATACATACATGTTTACACACAAATGTTTGAATTGTGCGGGAATCGAACCTGTGACCTCAGGCGTGACAGTCGGTTACACTAACCACTAAGCCATCGAGGCCGCCTATCTTTAATTCCTTTTGCTAGAACTTAGTAATGGAGGGGAGAGGTTATATCGGACTCACCCGGGGAAACATGAGGACGAGTGATGACCTTTGCATTACAAGCTTTCATAGGTCACGGTAAAATAAAAATAAAGCTGAATCTTGACGTGACCGTAACCTTTGACTATCCCTTTAACAGCGAAACAAACTCGCAGCCATATACATACATAGGTTGCTTACATAGCTGCGAGTTCCACGTAATGTTCTCGAGAATGCGTGAAGTTTACAAACTAGCAGCCCAGATCTAATCCTTCTTTCTCATACTTAAAAGAAGGTCCAGCAGTAGCACAGTGCACTACACAACAGGGTTTATATTATTCTAGGCTTTGCCCCCGGCTTCGCTCGCGTAAATGTAGGTTAGACAAGTAACAGTACTTTTTCTGGATGAAAGGTACCCTATGTCTTTTTTGTTCCCCTGACAACGTGTATGCAAAATTTTATGATGACCAGTCAAAAAGTGTAGACGTGCATACTTCGATATCCGCTTGTCTGAATAAATAAACTTTTTGTCAGAAGCAACGTCACCGAGGCTATTTGTCATAGAAAGTTGAATTTTATTTATTCTAGTTCAATATTGGTTCAACATATTTCAGTTTGAGCAACTTTTTCAGTCTATATTTGATTTCATGAAGCATTAAGTTGAAATGAAATGGTAGTTACACTGACTGTCATTTTATAAACTGTACATGTTTCGGCTTACTAAATGCAGTTAAATAAAGTGATATTTTTTATAGACATGCCCTCACTTCTCTGTAGGACGGGCAGAAATAAAATATAGCCTCTCATTGCCTTACCTTTGTTTTGAAATGCCACATAATAGGGCGAGTCATTAGCTAAACTCATCTACTGGCTACATTCACATATAGACTCCGTGGTCCATTAAGAGTTTAAGCGAAATCCAATAACACTTACAGTTTATACGGGTCTAAAGAGACAATGCATAAATTATGATAAGCTAGAACTGCAGTGTCGTTTTCCCTAATATATACAGACTGCTAATAATCACACTAGAATAATGTAAACGTAACGCATACGTTCTAGAGCTACACGGGCGATGTAAGTACCGGCTACCCACTTGTTCAGCTGGTACCTACATCACTGCTAACGATTGTTAACACAATGTAATGATTAATTCTAGCTAAGTCGAGAAATCATGACATTAGATACATCATTTCTGTAATGGTTATAATATACAAAATAGGATAACAATATTAAATTTGTATTCAATTTGGTCGGAAACACTTATTTAAACGCGTAAAGATATTTAAAAAAACAGGTATACAACTAAAATCAATAATACGTAATCAAATGATATACTATGGCATTACAGGACAAGACATTTTAATAAATTAAACTAATCTGAAAATATAATTATTAAGGTCACCGTTACAACAAAACAAGCAATCATTACTACAATACCGTTTTAAATTCCATTACATGCTATTACGAACTAATATATAGCTTCGACGTCGACGTCAGAGATACTCGAACGCGTCAAACAAATAGAGGGTGCTTGACGTCGGACCGACTCTTCAAATGGACTGACGAGGGCAAGGGTAATGAGTAGGCATTTTTATAATCGAACGCACTTGATCAGCTAGGCTCGTTTATAGGCCTCGCCTAGATGGGCTCTAGATGAGTGTTTACTGTCTGTCTACGAGGGTTTACGAGGCTCGCGTTTAATATATATGCTTTCATCCCTTGCTGATCGAGTAAAATTTTCTAATCAGAGGAAAATTAATATCAAACCGACGAGAAATCTATTCATATGTCAAGAGTTGATTTGCTTATTTATTTTACATGTGATCACTGATAAAAGACTAATGATAGCTTTAGTTGGAAAAGCGACGACACAGTTTGTCGATGTTGCAGGTTCAAGAATTGTCTTTTTCTTCGCTTATAATTTATATTTCACCTTAACATATTGTTGTTTTTTACGTTTGGGTATGCTTTAACGCATGTATCTCCGCGGGGCGACGGAGAGGTTATGTCGGGCTCACCGGAGAAAAGATACCCCGGTGATACCGACTAAACCTACCACGGTATTCCTCGACATAACAATAGACAGACAGTCACATGCAATCGCGACTCCGCCGTGGTTTAAAAAATACTTCCTCCACCGTCCCCCTAAGGGAAAAAGACACGACACAGAGCCGAACGTGGGAATACGCACGCTGCCTCTCAGACCTAGTACTGATCGGGTGGCAAGCAGACCCACGCAGCCCACCACCCCCAGGTCAAACCTCAGGGTCGCTATAGGTCATCTCGCGCTCTCCGGCGCCCGGTTCTGCGGTTGAGGAGAGGGTTTAAGCGCTCCCTCTCCCGCTCCACCACCTCCTTGATGGAAATTACTTCCTCATAAAAGGAGGTGACGGCGTTCCACGATTTCTCACTCCGGACCATAGACTGAACCACGACCGGGAGTGAGAGGGCAGCCAGTCCGATTGCCGCGATCAACTCACGGCGCTGCGATGCCCAGACGGGGCATTTCGCCAAAGTGTGCAGCGCCGTGTCCACAACAAAATTGCGGCAGTTGTCGCAGTTATGACATCCGGGCGTCTCCTGCCGGCCTATGCGACACAGGAACTGGCTAAAACAACCGTGGCCAGTCATTACCTGTGTCAGCCGGAAGGTGAGGGCATCATGCCGTCACCTTAACATATACTCAGATATAAATCTAAATATATTATCGTTGTCGATCCTAAAACTTAATTTTCAAACACGCTTGTAGCCAGTTGTAAGATTAAAAATCGATTCTTAGACCTTAAAAAATGATATGGCACTGAATACAGTAGAGTACCTTTGGATTAACATTGTAGCTTCAGTTACTTACCTAACATCTGGACGTTAATAAGTGTTACTATGTGACTTAAATAATTTTTGACTTCGACTATTATAATTCGACATTTACAATACTCCCTCTAACTACCTAACTACCTACTAACCTGTAAAACAATATCCCCTCTGTATGGCATTTTTAATCGAACTGATCTATTTCTTAAAAGCGGTCTCTCACTACTATTTGATCTATTTAACTGGCTGAGTACCAAACTTTATAGCCTTTGAGCTAAAACCAGCAACATCTACCTATACAGTTAAAATCTAGTTTGGGCCAAAATCAATATCTTTGGTAATGTAATATACAAAAGCATTATATGAAAGCGTATATTTCGGACACACTTTATAGCGCCTTAACACTAATTACTTTATCCTCACAAAGCGTTCCACTAAAATATTGATTATCTTCTAAACAGCCACAAAAGCTGCTTTACAAGACACGACACGACCACGATTTTGCATCGACTAAAAAACACATGGAATTGGTTTTAAGACTATAATCAAACCGTAAAAGATAACGAGATCCCACTAGAATTAATACACATTGATACCGGGTTTTCCCTATATTTAGAATAAACTTGTTGTTTATATTTTAAACAAAAAAAGATACACTCATCGACGCAGAACCTACACAGTTATCTATACCATGCATTGTGGGTTATTTTGGCTGTGATGACACTATACGTTAAATTTGATTTCGTTAACCTTCAATTCATGAGGTATTCATATATCTGGCTATAGTTTGTCAATTCTTAGACTCTTTTTCATAGTAGGATAGTATTGGACTGCGTAACCATCTGATAATAAATCGTTTGAGTATCCAGTACTGTAAGCTACAGGTTCAATGCAGGGAACCATAATCTCCAGAATGTCTGCTAATATTAGCATAACCATTATACGCCTTTTTAGTAAGTTGTTTTTTGTAAATGTGTAACTGACTCTTAGTCAATTAATATCTAAGTATAATAAGTGTTTGTTCTTATTAATAAAGATACTCTCAGATCAATAAAATTATCACAGGCTAGGCTGATATTTTCAGTACAATAATATCAGCCTAGTTTTTAATCACCTCACTGCTAATCACGACGACCTCCTCTAGCAAGAGAACTTTCTAATAAAATATATCTATTTTACTATTGGGAAGCTTTATAATCAAGGCAAACATTATAGCGTCGATAATCGTGTAATGTAAAAGGACTGCATAAATAAACTAAGATTAGAGGGAAGTAAAGCGGTGATTTATAGATGTTATGACGATGTAATTATATGTTTGTTTACGTAATAATACCTTTGTGTTGTGTTGTTAGAGGATAATTTTCAATTCAAATGAAGACGCCACGGTAATCTGCTGTACGTCATTCCTTAGTCTGTTATTATTTCAGAGAAAGGATTGTATGAAAACATATTTATTTGTATTTCTTTAAACTTGTAGGTTTAAAGTGATGAAGGTTTTTAGTACTCAAACAATTGGCGCACAAACTCTGTGTCGCGGAGGATTACATGACATACAATAAAAAAAAACAAATTCAGACCAGACCGAATTTTCTGTCACGCCGGCTAAACTTAACAGACTTAGACTGGCCTTCTGCGTAGGAGACATTATAGTGCATAAGTGTGTACGCAAACACAAGTGCACTCTCTGATCCTTAATCTCATAATCCGATGCATGCATTACGACACGATTGGAGAGCGATCAAGCGCAGGACTAATGGCTATACCTTTGTTCCGAGGTAGGGGGTACATGATGTATCATCGCCAACTTCCTAACTCCAGAGATACGAAGTTGGCGGTGTTACATACCCGAATTGAAATCTCAATTGCAGCCCTGGCTACTATTAGGATTTCTTAGGAAAAAACCAAATAGTTCAACTTTTTGTTGCCACAATCTGGGATTCGAGCCCTGCTCTACATGAGTACAGCGTCGTTGACGCATGCACTACCGCTACGACACGAAGCAAACCCAGAAATAACCATCATGTGTGAAACACAAATAATTGTTCTATGTGTGATTCGAACCCATAACACCCGGTTGCCGGCTGCACTATCCGATACTACCATAGCGTCAAACATTTATATAACGTGTGAAGTGGTTAAACAATATCTCAATAAAGAACAAAGCAGGTTTATGCTTTGTTCATAATAATATAACGTTGTTCAAACTCCTTGTCAGTGCACACAGGTATTTCCTCTTGTCAAGTAAACGACAAACGGTATACGGAAGGCACGCCTTCTCCAATCTTTGAACACATCCGTACATGTCTGTAATGTTTCTGACTCGCAAATACCGCATGCTACCAGAATAGTGCACTTTGAAATATTAGTATGAGAATGTGTAACTTTACTAGACTTGGACGGGTATAAAAGTTTGGTATAGTGCACTTTGTCAAGTTAAACAAATATATTTTGTCATGCATGCTGCGTTAGCGCAGCAGTAGTGAAGGTGACTGCTGTACTTGAGGACCGAGGTTCGATGCCCGCATCAAGCAAAATTTAATTAGGTTTTCTAGACTTTCAAAGCACAGAAAAAGCACAGAGTATGTGTCTGTGTCTGATAGATGGCAATAGGCTCGCCCTTATTACGCAGGACCTTATATCATAGCTGTCAAAATATGAGTGTAATACCATAGTTAATTATTATACTTATGTATACCTACCTCTTAGACGACATCCCCGATACTATAACTATACAGTGTGTATAATAAACCCTGTCCGATCCGTTAAGGACTTGTTTCTCTCTTAATAAACATGCTAAGAGAAATAACAAAAGAAATCTATATCATCGTAAAACGTCTTCATAATATTTTTAAGTAGAGTATAGATCAGCATTTTACCCTTAAATTACTGAAATTTCGCTCAGTCTAGCAACACTCTAATAAACTTGACAAGGATGCGGAGCGTGGTATACTTTTGGAGGCATTTCTTAAGGCGTAGGTAGGTAGGCGCGGCGTAGCGCGGCGCGGCATCGGTGAACCTTTATGAACTTAAGTGATACCTAGGTATTATGATTAATGAGTTGTCGGTGTTGCCATGGGTAATCTATAAATATATTATTTTAAATAAATTAAATTTACTGGGGTAATTTTTTTGATCGATTTTTATAAAAGGTTGTCAATTACATACTCATAATAAACTACTTTATAACACCATATATAGGCATATATAGGATATGACAGGGTTTATTATACACACTGTATATATGCTGACACCCGTATATACAGACATATGTGTGTATAAGTTATTTTCTTAGGTATCCTAATGACACCGTTCTGAGGACACTAACCTATACAGGCAGTATACACAATTTTAAGTGCCAATTTACCATTTTCTGTATATAAAAAGATACACAGTGCCGCTAAAAGCGCTTGGAAAAGCAATTTTCCAATTAGGCGGTGCGTGTGATACGTGGATAACACGAAAGTCTACCTTAACTTCAGTGTTTAAATTAAGGTCATGTATATTTATTGTACATTTTTGAGGATAAAGTGGCTGGTCATTATATTATAGCTTTTAATTAGCGTAGTCAGGATTTATAGAGAGGGTAACACACAAGTATGGAACTAACGCCGTATGTACTTTTCTTAGCGGAAGGATTTGAATTAGTAGTGTTCAAAACCGCTATATTAAGATAGCACGCTACGGACTATAAACTATATTTTTCTAGCGCGCTATTTTATACGCTATGTTATAGCGCGCTGCGCGGGCACGCTAGTAGCATCACAGAATATGGTAGCGTGGAACCGTCCAGAATGAAACCTTGAAATGTGCTATTTCAACTGTGGAGCGTGTTTTGTAAAATACAATTATAATCTAATAAGTAATAGGCAAAATAAATTCAATGAACTCTCCTTCATACTTTTGACCTAAGGGACTGTCTATAATTTATTGACTGTGACTACTGATAACGTAAACAATGATAATACGTCATACAGCGAGCGGTAGCACGCGGCGACTGACTGACTAGCGTATCTATCTACTATCTGGCGCGCTGGTCGTTTTACCACGCTATGCATAAAAGACTAGGCATATATAGCGCGACGCTATTTCTAGCGCCAAGATTGAAACGATGTATCACGCGCTAGGCGTTAAATAAATATAGCGTGCTACATTATGACGCTATGTGCTATATTAACCACCACTAATTTGAATTAGACACTTTGATTTGGTGCCGTGTCTTATGAACTCGATTCTAAATTATATATGGCGATCTTAATCGAGAGGCCTTACAATATGTATACTGTGGGTATTGGCGTGTGTAAAATGTCAAATGTTAGTAAAAAAAACATACATACCTTTTCACCGACAGTAAAGCAACATTTGGTTTTTGGCTTCGCTCTTCAGTGAGGTGCAATACTAGTTTGACTAAGAAGTCAAACTGTTCATTATATGCAGAATCTTGAGTTATTTAGGTGGTATCCTAAACAAAATAAAATGCCACTTACCTCTCATTCACTAGTACTATCTACTTAAATAATGAAATAAACATCCATTTTTTATTACAGTAAATAGTTTTGGATATTTGTTACTCTAGTACCGACTCGTAAAACTGCTGATCGGAATTGGCTAAAATTGTCATTCAGATAGACCAGACCCTAAATAAACTTATAAAATACTTTTTATTCCACTAATGCGTTAGATTCACGCAGGTAAATGAAAATAAAAGTAGCCATTATTTCTTATTATAAGTTTCATGACAATTTAACCTACACTAAAATAATGTTATGAATAATAAATATATGTAATGTTTTAATATGTATGTAGAAAAAGCTAATACTACGATTATATTTAACCATCTACTACTAACCAATCTATGAATACTGGTAATGTGTATATTTATTTACGCAACATAGAAAATCAAATTTCACTATAAGCAATCCAAAGCAATCGTAAAGTTACATACACCGCTATTCACGTGTGTCTTGTACATGTCTCTTAAGCAGTTCCTAGTTTTGGGCGTATATGATAAGCAAAAGGTAGCACTGTGACACGTGTACATAGGACGGAATAAAGTCCCATACCTCGTAAGCAATGAGGAACATTTTGTAGGAAACATATTCAGCGGCCTTATATCTCGTGGTTGCAACGTGACTCGACATTTTTTGTTGACTCCCGTTCGACTAATCCCTGCTTCGCTTAGCTTGATAGAGCTCTAACAACTTTTGAAAGATCGTTCAAATATATTATGCTCTCTGTCGTAATCGAAGCCTTAGAATGCAGCACGCTTGGTAAAACGAGGTAACTGTTTAAACCAAGCTGCCATTAAAATAGTATATTATATTCTAAGGTGACTGTGGTGGATGTATAACATACTGGTTTTTCGCCACGGCTTTCTTCACGTTAATACAGATACAAATATTTGGTAGATACCAAAGGCTGCCCGAAGAAAGGCTCGAATATATGGATGTCTTAAATATAATAAAAAAATATCATTAAATAAAATTGTGCTCAATACCAGTAGTCCATAGTAAATATTATAAGTGGAGAAGTAATTTTTAACAACACGTTATTCTAAATATCAATTTCAAGATCAGATAAACGAACGGACACAACCATGAGATATAAGAGTTACTTACCCACTGTCCAGTCTATTTCCTGATGTACACAAAGCTTAACTTAGCCCAACATTACGTGGCATTCTTGTTCCGTCGTAAATATTTATTTTGTTAACACTATACAGCCGAGTGGGTTCGTAATGTACGTCCTAAACTAACAATAAGTGCGCATAACTGAAGGCAGCATCCCGTCGTTGTTATGTACCGGGTCCTCAATAAAGCTGAGAAAATACACAAATTGGGGAAGATCTGTGTGTACTGGCGTTGTATCTGGGTTACGGTACTCTGGTCCATTCATATAGGACGTCGACACGAAAAAGAGAAGACAAGTGTCAATAAGATTTGCTACGTAAGGGATGCGTAGGTACTGTTAGTAAATCTACCTTTATTTATAACGCTGCGGAGGCACACAAGCATGCCTCCTGTGATAAGAAGCTGTTATCCGAAACCTTTCGATGCCTGTATCAACAAGATATGCATGTGGTGTTTAAACAATATCAAGCAAAAAATCGTAGGTGTTATGTGTGGTATTGAACTTAGGTTTAAAAACCTTGTTGTTTGTTGACGGCACAGACGCCGTAGAGCGCAAACGGTGACCTCGCCGCTGCCACTAGTTAAAAACCCACTAACAATTTTTCTGCGTCTGGTTATACTTTGTGTCCGTTAATTATATGTTAATCCCTAATGAAAGAGATTAAACATATAAATAAAATATACTTTACTTGGATATAAACATTGATTAATCACTTAAAGCTAAAAACTAAGGTATGTTTACATTTAAGTTCTATTGTAATACTTTTTTTATAATGCAAACAATCTGATTATAGATAATTTACATCAAATAGTAGCCTCATAATCAAAACAGTTTTAATGCACAATAATTCTGAGTGTCCGCATCTTCAATATAATTTCAATCAAACCCCATGGTCGAACCTAGTCATAATTTAGAACACTAAAAGCAGTTGACTTTCAGGCGGCGTGCCTATGGCAGCTGAGCGATGTCCTTTATTATGCTGTTTGCCTCAATTCAGATACGAAACGAATGGCTAGATAGATACTCAAACAAACAGCGACAAAGGAATGCAATCTACATTCAATTTTGCCTTTAGATTTACGGAACTCTGAAACGGTTTTAATGATGAATTTATCAGGAAACGCTATTTTCACCAAAACCGGCGATAGGGAATGTAATTTGCACATTAAAACTGTACTTTTTTATATAAATTTATTATTAGGTATTTGAGGCGCTCATAACCAACTGGATATGAGCACTGCAAATGCACTCACTGATTGGTAAATGATTATCGGGATACGCTATTTTCACCTACAAAAATAATAAAACACTACCTTATGGCCGCGGCTTCGTTCGCGTAAAAGTAGGTTAGGATAGGTTTAGTTCGGGCACGCCACGATCGTGGCGGTAAGTCCCGTGTTTGAGGAGTGGCTGGAGAGGCGGCATGGCGCCCTCACCTTCCGGCTGACACAGGTTCTGACTGGCCACGGATGTTTTGGCCGGTTCCTGTGTCGTATACGCCGGCAAGAGACGCCCGGTTGTCACCACTGCGGCGACTGCCGCGACGTTATTGAGGACACGGCGCTGCACACTTTGGCGGTTTGCCCCGCCTGGTCATCGCAGCGCCGTGATTTGATCGCGGCAGTCGGATCGGTTGCCCTCTCGCTCCCGGCCGTAGTTCAGTCTATGGTCCGGAGTGAGAGGTCGTGGAACGCCGTCGCCTCCTTTTGCGAGGAAGTGATTTCCATCAAGGAGGCGGCGGAGCGGGAGAGGGAGCGTTTAAACCCTCTCCCCAACCGCAGAACCGGGCGCCGGAGGGCGCGAGATGACCTCCAGCCACCCTGAGGTTTGACCTGGGGGTGGCGGGCTTTGTGGGCCTGCCCGCCATCCGTTCAGCACCAGGTCCGAGAGGCGGCGTGCGTGTTCTCACGCGCGCCTCTGTTTCGTGTCCGTCTCCCCCTTTAGGGGGAGACAGTAGGGCTTTTATTTTTAAGTAAGTACCTATCTTATTGGGTAGGTCTTATTGCGTAGGGGCCTGCCGTTTCATACGGCGGGCCGGAACCTCGGCGGGGTCGCGACCGTATGCGAAAGTGATTCGCGCGGCCCCGTTGATAGTGGTTTTGTCGAGGAACACCGTGGTAGGTTTAGTCGGTATTCCGGGAGGTACATTATCTTTTTAACATCTTATTTTACCCCGGCGAGTCCGACATAATCCCTCCGCCCGCCCCCGCGGATGCATTCCCCCACGTAAAAAAAAAAAAAAAAAAAAAAAAGGTTTAGTTAAATCCATCTTAGAGGCTGGATCCCGACATATCCCCATCGCCCGCCCCTAAACCGGCGATAGGAAATGTGATATGCATATTACCCAGCGTAAAAAAAAATAACAGTACTTTTTATATAAATTTAGTATTTGAGGCGCTCATAACCAACTGTATATGAGCACTGCAACTGCACTCACTGATCTGTAAATGATTAGCGAGGTTATGGGTTATATAACTTTAATTGAAATTGATGGTTTTTGATTTAAATATATTTATATTATTAAACACCGTAAGTAGTAACCAAAAGTATGTTAATATTGATACAGATTAAATCAGAATCAGATATCACAATGAGTTTGTTTGATTAACGTTGGGTGCGGTCAGTCTATAGATGGGTGACCACTTAGTGTTATTTCATCTGAGCGTCTCCGTGCTTCGGAGCGTAAATGGATAGGTTGGATTAGTAATAGTACTTTTTTCTGGATAAAAGGCACCCTATGTTCTTTTCTGTACGCCTGACAATGCGTATGCGAAATTTCATGACGATCAGATGAGGCGTAAAAGTGTAAATTAAAATTAAAAATTAAAATTAATATATGTTTATTCTAATAGGTAACAAAGTAACACTTATGAAAGTCAAAGTTACACTTATTAATGTGAATTTACATTTACATGTTGCTATGTTCAGCAAAGTAAAGGCGTAGAACCAATGAGAAGAACTGGTAAGAAACTCACGGCTACTGTTTTCAATCGCCAAGTTTACAGTATTGTATAATTTACAAGTCTTTTCTATAAAGAGCTGCAATCATTAAACCACTTACCACTCATAAAACACTCAAACAATAAGTAATATTTCAAAGTTACCCTCTAATAATAGTTTATAGTATAATAGGAGCATTTACCTACGTGTATACAGACTAAAAACTACGCGAGACCATATTGCAGTCCGAAAAGAGAATATAAAAATATTGCCAGAATTCACAAAACTAAGACCGCAGTCACCACAAGTAGCACCCGTTCACGAGTACGACGCACTCGCCAGCCATCGTCCCCTTCACCATATTAAAGGGAAGGGGATGACTCGATCCACGTCGCCACTACAAGCAATGACATTTGAATGAGCATGACGATACTTGGGATGTGAACCCAGACGAGAAAAGTAAAACAAAATAACAAATGTTCATATCTTACTCCACACATTTTTACATTATTTAGTAATTATGTTTATATCATATTTACTTGCACATTTACATTACATTTTTAAGTCTATTTAATTTTTATATGTTTAGACACTAGGTGCCGGCGTCACTAAATTGGATTTCGCAGAATACCAATGTTGCGATATAACAATCGCAACGTACGCTGAGCGAAGTCCAAATTTTGGCACCGATGGGACACACACTTTCTCATGACTTTTTATACATAAGTTAAAGTTAAATAATTGAATGTTTGTAATTGTATAGCTACTCACTGACAAATGACAATACTGCCAACTGCCTTGAATTGGATGAAGGCAGTTCTCGACTTCCGTTAAGTCAAACGGAACGTATGATGTTGTCAGTGAGCAGAAATTAATTTATAGTGTTAGTATTTGTTTTATTTTCTAGTTATATTATTATTCTGTACTTTGGGTCTGTTTTATTTTGTATCTATTTAATTTTTAATTTATTTCTCCATGTTTTGGGTGTGCCCTTTTGTGAGCCTGAATAAATATTTTTCTTTTTTTCTTTCTTTCAAATGGTACTACAAATGATCACGAATTGTTCTTATTTGACATTGTAAATTTTTACTTAATTTTTTCTTGACTGAGTGGAATAAAAATGCAAATTCGTAACAAACAAACCTACAGTCGCATTAATAATTTAAGTTAGGATAGTTATCAAGACAAGCTTATTAAATGCCAAAGTCTACTACTTTGGCACTTAATAAGCTTTTAATTTTATACCAGTTGATTATTTTAATGACTTTTTGAATTGATTACGACATAATAAAAATCGGTATTGAACTGTACGTTTGCATACAAATTGTTAATACATAATTAATCAAGAATTATTCATGTATTCCCTAGTTCCCAAAGTAGTCCAGATGGACCCCAGGGATCCACGGGAGACTCGACGGGAGTCTACGTTGGCGTGACAAAAAAATGGGGATTCACAATTCGTAAGCGAAAATTTATTTGCTTTCGGTAGTGATGAACTAAAATGTTGGCTTAAATTCACCAATCAATGTAGCCAGATAATATTTGAGGAATACCACTCGCTGAAGACACGGAAATTCCTTTAAAAAAAAATAGTCATCCCGTAGAGATTTGATCAAAAGGGGGACCACCGGAACCAGCTAACTTTTGAAACTGGTCTATGAGAAAAAAGTCTGGTAACCTTTGATGTATTTGGTTAAGGATTATTTTAAAACATATTTATCACTTGAACAGGCATATACCGAGTGTGGGTATTATTTGTAACAATCTAATATGACAAATGAGGCAAGAAGCTAAGCATGTCACGTGTTCAGTATATAAAGCACATCTTAAATTAAGACACAACACAAAACTAAACCTATAGCATTAATAATAAAGATATCACTATCGTCCTTCAAACACAGCACCTTTAAATTTACAAACCAACGACATTATAGATGCTAAATAACAATTCAAAGGGTGCGGCACCGTTCCCTGTCGAGAATAAGTCACCTGAATAATTTAGATCGGTGTTCTTTCCTGAGAGTTGGAGTTATATCTCGCATTTAATCTCCTAACTTGGGACCTGGTCTCGTTGGATTAACAAAATTCACTAAGTCGCCCATTCCTAATTACGTCTGTCTTTTGAGAATATTAATTATGGAACTCGAGTTGGTAGGACTTTGAAAATAATTCGCAAGTCGTACTAGGTAATCGAGATGCTATTGTCGCTATATTTCGACACTTTGTATGATAAGTAAGAAGTTAAGTGGAAATTTATTTGTCAGAACTTTCTAGATTCCGATTCGTTACGAGGAAAATTAGGGTTTTTATGTTCCGTTTCAGGATTGTAATAAAATGTTATTAGCTTTAAATAAGATATGAGAAAATTTTCTCTAGGCACCTTAATATTTTTGTTTTTATTCTGATTGAATCGTTTGTTATTTTAGGTCTCCTAGTAACAGTTGCAAAAGGCAAGTGATGTGCACTAAGTTTTAAAAACCTAGAGACGTAAAAAAAATTTTAGACAAAATGTGTCATATGTGTATTTTGTGAAGTATCTGACTTATGACATAAGTAATCACCTCCTCTTACCAATGCACTTAGCCTTTTCTTTTTTAATTTATCAGATCAACTCAAAAGTATTCATAAAAATTCTAGACGTTCAATTTCAGCTCAATATTGTACGTGCAAAAAATATCGCTTCCCAATAGTAATTTTTAGCCAACATTTAACAAGTTAATAGTTTAAAGTTCTGCAAGGTGAAAATTTAAATAAATGAATTGTTCTAATAATTCTAAACTATTCTAGTTTTACTTTAAGTTAACATTTCAAAAATTTGTAAAGTCCTTTGTGACCGAAAGATGATCTGAAAAAGGAAATATTGTCAGATTCGCCCAATTGACATAAAACGCAAGCACTACAATGATTGAGCTAACTTGAAAAAGTAAATAGCAATAATGCTAACCACAGTTTAGAAAGGTACTCATAAGTAAGAAACTGTAAATAAAATATAAATACTGAAACTTTATGCTAATTGTAATAAAACAGATTAAGGCGTTAATTCTGTTCTTCTTTCAACTTTTACTTTATAATTTCTGATGGGTTGCCATTACTGCTTAACCGGTCATGTCGCGGCTGTCACCGTCGCATTATGGGTTCGATACTTATACGGCACTTGACAGACGGACACGAGCCCTAAAATAATCATTATTATTTGATTTCTGTTTTTAGTGCATGTGTAAATATTTTAGCTTAATATTATTAATAATTTAAGTACCATCCAAAAAAAGTTGTTCCAAGATTGGATGTGCGTTATGTGTGTAAAAGTCTTAATGACAGCGAAAGAGCAAGTAAAGTTGGATATTAGAAAAATATTTTAGAACATTTTATTATGAATATGAAACAAGATAAAGTTGTAATACGCTTAAAAAATTAGGTCTAAATAACTTTAGCTGTACATAAGAATAGGCCCCGTTATCTTCTTCAATGGTGGTCGTCTGTAACGAATCAAAACGAAAATCATTAACTTCGTTTGCAATTCAAATTATTCTTTGTGAACTTAGTTCGAACGGTTGTTAATTAAATTATCTAAAATTCAAAGAAGTTCAACAGTGTTCTGCTAAAGTGACGGTAATTTACGAGAAACTAGGAAATATTGTCCTACGTATTGGCTGGTCTGTAGTTCAGTATTTCGCAGTTTGAATTCTTTTTGGAATATACTTTTAAACTAGTAGTGTACATTAAGGTAAATGAGAGACGCTTTCCTATCATATGTAATTTTTCATTACCTGTATGTCATTATTATATTGTATACACATTGATAATGATAGTATTGCACGCTACTTGCGTAATATGTTGTTAAAACATAGCCTTTTTACCCAGGGATTGTATATCTTTCTATCACTTTACATCTTTATAGTATAGATACAAAGTCTCACGCCTATATAACCAATGGCATAGGTAAAAATGTGTAACACCTTCATTTCGCTAACTATTTTAGTTACCACACAATAGGCGGCGCATATTGCGGTCTACCAAGCACATTTCTTGACATATGATCACACACGATCACACGTAAACATATACACAAATATGACCTCGCGACCAACTAAGCAGCTTTACTTTTCGATATTATAACCGTTTGCTAAATAAATATTTTGCACGTAAAGTTTGTGCGGTTTTTCCTAAACAAAGCTCACATACTGTTGGTCCCAATGTTGCGGTATCGTGGCCAAACTTTGTAACCGAAGGAGTTACGCAGACGGTCAGGTATACTCAGTCGGGTTGTTAAGTAACATAACTAATATTTGATGTTATCACATATGGCCAAGGTTGGATGTAGCTGGCGGGTACAACTTCGTAATAAGTATGTAATATTGATTTAGTACAAGCCTGTTTGGATACTCGTGCGTTTTTGAAAACAAATTCATTCGCTATTTTCTCTTTTACTTTAAAAAGACACAAGAAATAATTCGTGTGTCACGGGAACTTTACAAACATTCAAATAACGGACACAAATAACACCCAGACTCGGAACAACTATTGGTGGATCACACAAACTTTTGACTCGTGTGGGGATTGAACTCAGCACGGAGCTAGTGTCGAAGCGGCCACATAAACCACTACGCCATCCGCGCATATCTTGCTCATTTTATTTTTACAGCAGCGATAGCGGGAGACTGTTGGACTGCGTTTCAGAATTCTCGAATTCTATTCCAAGACACCCATCTCTGACTTCCGAAGCTATGTGTGTAATAACAGTTATTTAACGCTCACTTTAAAGGTGAAAACATCTTGAGGAAACATGCACGTCTGAGAGTTCTAAATAATGTTCTCAAAGTTTGCCAACTAAGTAAAGTTTGCCAACCCGCACTACTCTACCGCGCTGCAGCATGGTGGACTATAGCCTAAACCTGTACATACCGAGGAGTGGCCGGTGCGCAGCAGTGGGACCGTTTATATACATGGCCGATATTATTATATGTTATTTATATACAGCCAATGTGCCAAACAAGCATATATACAGCTGGATAGTAAGCGGTTACTGCCGCTCAATAAGAGAAGACATTGTCAGTTATGGATGAACTTAATTATATTCGAATGTATTAACAGCACTGTATATAAATGATTGCTTTAGTGATGCATTGCTAGTGCATGCGACTGGTGCGCATGAGATCTCGAATTCGATTTCCAAGTCGAAGAATGTTATATGGGGATTTTCTGTAAATAAATTATAAGTAGCGGAACGGATTCTGGAGCTGTACCTAGTAGGTGGCAATAGGCTTGCCTTTATTATGCCGGACCTAACTAATGGTACCTATATATAGTAATATTATAAAGCTGAAGAGTTTGTTTGTTTGAACGCGCTAATCTCAGAAACTACTGGCTCGGAATTGAAAATTATTTTAGTGTTGGAAAGCTCATTTATTAAGGAAGGCTAAGGTTGTATATGCCATAAATATATTATACCATCATGCTTAGACTAATAGGAGCAGACTATCAATGAAAAATGTTGTAAAAATGGGGCAAATTCTCTTATGTGACGCAGACGAAATTGTGCGGGTCAGGTAATCGGTAATATAAGCGTGAGACTTATGTACATATTTATGTATATAGTTTTAAAAACGGCTTTGTATGTACCTAGATAAAGATATCTATAACTTTCATAAATTTCACAATTAAATCAACATAAAGGCGCAATATTACTTTAAATTAAATTCCCAACAAGTTTAAATTTGATTGGCGCGATATTAACTGCAGTTAAAGTTAGGACAAAGAGACGTTAGCCACGTTCATTAGTTTAGATGTTGGTTTGTGTTCGTTAACTAGACGTTTGACGTCGAATAGACACTTCGGCTGAAGCATTGATTAGTGTAACCCACTTGCAGCTAGATAACGAAACTGGTTCAACTCTAGTTACTCTGAATCTTGTTAGTTGCCGAAGTTATTATGCTATGACGCATTGGTCTATAGATGTACGGGTAAATGAAGGCCTGTCGTGAACACGCTACTCTTAGCTGCAACAACGACTTATTAAAATAGAAGGCACAGGATTTTGCACGTAAATTTAGGTTACGACAATTTTTATACCATGGTAATAATGTTTTTTTCATGGTTAAAGGTATCCTCTGTCCATATCTATACTCTTGACAATGTGTGTGCGAAATTTAATGATCGTAGTTGAGTAGTAACGTCGAAGTGAAAGCGTAAAAAACTAACTCACAATCGCTTTAATAATATTAGTAATGATTTATCAGGCAAGTAACAATGGAACGATTACAAACCTTCTTTAATAATCTAAATCCATCTATTCTGTCTAAAATTCATGAATTAAACCTAAAAGAGGTCCAACTGAGATTGCAATGGGTTCCATCGCACATTGGATTATAGGGCAATGAAAAGGCTAATATGTTGGTAAAATATGCCGCTAAGAACGAAAAGGTATATGATTTGATACTAGACTACTATGAATATTTGCCAAAACTTAAAAATAAATGCTACGTTGACTGGAAGGCACACTTTGAAAAACGGTCATTGGAAAAAGGGATATGGTATAAGACCATACAGTGTCAGCCTCTTCGTGTGCCCTGGTGCATGAATAGTCGTTTAGATAGGAAATTGATTGTTACTGGCCATAGACTCAGATCTGGACACATTCCATGCAACAAATTTCTTCACATGATGAAAAAATCTCGTTCGCTTGACTGTGAGGTACGTGGAGTTGTGGAGGACTTACACCATTTGTTGATGGAGTGTGTCAGATATGACTCTAGCAGAAATAGTTTAGTGTCCAACTTGAATTTGAATAGAGTTGACATAGGGATGCTGCATAACCCCCGTGGGATTTGGAGGCTGAAGTGCTCGCCGAAGTGTTTGCAGTGAGTGAGGCGGTGCGGGAGGAGACGGGTTGTCGTCCCCTCCCGACAGCTATTGAGTGCGCGCGCAATCGAGCCCACCAGGGCATGATTTTAAAATGGAAGGCGCGGCTGGAGGTGCCCCTGGCCGGTTTCAGAACCGTTGGGGCCCTCCAGCCGGTATTGGAGCGGTGGGCAGGGCGGCAGCATGGGACCCTTTCCTTCCGGCTAGTGCAGGTGTTGTCAGGGCACGGTTGCTTTGGCAAATACCTGCACACGGTCGCTAGGAGGGAACCGAGTCCCGTCTGCCACCACTGCGACTGTGAGGAGGACACGGCGCAGCACACGCTCGAGCAATGTCCTGCTTGGGCGGTGCAGCGCCGTGAAGTCATTGAGGTTGTTGGTGAAAATCTCTCGCTGCCGGCCGTGATCAAAGCCATGGTCGACAGCTAGAGGAAGTGGGCAGCGGTCGCGTGCTTCTGCGAGGACGTCATCTCGCAGAAGGAGGCGGCGGAGCGGATCCGTGAAGAAAGTATCCTTGCGGATCCGAGCCGTCGCCGGCGAACCGGGCGGCGCAGGCGCGCTTACGCGCGCCTTATGCCGCCATAATGAAGGCTGCGGGCGGGAGAATGGGGATCTCCCGTCCGCCAGCCATTGAGTCGGTCCGATGCCCTATGTAGTGCCGGGGCGTCGCCGAGGAGCTGTAGACTGCTGGATGGGTCGCTGAGGTAGTAATTGTTGCTAGCGGCCCATCCACTATACAAGGCAGCGAGCGTGCACACCGTGGGGTTTTGGTCCGTAGGCCCGAAGTACGGGAGAGCCGGACATAACCCTCTCGCCTCCCCTTGTGGCGAGAGGGTATGCATCAGGCGCATTTCCCCACGTAAAAAAAAAAAAAAAAAAAAAAAAAAAAATGGATGCTGCGTAAAATTTTATCGAAATATAATAGCGATGACGCGAGAGTTCTGTTCAAATTCATGTCGGATGTATTAAAATAGTTTGATATGAGGTTAATATTTTGCTTAGGTTATGATGGAACTGACATACGCTGTGCGTCAAAGTTACAAAAAAAAAACAAGATTAACAAAAAAAAACATCTAGGAAAATATATAATCTACGCGAATAATATATGTGTTTATTTCTCAAGTAAAAAGACATGATTGTGGGCAGCATGTGTGCATATTTAAAAGTCGTACATTGTACACTGTAACTAAAATAAATCTTTCAATACCGAAAGAAATTAAGTACAAATGTGGACTCAATAAATCTTGATACAGAGCATTTCTCATCAGATAAATGACTCTCGACGGTGCTGAATTTGTCCGGAAATGTCCAAAAAAGAAAAGTAATAAGATTATTAAGGAGATAAATTACTGATGTTGACATGCAAACATAATAAGCTGTGTTTAAAATGTAAAATTGTATCTCCAGAGCAAAAACAAAAGATGCTATATATTTATTATTATCAATACAATTTTACAAGACCTTTATATTATACGCTGTATTTCATATACAGCGTATAATATAAAGGTATTTTAGGCGTATAATATACGGATTTTATCGCGTTGTTTATTTATCACTGTATTACATAATTTTGAAATTATTACACTACTATTACTACTATGGAATTTTACTAATTTATAAGCTAATCAAATTATTTAAATTGATTGATAATTTAAAAAGAAAATCTAAAACAAAAACCCTATATATTATTTTAGATTATTATATATTGGTTTCCGCATCACAGTCGACTGGTAGTGTGCTCAGAAGACTGGCAGCATTGCCACGTTGAATGGCAATGTTTATTCCTTCCGCGTAATAAAGACCAGCCCTCTGGTCACGGGAAGCGGCGATCAACCTTTTTTTTATTTTTCTATAGAGTGCTCGAGCACTGGGACCCCATGACTCTAGCATTTCAACCCTAAACGGCTCAAAAACATAGTCTCGTACCAGGTTTTTGTGTTTGCGCCGATTAAGATTCTCCGCGGATGCAGCTGTAGCGCCAACACAACCCACCGTGCTGGGAAGATATGATGTCGCAAGGGTGTCAACACACCTTGCGTCCCACACCAAAGGTTGTTTAAGCTTTACTCTTTTATTCTTCTTTTTGGTTTATCATTATTAATCTGCGTAATTAAATAGAATTGTGCTAGTAATCAGCTCGGAGAACACAGTGACACCTGCAACACAGTTTTATCTAGCACAGAAATCCGAGGATTCTAAGAATTTGTAATTTTCCTTTATTTTAATAAAAAAATGTTTATGCTATTTGTATTTTTTTTATACAACTAAGGTCGCAAAAAAGCATACGTCTCACCTGATGGTAAGTGGTCACTGTAGCCTATGGACGCCTGCAACACCAGAGGCATCACTTGCGCGTTCCCGACCCTCTAGAAAAGGAAGAAGAGAAAAAGGAAATAGGATGGAGAAGGAGCGGGAAGGGGGAAAGAGGATGATTGGGCCTCCGGCACTCTCACTTACCGAACGAAACACAACAGTAGGCAGTAATACTGCTATTTCACGTCGATATTCTGTGAAAGGTTAGTCTTTTCCCGGTCGAGCCGGCCCATTCATGCTAAAATCAGCGAGGGTCTAGTATTCAACAACAACTGTAACTACAAACTACAAACAACTGTATCTGTTTGAGATTAATACTAATTCCGTTGTCTCGTATTTTAAGCAATACAGTTGTGAAAATTATATTGTACTAGCTTTTTCCCGTGGCTTCGCCCGCGTAAAAGTAGTTTAGGTTAAGTTATGTTATGTTTAGGTACGCCTCGATCGTGGCGATAGGTCCCGTTTTTGAAGAGTGGCTGGAGAGTTGGCATGGCGCTCTCACCTTCCGGCTGACACAGTTAAAGACAGGCCATGGTTGTTTTGGCCAGTTCCTGTGTCGCATAGGCCGACAGGAGACGCTCGATGTTGTTGTAGACACGGCGCTACACGCGTTGGCAGAATATCCCGCCTGGGCATTGCAGCGCCGTGAGTTGATTGCGGTAGTCGGAATGGTTGCTCTCTCGTTCCCGGCCATGGTTAAATCTGTGGTCTAGAGCGAGAGGTTGTGAAACGCTGTCGCCTCCTTATGTGAGGAAGTTATTTTCATCAATGGAAATTACTTCCTCACAGTAAGTAATTTCCATCAAAGAGGTGGCGGAGAACCCTCTCCCCAATCGCATAACCGGGTGCCGAAGGGTGATAGACGAACTCCAGCCGTCATAAGGTTGTACCTAGGTTTTAGGGTTTCGTGGGACTGCTCACCACCCGATCAGTTGCAGGTCCGAGAGGCGGCGTGCGTGTTTCCCACGCGCGTCTCTCAGTTGTGTAATCTTAAGCCGTAGAGATAAAATTTATCTCCTAATAAGAATAAGTAGTATTGTGTAGTGGCCTGTCGTTTTATATGGTGATCCGAAGTCACGATGGCATGTGAAAGTGATTGGCCCGGCTCCGCGCTCTCTGGTTATGTTGAGAAACAACGTAGTAGGTCTAGTCGGTATGACCATCCCAGTGACCATCTTTCGTCGGGTGAGCCCGACATAACTCCTCCATAGTCCCACGGAGAGATATGTGTCAATGCATTCCATCTGCCAGATAACGCCATTACCCCCAAATTAAATTAATTATACTTAAACGCAAATATCGTTTGCTCAAAGGTAATACAATATAGAATAATGAATCTAATAATTAATATCTTATGAATCTGCATATATAGTAGTGGTGTTGCCTAAAAGTTTGAATGATAGACACTACTGTAACTATGATTATTAAAACTTAAATCTTATTAAGCTTATTGCCATTTAACCTGTCAATGCTGCCAGTTTTTTGGGCACCGTACCAGCTGACTATAACTGCGGTGAAACCCTATGTCGCTTCTTAAAGGATTGATTTTTACTTCTTCAAGCCGTATTTATAATTTGTATTTTAGTAAGTAGGTTAGGTTGGGTTATGTTAGTAACAGTAGTTCTTTTTAAATAGTATATATCCTATGTTAGTCGGTGATAATACTGATAATACATCTTTCTAATGGAGAAATAATTTTTAGAATCGGTTGAGTAAAGTTTGAGTAAAATCCTCACAAACAAAAAATCTAATCTTTCCTCTTTATAATATTGAATATTTAATATTGAATATTTAATATTAGTATAAAAGTATCTATACTGCATTAAATGCCTTTCTGCATGAACGATTCTTCTCACCTGCGACTGTTCTGGAGTTTCTGCCACTCTAATAGCTGCCTGTCGCTGGGCTTGTTCTTCTAGATGGAACTGCATTTGAAGGAGCGTCCCGTAGCTGTTAAAGCTCTCTAAGATTGAATTTGTTCATTTAAACGGCGTTGCGTTTGATAAGATTTCTCAGTTGCTCTTAAAGCTGCTTGACGTTCAGCTTGTACGTCTAAACGAATCTGCGTTTGAAGAAGCCTTTCATTACTTGTCAAGACTCTCTGGCGTTCGACTTGTTCCTCTAACCACAAATGTGTTTAAAGGAGCGTCTGCTCTTTTGAAGCCTGGTGGATGGCTTGGTCCTTAAGTTTTTCCTGGCTTTGAGAAAGTGTCTCATCAGTTCTTTAAGCGGCTTGTCGATGATTCTTGGGATCGAGCAATTTCTGATGCCCGTGCCCGCAATTAGCTTCTAAATAAGTTTGAATTACGTTTGCGAGGCATGCCGAAAAAAGTAAATAAACCCTTAATGAAAAGAATACGATAAAAACAAAAAACAGTAATACAGGTTAGGTTGTAACCTAAAAATGAAAACTGAGAAACTATTGCTTAATGAAACTGAAAATAAAATTATAAGTAAGATAATGAAAATAAAAATAATAAATTATTAACTATTGCTCAAAGACAAGAGAACAATATAAACTGCAAACGTAAAACACTTACAATATCTAGCTAGGAATGAGAAGTGAAACAGACTGAAAATAAATAACATACGTACTTCCATTGTTAAATAATCATTAAATTTTTCAGGATTCATAGATTGTAGTAGGCATAGTCTCAAAATTTTTGTACCTCGCAACAACTGTTAGCATAGGCACAAAATTTGCATACCACACAAAGTCAAACATTGTAGGCATAGGCTCAAAGTTTGCCTACCTCACAATGACTGTTGGCATAGGCATAAAGTTTGCATACCACACAGATTCAAAACCAGATCATCCTTCCGATGAACACGTGGTGCCTGTTGGTTGTCATTGACACATTACTCTTGGTCTGGTCAATTCACGTGTAACCGTTTGACCATCCTTTATCTTCTCTTCGAACAAATGGATTACAAAAAGCTCGCTTAAATAAAAAAATAATAAAATGATGATTATTTACAGATCTTAGGATTGTATCGCTCTTACCACCTCTTCAGTAGCCGCACTGGATACTTAAGTAATCATAACATCTGGTGTCACTATTACCTGTAAACGGTCCTCCGACACTTTCAACCGTGAGACAATAGTCTCAAACGATTGACCGCCGGAAGCCAAAAAAAAAGGAATCCGCATACTTGAATCGCTTTGCAGATCGCGGAATGCTCGCGATCTTGAGACGTAAAACGCGATCTTCTACCACAATTGTGCCTATTACATGACAGTCTCACGTAGGTAGACCTAACATTAAAAAAGAAGGATGTAATAAACATTTTATTTGTAAACGCTAGAACCTGTGTTAGGAATCAGAAGTCAAACACCAAAAAAAAAAAAATTACTAACGTACTTTCATTATTAAATAATCATTCAATTTTGCAGGATAGTTATTGTAACCGTTAATTAAAGAAATAGATTAACACATACAGTTAAACATAATAATTGATATCACTCAACAACTATCACACAGCACGTTCGTTCCGTCCGCCCTCGATGTCAAAGTGACTCGATTCGCGCTGAACACCTTTTTATTTCCCATCAATACGGTCCCGCAACTTCCTTTCTCTAATCTTCACTGCGTTTAATGCCATCCATCGGATTTTGGAGTAATTAATTTTACATACATACATACATAAATTCACGCCTGTTTCCTAGAGGGGTAGGCAGAGACTACGGATTTCCATTTGCTACGATACTGACACACTTCTCTGGCTTCATTGACTTTCATAACATTTACTTAATTAATTAATTTTAGTTAGTACATTCAAAATCATAAATCGACATTTATTTTAGCGCCATCTATCGATGGCGTTAAAGGCACTTAATAAAATTATATTTTTATTTGATCTCAACACTGTACCTATATATTACCAAATTTCTTTTGACAACTTTGTCAATTACCTTAGCAAAATAAACAGACACAGCCTAATTATTTTGAGATAGCTGTCACACAACTGGGAACCGATTTTTATTTGTGATGTCAGATTTCTACCGGGATACAGTAGATCTGTTTTTTTGTACTCCAGACATCACGTTGTAATTCATTCAGATCAGTAGGCTGAATTGTTATAGCAGACGACCGTCTAAAAGTTATTTTTGTATCCCTCAGGAACAGTACTTATTTTCTGGATGAATGGTACCCTATGTCCTTTTCTGTACCCCTGACAACGTGTGTGCGAAATTTGATGATGATTAGTTTAGTAGTTAAGGCGTTAAGGCGTAACAAACAAACAAACTCACTTTCGCTTTTATAATATTATTATATAGTTAGGAAGTTAGGATACATTATTTAAACTCATGCTAAACGATACTTATGTAGTGCAGGGGATTTAATTGGCACCCTGTATTTTAATATGGATATAAATTGTCCGTATTTATGCAAAATGGAACCAGACCACAAATTTTGATCTATAGTTTTTTTTACGAATACTAATGTAAAAGTTGTCTAAATTCTTATACAAAAAAGAACCACACGATTTTTCCCATGGAAACTAGGTATACTAAAAGCAGAAAAGAACCAACAGCAACAACAAGCACTACATATAAAGCAAAACCGAACCACAGCACAATGGGACTCAATTGTTCTAACAAATAAACGATATTACTACTAGGTCATTGGTCACAAAACAAATCCACATACACGGTACCATTATACATTATACATATTCTTTTATTAACAATATTTTTTAATACACCAAATGGTACCAACTTTCTTTGGTATCATTACGCATAAAATAAAGTCATTATTTAGTTGCTAATACTATTTTACAAAATGGAACCACAAGCATTCGGTTCTATCATGTATAAATTAATATTGTAAAAGAGTAGAACCACTAGTATGTGATTCTATTTGCATTAGCGTTAGGAAACCCATCATCGTTTAAAAGTATGACACAACTAGCTGGCATGCCTCTCATCTTTAAACAGCGATATATGTATTTACTTTATTCCATTGCATATACATATAAAGGTCAAACATCTGTCAAATTGGGTGACATTCAACGAAGTAGTAGTAGTTAGGAGTAGTACAGCCTCAATGATTTTCCCTCTCGGATCTCGCGCACTTTTGTGTTTCGTTCGGTGAGTGAGAGTGCCGGAGGCCCAATCACTCTCTTTCCCCGTTCCCGCTCCTTCTCCTTCCCACTTCCTTTATCCTTTCCTAAAGGTTTGGCAACGCACAAGTGATGCCTCTGGTGTTGCAGGCGTCAATAGGCTACGGTGACCACTTACCATCAGATGGGCCGTATGCCTGTTTGCCACCTTGGATGTATAAAAAAAAAGTAATTCAAATGTGTGACGATCGTTTCTTTTCTTTGCGAAGAAAGTTCTATTGTTCAAGTTAATTTCTTGTAAAATTAAGTGTAAAAATGTTGAGTAGAGGCAAGCAATTGGTAAATAAAGCATTGGAGACGAACACCAAAGATAATAATGTAGATACAATAGGTAAGTAGTTTTATTATTAATGCATTTAAGTACACATTTGATTCATTCCCGATTGTGGAGTGATTTTAAAGAGATTGTGCAACACGGCAGTTACGATTCATCTGCCTTCGTGAGATGAAACTACTATTACCTACTGAACTGTTGACACTACAGACGCGGTTCGATTTATATCGTAATTTTTTTTTGAACTGTCGATGTCTTACTTGTTTAGTAAAATATTAAGGTTAGTTATAGCATTTAAAAGTACTGTTGTGGATCAGACAATTATCAATGGTTTAAGGTCGCGGTGCCAGGACAGCAATTTAATTATTTGTTTGATTTTAAAACTCGCGAGGCCGCTGTTTTCTATGGTATAAGGTAGATTGCTGTGCCCAAGCCCGCTCAATTTAAAATTTTAACAAGTTTATTTCATTTTTTATTAAGCCTGTGTGGCGACTCCACACAGACGAAGAAGTTCAGCCTACATTCAACAGATGGCGATACAATCACACTTCACATGACGTCATACTATTCTGCATTGCACAAGTGAAGTTTACACAGCGACTGAGTATATATACAAGCTCCCGACATCAACCGTCGGGCCGCGGCCCACCAGGCACGATCAACCAGCCTGATCGGAGAATCCTCCCGTTGTGTTGGAGGGACTTCACACCCTGTTCCTCCACATTAGTGACCCCGACGTGATCATCCAGCACCTGATGTCATTGGAAGCAACCTTCACGGAGCAGATCAGCAGCAACTACCATCGCCATCGTCTTCACTTCTCTCACACAACACTTCTCCAGATGAGCAGTAATCAAGTCGCAGCCAGCCAGCCTCTTCGGCCTCAACAGGGACCACCACACGCCTGCAGCGAACGCGCAGCCTGGTCTTCCCTACGGCCTCACCAGCGTCAAGGCTCAACCCACTGCACACACGGTCCACGCAAGCAGGGTACTTCACTCGCCGTCAACGCAGCAGCTAGCCACGACGCAGCAACTACGCAGCATCAACCCCGACTCACTGTGGGACTCACTGCAACACAACAACCCCGACTCACTGGGGCACACGCACCGCTCACCGCACTTCGACCCCGACTCACTGGGGCACACGCACCGCTCATCGCACTCAGACCCGACTCACTGAGGTCTAGCGACACACAGTTCCGACTCACTGGAACTAGCGGCATACAGTTCCGACTCACTGGAACTAGCGGCTTACAGTTCCGACTCACTGCAACTAGCAGCATCCTACACTGGCACTGGCAACGCTCTTCAGCAGCATCGAGAGCTTCTCATCAACCTGATCGACCTTCGGTCTTGGAGGGGAATACTGTGGCGACTCCACACAGACGAAGAAGTTCAGCCTACATTCAACAGATGGCGATACAATCACACTTCACTTGACGTCATACTATTCTGCATCGCACAAGTGAAGTTTACACAGCGACTGAGTATATATACAAGCTCCCGACATCAACCGTCGGGCCGCGGCCCACCAGGCACGATCGACCAGCCTGGTCGGAGGATCCTCCCTTTGTGTTGGAGGGACTTCACACCCTGTTCCTCCACACCTGGTCACTATTGCGCATGATTTTTGTACATGGTGCATGCACAACATACTTTCTGAAGTAACATAAAGCCGCGTCCCCATTAGGCGACATTTGCCCGATGTCGTCCGATGTCTCATCTCTGTCTGGCAACGTCGGTATCGTCACTAGATGTTTCCGTGTTCACACGTAGCTCGACAAATGGCGCCTAGTGGGGACACGGCTTTACAATGACATTATCAGTTGCAGGTACAACTAAAAATATTTTGTTGTCGCCATATACACATAAAACCTATTGATGTTCTGATTTAAAAGTTTTTTTATTACTGCAGAATATAACGAAGAACTTGGTACGTCGGAGCCTCTGGTGAAGCTTTCTTCACCTGCAAGCAATATTTCACCTTCACCAGGTCGCTTAGAAGAATATTCTTCGCCGGTATTAGAATTGCTCAAAAACTTATCCCTCTTCAAAAGCCCTGACTATATATCAGATTCATCAGAAGATGATACTATAATAGTTATGGTGGCAAAAAAATGAAGTTGCCTAATGGGACATCGAGGCGCATTCGACGCCAGCGCTGTCGAAGTAAATATAGGGAGAGCATTCAGTTCAGTTTATTCAGAGGAACATTTAGTTCCACTGTGGCGTTCAGGGAAGCCAGTATCGCCAGCGAAACTAGCCGATATTCAGTCCATATTACAACTCATTCCACAAGATGCACAGAGTTTTTATAATGGTCTCATTTGTAATGATGCAATAAATTGCGACATAAATGGACTAGATATGGTGGATTTTGAAATCCAATTTGATGATAACGTAGAATAACCGCTCTTTATTTTTTTGGAAATTAAAGCAAAAGTTTATTACAATACTGTAAATACATATTTTCATTTTTTGCAATAATTCCATGGGTTGTGGTTCTTTTTTGTATAAGAGAAAACTTATCAATCAGTAAACGTTAAAAAGAACCACATGCGCATTTTCTTAATTATCCCGAAAATTCTATGAGTATTCAGAGCAAATTTATATACACGTATTTAAATAAGTAATTTATCAATAAATTTAAATAAAATTAATAGTCAATTTACTTCATCTAACAGAGCTGCACATGTTTTTGTAAATCCTTTGATATCTCAGAAGTGTGTGTTTGCTAAGTGGTTCCTTTTTGCATAAATACGGACAATTATATTACAGTATAACACAAATCTTAAAAGCTAATTAATGCAAGCATTATTCCGAGGTATCTGCACATAAAAAAATAGTTTATTTTCTTTACAACTTAAGTGTCAATAAACTTAACGGGATTATTACTTTCATAGTCATGTCCGCGACAGTATAATCTCAAGTTAAAAGTTTTATCTAAGTTATGGAGTCCTGAGCACAGATAGTGGGATATAAAGAAGACATTGCAGCTAACTTTGTAATATACTTTTTTATTATTTTCTTATAATTACGCGATTGTTTGTTTATGAAATGAAACTATTCGGTTCAGTTAGTATATTCTACAAGCTTAAATTAATTTAACATGACTTATTATTACGGGATTTTAAAACAATATCCCCAAACGATTCAGCTGAAATTTTGGATATACATTTAGTTTGGATAACAACGCATAGTTACCTCAGTAACGTAATTCTAAATACAATATGGCAGATTCAAAAAGATGGCGAACTATACCTCCGATAGATGACGCTTAAATATAGCATCGCAGCAAATTTCAGTCCCTGTCGTAGGACCATGAGCAGCTTAGTTGGCAAAGTAACTACACGGATTGTCGAGGTCATAGGTTCAAGTCTTGCTTTATGAATTGTCTTTTTCCTATGTTATAATTTACAGTAAAATATCTTATCTAAAATATCATTACCAGCTACTACTAATACCCATGCTTAGAAAAATAAAGCTACCAAACCCGCATAATATTTTCCTTAAAAAATTTAGAAAACAGATGGAATTTTCATTATTTCCTTCTTAACCCTTCGCATGTCGGAAGTAAGAATACCCACATCAAACAGTATATCGGATAGTTTTGACGCGCGTCACGTGGTACGAAATAAGCCTCTTTGTAACGACGGACGCTTAATCCTCAAAAGGTCGCGGTAAAACTGAGGCGCTTTCAGTTAACGATCAATTGAGATCACACTGGCATATAACAATATTTCTTTATTTTTAAAATGATGTGTATTGCGATTGTGTCCGCATAAACTGTGATTCACAGGATGATCATAACCCAGGTTCAATTTAAATGGATTTCAAGGATCTTAAATCTACTCTGCTAAACAGCGTCAATATCTGTTTAGTGTTTTTGTGTAGTGGCTGTATAAACGGATAGACACATAACAATAATTATTTTTGGATTAAGACCACTCTCTAGATAATTGACTGTAATTCGAATGCGTCACAGCTTAAAAAAAATTATGATAATAATAACTTAAAATTAAACACATATTACATCCTAACTAATATTAGAAACGGGTCATGAGTTCGATCCCAATGCGCGCATCTCTAACTTTTCAAAGTTATTTGCGCAATAAATAGTTCATTATAAAGAGTTCTTCGTAATGTTCTCGAAGATATGTCAAGTATGTCAACTCGCACTGGGCCAGCGTGGTGGACTACGCGACGACCTAATCCTTCTCAAACTGACAAGAGGTCCGTGCCCAGCAGTGGGACAGTTTAATATAGGGCTAATAGGTTTTTATCTTGGGGTTTCACCCGAAAAAATAATTTTAAATCAATTGATCAGTTTTTGAGTTAAATCATCACCAAACAAAAACTCTAATCTTTCCTCTTTACAAACGTTCAGTTAACTACCGATTTCTATCTTATTGTAATAAATTTAAAAATGTCATTAATATAATCAACCAGTATACAATGAAAAGCTTATTAAATGCCAAAGTCTATAGTTATAAAAATAATTAGTGCCTTAGACTAGTTGGTCGAAATTCTACGGTCGAAATTCTACGGTCGAAATTCTACGATCAAAATTCGACTAACTAGTCTAAGCCATAAGCTTTTATTCTCATTTGTTTTACGTTTGCCTTCTTTTCTAAATAAACTTAAACAATGCTTAGCCTCATACTTCTTTTTGCTAACAATATGATTAAAAAGCGGTTTAAAGTTTTCTCTTCACGTATCAATACATATTATAAAGGTCAATGAAAAAACCAACCACCGTAAAAAGCTTATCAAAGTGCCATTGAAATCGTATTTAAAACCCTAACTAATATTATAAATACGAATGTGAGTTATTTATTACGTTTTCATCCCTTAACTACTCGACCGATTGCCATGAGATTTGTCATAAACGGTTGAGACCGACGATGGATAGTGTTTGTGCCGTGCGCAGGGACCCGTACGGAGGGATGAAGGAGTCCTGGGGTTTCAAAGTCAAAGTCAAAAATAATTTATTCACTTAGGTCACAAAGTAACACTTATGAACGTCAAATGGGTTAGTGAGTTTATTATATTTACTGAATTTACATTTATGTTAGTTGCAAGGTTCAGGCAAAAGGTTGAGCCTATGAGAAGATACCTGCAAGAAACTCAAGGCCACTCTTTTAGTGTTTAGTTTAGTGGTGATGTGGCGATGGTGGTGCTGCTGATCTGCAACACGCCCCTTTGGTCTGGATTTCCTCTGGACACGGGAAGTTGCAGTCTAGCGAGCTGCAATCAATCGGCTGCGGTGTCTGCTCATGCAGCCGCCAGGCAAATGTCCTTGGGTGAAGAGGACTCCAGCCGGCAGTGCTCGTTGCTCACCTCAGTGGTTTGGGGTGGAGCGACTTTTGCTGTACGTCTCGGGGACAGCTCACTCGGGGATGCTATACCTTGCTGGTAGCCCTGGTGACTGAACAAGGCATCCCCAACGTTGTGGATAGGATAGAAAATGTACTGTTTTCCGAACGAGCGATAAAGTGGGCAAAAATTACTTAATGATGAAAAATCCATTAAAATAAGGAGAAAATATAACCAATTCCGATTGGGTTTCTAAAAATATCTCCAATATGGCGTCACAGTCTCGTTACAGTTTAATTTATAAATAGAAGATTACGCACTTATTTTTATACCATCAAGGCTCCTTAATAATGAGTCACAGTAAAAACACACCGAGGATATCATTGGACTCTAGATTAATTTGAACTTGCTTTTTTAAACTTGACTGCTCGAATGGCGTAGAGGTTTAAGTGTGTTCAAACCCCACACGGGACTTAAATTTGTGTGATCCACAAATGATTGTGCCGAGTCTGGGTGTTCTTTGTGTCCGCTGTTTGAATGTTTGGTAAAGTCCCCCGCGACACAGAAATTATTCCTAGTGCGGTCGTTATCTTTTTTAAATAAAAGATCGGCTCCCTAAATGCTTTTATTGGTAATATCCTTGAAATTTCCAATGCAAGCACTTAAGAAGCATTTTGTTAAGCATTTTATTTTGTTTAAGCATTTTGTTTAATTGTTGCTTTCTTTTTCTCTTTGTTTTCCAACAATTAGTAATGGAGGTGAATCTAACTTGCTCTAATTAGTAAGCGGTGTTTACCTGTAAAGATTGTGCAGTTAGTATTAAGGATGTTATTTTTGTAATTAATGCATGTATTACTGTAACAATAGCTGGTAGACTTATATAAATAAATAAAAAAATAAAAAAAACGTAATGTCAGAAGTTCAAACTGTTTTCGTAGTGAAAACATTAACGACATTTAAACGTCAAGCCTGACGGCAAAATTTTACGTACCGCGCAAGCTTAACTTATTTCATAGCAAAAACGATTTGAATTAGGATTAATACGGACCTGAAGTGACAAACAGACAGCTCATGTAAATGAATAACTCAAGAGTCGATGACCTCGCAAAATGGAACACAGAGCTAGCCAGCATAAAGGATAGGTACTCGTCCGTTTACCAATAGCAGGCAGTACCAGTATTTGTTCCTGTAGCTAGAAACGCGACCAGGCAGTGTGAATAATACTCCCGGTGTTAAGATCGTCTAGGAATCGCTGATAAATGTCACGTTTGACATTAAACACCTATTCTCGGATCGCTCTTTATACCAGGGGCATTCTCACGCGCGAGATCCAAAGGCTCGTTTGGCAACTTAACACATACATATATACACTAGTTCATATCCGAAACTGTAAAGGTATGTTATATCCACATTTCAACAACAATGTTTTAGGTGAGGCGCGAGGTCATATATTTTGCCGATTTGCGAACATTAGTTCTACTTATACCATACTACATTTTGCCCGCGGCTTCGCTCCCGTAAATGTAGGGTAATTTTAGGAAAGGTACTTTATTTCTTTTTCTCATCCCCTGACAACGTGTATGCGAAATTTTACGATTATCAGCCGAGTAGTTAGGGCATGAAAGCGTAACAAACAAAGAAGCCAATAACCTCAGATTGTGTTTTCCATAAACGAGCGAGGTAGCCCTTTGTAAAGAAACTAATATTTACTGTTGTTGACAATTCGTAGTGAAATGCTTACAACAAGATACAGAATATGTATTGCTCAAACAAACGAATGTATAAAATGTAAATGTAAAGAAATTAACGTCTTGAACCTAAAAAAAAATAACCTATATTCACAATTATATTATTCCTCGGGGGTAAAGTGTCCCTCAAGAAGCAGTAGTATGTACTGTGGGACTGTGCATTGTATATATTTGTAACTAGACTCGCTCCCTATTACATAGAAAATACAAACATTGTCGGCGAAATATGGGTGTAATACATCTGCTTAACCCTTCGGCGATATAGGCATAAAACTTAATATGTTCATATGTATACTAATGGCAAGCGTTAAATATATGTATTAAATCCCATAATACAACCCAAGAAACGTTTGACTATCATGATATTATGGTGTAAAACAATTTACACTACCTATGATAGTAAACATGCATTCTCTAGCACCTCTGCCGGAAGAAATGTCACGAATATAGTAAACATTGTTACAAATATTATATGGTAATGAATGCTACTGTTATGCGTGAGGTTGCGGATTCTACTACAATCCTCGGCAAAATTTTCCCTTTAAAACATTTCAGTATTAGCACGGAGTCCGGCAATGAACGCTTGTAATGGCAGAATTTGCTGTACAATATATTAATTTAAGAACACATTTATATATCACCATATTCTTAGAAATAAAGCTATTATTATTTTTCTGTTTCTCTTTCACGTATACTTCCCTAATACATCAGGAAAATACCCGGCCCTTTGGGAAGCTTACACAGGGACATGGGACTAACATGCAGAGGCCCTTCGAGAGTTTTAGTTTAAAGTGAGATGGAACACTTACCGAGACATTAGCCGCGACATGTGTAGGAGACTATTGCTACATATGGCATCTAATTATTCTGGTCTATGTGGCCATAACACATGGGTGTGGATACACCCATGTGTTTAATGGTTTGGTAAAATGCAAACTATAGTTAAAAAACGGCGTCTGCCTGATATACTGTCCCAGTACAAAGTCGTAATGGCAGACAGTGACTCGCCGACTCACTAGATGGGCCCCCTGAATAGTCACCATAGACATGCAGGCCTTAAAAGCAGCAAGGTGCAACACCGGTGTGAGCGGTTAGGGGTGTCGAGCGGTGCAACGCCGGTTTCACCATCACGGGTCTCGTGAAAACGGAGACCCGACGTGTTTCCCCTTATGCCCTTGAAAATGACACGTCCAGCCCCAAGCATATAGCTCTAGCGGCCTCCATATGACCGGCTGACCAAGGCAAGCCAGAGTTGAGAGTCCAACGGGCGCTGGGGACGAGGCCCTAACAGATTCTCCGAGGCATTTAGGACCGCAGTGTCGCCACTCATATTAGCTCGCCACAAGCTGCCCTGCGGTTTGTGCGCTTTAAGGTCACCTGGTGATACATTTTTGTTTATATCGCAAGGTGAAGGTGGTAGTTTAGAAGCTAGTGTGCTGTGCCCTCCGATATCGCGTTAGTCTCATGATGAGATAACGACTGTCCCAGAGGGTTTAATATTATTATTGTTAATGTGCCCAGTAGATGGCAATATGCTTGACCCTCGTACGAGGGACCTGGGTGACGAAATATTGGCAGTCAAATATACCTTTCGGGTTAAAATGGTCGGTAAAATGTGGGTTAAATATAACTCAGCCTCATGGCGTAACACTAGGACGGTATTTATAAAATTCATATAGCAAAGTTGTCATACAATTCTGGCTGAGAAGTCAAAGCCAATATTGTATGCTTAACTTTCCTGGGTATAATTTTCTTTGTCATCTTAACAGGTGACCGTAGTGGTCAAAACAAGATACAATTAATATGAATCTTACCAAATTGTGCGAATCTAAAATAATAAACATTTAAATTTATGTTAAGTTGTTAACCTTAACATAAATTAATCTCTATTGGTTTTAATACTTTGTCTTTAAAAATATTACAATGTCAATGTATTCAAGAACTCACATTAAAGATAGGTATTCAATAAGTTTTAATGTTTAGTTTTTAAAAATGACAACTCGCGCACTAGGCGTAATTCCTATATCGCGGGGGACTTAATAAACACTCAAACAACGGACACAAAAAACATCCAGACTCGGAACAACCATTTGTGGATCACACAAATGGTTGTTCTGTGTGGGTTCGAACCCACAACACTCAGCGCAGTGGCAATGGCAAGGCGACGAGTTGAATCATTCAATCATTGCAGTCAATAAATGCCGTGCAATCGATGAACCTTCTTGTATAAAAGTACATTCGGTGCGCGAAGCCGCACTTCTTACCTAATTTCGTTATGACGAAGAAATTTTCAATATCGGGTCTTTGTGTATATTGTGCGACCGAGGCATGTGCATAAACGACCTTATTGTTTACACCGTGAGCAAAATGTGTACCGCGTTTGACGCTACCAGCTCATAATAAAATATTAAATTCGCCTCTGGTGATTTTGAGGTGACGCACCTTTATACGTATTTTATATTTTTACCCTGAATGTAGGGTGATTTAAAGATGAAAGTTTGTACACAAATAGTAAGCCAGTATTAAATCTATATAAAGCAAGATTTAATCACGTTTTATTATATTTAGTATCTTACTACTTATGTTGTGTACTAAATATTACCGTTGCGCCACTTACAGTCTTGTTTAACCATACATCAAACAACATTTAATAGCTTAAAAATACAACACACGCACTAGCAATAATCCCTGAATGTTTGTAAAGACCGAGGGTCAAAATTCAAACACCAGGCAAAAAGAATACCCAGACATGGGACAACTATTGGTGGATCACATAAATTTTTTCGCATGTGGGGATCGAACTCACAACACTCACTATTAGGTAGTAGATCCTCGCTGGTTTCAGCATGAATGGGCTGGATCGACCGGGGTAGTACTACCCTCTCACAGAATACTGGCGTGAAGTAACGGTACCCGTACTGTTGCGTTCGTTTTTTTTTTTTTGCTAATCAATTTGACCACTCTCCGCCTGATGGTAAGCAGTCGTGTGGTCTAAGAGCAGTGGCCTTCACATCGTCCTCATAGCAGCCGTGGCGATGTTGAGGTCTCTACTTTGACGGCCTGAGAAGGTGCTTTTTCACGCCCCGCTTAAAGGACCCACGATTGAAGGAAGAAGGAAACACGTGCCTTGGCAGAGAATTCCATGCCTTGATCATTCGGCAGAGGTATGAGGACCCAAACTTGTTGGTACGCGCTCTAGTCGACTCCACCGTGTAAGGATGGCATCTGAACCCAGCACGCGTTGTTCTGGATAGGAAAGGGTAGGGCGGGATAAGGTATCGGTGAGTGAGAGATCCGGAGGCCCAGTTACCCCAATCCCTTTTCCTATCCTTTCCTTTGTCCTTTCCCTCCTTCATTCCTATTTAAATGGCTGGCAATGCACTAGTAACTCCTTTGGGGTTGTGGGTGTCCATGTGCAGCGGTAATCGCTTACCATCAGGCGATCCGTCTGCTCGTATGCCAACATATGCCATAAAAAAATAAAAAAATACTCGGAGCGGCTACAGTGGCGTTGCGACCACTAAAACTACTACAACATTTATGCAGTCCGCTTTGGTCCAACGGCATTATGCATGAGCATCAATATCGCTGCAGACCGTGATCCAAAATTCTATTCCCGGTTGTTAAAACATATTATTAAGATTTTCTGGTTACGCCCTGTCAGCACGACGCCCTTATTATAAATGCCTAGCTTGATTGAACACTTCCCCTCCGTAATCCAAGACCTAAACATACATATATAGACGTACCAAGTAAGGGTTAAAACTTGTACTTAATCTTTCATCGTTACATTTGCACCAATATTTGAAATGCACCCGTGCACGTGGCACATTTAAAATTTGTCTAAATATGACGTAAATTAAATTACGTTGAACACACACGCGGCGAGACTAGAATAAATTACAATAAGGAGTTCTAGTTTATGAACTGGCAACACTCTTGCACTGTTTACAGAGAACACATGTATCCCGGAGGAGTGAGTACGCCTTACTTGCAACAAAGTACATAATATTCTATTACATTGAAACGTATGACACATAATGATATTCGTTATAGAGTTATTTCTATTTCTGTTTTATACTTTGAACAATTTATACGTATTCTCCATTTCATTTAGGTAGAGACTTTAGGAAAATAAGGCGTAATAGTCCAATGGATAAGGACTTGCAATCGATATGTCATGGACTCGAACACTGCATCTGACATGGTAATCATATTTATATTTATAATTTGGGAAAAAGAGCATTTCGTTTTAAATTTACCTTATATATGTATATCTTACTAAAATTTCAGGTAGTAGGTAATTATTGTACTTAACTTAATCACTACTCCATGACTTTCTCAATATTCCTTCGGTGTAGGATAAAAATAACCTAAAAACTAAAGCCCATGCGGATGGATTGCGGGCAAAAGCTAGATTTATATAAATACAATTCAGTGATGTGTTTACCATTTGGATTTGTTTGCCTCGTAGCTAACAAATGCAAACAATTCGTGGAATGAATACACATACCACAGCTTGTAAACAAACAATAAACATATTGTATGGTTATATAATACATACAGACTAGCTAAAACTGGTAACTTTGCTCGCATCGAAAGTTGATTCTGCCACACTAAGTTGAATAGGTCTCGCTCTCGCGTTTCGTCATCTTTTTGTATCTATATCTCTTCTTATATTACAAGGAGAAAAGTTGATTTTGTGCTTGTTATTTTGAAAGGATTTAACTCAAGTACCTACTTAACCGATTACAAAACTTCTTATTTTATTTTTCTTACACGAGATTAAATATGATATATTATTATTCTGAAATCTGTATTAAACACGCTTTTTGTTTAAAATTAATTATTAATAGCCATAGTTTACAAAAAAGCCAAGTATTGTGAAAAGAACGTAATTTTACTAGGGAAATCCTGTATTCTTCGACATCCATACATCTACATGTACTAACTTTCCTTCTTTATTACTCCATGGCTTGGTGACGAAGGGTCATCATGCTAGATAGATCTCTTATCCCTCAATGTTAGATCCAGAAACGCCTATAAATGCAACAAAAAATGATGAGGGTGTTTACACGCCTGACACCTAGCTAGTGTGTTTACAAAGTAAAATCATACTTAATATTATTAATGCGAAAGTGCGTTTGTTTATTTCTTTATTAAGTTTTCATGCATTAACTTCTCGACTGTGCATCATGAAATTTCGCATACACGTTGTCAGGGGTATACAATAAGACCTCACCTATCTAGGTACCTTCCATCCCGAAAAAAGTACTGTAACTTAACCTACATTTACGCGAGCAATGACGCGTGCCAAATCTAGTTAATAAATTAAATAAACTCACGCCTATTGATGGCATGGTGCCAGACTACAAGCTGCTACCGAAACTTTCTTCTCAAAATACCCAATGTCCCTTGGTGTTTGTAATCTCTTGCCTGTCCCAGAAAATGACCCAGATCAGGCAACATACATTAAACGTCACCATCTTGCGTCTGTGCATCGGGATGTATGGATGTATATTGAGCTTCTACTAAGTCCATAGAATCGGCAAGTCATCGAAACAAGCCAACAACCAAGCAATCAAGACGCTCTGATTAAATAAACAGCTTCACAAGGTCTCTCGTAAAAGCAAACGTTTCCGCAGCCAGAGGTCACGGTTGGCATTGAATTAAACATAAAGATAACAATAACATTTATTCTTTTTACATTCAAATGAGGTAAAACCTTCCCCTTATATATCCTTTAGGTGCCTACTTATTTTTTATCACAGCAACAATACTATAGTCGTTAGAACCAGTGCGTTATTAGAACTAGTTTAACAGACAGCATAGATGGTGTAGTGCTTTAAATGGTCGCCTCGCCGCTACCATTGAGCCGCGTGTTGTGGGTTCGAATCCTACACGGGACAAAAGTTTGTGTGATCCACAAATGGTTGTTCCGATTCTGGATGTTCTTTGTGTCCGTTGTTTAAATGTTTGTAAAGTCCCCCGCGACACAAGAATTATTCCTAGTGCAGGAGTTGTCTTTTTCAAATAAGAATGTGTTTGACATGCATACATATAATCCCGCCTATTCCCATAGGTTAAACCAGAGACTTTTTATTTGATTCGAACTTGACTTAACCAGCATGTTTCAGTTCACTTAATTATTTTAAAAAGCCGTCTCCTGCACTTGTAATTATGCTATGTTGCGTAAGTTTACATTCGTTCTAGTAATGAACAAAGATCACCCAGACTCGTAAATATTTGTCGATCATACATATTTTTATACTGTGTGAAGGTCGAATCCATTACCCGTAGATGTAGTTTAGTGGCTGGGTGACTGGATAAACCACCGCGTTATTCGTGCAGTGAAAAGTGGAAAACTTAGTTCCTAAGAGAAAGCTTTTATTATCATATTATTACTATACTTATTTATACCTATGTATGTGTGACGCACAACAAGTAGGTCCCGACAAGTAGGTCTTAAAATGAACATGGACAAGACGAAAATCATGTCCAACGTCCATGTCACACCTGCTCCTATTAAGGTTGTGGTCGCGGGAAGCGGTTTGATGCGGGTGGCCCAGGACTGTGTCTGTGGTCTGTGTGGAAAACCTTAGGGGAGGCCTATGTCCAGCAGTGGATGTCTTTCGGCTAAGATGATGATATGTGACGCATCCGTAGTAAATGCGACAGCTGTGCATGCACATCTGGGATTCGATTCCCAGGCAAAGAGTAATAAGGCTGTTCTGTTAAAAAAATATTGTAGTAGCTCGAAGTCAGGGTGACCAGATGCAGGAAAAAGTTCGCCCCTTATTACATAGAACTTAATACTATAGATAGCGAAATGTCGGCGTAATAAACCTCTGCCTAATCCCTCAAACTATGTACCTATGTAAGTGTGTTGAAGTCAAATGTAAGGCTATAAATATAAAAATGAAGGGCGATAATATTGAAAAATCGCTTTTGTGGTACCTGATATCCAATGAAACAAAGTAATGGTACCTCCGTGATTACTTATTTTGGCGATATATCTGGCAGATTAACAAGGGTACTGAAAAACGACGGTATTCATTCAGCCTTCAAACCCCATACGTCTTTAAATTCACTTTGTATGGTAAAAATGAAATAAATAGCATTAAAAAGTCGGGAATATATAGATTGATTTGCGACAACAGCAATAAAGAATATATAGGTCAGACAGGTCGTAGTTTTGAATTAAGATACAAGGAAAACATACCTGTGTTTAAAAATAATCATTCAAAAAAATCACATTTAGTCCAACATTTCCTACAAGCAGGTCATAATTTAAATAATAACCAAACTTTTGAAATTTTATTTCATGCCAGAAAGACTTTAAAATGAGTGTATTGAAAGAACTAGACATTAAAAAACGGAACAGGAATACATTGCTGAACAAACAAATCAACTTCAATACGTCACCATTGCTTAATTTATTTAGGCAAATAAATAATTCACTTTTTCGTCATTTGAGCGATAGTGAGGGTAGTGGGGGAATAGAAAGGGAATGAAAGCAGGCGCACAAGGCTATGCATCGCTTTTTCGTTGCCAAATGGTCCTGAAGATGCCTCACGCTGAGGCGAAACACGTATCGACGCATATTTTGTGTTCGAAACAAAATACTGTAAGTTGAATTACGCCCGGGTTCCACGTCGTGGTTGTCCCTATCCAGGAGTTCGGTATTGTCAACCTTTTTCTATTGCAATAGTTCAGCAGGGCAATCCGACGATGCGTGGTGGATTCCTCTCTTCCCAATAATTTATTCAAATGTAAATGGTACAGGCGAAAGGACACCTAGGAGAACGATCTCTGATCCGATCAGAGACACACAGGAGAAACCCCAGATTAGAAGTACCCTAAACAGACGAGCGCGTTTGAAGAATGTTATCTGAGTGCATAAAGCTCAAACGGATACCGGCACTTGTGTAGAGAAATTCTGTAGTCTCAATCGATTCCACCGAGAAACAGGCCGGTTACAATTGAATATCAGTTTATCACAAAGCGGCTACAATCTGACCGCCGCAATCCCAAGGGATAAGGATATACCAAGGCTAGACATGTCATAGTATCTGAGAGGGCAGACTCCACACATTAAATGATACATGCGCGTACGTACATATGTATTTGTTAACGATAGCAGTCTAATCGTAAAATTGTCTCTCGGGTAAGAAAGGTACCTTCGCTCCTTGGGGAATGGATACCATCTAGACCAAAAAACGACCCGCAGAATGCTTACAAGAGTCGCTCTATGATAGTAACGAGAGTTATTACCGTGGTTACCGAATACAGTCGACATATGCAAATGCTTACTTAACAATAAAAGAAATAGTACTTCCAATAATTAGTATATATCTTGTTACTAAATTTGTTATCCAAGTACTGCGCTAAAAAACAATACGTGGCGATTTTCTAAATTGCTTCTTTCTTTTAATGGAAGAAAGAGATTTTCAACCATAAAGCAATATTCACAATCGCAACCTACGCGATGCGGGCACTTGCCACGTTGCTTTCCAAACGTTGCTCCTAATCATAGTTACTCATCAAATATTTCACTACATCTTATATTTCTTTACTACCATCCATCTATTGTACTATTTTAGAAACTCAACACCAATTTTTTTATTCTGGGCCACCTTTTAAACCCGATGATTTCAAAATATGTACGGTACACGTTTCAATATATAAGACTGTTAAAATATAAACTTGATATTTATTTTTTAAAGACTACTGCATTATACGGGACCTGCCTAGTCCGGGATTATCCCTGCCCCACTGGGGAGTTAACACAGATTGAATCCCTATATATGTACTTACATATATAGAACCTTAGATTCGGAGTAGTCATTTGTGGATCACATATATTTTTATTATATCTAGAAATCGTATCTATATACGAGTACATATCACTTCACAGATTGGCAATACATAATTGAATAAGCGGTCAGTTCATGCCAATCTTACAAGTTAGTCATTTGGGCAGCCAATTAATTAATAATGCCGATTAATAAGCAAAACACATCCCAAATAATTATCCTCTTAACCTGTTGTTTACCAGCGACATGTTGCAAGTTATACTAATTTACTTAAACTATAAAAGTCTGCTATAGATTTTAGTTAGGCAATCTAAAAAATAAATGTTATAAGAGTGTCAAAGTGTTCTTTAACCATAAAGCATGTAGATACAAGACCCCTTGTGCTCTCTTTATCAAAAGATACAAAGAAAACTTACATAAGCGATTTTTCTTGTTAATTTGTGCATTTTATAACGCTTTTTGTCAAGAATTATAAGTGATAAATCTCGTTTTAAAAGTGCTTTTTTATTATTGTATGCATTTTAACTTTGTTTATCATGCCACTGTAACATATAGCTCGCGTATTAAGACTGCACCGAGCGTAAGACGCGGTTGGACTGAATGACAGAGCTCGATATTCAAATCGGCGCGCGGCCGCCATAGTATAATTGTATGGAGGATTTGAAGTGGTTTTTTGATGAATATGTATCTTTATTGTCAACCAATAACTTAAATATTTGGGACGGACAAATTGTAACATAACTATTTATGTTTCGTTTAAGCTGTAAAATAGGATAGATTTCTACTGTTATAATCTAAAATCACGTAATACGAGCTTATGTTTTTGCCTTTTTGCGTGCAAATTTACGTAATTGTGTAGGCGAAAATATTAATTATTTAACTTTTTCTACATGGAGTAATTGTAAACACATTCATTGTTATGGTAAGCTTATATTTTATATTTGTATTTAACAAAAAGTGTTCATTTTATCAACTTAACTGTGACCGCCTATTTTGGCACATTTCGCTCAGCGCAGTCTTAATGGTACATGACACCGATGTCATGCGCTAGTGAAAGTACTTGCGCGGGTTGTATGCGTCAAGTAAATGACAACATGAGGCACACGTGGTAGTAATACGTTTGTGTAGCTCGCGCATACAACCCACGCGAGAAGCTTGCGTATGTAAAACGTGGCAGCTGCTTTCGTCTAATACACGCAATATTAACATCTGAATTAGTCTTGCGAATCGTAATTCCATTTTACAAGTTGCAACTGATATTATGAATTAGGTCGTGTCGCGGAGGACATTAAAAACATTCATATAATGGACACAATGAACACACAGACTCGAAACGCCTATTTGTGAAATACATAAATTTTTGATTCGCGTATGGGCCGAACCTAGAACACTCGGTGCAGTGGCACTATCAAGGTGACTTTTAAACCACTACCCCATTCGTATAGCTGAATATAAAACTATTTTGCCCACATTTGTATCACTCTTTAGACACGAACAGATCTCAAGCAAGACATTCCTTTTAAACTCTCGAAACAAAAACGTCTAAAGGGAATAGTCACATCGTCGTATTTTCTATCATTCACGACATCAACACGTAAAAGTTTTCTTTCACCATTTTTCCTCAAGTCTTTATTGCACGTCATGCTCTGGTCTTATTGAAACGTCCACTAAGACAAATCGCCGGACAGTGGCGACACAATTGATATGAGGTAATTAGTACGTGGGAACGACATGCCACTAATTGCACGTCAAAACGTGACTAATGTTAAAGTGTCTTATATCCTTTAGCCTTTTTGAAGGTGCTGTGTTGCGTATAACAAATTGAAATTAAGGTCAGTCTTTAAATAAATGGGTAGATTGGGTCTGGCTGGCTGATCGGGCGTTGTGGCGCTTATTGAAAGAGACCTATATCTATGCGATGGGTTGATTAAAAATTCCTCTGGAGTATTTATATTTCTAGGATTCATTGTCATGAAACACTACAAATAATGTATATTAAAACAAAAAATACTAGGCATAAGTATTTGTGTATTACAGAACTTATGCGAAAATCGAACCCAAGACTACTGCCACTAGGCGCAACATCGTGATAAAGGAACCATTGTGTTATTGAAGCAGACAAAATTCAATTAGGCTTAGCAGAAACATAAGTCTTAGAAAAGTTTATAGACGATTGTAAAGTGAGTTATAGTAACTGCTATTTCTCTAACTTGTTCTATAAGTAAACGTTTTCTTGGTCTTGTTTCAACGTTTCGATTTTTCATATAATGTTATATACAAGCATCTTGTTTGAACACATGGCGCCATCTAGCGGCTTTCTCTTAAAACTATGACATATGTACATATGCTTACGGTAATTATTGTGTACAATGTACACATTTAATTCATTTTGCTTAATCTTCTTCTTTTCGTGTGGTTAGTCATGGCCAACCTGTTGTCAAGAATTGTTCAAGCCGCCCGTAGGCCTCTGACATGGCTTAACGACTGCTGTCAATATGGCTCAATCGGGACCAACTTTTTACGTGCCCTCCGAAGAACGGAGACGCTCAGATGAAATACCACTAAGCGGTCACCCATCTATAGACTGACCGCACCCAATGTTGCTTAATCTCGCTAATCGTTTACCGAGTGCAACTGGCTATGAGCGCCTCAGCTTAAAGAAGCTTCATTTTGCTTAAAGAAGTATCCACTTTATAAAAATCAGCAGTATACAAAAATAATATAAAGCGTGAAAAGTCTAGCATTAGACTAATGGCAATCGAAAATAAGTCTAGGTGCACGGCTAGGGCATTAATATCTCAATAACTTGGGATTGCTAGCCCGAGTTATCGATATGGGCCCCAAACACGATGCAACCAGGATATCCCAGTACGGCAAAACCAAAAAAATTCATATGATTTCCGGGATTAACATCATATAGATCTTATTATATGATAAAAGGTATGAATTTTAATTGATTTTGTTAAAATTACTTAAAATTACTTCTTTAAATCGATAATAAAAAATACTAACTAATCAATTAAGTTAACAGACCACATTTTTTTATTTCGTCTTATTATTTTTCTCACAACTGTTGCTCAGGAGTAATTCAGACTTTATCTTTATTATGACACTATTCTAAGGAGAATTCACTTTAATACAACATAGCTTTTCCTTTTCTTAACATAAAAAGTGCATAGCGTGAAATTGAATATTTACAAGCCTTTTCAACTTTTGTGTTACGTAAACTTACTTATACCAAAATCCCATACTTACTACCTCAGTAATGTAAGTGTTCTACACTCACATTGCCCCAATTATTCTTAAGGACTAAGAGAAAACTCATCTACATTGTAAAATGCCATACTTTAGAGATTTTCTGACCAATGATCATTCTAAACTTTTTAGTTCAACTGTTGCCAATATTTCATGGCTACTGGCAATTTATTGCTAAAATTCCTATAACAATGCATTTTAATTAAACTTAAGCTCTAGAATTACTTTAACAGTGAACCAACAACAAAGTCGAACCTACATTTTACTACTAATGCAATGATAACCACGGTTTCTTCTTAAGTATTTCTGTAATTCAGTAATGTAAAACACATGCACAGACTTAAAGCAACTAACAAGTAACTCGCGTCTAAGAATCTTGTGTCATGTCAACATGTTTACAATAATTATTACATGTTTTTGTAAAACATTCAGTATAGTACTAATTTATCGGCCTCGATGGCGTAGTGGTTAAAATAACTGACTGTCACGCTTGAGGTCGCGGGTTCGATTCTCACACAAGTCAAACATTTGTGTGAATGAACATGGATGTTTGTCTTGGTCTGGGTGTTTCCATGTATAATTCGAGACTTCTGCGTGGTAGTCTAGTAACGTTCTCCCATTAGGCTATCGCTAATATAACTTACATTACTTTTCAATAAAGCGTAACTCTTAATGTTTCGAAAAGACGAGATATCCTAACTATTCTAAGAAGATACTAATTTACTCAGTACTCGCTGATGCAATACCAAATGATGATAAGGAGAATCGAAAAGTACTCGCTGATGCAATACCAAATAATGACAAGGAGAATCTAAAAGCGTGCTCTGGAGGTTCGATAAGGCTAAGCGTAACGATAGTTCCGATGCATCGGCCCACTGGGATATCCAATTGCTCCTCGTTCCTGTAAGCAAAACTCTAAAGTACCTTTATTTTCAGAAAGTCAGGTGTTCTTTAACCATTCCAGTAATTCATCTGTAACGATGCCAAGACTCAACGAATGCTATGCAGCATCAAGCTTGTTGTTTCTTATATCGTCGTTCATATGAGTAATTATACGATATTACACTTGGAAAACACTGCTTACTCTAATACTAGTATAATTAGGAGTGAAAGTAAAAAAAATTACATCTACAAAATACACACTAGCTTGACAAAAAATCTTGCCGCCACTGGACATGCAGTATAAAACAGTTATTACCACTACTTTAGTAATAACTGTTTTAGTTTCTGTTTCAGCTTGTAGTGGGACAGTCTTAAATACCTAAAAATCATTGCAGCATTGCGTACGCTTCTTATCTAAAGACTAAAAGTCACAAGTCCACAAAATAAAATAGTCATCAAACCGTTAGCCTACATAAGAGTACTCACACGATAACCGAGGATAATCACCTTCGAGGAATTCTAATAACAGTATTTTACTTTAAAACACAGTGCCTAAGTATTGGTAAAAATTCGGCTTCGTGAATTTTTTTGCCGACATTCCCACAAGATCGTCGGCAATTACGGTCTTATCTTCTATGCGAATTTTCTGAGCGGCTTTAAATAGCCATCATTTTCCCCTGTGGTTAGACGAAGCTGAGGTGCTTCAGGTAAATTCTCAAAAACGGAACAGTTATAGAGCGCATTACGCTTATATTATATATGTTTACGTGGAAACAGTCTCGCTTGGGATGCAGTAAAAATTTTGTATAAATATAAACAGGTGTGTCAAGGTAAACGAATATAAACTTTATGGTTGATATAATAGTAACAGAAAAGAAAGATTCATAAATAATAAGTTCATTTTTTACAATGAAGACGTATTACACAACAACTTAATTACAGTAAAAGTCAATTTTGGTTACTATCGATACTGTGCTAAAGCCATGATAATATAGCAACTACAAAATTTCTTACATATGGATAACATAAGTATAGGTTTACATATAATATACTACAAATATAATAATTTTAAATATTTGGATGTTTTCCACTCAATCACGCGTTCATTATCATTGAACAGATTTGGGGAGCGCTTGGCACATAGATAAGTCATAAAACATGCCCTATGTTAAGATACGAGTATATGAACCTTTACTCCTGATATAGGTATGTTATCGTACGGTAAACGCAAGTAAAATCACGGGCTGAAGCGAGTTATTAATATAAAGATGCACGAAGATATATATCAAATATTGTAACTCAAAATCTCTGATTACGAATAATCTACTCAATCATTTTTATTACGAATAAAGAGGCAGCTAATGGATGGAATTATGTCTGAAGTACAATACCGGATTGATTTGGTACATAATGATTAATTTCTTGAAGGTCGCTCGCAATTCAGATTGGTAACGATCGTCAAGGTTGAATATCAAGAGACGCAGTGAGCCCTTTCAAGGGTTGTGGCGTGAACCCACTGGTACGTGTTCGTAATGCGGTCTATAGATAGATTTCAATTTAACCTATTTTGCTATTGCCAACCAACAATACTTGCTATTAGAGTTTTTAGTAAAGGTGAATATGGTATTTAATTATTGTATTTTTTTCGGGTAACTGTTTAAAGGTGATGGCTTCTTCGAATGGAGGGTAAGCTATTTCAAATTATACCTGAAATATACGCGCACTACGATAGCTAATTGCGACTGCCTGCGATCCAGTCCGTTGTTAATGGATAAAGCTCCGAAATACACATAGATAGTGGCATAATCAGTTTAATATCAGAAAAATGTTGCTGATTTAATAGTATAGTATAACCTGCGTAAAAAGAATGTGGTTATATCCAAAACTTCGCACAGTAAAGTTCTTAAATCTCTTCTTAAATGACAACCGAGGACAACGATAAAGGTTTCAACAGACAATCTATTAAAGACGGCTAACTATCGGATCCAAATTCAACGGCTTTCATCGGTCTTTACAACAATTTACACAAGATACCTTTGTTAAGCAATAGAAGCCAAACACTGAGAGGCGCATCAACCAGACTGTAATCACCAACAACCATATTGAGTGTTATAAATATTCTAAAAACCTTAGAACATTGATGAACTTAATTAAATACCTAATTATACGCTCCTATATTTTGACAACTGGCAACTTTTGCGTCTAACCAATCCAGTTAGGCTAGACCTGACCCCAATACTCTTCTGCATAATAAATCAACGAAGAAGATTATGCAAATTGTCATTTAGAATAAAAGACCGTTTCATTCTACTTTCATATAAACAATTTAATTATTATGCGGAAGACGCAAATCTCTAAGCCAGACCTTATTACCGACGAAACAATACATTAAATAATTTTGCCTTAGACAATATAGCTGCTTCTATAAAAAAGAAGTCATTCTAACAAAGGATGATTAACCTAAGCGAAAACAAAAACGTATTCAAATTCTGAATATAAGATGAAATACGAGCGAGCTAACCTCGACTAAGTAAGTAAATGTAATTATTTTTACAACTTACATCACCAGACGGCTGCATTTCTCTCTTCTGGATTAACGGATTTTTCCTACAGCGGCCTCTTGTTGAATTATTTAAATTCTCATTAGTGGTGCCCCCTAGACGCTAACAAGATACAGCTTGATATAAAATTCTGTTTACTTAATTATTTTGTATCATACTAAGGATTAAAAGGTTCGAGGGATTTCTGAGAAAGAATTATGGTATTGAGAACAATGAGTTAGTTTATATTGATATTTAATTTTTTGAAAGTAATGTAGCTCAATAGTCATCCCGCACTGATGCTATACATATTATATTCAACTACCGACCTGAACCATTCAGACATTTGCCGTAGTTAGAGTGAAAGAAGCTTAAAACTTTGCATACAAAATAGCTAGCAGGTAAAATTTCAAATAATTTTTTGCAGACCTGAAGCGGACATTACAGGATAACATTAAATGCCTCACTGGAGCCTAATGAACTAGAGCCATCTGACTAATGTTGTAAAATATGATTCGCGTTTCAAACTATTGGACGATGCTCTATAACTGTGTTATATAAGTAGTATATTAATATTGAAAATCATATTAAAACAGAACATTACTAATGTAACGTTGTGTTTTTCATTATGCCATTAAACTGTTGATTAGATAATCAACAGTTTAATGGTAAATTTATATTCGATAGTATGTATTTACCTACGTGATGAACTATGGCCTAATCCTTGTCACACTGAGAAAAGGCCCGTGCCAAGCAATGCGCCTTTTCCATCATAATTAGAGTAGTCCATCTATTTCGAAAACAATATAGGCATGTTTAATAAATATCGTTTCGTTTTTTAGTAACCCATTTACCTATGACATTTGCTCGCGCCTGATCCTTATAATTCAAAATACTTTAGCAACTCACTTACCGATGCTTATTGAAGCATCGGTAAGTGAGTTGCTAAAGTATTTTTATTATATACATACTTTTTACAAACACCGCCACACATCGTCCACGAAAAACACAGTACGATAATATTTTTCGCAAAACACCGAGTAATTTAACTGCAGTTGAGATTTATAAATATAACCTTAAACTTCCAAATATCCCTATAAAACAATATTTTTGGATTTCCTTTTAATGTCTCATAGTCAATATATATTTAGAGTAGATTATCAAACTTACATAGATAACCTGTGGATTTATCTGAACAATTAAAATGAAATTATAATAAAATGTTGGTGCGATTATTACGATGTACTTTAAACCATGTTTACTATACAATTAATACGAAAACATATGTCGTAACCGTCACGCGTCCTATATACACCACACGCTTGTAATTTAAAAAGGGTCTTCTAAATTATTTCTGTCGCTTGGTAAATCTAGACACAATGTAGTCAAGCACCTGTTCGTTTTCAAGAAGACGTGCCCCCAAACTTGGGAACTTATAACTGCTTCTTAAGCGAACTGCTTTAGGGACGAACTCGCGTTGTACACGCTGTCTTTTGTTAAGAACTTTTGTTTGGAGTATCTCAAGGATCATGGAATAAACTAGGAACTACAAGCCGGCGTATTACAATAATGTTAAGCGTTCTTTTATGCTGTAATTTCAGTACAATTTACCAGATATTAGATGTAGTAAATTGTCTTTATTCAGAGTATATCAATGAAATATGGATGTTTAGTCAAATTTAATGAAGAGAGAGTAAGATCTTGTTTTTGTATGATGACTAATAAAATCTGGGTATCTCATTAGTCAATACAGAGCCAAGATTACACTCTCTAGGCAGGTAAAATGTTTATTCGAAACTTCAAAAAGTTTTAAACAGTTCATCGGCTGAGCACGGGTCGCTTCACAGTGTTTCTCACACTAAGAAGAAACCTGTCCCCGGGTTAGACCATAGTCTACCACGCTGGTACACTGTAGATTTTCAGACTTCACATTTCTACGCAATCATTATAGAAAACATAATGGTTCTCAGGCATGCAGGTTTTCTCACGATGTTGTCCATTACCGTTAAAGCGAATGATAATTAACTATTTAATACGCACATAATTCCGAAAAGTTAGAGATGCGTGTCTGGAGACCTCTGCGTGGTCGTCCAATGGTTGCCTAGTGGGCGACCATTGGTTAGCCTAGTGGCTAACGCTGCTGTTGAAATCCAATATTACACTTATAAAAGAACAACTAAATGGTTCCCAAAATTTTACATCCAATGATGGAATTGACAAACCATTTACTTAATACGTTACGACGACTATAACAATATAAATTGTCGGTAAATAATAATAGCAGGCATCTCTAATACATATCAAAGTTCGTCTAACTCTGCCAATAATAGAATATGGAATACAATATGATTTTCAGTATATAACATTATGATGTTGGATCTACGGAATATGTTAAAGCCCATGAGTACAATGTAACGATTCCTAGGAATATTTACTTCATATTATTACTATGTCCTCTTATATTGCCAGATGAGTAAACTTGTACGGTACATTAGTTTTGAGGGTTTCTTGCCTACACGGTACCAACGGCCTACCATCTGTAAATGTACATTATGGAATGCAATAAATTTGAATTTGAATTTGAATTTGAACGGAACCCTGTTAGGTACCGCTGTCTGTACGTCTGTTTCAGGGATGTTGCGGATGTAGATTTTTTGACATCCGTGGATGCAGATATTTTGACATCCGCGGATGCGGATGCAGATACGGATATTTGGAAACTCATATCTGCGGATGCGGATATCCAAATCGATGTGAAGCTCCGCAGTTGCAAATGCGGATGTAGATGAAAATTGTTCGTTTTATTTAATAAAAAGTATCTAATACCATCGTAGATTCAAGCCTATTTTGCAAAGGTTCATAAATTAAACACGTACTGCTGAACAACTGATTTCTTTGTTATCGTAACCTACTATCTGGATCACACCCGCGTTGATTATTGCGGTTGCGGATGCGGATGCGGATACAGATGATCATATCGTTGCGGAAGCTCCGCAATTGCGGATGCGGTTTGTCCGATCTTTAAAGTGATTCTTGAACCGTAATAGGTAGCTTTGCTGAAATTTTCAAAGTATCCCGTTGAGGATACAGTGTGGTAAAAACAGAGCCATAGAAGTCCAAAGATACTATTTACCTTCGTTTTTTGCTTTTAGTGCTATTTTAAAACAACTAAAATACTATAATTATGTTGTTCAGCTCTTTATGTTCCACAATTATACTATGAATATTTATTTGGCTTTTGTTTTGCAGTTGCTACGCTCATTAATGATTATTTAGTCATTATAATATTATTTGAGATACAAAAACATAGTGTATTAATATATATTTTTCTTTTATCAATTATTGTACTGATGAGCCGCTCCGGCACTTGTATTTCTTAGTATACCTTATGACAAAATAAATATCTTAAACCATTCTTGTTTAGTCCTGCCTCCTACCTCTTTTTAATTTTCTCCTTTTTGTATTGTAACAACCACTTTGTGAAATATGTTATAGATATATTTAAAAAAATTAGCAGCGATAGTTTCGAGTTCTTGAGGTACACACCTCTGACTTCTCGAAGTTATGCGCAATTGTTTAATAATAAAGCCCGCTCTGGGCCAGCCTGGTGGACTACTATTGCCAAACCCTTCTCGTGGCACTGTTTATATACCGAGCAGATAATATTATTTTATATTAAGAGATCGATGAGGCTCGAAAAACTGAATAAATTTCAACATCAATAAAAGTTTTTCGCTACAATGGCTTTCACATCATACCATCCTCGAAGTTGGAAATTTAAAGCGGTTTAAAAACAACCGATGTAACAGTACACTGTCTCCCTTGCTGAAACACACACAGGAGTTTATGTATATAGTATTATTACTATTTGTTCTCCACTCATCAAAGCCGTATAAATAAAAAACAAGCAAACAACACATTCCATATCGTGTGAAAACATCAGCTCAACGAAACTTATAACAGCATGAGCGTCAATATTGATTCATCAAATAGGCACGTGTATTTAATCAAGCTATCGATTAGCGTAGCTCAATAAGGAAAAATCAAGATCCTATATTTGAGCGACTGCTTGTTTATTTATTCCAAACGAGCGCCCCCGGAAATAAGTCTGGATAGAAATCCATTTGGCGACGGGAAATGGTGGTACAGATATGAAAGTGCTTTGAACGTTCGGTATTATGCCTATAGGTATATGCCTATAGGTATATTTGGCACTAATGGGTCTTTGTGCCTAATAGCTTCGTTCGAAGTTAAGTCTTATTTACTGGTTTCGAGTATTATCTATGTTTTGGTTCCACTACCAATTTCCTTTTCGATATGTAATGTATACTAAAGAGAATAAGAAATTAAAAACGCTTTCAAGATTAGTTATTAAAAAACGAAAACATGTTTCAAAACGCAGGATTTATTTTAAGCAATAAATGACAAATACTTCTTTATGAAGTTTGTTTACCACAATTTTTTTTAGCTTGCTTAGTTTATTTTTTAGTTTGCTGCACGACTTCGGTGTAAATTAAATAACATAATATTTTATTTGTGGAAAGCGAAAAACGTCAGTATATTGCCATAGCAAACAATATTCCTTTTAACTATAGTTAAGTATTATTTTAATAAGTACATTTCATAATTTCGTCTTGCCGCTTAGACCAAAATAAAAAACTAAGATCTAATATTTGTCTACTCTGAATCTTTTAGTCTATGAACGTAAACGCGTGGGCAAAGATTAGTGTTTGCCAAGCTTCACGAGGCCCAAGATTACGGCGACCGAAGACGTCTGTTAGATACATTAAATGCGCCAACCAATCTAATTTTTTGTTTGCGCCGTTACACTTCAAATATAATGCTTTCACGATACATAAGTAAATATATTTTTGATGACTTACGTTTTCGTAAAGTGTGATATGGATGTGTCATAGTCCCATGTCATAAGTTCGTATATATGGCTGCAACTGATCTTTAAGGGCCCGGTTCGTTAATACGCCATTCGGTACGTAGAACCGATTGTCGCGTACTTTTTACTACATACTAGCTATCCTTCGAAAACTGTATTTTATAAGAATGAAAGGTACCCTATGTACATATGTATGTTTGTATGTATGTATATACCGCTGACAACGTGTATGCTAAATTACATGATGATCGGTCGAGTAGTTTAAGCGTGATTGCGTAACAAACTAACTCACGTTCGCATTTATAATAGGATAAAGCAATTCGCTTTGGTTTTTGCGTGAAACGCGACGAATGGCATTCTAAGCCATGTAGACGCGGCGAACGTAATACGGTTAGGTGCAAAAGTGGAGTAGCAATTTTACAAAGCAATAGAATAAAAACAAGTTGTACTTACGACCTTTTTCAATAAAATCATTGCACACATACACATAAGCCCGCCTCACTTATTCTGTTGCCTGTTCTAATTATGATTGTAACTATTAATTCCAAGTAACTCCGCAAGTGATGTTATACCTACGTTGGTAATAGTGCGATCTAAAACTTAACGCTTGTTGGTTCGATCGATAGAATAATATATAATATAATATATAATATAAGATAGTAGAAGTGATAATCTTTTTGTATTTTTTTAATAATATTAATATTGATGACGATTTTACTTTAAGACTTATTTAAACCGTAGTTATTTAAAAGATGAGGGTGGATTTAAAAATATTAATTTATCACTTGAATAGAATTATGTGATGTTGTTGGTTGGTAATCTTTGTTACGAGCGTTTGTGTCATTATTATTGCACTCATTTTATTTTAATATTTTGTTTGAAACTCATTTAAAATGCAAATATATCGCCTTACATAATTATGGACTTAACATATCCCAAATTGTCGACGAAACTGGACTAAATGTAAGTTATTTTTAAATATTATGTTATCGTTTTGTAATTTATGATTTGGTTATTAAGGAATTGCTATCTACGATTATATCATAAGATTTTAATTTTATTGCAGAGAAAAACTGTGAAAAATAACTTGGGCTAAACGATTTGAAGAAGAAGATAGCTTAAAAAGTCGGGCGAGAAGTGGAAGACCGCTTCTTATTAACCAAACTCAGCGAAGATTAATAGTGAATGCTCTATGAATTAAATGGTTTCATACGGACGACTCCTTGTCTACCCCTGCCGCAGAGTGCAATAACGTATGAACAGATACAAATGAAATCCATTTAAGCATATTTTGATTTGATGTTTATTAATTGTCTACAATATTTCAAATCAACTAGATATTTACAATAATCATTACAGATTATTCTAAAAAAAAATCATAATAAAAATCTTCGTTTAAATTCTTATTCTTTTCTGATAAAAATATAAAAACTTGCAATAGTAATTTACGAATCACTGCCATATTCAGTATATGGTGCCATCCTTTAACAGCATTAGTCGTACGATGCCTTTCCCCAAAGATACACCATACTATTAAAATACATAATAAATTACCAAATTTTATGAAAACTCTCCCTATAAATAAATTTATAACAGTTCTACGTGATTGGCTCATGCAAAAAAACTTTTACTCTGTTAAAGAATTTATGGAACATACGGCGTGATGAGTACCAAATTGACCTACTAATCAAATACAAATTATGACATTGTTAATTTAAAATGTGTTATGATTGTTTGAAGAGACATACTTTGTTAACTCCATATAACATATACCTTTTGCATTTGCATGCTATTTGAAACGGCTAAACAGGCTAGTGCTAATTAATTATAGTATGACATCAATGTAATGTACCTTGTTTTCTATACTATTCTACTTTTAATAAATTTTCTGTCATCCAATGATCGTATCTACGTATTTCCGAAATTTCAAAACATTCGGATCTCTAGCACTTTTGCGAGTTGCATATAGCCATCCGTTTTTTTATTTCTGTCTCGGGTAGGTAGAAGTACTGCAGTCAATGCTTCCTCTCGAATCTTAAACAAAACTTCAGATGTTGTAAGTTAGTTTTTTGAAATGTGTATAAAATACTTTCAGAATTGCTGAAGGAAATGATGATTTGATGGCTTTCATAGCTGCTTTCTCAAAGTCGACTGTAAATTATTTAGGTTCCCATTCAGAAATCTAACTTTTAGTCAAATTAGATAAAATAGTGTAAGACTTAACATCTCGTAAAGTCATAAAGGCATAAATCAATAGGATTATGTTCGTACTACATATTTTCAGTACTGTGAACATCACCATGTATCGAGTACAGTTGTGTGAAAGGTTCACTACAGCTTTTGAAGGTACCATCACAATAAAAATCACGAGTCTCACAAATATACTGTTTTGCTTCTTTAACACAAAATAGTATAATACGGTTGTCATTATAATAGTAATCCGCTAAAAGAAATTGCTTGTACTTTTAAGGTAGGTACTTGCAATTCTTCTACATTTCTGCATTGAATTTTACTATGCCTGCGGTTTTGGTTTTATGTTTGTATAGATTTGATTTTATACTTTGAACTGACGGTATATTTTTGATTAAGTCCATTCCGGCATCTTTGAATTGACTCACCATAGCACTAAATGTTTGTGGCACGGAAGGATAATGAGAAGAAACTACTTTGTCATTGCATTGTTGTATTTTTTTTTAGGATTTTTTTGTCGACGTCCTGTGGGCAATGTTGCGGTTGTTCTTCAATAATATTAAGGTCCTATTGAAAAAAGAAAGTATTGTATAAAAGTCCATTAAATAAGATTTGTAAAATTTCGCATAGACATTCGATTTGAAAAGCCATTAATTTACTTTGTATTAAGACAATGTTATTACTGCATTTAATATAAAAATTAAAGTTAGGGTACAACCTATCTCCGCTCCAAATGTTTGCCATATCGTTCCAGTAGTTATGGTGTGATTACGTTACAAACATCCAAGCTTTCACATTTATTTATAATATTAGAAAGATGTACGATTTAGGTTGTAAAATTCATAACGCCAAATTTTGAACTCACCTTTATTTTATTTCGTCCTCTGCATTTATCCTTCTTTCTATTAGTGCACTCCCATACTACTAAACCACTTTTATATCTGCGCTTCACAATGTATTCGTGACCTGCGTGCAATAAAATCTGAACGCCCTTTCTATAGACGTACGAAAAATGAAATTTGCCTAAAGAACTACTGCTGCTAGTATTTAACTCGGACATGGCTGGTTACAAGGCAAGGGATACACTTGTTGTTAATAAGTAGTGTAGAACTATAAATTACGTTAAAACTACCCACAAAATTTACTTCTTTTGAAAATGCAACAAATTTAACTTAATTAGAATTAGACTATATTATAGATATATTAATAAACTAGTAAATAATAATATGAGGAAAATGAATCATCTTTAAATAAATTGACTAGTAAATATGAATATTTATTTGTCAATTATATACTCAATTTTAAATAGTATATATATAATTTATAGTTCTACACTACTTATTAATAACAAGTGTATCCCCTTGTTGTTAATAAGTAGTGTAGAACTATAAATTACGTTAAAACTACCCACAAAATTTACTTCTTTTGAAAATGCAACAAATTTAACTTAATTAGAATTAGACTATATTATAGATATATTAATAAACTAGTAAATAATAATATGAGGAAAATGAATCATCTATAAATAAATTGACTAGTAAATATGAATATTTATTTGTCAATTACATACTAAATTTAATAATTTTACAGAATCCATTTTTTTTATTCTTAATTATACAAATGTCTGTGTGTCAAGGATGAACAAAGAGAATGTTTGGTTTTAATATTAACGTTGTCCACTACAGGTGGCCATTGTAAAGGTTTAGAAATGTTGTAGCCGTGTCCACCGGCGGTGGCTACGGTGAATTATTTTAATAATGATTTTCACTGGCCACGCACCGGGGACAGTGGGAATTAATTTTAAAAGTTATGACACTGTCCACACGTGTTGGACAAGCAGGGGGTGGACAGTGAGAATAATCCATTTTCGGTAATCATATTTTGACATTGTTTTTTTATAGTGAAATATTATTGTTATAAATTTAATTTAATTTTGTTTATTTTAATTATAGTTTGCATTAGTAATTTTGATAAATAATAATTATTAAATAATTTAACTTTACTTTAATTCCTAAAAAAACCTTCCTCACTCTAAGTTTGGGTAGTAATCAGACAATTTTTATTTTTTAATTTCGTTAATAAAAAAACAGCTAGTGGTAGAAATAATTTAGTGATAAACTGATAAGACTCGTTATCTACTCCGCTATCGGAACTTGCGATATATTAGGCAAATTTAGGCATTAATTGGCAATACGGACACTATTATTACATATACGGGATAGTAGTTATTATAGTTGTATAAACAAGAACTCGTTTTTGTCTCGCCGTGCACACATGCGCATTACGAACTTCACCTACTATCATTTACATTGAATAATGTTTCATTGTTTGCGTTGAAACATCACACACACAAAGATATTTGCTAGGAACTATATGCGATTGTTTACCTTATGATGCTACTCCACTTTTGTCTTTGTTTGTTTCACTAATGTACAGTACATTCGCCGCATGCCTCTAACGCACCGTTTTACGCATAAACGGACCGAGCGCTTTAGCATTACAGTCAGACTTTGATTGCGCGGTGTCACCGTCAAACGACCGAATTTAAATGCGGCAGACAGCGTTAGGTCGGCCCATTACCTAAACATGACGTGAGTTGCCGTCTATAGATTCTGAGTATTTTGATAGGCAGGTCTCGCCCTTCAATTTTCGAGTGAAATCATCGGGAATTGCGATATACAGTGTTATGCTCACCACCTACTTAAATGTAACGCAAATGTTAATGTAATGTTACTCTACCTAACTCTTTCTAAAGACGGTTTCGTTGATCTAGAGGTCGACAACTGCCAGTGAAATTCCTGGTTCGATAAGTAGGTCGGGCAAATATTTTTGTGATTTCAGTTTGGGATTGAGTGTAGCCAGACATGTCACTTGGGACTTAATCCCTGTGGCACAGAGATAAAGGCTATTGCGAGAGAGCTTATAAGAATAATTTGGTCAGTGAATAACGTTTATACTAAAAGAAGCCGAGCGCTGTTTTTTTCAAAAAGACTACTCTATCACCAAGAATAATTCCTATATCACGGGAAACATAATAACATTCAAACACAAAGAACACCCAGGCACGTAACAGCAAATTGTGCACCATACATATTTTTGTGGGTGGTCATCATGTAGACCCACAATTTTTTGTCCCCTCCGTCAACGGACCAAACAACAACTCGGTACTGCACTGTGTTGTTTAGTTCATTCTCCACAGGGGACAAAAATTTGTGGCGTCTACATAATGACCAGTCAGTATGAATCACTTCACTACGCCAACCATACTATCAAACAAATATAAATGGTCACAAGCAAGGAGTATATTCAGATGTCATGTATCCGTAACTAAGTAGCCAGTTACGGCCTGAACTCGCTCGCGCTAGTTCCTAACTCATCGTAACGAGGCACGATATTGCTTGTAGTTTAAATCGCATGGTAACAAAATAGTTGTCAGTACAGGTTGAACTATTTAATTAACTTTGCCTGGCTTTTGTAGTCCTGTGGTATAAGTTTATGATTCTGTTTGTGGGCGATTGTGAAGTATCCGATTGTCTCCTTGGGTTGTTTACAGTGTAAGGTATTATGGTTTTCTGTTAGACAATGCTCAGTAGGAGCACAAAGATTAAAAGATTATCGATTATAAACGATTAAAGTGCTGAATACAGCTGATTACTTTGCAAATACCTTTCTTTCCTTTTTATGAATAATATTCTATCACATACATATAACACCATCTAGCCCAAACTAAGCAGAGCTTGTATTATGGGAATTATTGGCGTAGTGGTTAGTGTAACCGACTACCACGCCTGACGTTACGGGTTCGATTCCCGCACAAGTCAAATATTTGTGTGCAAGAACATGGATGTTTGTCTTGGTCTGGGTGTTTTCTATGTATAATATGTACGTACTTACAAAAATAAAAGTATATATGTATGTTTATCCATTGTCTAGTACCCATAGTACAAGCTCTGCTTAGTTTGGGCTAGATGGTGTTGTGTGTATGTAGTAGAATATTATTATATTATTATTATTACATACATACTTTTTTTGTAAATACGTACATAGAAAATAGCATTCACTCTTTCTTAGATCGTAAAGATTATTTTCTCTACTACCTAAGGAGAGGGAGAGTGAAGGGGGTTTTATTATCTATCACACACAGATTCTACAATCAGATCTATACTTAGATTAGATGATAGCTTGCTCAGGATACATATTTCTAATAGGGGATATTATTGCTCCAGAATTACAGGACTATGCGAGACACATATGTAGTATGGTTATATCTCCTTAATTATACTATGCCATTTTTTTTTTTTTTTTTTTTTTTTACGTGGGGGAATGCTATGACGCATATCCCTCCGCGGGGGCGGGCGGAGGGATTATGTCGGACTCGCCGGGGTAAAAGAAAGATGGAAATAATAGTAAAGTACCTCCCGGAATACCGACTAAACCTACCACGGTGTTCCTCGACAAAACCACTATCGACGGGGCCGCGCGAATCGCTTTCGCATGCGGTCGCGACCCTGCCGAGGTTACGGCCCGCCGTATGAAACGGCAGGCCACTACTCAATAAGACCTACCCAATATAGGCACTGCTCAATAAAAGCCCTACTGTCTCCCCCCTAAAGGGGAGACGGACTCGACACAGAGGCGCGCGTGGGAACACGCACGCCGCCTCTCGGACCTGGTGCTGAACGGATGGCGGGCAGGCCCACAAAGCCCGCCACCCCCAGGTCAAACCTCAGGGTGGCTGGAGGTCGTCTCGCGCCCTCCGGCGCCCGGCTCTGCGGTTGGGGAGAGGGTTTAAACGCTCCCTCTCCCGCTCCGCCGCCTCCTTGATGGAAATTACTTCCTCACAGAAGGAGGCGACGGCGTTCCACGACCTCTCACTCCGGACCATAGACTGAACTACGGCCGGGAGCGAGAGGGCAACCAATCCGACTGCCGCGATCAAATCACGGCGCTGCGATGCCCAGGCGGGGCAAACCGCCAAAGTGTGCAGCGCCGTGTCCTCAACAACGTTGCGGCAGTCGCCGCAGTGGTGACAACCGGGCGTCTCTTGCCGGCGTATACGACACAGGAACTGGCCAAAACAACCGTGGCCAGTTAGAACCTGTGTCAGCCGGAAGGTGAGGGCGCCATGCCGCCTCTCCAGCCACTCCTCAAAAACAGGACTTACCGCCACGATCGTGGCGTGCCCGATAATACTATGCCTTACAGAAACCTATTTGAACTGATTTATTAATCTCCATACTTACACAAAATGCCATTAACCACTTTTAAGGTGGTCTTGTTAAGTATTAACTTTTTGAAATGCCGCTTAACGTTACGGCCTGGTTTTACTGAGCAGCATTTCAAAGGGTACGGTCTCAAAAAAATATAAAAGTACAACATAAGCGGCTAGATACTTTCCAACCCTTTAAATTAAACTAGAGCCCTTCAATAAACCATAACCTAACCGTATGCCACGGGAAAAATAAAACAGTATATAATGAGCTTATCAAAAATGTATCCTTACCAAAATTAACCTCATTTCACATATCGACATGAAAATTAGCAGTCGCTCTTGCATTTATATTTACTCTATAGAACCGACGAAGCAATGAAACTATGCCATTACAAATGAGTAATACTCCAAAGAAGACTTATATAGAACGAACTTTACCTGCATTTAAACGAAAGTCGCTAATATTCCACCTCTAGAACCGCTATTCAAGTTACATATATGCAAAGAGTTTTATTGACTCGCGTCTCCCAATCGCCTTTTCTCTGTGAATCCGTAGTGCATCGAGCACTGTCTATCAACGAGTCGCGATGCTCATATTTCAACGTAATCTTACTTTGAATGATTTGACGTATTTGAGAGAGTACATGTTTTACCTTTGTAAAAAGTTTGTATAGTGTTTATTGTTTCTTGTGATCAGTGTATTGTCTATACAAATTTTAAAAAGAAGTAAAATTTATTTATGCTAGATAGGTAACTTTGTCGTGAGCAGCGATAGCTCAGTGGGGAGACCAACAGACTGCAATGCAGAGGGTCTCGGGTTCGAACCCACGTCGCGCACCTCTGACTTTCGGAAGTTATATGACTTTTCGAAATTATGTGCGTATTGATTGACAATTATCGCCTACTCCGTGCCTCGGAGAGCACGTTAAGCCGTCGGTCCCGACTGCCATGAAAATCTATGGCAGTCGTTATTGGGGCAGTCGACACAAAAGATCCCACTGGGTTGAAGTGTCGCCGGTCTGTACTGACTGGCCCCCACACAAGATAAGATAAGATAGGTAACTTCGTAACTACTAAACCGTTTATACAATTATTTTGCTTATATAAAGCTACACTATCCCTGTGTACCTACATTGCTTAGCAGAAAAACACAATGATTATCCCCCGAACCCAGACGTTGAACCCGCGAGCATGTATGAGTGAGCATTTTATAAATAAAAATGTGAAAAAGTTGGTTTTGGGTACATAATTAAATAACATCAGCCTTGAATTGACAACAAAGTACCAAGTATATATATACCTATATTAAGTACTTACGTAAGTACATGTTTAACCACTGTAATCAACAAATAATTATTAATTATTAATAAAGTATATATACCTACCATGTAAATATTATTTTAAGAGGAAAAATTAAATTTTAGATCCTTACCCACACATTTATTTTAATATATTTGCGATTTTATCCTTCGATAAATCATATACACTCAATTGAAACCCATTTCTAATAACTAAATCCACAAGTATATAACTAAAATAGCGCTCAGCATTTGAAAAATTCGAACCGAAAGACGATGTTGCCAGTTTAGTTATTTACCCAGCGCATGGCATGTAAAAGTATCGTGTATGAGTGAATTCTCTTTGAGCCACGACTTCGCCTCTAATGTCATTTTCCTATTCCCCCAATCATGCAGTGCAAAAGCACCGTTATTACATTGCAGTTTCAATATAGCTTATACCGAAATATGTGTACGTAGTTTTAATAAGACTTCCTTTGCTGTAAAAGCTGATGTGTAAAAATGTTACAAATGCAATGTTCCAAAGTACAGGCACGGTATAACTGTATATGAGATGTCGTAAATTTTTATAATTCTGTTAAAAGAAAATACATTTACGGCTTATATTTTCTTTTAATTTCTTGTATTTATACTTGACAACGCAAATACATTTTAACAGTCATTAAGTCAGTAAGGCTCCATGTGACCTGATAAATACCGTAATACCTGTTTAATGTAATTGTGTGTATGATTGGGGTGAACGTATAAACAGAGGCTCTAACTATTATAGTTATTAGGGTCTTCATGCAAAAATACGCCAACGTTATAAAATTTTTGTAAGGGATTGAAATATAGATCGATTTTTTACATACCGTGTTTACTATTATTTAAGTTTTTATACTTAATATATAGTAGATAGTAGAGTGTTGATGTTTAGTCTCCACATATATCTTAAATACTCAATACATTGTGGGTATGTGGTAGAAAATAAAAAAAAAAAAAGGAAAAAAAAAAAAATGAACATAATAGCTCCTGCCCCAGCACCGGTCAGGAACAGTACCTTTTGTTTTAGATAAAAAGTACTATATGTACGTTTCTATAGGTATCCCTGACAACGCGATGAAGATCGGTCAAGTAGTTAACACGTAAAAGTTCATCAGTCTGTTTGTAACAACACCTGCCCTCAATCGACAAATTTTAGTATAGCAAAAATATTATCCGTAATTTTATTCTCGATACTGCTCTTTGTACCGATGTACTCAATGTTTTAAATTGCACTCAAACGATAAATGAGGTACCCAGCAACCGTTGAAGTAAGGAGTGGGTGGTGGCAAAAGAAAGGGGCACGAAGCGTCTCTATAGACGTCCACTTAACAACTCTATATACTCTCCTCCTATGAATATACACTTATATACCTAGTTATTCTATCCAAACGGTTATTACTTAAACTATAGGATCCAATTAATAGGACAATAAGTTGAGTTGAAAGGTCGTTTAACTAAGGCGACTGACTCTATCCACTCTAATTACTTACCGAAATGAAACCTATATATCATTCTAAGTTCTATAATAGTAATCGTTTTCCAACTGGCTTCATACGACACGTTTGTTTTTAATGTATGTTCACTGATTATTAGTCAACGGATTGATTTGGACTATTCCATGGATTGCTGCTAACCACGCTTTGGTTAGATTCGATTTGGAGCTTAAATAAACATTTTTTTTGTTCACTCTTATCTATATTATTCTGGATCATAAGTTATCTGTCAGTTGCTGGAACCCTAAATATCATGGGAAAACAATTTTATCTGGCAGGCGTGCCGCTGCAACTCCACACACTTAACAAAATCACCACGATTGTATTATTATAGTACGTAACAGCTTTTGCTTGCGGCTTTGCTCGCGTAAAAGTGGATTAGGTTATGTAGATAACAGTATTTCTTTAAATAAAATATGCCTATGTTACTCTGTGATTATACAGCTTTCTAGATGTGAAAGAATTTAAAAATCAATACAAACAAATATCTAATCTTTCCTCTTTATAATATGAGTATAGATAATAGATCTATTGAACCCAATCTTAAGACGATCATTTTAGTTGATAGGTCGTTAAACATGTGAGGCGTCTAAAGTTACTTCTGTTCTGCAAAGTTAGTTATGCAATATCCATACTCGCAGTTATTGCAACGTCAAAGAGAGGCTTGCCTGTTATTAACTCGGAGTATTATAACTTGGAGTTAGAACGTGATGTATCAAATATCTTACAAACCGTGTGATGGTATCGAGATACCGTCAGTTATATTCCTCTATCCTAATACTATTAACATCGCTTCATATCTTTACTAATACATAAGACTAGTGATGGTGATGGTTTGTTTGATCCAACTAACTCTGAAACAGATTTCAAATATTCTTTAACTTTTATATTTTATATAATATGTCGGCCTCGATGGTGTAGTGGTCAATGTAACCGACTGCCACGCCTGAGGTCGCGGGTTCCATTCCCGCACAAGTCAAACATTTGTGTGCATGAACATGTTCTTCTTGGTCTGGGTGTTTCTATGTATAATATGTATGTATTTACAAAAAAAAGTATATATGTATGTTTATCCAATGTCTAGTACCCATAGTACAAGCTCTGCTTAGTTTGGGCTAGATGGTGTTATGTGTATGTGATAGAATATTATTATTATTTTTCACATTTATTCACTACTAACCAATATAATTATGTTTGTAAATATATAATTATAAAAAAACACATTTAAAATATAAAAATTATGGAGGCCCACCGGCATTGAGACAGGGTCCAAGCTGTTATTATTATTATTATTATAGGTTACTAGAGCGACGCCGCAACAAATTACATAACAATCAATATACAATAAGTCAATTTTCTTTGCCACGATAACAGAACTTTTTCTGGGTGGAAGGTACTCTATGTCTTTTTATGCATCCCTGACAACGTGTATGTGAAATTTCATGATAATCGGTCGAGTAGTAAAGGCGAGAAAGCGTAACAAACAAACTTATTTATAATATTAGTTAGGATTTAAATTAGGTTATTGGCTGTCTAACATCACGCTACGACTATTTGGAGCGTAGTGGGAGAAACGGCAGGGCAAAACTAGTGTTCTTTTGTATAAATAATTTTTATGATGAAAAAAAACTTTTTTAGATAGCTTAGATTTATTATGTTAGTTAGTTTTGAAAGCCTTGTTGCATTACCCGTATAAGTTGACATTGCCCCTTGCGGCCTATTATAAGGCCCAAATTTTGATTTCTGGATCGAGCAGTGTTATATGAGTAAATAAGAAAATGTGCCTAGTTGGAAACAATAACTATATGTTAAGTTTACATGACAAGGGATCTAAAAATATCTGGCGAAATATAGTTGTAACACTTTACACTTCTACCTCTAGGCAGAGGTGTAAGTGTGTACAGATAATAGTGTCAGTAAGTGGTTAGCCTGTTAAGTTTTTATTTGCCAGACTTAATTAAAAACTTATTGTGTCTGGTCCCATTGAGATTCAATAGGTCATTAGTAAGATTATAATTTATAACATAGATTTATCCAAACATTAGTTTTCTTTATACACACAGACAAACCCGCAGACAAAGCTAGTAAAAAGTTTGCATTGCTATTTATCTACAGGTGATATAAAATGGATAGGCCATTGAATTTTATTCTGTTTTATCCGTCTACTTTATTGGCGATGCATTTAATTGTATTAAAGTAATATTTAAACATAGACAGTACACACAAAGTAAACTTCCCGTTGCACACAATTGCATTCGAAAACCATTTGCGCGTCAGCATTTATGTTGGAGGATATATAAAGGTCTGCATTACTCATATCAAAGCAAAACCAACAATACCACATAACATCGTAAGTATAGCCACCATAAAAGAGAATCTCAACTCTGTGATAAAATCATCTCTTGAGCATTTAAGCACCCAACAGAAATACAACACAATACACAAAATACTAATATCAAGACCTAAAACCAACATTGAAAGCGATCCAAACAATAAGAGATACATATCAGAAAAATCCAGTGATCTCGTAGAAAAAAGATCAAAATGAATTAGCATAACAAATAAAACAAAAATTATCAGGCACGAAATAAAAAAATTGAGCAAATAAATAAAATTACAAAAAATAAAAGATAGAGAACACCTTAGACTCAACACCTTTGAAAAGTTCATAAACAAGACCGGTGGTATAAAAAGCCCCTTAAAGTTCTATCAGACAAAACCAACTGGATAGCTAATATGAAAGACCGGCATTGCATGACAACAACCAAAAGATTAGATATCCTATCAATAGCTACGAATTTGTACAAAACCTGTACTTCAGTAAGAACCAAATTGAAATTACTGAACTAAGCAACGATGATAATGTGCCACCCATACTAGAAGATGAAATACATAAGGCAATCAAAACCCAGAAGAACGATAAAACCCCTAGATCAACAATGAATTGCTTTTAAGCTGCAGAAACTACATTGCACCACTACTAAAATGTATTTTCAATGATATATTAAATACCAAAATTATTCCGTCACAGTGGACTGCATCAACCATCATCCTGCTCCACAAAAAAGGTACCGAAATAAATAACTATAGACCCATTAGTCTAATGCCCAATATTTATATATATAATAATCAATATTCATATATAAAAATAATCTTTGCCAAAATAATTTTAGCCCGAATAACAAGAACTCTAGACGAAAACCAGCCTAGGGAACAGGCCGGCTTTAGGGCAGGCTATTCGACATTAGATCATATACATATTGTGAGACAAATTATCGAGAAGAACAAGGAGTTTAATGTGTCATTCTATTGCTGTTTTATCGACTACAACAAGGCATTCGACTCAATTGAACACAAAAATATCTGGTATTGTCTACAGAACCAAGGAGTCAAACAAAAGTACATCAGAATAATAAAAAACGTATATACTAACAGTACAGCTAAAATCAAGTTAGAAAAGAAGTTAAGAAAATAAAAATAAACAGAGGTGTAAGACAAGGGGACCCGTTATCGCCTAACTTATTCACAGCTGGCTTAAAAGAAATCTTCCGGATATTAAATTGGGATCATTATGAACTAAACATTGATGGGGAAAGACTATACCACTTACGGTTCGCTGACGACATTATATTATTCGCCGAAACAAAGCGGCACCTGCAAAACATGCTCATAGACCTAGAAAGAGGAAGCCGCAAGGTAAGCCTAACGATGAACGCCTCCAAAACTAAAGCACTAACAAATGCACCCGAAGACCCCATTATCATAAACGGCGTATCAATTGAGTATGTCAAAGAGTACACTTACTTAGGCCAACAATTTTCGATTACTGATATAATGTCAAAGGATATAGATACTAGAATTGGAAATGCATGAAATTGCTAATGGCGGCTAAAAGAAATTATGAAAAACAAAGAAATCAAGATGTCTGTCAAATCAAAACTGTACAACAACTGTGTGCTACCAGTTCTAACCTATGGCTGCCAAACCGGGCCCTCACCAAAGCGCAAAGCAAAACGCTAAACTTGCCAGACGGCAAATAAAAATAAAATGATCTTTAGTTTATTTACATAAGACATAAAATGCTATTATTATTTATCTCAATATAAAATAAGCAATTTTTTGGCAAACTAATAATCATTTGGCTCAATAATACCAAGCGATTTTCGCTTTAATCAAGATCGCGGAAAGCTAAAACCGTTCCAAAGCATTCGACTTCGAATAGTTTCTCAGTATTTTAAGTTTTTGATGGTTAAATCCTCGCTCGGTGCACTTCAGAAGTCAGTACGATAAAAACAAAATAAGTGAACACGGCGAACTTTTGATACGCTTGAAGAACCAATTTTGATAATGTAGAGCGGTTTTAGTACACGGAGCAAAGATTTCGAATTGTGCGAACGAGTGATAACATGTTCAAGCTGTTGTTTTAAAGGACATTCTAAAGATGTTTATTTTAAACCTTAATAATAGGGGCCCAAATATGAAGTTGCTTTGTATGAAAAAAAATCGGTAACGTTGTCGTTTTATACTATTTCATAATTTTTTGGTTGAATGGCTAATTCGAATGCTATGTTTTTTATTTAATGTATAGTTGCTTGTATTTGTTTGACTTAATTTAACAAAAAACCTCAACTATCTTGTAATTATGGCGAATCAAAAGAACGAATACAGACAGATACCAAGCGGTATAACTTTAAATATAAATTATATATAATACATGTTATTAATAATATATAATGTAGTCCGTTTACAAAAAAAAACATAGTTAAAATAACCATTGGATTTTGTACAGAAACAACAAAATTAGATGTAGGATATAAACGGCATTTCATATTTAAAGACTTAATATAATATAGCTTTTTCAGCATTTATGTACATTTAATACCAAATGTATTCTACCTATCAAACAGAATTAAAGATAATCTATTGTGATATCATAACCTAGAAACGCATAAAATATCAAAGATATCATCACTCGCACATTGTGGACCATTGAAAACAGGAATTAAAGGAAAGATGGAGATAATTAGGTATTACAGCTACCGGAACTACTAATCCAGCAAGACGTAGTACTTGGTTATTAAAAGATGGTAAAAAATAAAATAAATATTCAGAAGTTGTTAGATAACAATACAATTAATTAATCAACAGACGAATGTTAATTAATTAATTATCATTGATTACAATCTGAATCGTTATCAATATTTGAAACAAGATAACGTGATAATGTGATAAGCGTGGCATGTTGATAAATAATTTATTTAATATTGATAAATCACAATAAATCAAACTGATGACATTTCCCCGTGACCTAAAATCCCTGGGTAAATTTAAATTTAAATAGTTGTAATAATTTTAATAATATTACAATTTTGCAGTAGTAGTTTAACCTTCCGAATCACGAAGGCACTCTGGTGGCCTGGTACAGTAGATTTTCAATTTTGTCTGGTATTCTAAGAATTGACAGATGAATAGCTTAAAATTATAGAATAAAAGTATTTTTAATTAAACAAAACAATAAAATCAGTAAAGGTATAGTAATTTAATTTCTATGTATAACATTTGCGTAAGACAAAATGTAGATTCAACGCTGTAAGTCATTCTATTCATTGCTTTATTTTAAAATACCAAAGTACAAAGCTCGCTTTCGGTATAAATAACTGATGGATAGCGTTTACTTAATAGATCCTAGGATACACAATAACGGAACTTTTTCATTCTATGTCTAAGTTGAAACTATACATTATTGCCAAATAAGCATTTCACCTTACATAATATTGTCTTCTGTTTACGCGAATGTTATTCATTGAAATTAAACTACTATATACGGATTTTATCGCGTTGTTTATTTATCACTGTATTACAAAATTTTAAAAATATTACACTACTACTACTATTGATTTTATTTTACTAATTTATAAGCTAATAAAATTATTTAAACTATTGAATATATTTATTTTTGGTTTACACTTTCCCCGACGTTTTGGTTGCTTTTCAGCAGCCATGGTCACGGGGAGACTAAGATGGTATAGTAGTAGTGTAATATTTTCAAAATTTTGTAATACAGTGATAAATAAACAACACGATAAAATCCGTATATAGTAGTTTAATTTCAATTTTACCTTACTTTATAATTAGAGGTCATTGCGCGTGCTCTCTCACTTCTTTGTATTATTTTACCTTTGGTCCGGTTAATAAAGCAGCGATAGCTCAGTGAGGAGACCAACAGACTGCAATGCAGAGGGTCTTGGGTTCGAACCCACGTCGCGCACCTCTGACTGCCGGAAGTTATATGACTTCTCGAAATTATGTGCGTATTGATTGACAATTATCGCCTGCTCCGTGCTACGGAGAGCACGTTAAGCCGCCGGTCCCGACTGTCATGAGCATCCATAGCAGTCGTTATTGGGAAGTCAGTGACGTCTAATAGTCTGACACTGGTTTCACCTTAGGGTACCGTAAGCCTTCGGGTTGCGGAGGTCAGATGGCAGTCGCTCCATGTAAAAACTGATATCCAGTCAAATCCGGTTAGACTAGAAAGCCGGTCAGCTTTCTAGTCTTGATTACCACGTGAGATAGCAAGAGGATACCACCAGAGAATAAGTTATTACTGCCAGCGGGTAAGCAGTAAAACTTTCTTTGAGATAATATTTTTAGGGCTGGCGTAATAGGTGTGAACCTATTGCCAACTCCGGGTACACTTCCAGTACCAGAAAAATGCAATAACACTTTGTTTGATCCATGAATGGAACCCGGGCTTGCGATAAACCGAAGACATTCTAAAATACTAAAAAGCAACCTTTCAGACCCACGGTACCCCTGGCCATACCCCCAGGGGTATGGCCACCAGTGGTGAGATGGGTCTAATCTTATCCCTCGGCGCAACGAGCCTAACTTGTACTTATTTTCGCTTATTGGTAAAAATTAGATGATGAATATCTAGGATGGTTATATTTTTAACGCTACAAATAAAGCTTGTAGAGTAGGTGTCGACTGCAAGAAAGCTAAATAATAATTGAAGTCAAATAGACAGAAATCCCGCACAAATTATTCAGCTTCCTGAGTCCAATTTCGTTGCCTATACTATATTTGTATAAAGTTATTATTGGGCTGAGAAGTTACCTAAGGCACAATACACTTAGCTTGTGAGGACGAAACTCTATCTTAAGGATGACGATTTCATAAAAAAATGACTTTTTAATATGATTTTTCATCCTAAATATTGTCGTGTCGACGAGATTGTATGCATAATGTAGCCGTATTCCTAGAAGGGTGCCTCTCTGTCACTTTTGGTGGTTAGTCAGCATATCTTCAACCTGCGAACTATGGCGCAGAAGACGTTAAGAAACTGGCCAGTTCTTTAACCTTTTTAACAGTTAAACAATTATAAAACTCAATTACACTTCGTAAAACTGAACACCGAGTTCCGCAAACGACATTAAGATAATTTCTCAATGAAATAAGTGCGGCTAACTTCTGTTAAGCGTATAAAGCCTTCTAACGAAGTCATTTGCATTTTTCTCAGGCAGAGGGCGCTTCAATATCGCTCCAATCATTCAGTACGAGAAATGTAAGAAGCTTATATTTAAATGATACTCGTTGTTTCCTTATTACTTAGGGATGAAATGTGTGGGTTTTTCATATGAGTAACAATTCTAATACATTTATGTAGATTCTAATGTATCCGAATTTTGTTCTTATAATTGCTATTTGCAAAGATACTGAAACAAAATTTATATTTCGCATCTAGACAATTATCTATATATTAATACGTTAGGCAAAAACTTTGTACCTCTTTTTACGAAAATTGTGCGGACGGAGACTTATGAAATTTGGCACAATTGAAGTTTATATGGAGAAGAAGGGGTGAATCCTAATATTTTCACAAAGTATGCATTAGAAATACATTAAATTAATGGAAAAACACTACACGTACACAACCATGCATTTGACACATGCAGTCGAATCGCGTTTGTAGTATTTTGTAACTATGGTTATGGTTATGGTACCTATACCTTATTTATATGTAATAAAGAAAACAAGAAAATAAAGTAGCAAGCTTAGGAATTTTGGTCGAATTGTGACCACTATGCGACCGCTAGTTTGCATAAAATTCTCACAGCCATTATTCGTACAGATCAAGATGTAATATCAGTTAAAATGGAAAATAAATAAATATTGCAAAATTAGCAAGTCGAAGCAGAGCTTACATGAGCAGAAGCAAGCTCAAAAAATTCATAGCCTCTCTGTCATTCGCCAGTTGATTACAACATATGAATGGTACGTTTTAAATATAAATCCTTACTAATATTATAAATTCAAAAGTCTGTCTGTTACCTTTTTACGGCTAAACCATTTAACCGATTAAGATGAAATTTGGTACAGAGATAGTTTAAAACTGAGAAAGGACATAGGACTACTACTTTTATTGATATAGATACCACTAGGACACTTGATTTTTAATAAAAACATTATATTCTTATTTTTGCAACGCGTGTACACTGCTTTTGTATTCCCTCTTACTAGCAATAACCTAGATCAGAAATGTGCAGTCCATAGGTCCCGTTGACGAACTGTACATTTTATACGTAGCTTTTGTTCGATTAAATAACCGAGAATTTTGGTATATTATCAAAATTAATGCTTACAGTTTAATACTGAACAAGAGCAGAGCGATAGCTCAGTGGGGAGACCAACAGACTGCAATACAGAGGGTCTCGTGTTCGAACCCACGTCGCGCACCTCTGACTTTCGCAAGTTATATGACTTTTCGAAATTATGTGCGCGTCGATTGACAATTATCGCCTGCTTCGTTCCTCGGAGAGCACGTTAAGCCGTCGGTCCCGGCTGCCATGAACATCTATGGCAGTCGTTATTGGGAAGTCAGTGCCCTATAATATCCTGACACTGGTCTAGCCTTAGGATATCGTTAGCCTTCGGATTGCGGAGGTCAGGTGGCAGCCGCTCTGTGTAAAAATTGATATCCAGCCAAATCCGGTTAGACCAGACGCCGACCCCAAGTGACTTGGGAATAATAAAGGCTAGGAAGAAGAAGAAGAAGTTTAATACTGAACAAGCCTGATATATTGATACTAAATTTTGCTTGCGGCTTCGCTTGCGTAAATTTAGGTAACAGTACTTTTATCTGGATGAAAGGTATCTTATGTTCTATTCTGTACCCGTGACAACTGGTATGCGAAATTCAATGAAGATCGGTCGAATATTTAAGGCGTGAATACGTATTAAACAAACAAACAAACTCACATTCGCATTTATAATATTAATTAGGAGTAGGATTTTGCCAGTAATTATATAGATCAATATGTATCAAGCCAAAAGAAATAACCAATCTAACAATCCTAGATGACTCTATCAATTAGTTTACCTAAGTAGTGGCAGTAGACCATTCTAATACTGTTGCGGTCTATGTTTGTGTAAGCAGATCTCGAAGATTAGCTCATTAACATAACATTGTTCGTTAATAGGAGGCGTTTCTCAGAGGGCTAAATAACCCATAATGGTGGTACACATGTCTCAGTGATTTAAGTGTGTCGTTGCGAATGTTGCAGATTCGGTTCTTGGGCTTAATAATTAGATTATGTCTAAAACAAGAGATGTTTCAAGATGTAAGTAGATACTCCTACATTTTGTCGTTTGTGTTTTGGGCTCATGTATTAGGAAGTAAGTTTAATTTTAAACGTTATTATTAGTAAGTAATATATATTTTTCACCGAACATTCTACCAATTTTGCATGACTTGTTGCAATTTTATCCATTAATGTGGTAAAGTTGCATGATCACAAAATAAAGCCCCATATGTGATTCTCAAAAGTAAACAAAGTTAAATCCATGTCGTTCTCCCTTTCTTTGGCAATTTTACATACATTCGTAGATGAACTTACCGGTATACACCAAAACCATACTTATGAAAGCTAAGATAGATATTATTTAATAAAATATTTTTCTGCCAAAAGATCTGCAGTATTTTGGTGTCATTATGTGGCTTTGGATACTGGTATGATATATCATTTGTGTTACTCACTACCATCAATACAGCGCTAAGCTCTATTGATTTTTAATATATGTATCTGTTAAGTGTTTGTATCATAGAAATTAAGATATTTATTGGTTGTTGTTTGAAATAAATTATATATTGTGCTAGCGCACTTAAGTTAAAGTGCCTGAGGGTCAACACGCCATAATTGGATAACAAATAATATGAAGAAAAATATTACTATCTGCTCGTCATCTAGCAAAATAATAACATGTGGAGGTACGTAGAGTGATGTCTCTCCAACAAAAAGCGAGAATCTTCCGACCATGCTGGGTAGTAGTGCCTGGTGGGTCACGAACAAACGGTTGATGCCAGGAACTTGTATATAAGTACACTTTTGTAACATTTATTTCATATTTATATTATATCAATGCTTGTTCATTACTAATTATTTATATTGAATTTTTAGTTCTTCACTCGCATAATGTTCTCTCTCACTAACTAAATTATGTGTATAGTATGTATGGACTTACAAAAAAAAAAAGTATATATGTATGTTTATCCATTGTCTAGTACCCATACAATATCTGCTTAGTTTGGGCTAGATGGTGTTGTGTATGTGGTAGAATATTATTATTATTATAGTTATAATTGGACTCCAGATTTGAGTATTGTAGTTGAGTCAACCCGTGACCATGATCGATGCAAGTCGCTCGAAACGTCGGGCAATTAATAGGTATTTATTACCTTTTAAATACTTTATCGCGAGTAAGACCCGTTGTCTAACATTATATTAAGTATGTTTGAGTAGTGTATACTGTTTAATATTATGTGTGTATGTATTAGTCTGTAATCTGTTACTGTACATATGTACATACATATTTAATAAAATAAATAATAAATATAATAACTCGCTGTGTAAATTCCCATGCATGATTTAGAAATGTATGGCGAAGGGTGTAATTGTGTGCCAATTCTTGACATTTATCGTAACTTCTTTGTCTGTGTAAAGTCGCTTTAATATACACAGAAATAAATGCGAACGGAAATTTGATAGTTTATTGCTTTTACGAGATACAGCATCGATGGGTCGAAAAACTGAGATCGCATACCCGAGCCATCAATATTGCAATCGAGCTGAGGTCTAATACTCGTAATAAAAGCTGTTCAAAATATAGTGCCGATCTAGTCTAATGAACGTCAAATGTGAACTGAAATGCTTTTTATGTTCACACTCGACGATCATTTTATTTAGGAGAAGTATGTTTATGATAGACTAGGGCCCGGTTTCTACATCAAACACGAGTTGTTATAGCTACTTTACCTTAATTTTGACATATTTTCCATAGAATATCTGTCAAAATTAACTATCAGTAGGTAAAACGACTCGTTTTCTGAATATGGAAATCGGGCCTAAGACTAGATCGGAATCTGTTCTAAACAGTATTTATTATACAAATTGTCTCTCAGGTAACAATTAAAATAACAGTGAAAAGAAATAATTAAATGACAAGATTAATAGTTTGTAAAGCCACAAAAATTATGTTTTGCTATAGACATAGAAAAATTGTATAAGTACTTAAAACATAAAAACACTATCAAAACTACATCCAAAGAAACGGGTACGAAAATAAGCGCATGTTACTTAAAAAAATATGTTAGTGGGCAGAATTTTTTTTAATAATTGAAACAGATGCAATGACAAAAGAAAGAATTCAAAATCAGAGTAGTGTTATATTATGTAATTTAAAGAATCAATAAATACCTAATTGCCGCTTCTTATAGATGCCTATGAACTTCTTTTTTTACGCTGTAGATGTAGGACGAAATCGTATTAGTATATATTAATTACTAGAAAGGATGCTCATTCCATGTCAATTATACATTTTGATTATAAGTTCTGAAATTATCGTCACAAATTACAAAGTGTAGTAATTTACCTAATGGGTTTATAATTGTTCAAGTGACATACTACGCACATGATTGAAGCAGTGTGACGCCCGAAATTTAATAATTCATCTAATCTGAAATCAGTAGATCTAAGATTAAATGTTCTGATGGCAAACATTTTTGAAGTGAAAACTTCTTTAGGCGCGTTGAGCACTTTTTGGGTGAACAAAAAGCTTGAATCTCGCGTCATCGTCACCGCACGCTAGTTACTTAGTTTTCACTTCTATCGGCAGTCCCCAAAGACTGCGCCGCAAGTTTTTTTATTCTCACATGTTTAGATATTGACTTAAAATTATTATTACCTTCGATTATTAATGTAAATACAAAGCTGTAAAGATATAAACATCTGAATTAAATTAGAATATTAAGGCAGCGCTTATATTTAAAGATTTTGGTAATAACTTCATTCTAAAAACAAATAAGTCGCTAATTATTCTACTGTATTTTATAATCCGAATATAGTATCTCGTTTAGACATAATCTGAGTCTACTTATGGCTCGGATTATGTCTGGTTATAAAAAATGGAGGCAGTGTCAATTTTTATCTAGCATAGATAAAAATTGACACTGCGTCCATTTTTATTTTATTATTATTACCAAAAAGAAAATCCAACTATATTGCCTTCTTCTGTTCATACAAACAATTTGTGTATCATAAGGAATAAGTAGATACTACATCTAATTCTCGGTTTCGATAAGACAGCTCCTTGACTAACGATACACGAGTTACGAATTCCTTCCCAAACATTCAAATAATGGGCAAAAAAAAACAACCACACTCGGAACAACTACCTGTGGCTCGCAATTTGTTTGTCAACACTAGTTACACCATGCATAGCTGCATTAGCAGTAACGAGGCAAGCACTTTATGTGTGCAACATAAAGCATCCATGCAGTTGGAATTTATCGCACATTTGGGTACAAAAGGTCACTTCTAAATCCACGGTATAATTCTAGTACAAACATAAAACCTCCCTAATTCCACACATACTACCCATTCCTATATCTATTTATATTTTACCCATCCTTTTTACCAGTCCAACTGTTCAGGAGTCACGTTGTTATTTATTTTTTGCGTCATTTCTCTCGATGATATTCCCAAGTCTGCGTGACTAAAACCCTACACACTTAGTCTCCTTGACTTAACGTTTTCGATATTACGCACGTACAGCCGGCGGCTCAGCGCGATTTGTCAAAGTTTATCAAGATGCCTATCTACAACATTTATTCTGAAAACAACAAAGGAAAAAATACTGTCTATATCGTTTACGAAATACATATCAGTGGACGCGGGGGAAATAACGAAGAAGTGAATGTCCATCTTATTGCGTTCTATTTTCAAACTCCAGATGGTTTTAGAGAGAACCGATGTATTTTAGATAGGTCTTTCGATAGAAAGGCTTTAGTTCTAATAGTTTCGGTTTTTATATCTTATTATAATTGTTAATCCCACAATTGCTGCAACAAGCCTCTTCAACATATGTTGTGGCCATTGACAGCATACTGGAGGTAACAACAATAATCTAGCATGAGAACTTTGGACTACCCCTCAGAGATCCCAAGTCTAGTGCCACGGCAAACAAGGCTGTCTTTTCGAATTTATGTATTTATGAAAGAGTTAATTTTCACTCTCTTTTACGATGAAGGAACGCATCGTATGAAAAGCAGTATGGCTGACTTCTACACAGTGGTCCCAAAGATAATTAAATATGTAAAGTCTGCTATCACAAAGTAGGCCAGCATGAGGGACTAATAACTGACCTTTCTCATACTGAGAGGTCACCCATGAAAGCTCCTGATGGCCGTCTATCTTGCTCAACCAAGAATAACAAGTGCTCTAAAAGCCCATCGTAATCGTAACCAATATCCTAGCTAATATTATAAATGCGAATGTCAGTTTGTTTAGTTGTTATGCTTTCACGACTTAATTGCTCCACCGATCATGATAAAATTTCGCATACACATTGTAAGGGGTAGAAACAAGAACATAGAGTTTAGGTAACCCTTCATCCATGGAAAAGGACTGTACTCGAGCGATAGAAATTTATATATTTTATTTATTTACAGGCGCTCATAGCCATTTGCACTCACTGATCGGTAAACGATTAGCGAGGTTAAGCATCGTTGGGTGCGGTCAGTCTATAGATGGGTGACCTCTTAGTGTTATTTCATCTGAGCGTTTCCGTGCTTCGGAGGGCACGTAAAAAGTCGGTCCCGGCTGTTGCCAAATTGACAGTAGTCGTTAAGTCATGTTAGAGGCCTACGGGCGGCTTGAACAACTCTTGACAACAGGTTGGCCACAAACCACACGAAAAAGAAAAAAGAAGAAGAATTTGCTACGAACATGATACGCAGATGTAACATACAATTTCAGTCCAGTATATTTTGTCGACACAGCGGCCTTATTTATTTTTTATTTATTGACCAGAAATACATTAAGGGGAGCAAAGCCACGGGCAAAATCTAGTAATAAATATTACAACTATTAGACATAGCCATAATCATGCAAATTTACGTAAGATATATTTATACTCCAATGTGAAACCTCCGCTTTCTAATTGGTTTGTACAACAGACTTTCCAGTGCAACTAAAATGAATTTTGCAGCTAACAAGCTGGAGCTAAGCAGACGGTCGTTAATTATGTACGTATCTGCTTACTTACAGTTTAAATCTATGTTCTTATTCTGCTAGAAATGCAACAGGCACATTCAACAGCCATTTACAATGTCACCAGACAGTCTCTACGACTAATTATCGGAAAAAACCGAGATGCGGTGACGTTGCAGCGTATTATTTTTAATTACTTTTCATGGCGCCTGTATGTGCTGTGTGTTAAGAAATATGTGTGCAACAGCCATTGAGTATTTTCTTATTTATTCATGTTTACTGTGGTCCTAGGCATAATACTTATGTAGCAAGTAAGTTTATAAATATTTGTATTTTTTTTTTATATTGTTGGACACAAAGAACAGCCAGACTCAGATCAACTTTTTGTGGTCCACAAAATTTTTCCCGGTTGAATATCAAGCCTATACCACTCGGCACTCTGACAGTTGCAAGGCGATTCATTCAAGCACTACACAATATGTGCAGTTTTAAAATGGGCTACATACCAGAGGAGACTTTCCAATTGTTTTTCTTATTTAATGAAGTCAACTCTCGCTCTAGGTATATTAACCTCTGAGTCTTCTTCGAAGGGGTTAATGAAAACACTATGTGGGTCTGTGTATCTGTCTGTTAGTGACAGTTCGTTAGTGATAGGCATAGCTCCGGAACCACTGGACCTATTGACTTGTAACTTGGTGTGCAGACACCTTGAGGTCATCCCTCGGTTGATTTTGAATATGGCTTTTTGGGTCAAAAGACCCTTGAGATATAGGGGTCAGAAGGTCATAAGGTCAGGGGATATGCACCAACAGAGTGATTTGGAAGTCCAAAAAGAAGATGGAAAAAAGGGCACCTAAAGACGAAGATGTTGAATCCTGAGTTTTTACACCCATCTCGTTCATTGTAATCCCCGTGTCGCAGGAGCTTTATAAACATTCAAACGACAGGCACAAAGAACAGCCAGACTTGGAACAAACATTTGTACATCACACAAATTGTTGTTCCATGTTGGGATCGGGCCCATAACAGTCCACATTCGGCAAGGCGACCACTTAAGCCACTATCCATGTGTTGTAATGTATTACATACTAAAGGAGACAACCTATTTAAATTATTTGTAACACACGCTAGAGTGCTTGGTCTGTAACTCACTTAGTCTGAGCCATGCGATGCAACGAGAATTTTCAGTGCAGAATTTTAATATTCGAAGGTATGCCTTTGAATGCAAAGGCATACCTTCGAATATTAAAATTCTGCAATGGCATTACAACTATATTTTGCCAGCGATGAGCAATTATCAATAGAATTCATTCACATTATTCGAATATCTGTCTGTTAAAATTCGGCACGAGGCAACGATTGCCACTAAGCAGACACAGCTGCAGTTAACCCTATCGTTGGAAATAATGTAGAATTACCCGAGTCACGAGTCAGTATTGGTTAATTGTTTTAATTAATCTTTACTGTAACCTACAGTAATCTTACTGAAAGACACATATTTGAATTTGTCAAATCTTAGAAAACATCATTACTATCATGACATTTCGTGCAACAGTTGCTGTAAATACAGTCGACTCTCTCACTGCGGTTTCGTTCAAATACTATTTATTATATTTAACCGTAACACAGAAGTATGTACTCCAAGCATTGTTTTAGCACAATACAGCATTCCTCTGCGGTGTACATGACGCTAATACATACACTACACATTATTGTAGTATGTCGATAAATATTTGTGGTGCACTTTGGATAGCTAACCGTATAACAATGTCGCTACTAACATTTTACTCTTCTACGCTTGAACATTGAGAATAGTAATACATACGATTGATCATTTATTTTTTTTAGGTTCCTGTCTGTAGTTTGGCCTGCGTGAATTATTTGAGACCGTATATCGCAATAAAAGGTTAGGTTAGCTAATGCTATCTTATTTGTTAATTCAAGACATAGTCTGTGTCTGTGGAGTTCAGAATCCGTTTTACAGTATAATGTATGTTCAAGTAACCAACATCCATTTAATCTCCAATTATCTTAACAAACTTTCACATTTTTAACATTAGCATCAGCAATAGCCAAGTGGGACACAGGTGGACTGCCACGCAGAGGTCTAAATTCAATCCCAAGGTTTACTTTTCGAAGTTATGTATGTATTAAATAGTTGGTTAACGCTTGCTTAAACAATGGAGGAAAAGATCGTGAAGAGACCCGCATGTCTGAGAGTTCAACATAACGGTTTTGAGGGTGTGTGAAGTCTGCCAACCAGCACTGGTCCACTGTAGACTATGGCCTAAGCCTTTTCACATCGAAAAAAGGCAAGCCAGTAGTGGGACATTTTTGATACAGGACTAATATTACTATTATACATATATATCTAGAATAGCCTACATATATATGTATAACTAGCTGTCCCGACAGACATTGACATGACAACACGAAAAAATAAAATAAAAAATAAAACCATATCGAAACGATTCTCGAATCCACTTGAACACACACAAAAAAAGGAAGGAGGAAAGAAAGGAAAAGGAAGAGTTCACTGTCAACACACGTACAGAAGATTTATATATATAAAGATATAAAGATTAAGACTTTCATAACGTCATCTTATTTTGTAGGTTAATACTTCCGCCAATTAGTCAATCAGTTTCTTCTTATTTATAGTATTACCTTGTCAGCTGTTAGTAAATAAAGATAATAATTCTGATTACAGATATAAGATTGTAGGCTCGTGTTATTGAATGACTTTTAATCTGATAAGCAAGTGCTAAAAAAATTATCTATAAAATATTGATGAGTAATTCTCACACATCAGGTTTATATTTCGGGTTCGTTTCGTTTAGTAAAATAATAGGGGTTTAAATATAAGCTTGTCGCTTTGTATGAAGAATGTCGAAAATGTGGTAACGTTGGTTTTCGAAATATTTCATAAACAATTTAAGCTGTTTTTTATGTCTAGTGGGAAACCGTTGGACTGCCACGCAGAGGTCTCGAGTTCAAACCCAAGGCACGCATCTCTGACTTTTCGAAGTTATATGCGTATTGAATAGTTAATTATCGCTTGCTTTAACAATGAAGGAAGACATCGTGAAGAAACCTGCATATCTGATTGTTCTCCATAATGTTCTCGAAGATATGTGAAGTCTGCCAACCCGCACTAGGCCAGCGTGGTGGACTATGGCCTAACCCTTCTCACAGTGAGAAGAGGCCCGTGCCCAGCAGTGGGACAGTTTAATACAGGGCTGATATTATTATTACATTATTATTATATATTATTTTATGTTATTCGAAATTCTTAATTCTATAAAATGCCGTCGAAAGTTTAGTAAAACCATGTCCCCGGCAAACGACTCGTCATTTTGGGTCATGAAATGTAACCACGGGACCACAGGGGCCATATTACAATCCAGGTTATAGACTACGTATTTATACTCTGTGTTTCAAGAGGAATTGTATAGTAACATCATCGAATAGATCTAGAATAGTTACAAACGAATCTATGCTTATAATAGGGGTTTAAATATGAAGCTTCCGCTTCGGTTTTGTTTCAATTAGTCAATGTTGTTTTGAATGACCAGTTCGAACTCTATGTTCATTTTTCTTGTATAGTTGCTTGTATTTAGGCCACTATGGTTTGTCTTAAATTAATTTACAAAAACATCAACCATAAAGTAATCATACCATGGCAAATTGTAACAACGAATACGGGCAGACAATAAGCGATATAACTTTAAACACAGATTGTTTAACAGGTTATAAATACTCATTATTAATAATATGTATAATCTATTTTATAAATATAAAAGATTTGTCTAAAACTGTTGCATTTTTGCAGATATCCCGAAATTAGGTGTAAGACATAATCGGCATAATTGCATAGTTTAAGACCTGACAATAACTTGATTCACGATATTATCAACAATATGGATAGCACAATGGTTTAAGTTACCTAATTATTAAGGACTTCATCCTCATACAAGAAAGTTTTATTTCAACCTGGATTTTATTTATGTCATTAATTATATAGTTGTCAAGTCCGCACATAGGAATTACATGAGGTAAAGTTAATTTAAAAAATCTTGTGGCGACTCTGCACAGACGAAGAAGTTTAAACTACATCCAACAGATGACGCTGTATTTAATAAGCGTTAAAATGACGTTCCCCATGCAATGCTGAATCGCACAAGTGACATTTACACAGCGACTAAGTATATATACAAGTTCCCGACATCAACCGTAAAGCCGCGGCCCGCCAGGCACGATCACCCAGCCTGGTCGGAGGATCCTCCCTTTGTGTTGAAGGTACATCACACTACGTTCTTCCACACCCTCAATATCGCTAACGTCATTATACGTTAGTACCTAAATTCTAGCTCACGCATGCTTTACCAAAATGTTTATCAAACTAGAGCTATAACGAAATCTTGATAAACTAAACAAAGCTAATTTAGCTACGTAAACTCTTAAAGACACGTGTCTATATTCTCATATCTATAACTTAGGACTAAGCCAATAAATTCATAACACCAAACTCCGCATGTTTACACATTCAAAATAGCAATTAGCAAACTGTCGATCAAATATGATCCCATGCCTATAACCTGCATGAATGGTGTAGTGGTTTATGTGGTCGCCTCGCCGCTGCTATTGCGCCGTGTGTTGTAGGTTTGATACCCATACAGGACAAAAACTTATCTGACCCACAAATAGTTGTTCCAAGTCAGGGCGTTCTTTGTGTTCGTTGTTCGAATGTTTGTAACGTAGTATTTTAAAAAAGAAATACATTGTTAGAATATATTTAAATAACAAGGAACTTAAAGTTAAAGACTGTTATCAATCATAATCCTTTAATTTGACAAGCCCAAACATTATATCGGGCAAAGTTAGAAATACCTATAGGAAGCACGTGAACACGAAAAAACCTTTTTGAAGAATTTAATATTATAGTCGCCAGAAAAACGGACGAGGATGTAATTTTATAAACCAAAACGTCAGTGGAAGCGAATTGCTAAAAAACAGACGATGTGTGCTTTAGAGTTGTAAAATAATAGAACCTTGTGTCGATCGCAAGCGATGATGATAAACAATAGCCGAGGACGTAATTACTAACAGAAGCGAGGCATTTCTGAAAATCAGCGCTGCATCGCTTATACAGCTTCAGCTTCAGGTATTCAGCTTCAAAAAACAAATTTTTGACAAATATTGCGACGTACTGCTTACGCATATCCTAATGGTAATCCTAACTCATATTATACATGCGAATGTGAGTTTGTGTATTTGTTAATTTGTTACGCTTTCACGCTTTAACTACTCGACCAATCATCATGAAATTTTGCATACACTTTGTCAGGGCAACAGAAAAGGACATAAGGCCTTGTCTCCTTTTCTGTAAACTGTAAAGGGACCCCTTTAATCCAAAATAAAGTACTGTTACTAAACTAACCTAACATACATTTACGCGAGCAAAGCCGAAGATTTAAAGGTTCCTGATTTATTGCACGTTAATTATATTAATTTAGTTATGCAGTTAGTTGATTAATAAATTAAATAAAATAAAAACTAGGACTAGCAGCGATAGCCTAGTGGGAAACCGTTGGACTGCCACGCAGAAGTCTCGAGTTCGAACCCAAAGCGCGCATCTCTGACTTTTCGAAGTTATATGCGTATTAAATAGTTAATTATCGATTGCTTTAACGGTGAAGGAAAACATCGTGATAAAACCTACATGTCTGAGAGTTCTGCCAACCCACACTAGGCTAGCGTGGTGGACTATGGCCTAACCCTTCTCACGGTGAGAAGAGGCCCGTGACCAGCAGTGGGACAGTTTAATACAGGGCTGATATTGTTTCTCCTTTACGGGTATATCCCTAGTAAGTTAGGAAAATACCCGGCCCTTCGGGAGACTTACACGGAGACATGGGTCCAACGTGAAGAGGCCTTTCGAGAGTTTTAATCAAAGGTGGAATGGAACACCTACAACAGCACTAGCCGCAGCAGGCATAGGACTATTGCCACGTATAGATGCTATGAGTATGGGTGTTTGATGGACCCGTATATTGGTAACTACGGATAATAAAACGGCGCCTGCCCTGAATACTCTAATAGCATCAATCAAATGGGCAGACAGTGACTCGCTAACTCACTAGATGGGCCTCCCGAATAGCCACGATAGGCATACAAGCCAGCAGCAGAGGGCAACACCGGTGCGATCGGCTAGGGGTGTCGAGCGGTGTGGCGCCGGTTTCACCATCACGGGTCTCGTGACAACGGAGACCTGGAGCGGGCTTCCCCGTAGTTATGCCCTTGAAAATGTTACTTTCACCCCCAAGCATGTAGCTCTAGCGGCTTCCCTCTGACCGGCCGACCAAGGCAAGCCTGAGTTGAGAGTCCTACGGGTGCTCTTGAAGATCCACCCCAGCCAACCATTGATGGCAAGTCGGGGACGAGGTCCTCACCGACTCTCCGAGGCATTCAGTACCGCAGTGTCGCCACTCACATTCGGCTCGCCACAAGCTGCCCTGCGGTTTGTGCGCTTTTATTTAACCTGATGATACATTGTTTGTTTATATCACAAGGCGAAGACGGTAATTTAAAAGCTAGTGTACTGTGCTCTTCAGTATCCCGTTAGTCTCATGAGAAAATAATGACTGTCCCAGAAGGGTGATATTGTTATTATTATTATTACTAAAAGAGTACAATATTACACATAGTATCCATAGGCTCTACACTAGGCAAGACTGTCCTGTCCTGTGGATGCCTATTATATTATGTAATCTAAATTATTATATACTTTCATCTTATAAATCCTGTGGATAACGCTAATTTTGCCCTTTTCCGCTAACTTACATAAATAACTGTATACTATATGTATATGATATGTTATTTGAAATAGGAAAGGATAGCAAAATAGCCGCGCCACGCGAAAGCCAGGCGCCATTCAGAGCACTTTTTAAATTAAAGTTAATATAAAAAATCTGTTTCCATAAAAATGTGGAAACTATTCTTGGAAATGAGTAAACGTCAATTAACTAATATATAACTTAAACTAAATAATAAAGTAAATAGAAGAAAATAAAAAAATTGCGTTGAAAATTTTCTTTATTATTTATTTATTTATTCTTTCATGAAAAGAAGCAGGCTAGAAACGTATGACCATTATTTTCAATCACCAAATATTTATTTACATATTCAATTTTATATTTATTTTTTTTGTATGAACTACTGTGTGTAGTTTTAAATTTTAGCATTAAAATAAAAATATTTAGAAAATCTAAGATACATTTGATTTAAAACAAATGAAGTAATAGTCACAGCAACTCTTAAAAAACTGTGTTACATATCTTTTTAGTTACAGAACGCAAAAAAATTGTATCCAATAAAGAATAAAAGTACTTTGAAATTCCTTTTTCGTCAATGTGTACCGATCTTTATCCGTCCCTTCTATGATGCGCATAATCGAATCTGTCGCGGAACAAACGTAATCGGATCAATGGTTTAAAAATGTACTCAGCTCACGTTTTTATTTAAACGAATTGGCATTCTCAAGTTAATAAGTAGGTCATCAATTCTATCCAAGAGGCTAAATATGTTGTGGTTTGAAAAATAAATCAATAAATGTTGATTCAGGTACAAGGATTGCGTTTTCAGTTCCAGTGACCTCCTCAGCATGCAAAGCAGCGAGCTGGCACACCGTGGTTAAGTCGGTAGGCTCAAACTTTAGGGAGAGCCAGACATAGCCCTCTCGGTTCCCCTTGTGGCGAGGGTATGCACTAGGAGCATGTCTACATGTAAAAAGAAATTAAAGAAAAATAAAAGGTACAAAAGGTTGGAGTGATTGAGTATTACAGATTACAGGTATTTACTTGTACGTACATACCAGGGCCAGGTGGACTAAAAGAACTTACAAAGGTAAGTTTGGACTGGACATGTAAGGCAGAAATCCAGATGTTGTGGATTGAGAAAGGCCAATGTCTACCAGTGGATTGCATTAGGTATCCTAACTAGTCCTGAAATTCATGACCGAAGAATTCTATTCTTAGACAACATGAAAATTTAATTATATATTTCTCTTATTACTAATCTCATATTTAATATCTACATGGCAATTTTATGTTAAATATGTTTTGTTTTAATCATTCACCGGCTTATATTAAAATATTTCTGGGCTATAGAGTTTGTTTTAATCATTCACCAGCTTATATTAAAATACTTCTAGGCCATAATTACCACGTTATGAGACTTGTCTATTACTGTTGCTTACTTCAGCAGCTACTAATATAAACATACAATACAACATACTAAGTTTAAAATATAGAAACTGCATAAATGGCGTTGTTATTAAAATGTTACCTCGCTATTGCCACTACACAGAGTATTGTGAGTTCGTTCACAAAATTATGTGTGATTCACAAATAATTATTGTTCGGAGTCTGACCCCCGCGACAAAAGCCAAGCAAGTACTTTAATGACAAATAAAAAAGAAAATTATATTTTCACCTGGACAGTAATTATTTATTTTAAGGTATGTTCATTAGTTTAAATTGGGTTATCACCAATGGTCGGAGTAGGTAGAGCTATTTTTTGTACTAGCGATACGTAATCCTAATATGGTCACTCCCGGAACCCCGGGATATGAAATATATATTACTAGCTTTTGCCTGCGGCTTTGCCCGCGTAAAAGAAGATTAGGTTAAGTTATGTGAAGTTCGGGAACGCCACGATCGTGGCGATGGGTCTCGTTTTTGAAAAGTGGAGAGAGAGGTGGCATAGCGCCCTCACCTTCCAGGTGACACAGATAATGACTGGCCACGGTTGTTTTGGTCAGATCTTGGGTCGCATAGATGGGCAGGAGATGCCCGGATAATATCACTGTGGCGACTGCCGCGATGTTCTTGTGGACAGTGCGCTGCACGCGTTGGCCGATTGCCCCGCCCGGGCATCGCAGCGCCTTGAGTTGATCGCGGTAGGCGGAATGGTTGCCTTCTCGTTCCCGGCCATGGTTCAGTCTATGGTCCAGAGCGAGAGGTCGTGATACGCTGTCGCCTGCTTCTCTGAGGAAGTAATTTCCATCAATGGAAATTACTTCCTCACAGTAAGTAATTTCCACCAAGGAGACGACGGAGCGGTATAGGGAATGCTTGAATCCTCTCCCCATCCGCATAACCGAGCGCCGCAGGGCGATAGACAAACTCCAACCATTATAATGTTGTATCTAGGGGTGGTGGGCTTCGTGGGACTGCTCGCCACCCGATCAGTTGCAGGTCTGTGAGGCGGCGTGCGTGTTCCCACGCGCGCCTCTCAGTTGTAAGCCTTAAGCCATAGAGATGAAATGTATCTCCTAATAAGGATAGGTAGTATTGTGTAGTGGCCTGCCGTTTCATATGTCGGGCCGAAGTCAGTTCGATGGCACCTGAAAGTGATTTGGCCATCCCCGCGGTCTCTGGTTATGTTGAGGAACAACGTGGCAGGTTTAATCGGTATGACCGTGATGTCGCTATCTTTCGCTGGGTGAGCCCGACATAACCTCTCCGTTGTCCCGCGGAGAGCTATGCGTATATGCATTCCATCTGCCAGATAACGCTATAACCCCCAAATAAAATTAATTATACACGAATGCAAATATCGCTTTGCTCAAAGGTAATAAAATATAGAAGATAATGAATCTGCATATAAAGTAGTGATGATGTCTAAAAGTTTTAATGATAGACACTACTGTAACTTTGAACATTAAAACCTAAATATTTTAAGGTTATAAGCATTGTTATTTAACGTGGCAATGCCGACTATAACTGCGAAGGAGCGCTATGTCGCTTGTTTAAGGATTGACTTTTACTTGTAGGTTAGGTTTGGTTATATTAGTAACAGTAGTTCTTTTTTAAATAATACATAACCTATGTTACTCAGTGATAATACAGCTTTCTAATAGAAAAATATTTTTTTAGAACGGCTCTGTAGAATTTGAGTTAAATCCTTACAAACAAAAATGAAATCTTTCCTTTTTATAATATTAGTATAGAAGTATCTATACTACATTGCATGCAAATGAATGAAAACTGCATGAACGATTCTTCTCACCTGCAACTATTCTGGAGTTTCTGCCATTTTAATGGCTTGTTCTTCTAAATGGCAAAGCATTTGAAGGGGCGTTTCATAGCTGCTGAAGCTCTCTAGTGTCGAATTTGTTCATTTAAACGGCGTTGCGTTTGATGCGACATTTCAGTTGCTCCTAAAACTGCTTGGCGTTCAGCTTGTATATCTAAACGAATCTGAGTTTGAAAGAGCGTTTCATTAGCTCTCAAGACTCTGGCGTTCGGCTTGTTCCTTCAAACACAATTGTGTATCAAAGAGTTAATTTTATTTGTAAACGCCAGAACCTAGTACTATTACTTATGAGCAAAGGTATCTTTATCCCACTTCTGAAGTTAGGAAGCCGAAATAAAACACGAAAATAAAGAAATTATCAACGTACTTTCATTGTTAAATAATTGTTCAATTTTGCAGGATGGTAATTGTAACCGTTAATTAAAGAAATACATTAACAAATAAAGTTAGTACCTAGTTAAATAATAATTGATACCACCCAACAACTAACACACAGCACGTCCGTTCCAGCCGGCGCTCGATGTCAAAGTGACTCGATGCGCGCTGAACATACTTTTATAAACCGCTCAATCGGATGATTCGTGACGTCACTTGTTTATGACGCCTTTCATAACCAATAATATTATTAGAATAGTAGTAACAGATAAATTAACAGTTACAAATCAATATGTATAAACAAATGAATCGAAAGCATGTACTGCTATTTCCCATCAATACGGTCCTGCAACTTTCTTTCTCTAAACTTCACCATGTTTATCGCCATCTATCGGATTTTGGAGTAATTAATTTTAGTTAGTACATTCAACATCAAAAATCGATATTGTTTATGTTATCCTTTAACGCCATCTATCGAGTTATTATAATACTAAAGTATTATAATAACTCAATAGATGGCGTTAAAGGCACTTTAGTATAAAATAATATTTTATTTGATTTCAACACTGTATAATACCAAACTTCTTTTGACAACTTTGTCAATTACCTTAACTAAGTGAACAGACATAGCTTAATTTGCTGAATATAAATATTTTGAGATCGCTGTGCCTAACCTAATCTATCTCGGGAACAGATTTTTATTTGTGATATCAGATTTCTACCGGGATACACTAGATCTTTATTCTTGTACTCCAGGCATCACGTTGTAATTCATTCATATCAGTAGGCCGAGTAGTTATAGCGGACGACCGTCTAAAAGTTATTTTTGTATCCCTCAGGAACAATATTTATTTTCTGGATAAAAGGTACCCTATGTCCTTTTCAGTACCCCTTACAACGTGTATACGAAATTAGATGATGATTGGTTCAGTAGTTAAGGTATGAAAACGTAACAAACAAACAAACTCACTTTCACTTTTATAATATTAGTTAGGAATAAATAAGTTAGAAATTACTTTGTTAAAAGCTATTCATGTCTTAAGGAAGGAGCTACGATTCCACAGACACACACACATACACACACAAACAAAGGATTTGCGCTAATGTTCTGTGAGTAAATAATGGGAACGAAACTACTTTAATGTACCTACATTAAAATCGTCCTTATACATCGACACCATTTAAACACTCGTTAAAACTTTAAAGGTACTAATTTCATAAAAATACCATAATACAGTAAATAATATAATTATTATCATAAGCATACACTCGTCAGACCGCGCGTTTAGTTGTTTCAAAAGATCAACACTGTTTGTGCTAACTTGATGTTTTCAACCAGATTTGCTTCTGCCAATATTACTAACACTATATTATACTAAGTCCTGGTATTTTCTGTCTCTATTTCTTTAAGTTGATACTAGCACCATTATTCAAATGGATCAGCTCATTCATCATAATTCTCTTGTAAATCAATTTGGCTTTCTTTTACGCTCTTTTCCTTTGTCTCTGGTACATCCAAATTGACCACCGGGATCAATTTTTCACCAGCTTCATCAAGCATATCTCCTTGTAAATCTATCTGGATTTCTCTTAAGCTCTTTCCCTTCGTCTCTGGTACAACAAAGTAGGAAAAAACACCACCAACAAATGCAAAACTGCCGTAAAACCAAAAGACACCAGACAAACCAGCCAAATCCTTTACTTCCTGATATCCTTTTATAGACACAAAATTGAGAAAACCGGTTAAAATGTTAACGGTTGTCATGGCGACTGATTTTACATTGATAGGGAACATTTCTGTAGGGATTAAGTATCCTAGAGGACCGTAACCCGTGACCGAGGTGATAGCGTTTAGTAATATCCCTACAAAAGGTATGATACTGAAGTATGACAAGGAGCTGAGGTCAATGAAGAAACAAACGCCTACTACTCCAAGTATGATACTGGATATCAGGTAGGTGCAGAACAGTAATGGACGACGTCTGCACCTGTCCACTAGTGCCAAGTAGAATGTACCTGTAATGACAAGAACATTTTTGTAATAAGATTATAATGAACTTAGAATAGAAAAATATGCTCATAGTTGCGGGTGACTATTTAAGCGGCAATATCCCAGTAGGACACCGTTAGACGGCAAAGTAAAGATTTCAGGTTAAATCTCAAGCACCTCCGACTTTTCGAAATGATGTATTGAATAATTAATAATCATTCGTTTAAGCGGTGAACAAACATCGTGAGGAAATCTGCATATCCAAGAGTTCTCCAATATTTTCTCAAATTAATGTGAAGTCTGCCAATTCGCACTAAGCCTGACGGTCGACACGGTGACGGAATATGGTGTATCCGTTTCTAGCAACAGGACAGTTTATACAAGGCTGATATTATTATATTATTATATAAGGTAAACTTTATTAAATTGGTTTTATTACAAAATCTCCATGTAACTTACCAAAAATAAATCTAATAGCACTGTACACTATGAGGGCAGTTGATACACTGATGTCGTTACTAGATTCCTGTATTATGCGGCCCAAGTACTGTTGGATGGCTATTGACCCAGCCATTAATTGGGTCACTTTTAATCCTAAAAACAAAAGACTTTATTAGCATACTAGCTGTGCCTGCGACTTCGTTCGCGTGGTTGTCGAAAACTAAAACGGGTCGCTTAGATAAGAGTACAGTCAATATCCGTGTTACCTGATCGCTATAGACATAAAGAATTTGCGAATAAAGGACTAATAACTTTATTCAATGAGACACTTGATTATGTTAATTCTTCTCTATATACTATGTTAGCGGTAGAATCACCCCGAGCATATACAAAAAGGTTATTTGGGTTGCTAACACGTGATAGAGCAACATAAAGTTGGCCTTGTAAAATGCAATCAAAAGTAAGGTCTACCCCCGCAACAGATAATATCTGGCCTTGGGCTTTGTTAATAGTCATAGCGTAACAGAAGCTTTCTGGGAATTGCACACGTTTGAAACAAAAAGGAAAATTATTGGGAAATAATGAGGATCCTGGGAATGAAAACTACGTCACCAGTGCCGCAACCTGTTAAGATTTCGGCTTCAATGACATTTCATTGGAGATTTGATACTTTCAGCCGAATGCCGTTGCATAGTTTTGGAAGACTTAAATTTATTAGTAGAATGATTGATACTCCGACTTTTAAATAAATTTTCTGTTCTGGAAGACCTGGTGTATTTAAAGAATCAATCTAAAAAATCTACCGGATAGTTGGTGGCATCTTCTTTATCCAAAACTGTGTTAATAGATATTCCCTACTTTCCCTAGAAATGTGTCAATATTTGAGAATTGATCGTTGCTGCTTGGTCGTTTCGAGGGGCTAAAATAGCTCGTTGGCATAGCTGAAGCGCAAGAAGCGTCACAGTTCGAGATCTCTGTGGGCTCCCCGTATACAGAGGAAATGAGCTCCTGCTGTGAGGCAACAGAACAACACAGGCTCCCGACTAAAATGACTTTACCACCTTCTTGAGTGGAATATGTACCATTACCAATTCTTAGCATTAAATTTAAGAAATTCTGCGCTTTTGGGTTGCCTCTTAAATCTGCTCGCATATTAAAGCTCAAATGAGTCGATATAATACTACGCCATAAAAAAGAGCTCTTTAGACAGTCACCTATTTCATCGGTTCTCGTTCCTCGGGGTATTATAGGGAGTGCCTGTCTGAAGTCACCATAGAAAAGCACCGTAACACCTCCCATCGGCCGGTTATTTTGCCTTATCTCTCGCAAAGTTCTATCTCCAGCTTCCACAGCTTTAAGGCTTGCCATCGTCACTCGTCCCAAATGATAAGGAAGTAATCGCGTAAAACCCTTGCTTTATCACTATTGCAAGACACGTTGCAAACGGGGCTTTCTGTACGGTCCAAGTCGATGGGTATTTTAAACGTTGTATGTGCGGTTTTCCCGCTAGGCAATAATGTGGCTGCTATTCCCGAGGAGGCGATGGCAAGAGCAATTTTATTTTGGCTCATATATCGAGCTAAAATAACTTTGGTGAGAAAAGATTTCCCTTTTCCACCGGATGCATCTAAAAACAATATTTCTCCCAGTGCATTTTCGACACTATAGCATACTCTATCAAATACTTGACGTTGTTGTGACGTTAAATTTGAACAGCCGTTTTGCGGTGTTCCTGCTAACTCCTCAGGATCGTAATTTGTTTCTGATGCATATTCTCTATAAATTTGTTCCCCATCAACTGTCGGTGTTGGCAAGCTAGTACCTATCGAGTGAAAGGGTTTCCTCCTATACTTGTAACTTTATCTTGTGTAGCCAATAGAGACCTATTATGATAATTTTCACACACTTGGTTAGAAATTTCACCAAATGTTTTTTTGTTTCAAAAAATCTTCGGCAAACGCATCTTGATAATTTTGCCACAGCTGCCCAGCGTCCGATAGTTCACAAAATGTCAAAAAAATGGCAAACAATTGACGCAAATGATGTGGACTATCGCTGACGTATGCCTCGGCTAAAGAATCATCCCAATGCTAATCGCCATCTAATAAATTTTGTGCGCGACAAGCAGCCTGATATATGGGATATTCTATATCTTCCACTTTGTGGAGCTCAGCAAAAGAAGAAGGCGTAAATGATAACACTCTGAATTATTTGGGTGCACAGTGTACACTCTTCCAATCACGTGTTCCTTAAAATTGCCGGACTCACCTTCCACAGCAGTTGCACGCCTCCTACGATTAAAATACCCTGCTGTATATTATAAGTATAAATAACGTGGCACTTCATTGTACAACAGAGACTTTGCGAAATTATCACTTTCGCTAAGGAGAAAGAATGCGAGCAAGGTGGTTTGTCTCGGGTTGTCTATCTTCTCTGCCACATTTTCTGGCTGAAAGTATTCTCGCTGGCCACCTTCCAGGTGCACGTCAAGATGGATGACCGGCGGATGCCTGTCATGTATTGGCGCATTTTTTAAAACTCAAAATGTGCCAAACTGCATCTGAAGAGTTTATGTATTGGCCAGCTTAGCATCTTGTGACTTCGTCATATTCGTTGCGATTTCTGAGTACTATCATGGCTTAATCGAATTGTTATTTAATGTATACATAAACGATATTTATAAATGCTTCAAACATACCAAATTTCTATTATATGCTGATGATCTCAAAGCTTTTAGAACTGTACAAACTGTCGAGGATTGCATTTCATTTCAAAGAGACCTTGATAGGCTTACGAGGTACTGTCTGGAAAATAAATTACATCTTAGCATCTCAAAATGTCATTGCGTGAACTTTACAAGAAATAAGTCAATTGTCAAGTTCAATTATAAGTTGCACGATACCGCATTATATTTCACCGACTAATATTTCTCTCACCAGGATCTGGGTGTATTATTTGACAGCAAGCTATCTTTAAATGAGCATGTGGAGAAAATAGTAAACAATGCTTTCAAAATGTATGGCTTCGTTATGAGATCTTCTATTGACTTCAAACGGCCCACCACCTACCTTTACTTGTATAAGACGCTTGTACGATCACAACTCGAATATGCTGTCTCTATATGGAGCCCGTTCTATCAAAAATATATCGATCAGATCGAGAAGGCTCAGAATAAATTCTTACGAGCTATGCACTATAGGTGTAATCGAGAGTTTTTGTCATACCCACAACTGCTGAAGGTGTACAATCTGATGACACTAGAAACCAGACGCAAGTTATTGGAGGCGAATGTACTGCATGACATTGTCCACAATAAATTTGATGCAATCGGCATTACAAGCAAATTATGTTATGCAGTCCGTCGTACAGTTCACAAACGTAGTGTTCGAGCGGGTACCTTGTTTGCTCTTAATACTTGTAGAACTAACTCTGGACTGTGTTGCCCTATGCGTCGGGTGGTTGAGTGTTATAATAATAACTTCAATGATATTGATATTTTTATATGTTCTAAACCTAAATTCAGAAAGAGTGTAATTAATATATTAGACCACATTTGTTAAAATCCTGTTATACAGTAATAATAATATAATGATTAGTCCCGTAAATATTATGATTGTTGATTATGATTATTGAATTGAATGTTAATTATAATTCTATTGACTTTTATTAATTTTCTTATATTAAAAATTAAGAGCATGTATAGTCCCTTAAATAAATTTAAAATTTTATTGTTAATTAATTTAAAATGAATTTAGATGTATTTCTTTTTATAAACATATTTTTTACTATATTATTTGCTTTCATAACCATGTACCTAATGATATAATTGTTCAAGTAATGTAACGCTTTTTAGTGGCACTTATTGATTATTTGTCTTTTGTGAATTTGCGGACGATGTAGTGGGCTGCAATATTAACTATTCGTTGTGCTGAACTGTAATGTGTAAACATATGTTGTAGCTATTTATTGTCCCTAAATAAATAAAATAAAAATAAAAATTAATCACTACCTTTATTAACATATTTACATATATATTTTATGGACTCGACGCTTCCATACTTAAACATTAATATGTGCTTGAAATGCTTTTGTTAAGACTGGAGAATACTGTACCACTCATCTATTGTATAAAATTAGTTTTCTCCACGGCATCTGATAGTAGCCGTGAAACACCTTCTGAGGGTGATCTTTGCCAGTACAGCGGATACCCAGTTTCCCTCACCATAGTTTGTTCTTTAAGTGCTCTAGGGTATCTTTTTGAACATTGACTATCTTTCATGCACTGTGACACACATTCCCTATTTAAAACGCCACATGGCCCGTGAACCATGTGTGTTTTAATGATGTCATGCAAAATCGGATCTGGTCTGGAAATTCAGCACTTATAACACTGTCTATAGCGTCGAGACCAATGTTTTCTTCCAGCCACAGAAAAAAGTGCGCGGTAAACCACACTTTTGCCACTCGACGCTATACATAAATAAACAGTTGAACTGAAAACTATCTCCTTTTTAAGAAGATTGATCATCACTTTAAATTTAAAATGAAAACCCTAGCAATAATGTCATGCCTATCGTATGACGCCTGACCTGTAAGACGTGCCTGACAAAGGTCCGGCCGACCGTATTGGTGGACGTAACAAAAGACATCTTGCGTTCTTTCGTGCATATACCGCGGACCACCTGTAAAACTGGCAAAATGATTAACCACCCCAAGTTTTCGACGTTATTATCTGATTGCATGTCGTCCCGCAAGTGCACGTGTTTTTCAGCGCGTAAACGTCACGTAGCGTAAGGTTTGTTTTTTTTTCTAGAAGGTATTTTGAAAGAAAATATATGAACTACAAAACTCAGAACAACTCGCAAACACGGCGAGGAAAATATTAACATCGCATCAATGTCAACATTAGTTCTATTTTTAGTCGTAAGATGGCATTGCAAGTAACTGAATTGGATGTTATTTCACTTCTTGAACACTATAAATTCATATTATGTAATATCTCTTGATAGAGTGAACCGATTGCGATGAAACAAAAACTAAATAATATTTCAAGTTGCGTACAATATTTACGTATAAGATTTATCTACATACATTGGTTTCGCACATTTTACGTGATGCACAGGCAAACAGACAAAAATTCCAAAAATGTTGGAAGTGGGTTCTGTTAGTTATCCTTTAACACACTGCCTATTTTTTTTGGAAATATTTTCGATGTACCACAACGACTTTTCTACAGCTTTATTATATGTATAGATAAATACAATTGAACACAGTGACATCTATGTCTCTGTACCAAAATTAATGTCAGTACCAAGTGTTGATGCTAGAGACATAATCAGTGGTTTGGTTGTATTACAATAGAGGACGTTGTAGGAAATTTACTTACTAATACTAAATATTTATAACATGTTATGCACTTGACTTTGTCTATGATTGAGATAAGTAAACGTTTTTATCTTAGTCAATCTTTAACTGATATAACCAACATGTTAAATAGATTCTCGCTTTTGATTTACTTAACGAAATAAATTACTTTTTGGACAAGTCCTATATTTCAAAATTGCTTGTGTGTGTTCTCCACTTTCTTCGCGTGTCTGAATATCAATAGACTTACAAGGTAAGAGTAGATAGGACCAATGTTTGAGCTCACATGACAGAACTATGGGGGACAGTTCTGTAGTGCGAGCTTACGTTCATGGCTCCCTGTATACCATACGATGTAATAAAACTTATTTTATCACTAAAAAATACTAACAGTCAGGGTTATGATGGTATTAGTACAAAAATAGTGAAAGAAGTTGCTAGTGAAATGTGTGGTTCATTAAGTTATATAATTAATCTAAGCATAAGTGAAGGTACGTTCCCAGATGCTCTTAAAACATCTATCATTAAACCACTGCATAAAAAGCAGGACAGAGAGCAAATGGAAAATTACAGGCCTATTGCTCTGATACCGGTATTTGCTAAAGTATTTGAAAAGTATTATTGTAACAAATTAAACACTCTAAGTATGTGTTTAATTCGTTATAATAATACTTTTCAAATACTTTAGCAAATACCGGTAATAAATAACATATTATGCGATGAGCAAAAGGGTTTTAGGAAAAACAAAAACATTAATATGGCTGTATACGACTTCCTACATGTCGTATTGCAAAATATGGATAAAAATATGCCAGTTTCTTCAATATTTTGTGATATGACCCAGGCCTTCGACTATGTCCAACATAATATTCTTTTTAAAAACTTGATACCTACGGAATAAGAGGTAATATCCTTAAACTGTTCGAATCATATCTGAGTGAACGTAAGCAAATAACACAAATTAGTAGAATTAACGCGAAAAATGTCGAGCAAATATTTTCTTTAGAGGAACGTAGAGTACTTAATGGAGTTCCACAGGGAAGCGTACTAGGGCCGCTTCTCTTTATACTCTATATTAATGATTTTCCTAGCGCTACGACATACCCTATGACCCTTTTCGCAGACGACAGTACGGTTACTGTAACATGTAAATCCCGAGACACGTTTAAACATGACATAAACAATGCTCTAAATACAATTATAGAATGGTTGAATAACAACAATTTGAAAATAAATATAAATAAGACATTGTTTATGAATTTTAATCAACGTTTGATATGCATAAATCTTGACATTAATTATAATAACACAAAAATTGACGCAGTAAATACGACGAAGTTCCTAGGTCTAATAATAGATAGTGCCCTAAATTGGAAGGCTCACATAGAAACGCTAAGCAAAAGATTGAGTAGCAGTTCATATGCTTTATATACTCTATCACGAAATCTCAATAGTGATGCGCTCCTTACTGCCTATTACGGACTTGTTGAATCTATCCTCAGATATGGTGTCATTTTCTGGGGTAACTCTACGGACAGAGAAATTATATTTAAAGCTCAAAAACGATGTTTGAGATCAATATTCCATTTAAAAATAACAGATAGCTGTAAACCGTATTTCAAACAATATAAGATACTGACTCTTCCATCCTTGTATATCTTAGAAATGTTATTATTTATGAAATCAAATCCTCACTTGTTTCCATGTGTTGCAGATATGTTCCCTAGAAATAGACGTGATAACAGCCGATTATGTTTATAATCGGCTAAAACTGCACTTATGCGCAAGAGTGTCTTATGCATGGCACCGGTTATTTATAATAAACTGCCTAAGTGTTGGAAAGAATTGACTTATGTTGAATTTAAATTAAAAATTAAATCCATTTTAATTGACAGAGCTTATTATAATGTTAATGACTTTCTTCAGGACAAATTTTGATAATATTGTGACTAACTTAAGACATTTCACTAATTTTTATTGTATCACATGCACATGACAAACATGATGATATCAATAATTTTATGTAACAACTTGCATGCACTCATGTACACTCGTGTTTAAGCAAATAAATTATCTTATCTTATCTTATCTTATCTACGGTGGACAGCTAAGCTAGTTGTGGTTTTAAACGATCCTCCCATAAGCCACCAAAAGTGGAATTTAATTATTGAAGGCATTATAAATAACTATACATAGCACCTTCCTGAGAAGTGCAACATGCAACCAGAATTTTGAGCACCAAATAAACATTCAAACTAGTCATACTACAAAAATATTGAATTTTTCTTACCAATGACAATGATTATTACTTTGCGGTACTGTTTTCCAGTGACCAGTTTTTTTAGGGAACCGGAACGAAGCATCTCTTTGCGAACATGAGATCTAATTTCTGACAACCTGTCTTCTAATACCTGTAATTTATAATTTAAGTATTATTGACATTTTAAGTTAATTACGTTAGTGGAACACACTAGGCCATCTTAATTTTTTTGATTTAGTATCCTATACGCTATCTCCATAATTATGACATAAACTCCAAAACAAATACAAATTGTACCAAATTTCTATTGCTAGTAGTACTCGCAATAGATAGATCTATTACTGGTTTATTGGTATATACTAATATATCTATGGCCTTGTTTTGCAGTCCTGTTAGAAAAGACATTATGACATTAAATGATATCTCTGGTGCTGCAGCGATTTTTATAATATATAAATAGCATATACCTAAAAGAAGTGCCGGAGCATTTTATTCAGTTTATAGAATATATCCAAATAATATTCAGCATTACAATACTTACCTTTTCATCCCCATTCCCAGTTAATGCCATCAATGCCTTCCTAGCGCAATCAACTTTCCTTTCCTTCAAATAGTAATAAGGTGACTCGGGTATAAACCAACAGGCCATGAAGTTACAGGCAGGTAGTACCAGCAGCATATAATTTAAGGCTTGGAATGAAACGAAAGGTCCGATTGACATGACAAGGGAGCCTCCGAAGTTAAACATACAACGGTTCACCGCAGAGAGTGTTCCTCTGATTTCTTTATCAGAAATTTCCGCCAAATATATTCCAGAAACCTGTAAAAAAATTGCCGACTAAAAACAACTATAATGTTTCACGTTCATATTGTGAGAAAACTCCTTGTTAGCAATTATTTACTGTTGGTATGAATAAGTTGGCTCTGCCGAAATATCACCCTGTTACAAAAAATCGGCATAAGAATAATAACACTGTGGTTCGCCTGGTAAGAGCTGTGGGGGTGCAGATACCTACCTATTTCTCTCCTCGCAATATATAAAAACAGCTGAAAAGCTTTGCCTTGATTACCTGTAGTAAGTAGACACCAATGTAATATATCCTTTCCGTAGGTAGTCAATCCTAACATTTTGGAATCAATGGACTGTTGTAAGTATAATTTTAATGAGAAGTTTCAACTTACTGTTCCCAGCATGCCAATACCAATACCCCATGAGAATCGAGTCACATATATCATCCATGTCGTGGTGATGTTTAATATGATAATCTGGAAATAGGATAATATATTAATACTAATGCAATCAAAGATGGCACTTCCCATGCCACCGTTGAGAGTATCAAAGCCAACTCTATTTTTTATATATAGAGTTGAGATTATTTTGGCAAGTGTGACTAATATTTATATATGTACATATAATCCAATAAGCAAAGCTCTTGTCAGTGGAGTCTCTTCAATAATGTCCTATCTTCAGCCAGCGCTTTGACTTCTTGATACGACTTAACTTTTACCTTTTCTTTCACTTGATCTATGAACGTCCTCCTTGGCCTTCCATTTCCTCTACTGCCTTCTATTTTTCCTTCTAAGATATTTCTTACAAAAGTGTCAAGTCGTATCAGGTTGCCCAACATTTTCCCTCTTCTGTTCTCTATTGTTTTTAGGATATGTCTCTTTTCCTTTACCGTATTTAGAACTTCCACATTTGTTTTTCTTTCAGTCCAACTTATTCTTTCCATCCTACGCCAATACTACATTTCAAACACTTCCAATCTCTCTCTGTCCCTATGTGTCAATGTCCATGTCTCTGAGCCATACAGTGCTATACTCCATATATAGGTTTTAATTAATGGTTTCTTTGTCTTAGTTGAAATATTGCTGGCCGTAAGTAGATGTTTTTTGGAGTTAAATACTCCTTTTGCCATTCCTATTCTTACCACTAAATCTGGAGAACATCTGGAGTCACTGGTTATTAATGTTCCCAGGTATCTGAACTTATTAAAATTGTCTATTTTAAAGTTATTTAGTTTTATGGCTGCAATATTGATAGAAGGAAAGGGGCATGCCAAGACGCCATAGAAATTTGGGCCCACAGTGCACTCCTATAATGGCTAATGATAATAATAGTAAGCAATACCAATAATTAATTAGCATAAGAAGTGATTTACAAATACTTGGCATTTTAAAGTTATCAAATCTTCTTATATCTCACATCAATACAATTTATATCAAATAATATCTAAATGTGCTTTATCATTTTATACATTATTTTAATTTATTTATGAGTACAATCTATAAGGAATGAAATAAAACATAATACATTGCAGTTTAATAGCTTATAGGTAAAATTTGTCGATATTAACCACAATAAATAAACACTAAACATCACAATGGAGTTGCAAAACAAGCAATGATATTGACATTTACGTTTTCCGGTGTCATACAAGCCATAATAAACACAAAAACTCGATACATCGATAATAGACATTACTTTAAGTTAATAAAAGCAATCTTGCAAAGGTAAAGATAATAATAAAGATTCGTTTTTGTATTACTGTTGTATAAAAAATGAAATGAACGATAAAAATAAAAATTATATATTATAGCAATGGTAAATTACTATTTCGATTAATAACCTGTCAACATATTTTGTGTAAATGCAACATTTTCACTTAAATGTACTTGCTTGCAAGGTCCATAAACGACTAAACTACGTTTAGTCGTTTTCTTGTTAAATATTTTAGAAAATAATACCGACTTGTACAGGATAATAAATACAAGGAAAAACTAGGATAAACATTAATATATTTTTTTAGTATAGCCAATTTCTTGTGCACCTCTGGGCCTAATACTGGCATGCTCCTTTAGATATATTCATTATTTTGGTTTTAGAACTATTTATTTTTAATCCAATTTGTAGAAAACCTCGTCCATTCGGTTTAGTAAAATTTCTAGCTGTTCTCCACTTTCTGCTAAAGCAGCTATGTCATCTGCGTATCTTATAAAATGTATATTTTGCCCATTAATCATGTTACTAGAACAAGGGTTCTTCTTCTATAATTTCCTTTATTGCGCATTCTATGAAAATGTGTGTGTCATTGGGGCAGTGGACATCCCTGCCTAACGCCTTGTCTGATCTTTGCTCTGTCCCTTTCTTCTCCTACTACTATCACAGCCTCCTGATCCTTGTAAAGTTCAAAAATTTTCTTCCTATCCCTGTAATCTAACCCAGCATTCTTCAAGACTTTCATTAATTTCTTCCAATTAACTTTATCGAAAGCCATTTCTATATCAACAAAGGCGATGTGTGTGCTTAGACCTAGTTCCAATCTTCTATTGGTAACTAATTTTAAGGCTAATATTGCCTCCCTAATTCCTTTATCTTGCCTAAAGCCATACTGATCTTAACGTATACGTGATATGATACGTTCTTCTGATGTTTTCCTTATTCTCAGCTGTAATATTTTAAGTAAACTTTTTGATGTATGCGATATAAGAGAAAGCATTCTGTACTCTTCACATTTTAGTGTATTAAATTTGTTTGGCAACATGACTATTTTATTGATTTGAAAGTCTATGGGAACTTTGCCGGTTAAATAAATAGACTGTGTTAGTAGGAATATTTCATCCAGTAGTGAAGGATAGCGTGCGTACTTAATTCATTCGATGTCAATCTCATCTATCCCCTGTCGCTTTGCCATTCTGGATACCTTGTAAGGCTTTATCAAAATCTTCTCTTATAATTGGTCGACCTAAGTTATCATTTTCAATTTGTGATTGGTTCTCTATGGCCATATTATCTAATCCTTGTCCTTCGTATAAACTTTCTATGTATCTCTTCCATCTTTTAACAACGTCTATGTGATCCAACAAAATAGTTTTTCCCTTGTTCATCTAATACAGCTGTACTTTTAGTTTTATATCATTTATCTAAATTTCTAACTATGTTTCATACGCTATCTATTTTACCCTTTTTTATAAAATATTCTATTGTCTCGCAATCATTTTCTATAGCCTTTTCCTTTGCTTCTCTACGTAGCGTGGTTATTCTGTTTGTAAGTCTTTTATACTGTCTATATCGCTCTTGTTTCTAAGCTTCCTTCTTTCTATCATTATGTTTATGATGTCACTAGTCATCCATTTTTCTAGGAGTAATTTGTCCCTTTATTAAATATTCTTGTGCACTATTTTGTGTGATATCTCTAATATTGCACGTTCATTCTTCTGAACTTAAATCTCTTCTCTTATGTTTATATGACTCTAATTTATTACCTATTTTATTACTATATTGCACACTATAACTACTTTTTTCATCCTTAATTGTACTGAGATCAATAATCTTTGGTTTCATCTTACGCCTATTTTTCTTTACTTGTAAATTAAAGGAACCAATCAATAAATTATGACCTGTGTTTAGATCTGCTCCTGGTAACGTCTTGCAAGACGTTACTTGATATCGGTATTTTGTTTTCACTAGAATATAGTCTAATTGATATCTGGCAATATCGCCTGGCATTTTCCAGATATACAGCCTCCTCTTTGGTTGTTTGAAAATGGTACTAATGGCGGTCATTTTATTTTCTTTGTAGAATTGAATTAACCATTCACCTCTTGAGTTTCTATTATCTAAAGCATAACTCCCAACACATTCTTCTTCTGCCCTCTCCCCGATCACTGCATTAAAGTCTCCCATTATTATTAACGTATCATTATATTTAACTGTATCAATTATAATATCTAAGTGATTGTATATTTCTTCTATTTCATCATCTGAGTGGCTACCGGTTGGCATATATACCCGAACTATGACCATATTGCTTGATGAGTTCTTATCTTTAATTGCTGTTATTCTATCACTGTGGTGTTTAGTATTTTTTTTCACATTTATTCCAATTCCATTGGTTCCTTGCTTGTCCCCTGTATATATGATTCTATACTACTCAAAACAAAATAAGGGCCACAAAGATTTTTTGCTGTACCATGAAAACAATAAAGACATTAAATTGTTTAACTTATGTTACTACAAAATAATGTTATTGGTTATAATATAGGCTAACAATTGTTTAAAATAATGACTATGAATTTTTTTTTTAAGTTCATAATGAAATTGGCCATTTTGAATGAAAAACATGAACAAAAGAAATCACCGAAAAAAGACAAAATACTGTTCTTGTCACTTTTGTTTCTTCTTTTTAACGAGTATGTCCTCCTCTCTTAGCAATACACTCCTGAAGCCTCGTATGCATAGTCTGGATCAAATTCCTCACGTTTTCATCTGGAATCTCCTCCCAGGCACGTTTTAAAGCGTCAATCAGCTGCTGTTGATTGTAGACTCCTTGCTCATTCTCTCTAACTCTTCGTTTCAATTGGTCCCACAATTGCTCGATTGGATTAAAATCCGGACTGTTAGCTGGCCATGGTAATACCTCAATATGAGACCCTTCTAGGACAGTTTGGGTCGATCGAGCTGTGTGTGCACGGGCATTGTCTTGCATCAAGATGAATCCAGGCCCCACTCGCTGTGCAAATGGGATCGTTTGAGGCCTAATGACGTCCTCAATGTAACGTTCTGCAGTTACGGTACCAGCATTTAAAATGGTGAGCTCGGTTTTACCGTGTAAACTAATCCCACCCCAAACCATTACGTTGGGACCACCGAAACGGTCAACTTCGTGGATGCAGGACTCCGAAAACCGCTCGCCGCGTTGTCTCCACAACCTAACACGTCGATCATCATTAAAAAAATTTACTTTGCACTCGTCTATAAAAAGCACCTTGCCACACTGATTAATCCCCCAGTTCAAATACTGACGGGAGAATCTTAAACGGTTTGCACGTTGAACCCTGGTCAGAGGAATTCGAACAACTCGTCGTCTTGACATTTGCTGGTCTTTATGTAATTGATTACGTATAGTTTGATCACTGACACGGTTACCCGTTGTCAGCCGTAGGTGGTGTTGTAACTTACGGGCCGTTACTGTACGATCACGACGAGCACTTAGTTGGACGTACCGATCCTCGTGCGCCGTTGTTACACGAACTCTACCTGAACCGGGTCTCTTGGCAACACTGCCGGTCTCTTGGAAGCGATTCTATACATTTTGGACAGCTCTTCGAGAAAACCCAACTGCAAACCCACGAAAAGCTGAGAACGTCCTTCTTGAATCATAGTTATGGCTCTAGTTGTTGTAATTGTATCCATGTGCCTTCGTACTGGTGGCATGATTAACGCAGGATGATAAATGAATCAATTAAAATTGAAAAGTAAATTTTTTTTCCTAAAATGACCAAAACAAGTTAAGAATACAATCGAAGAAAAACATAAGAATAACATCCAATTATTTTTTTTCTTAAAATGATGGCCAATACTTTTCAAATTAAGAACACGAACACTAGCATAAAAGAGATCAAACACCAAAGAGTTCGTAATATCAATATAATGCTACTTATCAGTTACTTTCAGTTTACTAAAGTGCACTTAAATGTAAATAAACTAGTCGCTCTTATTTTGTTTTGAGTAGTATATATTCGTTTGTCCAAAAATCCCCACTGCCTTCCCATCTCATCTCACTGAAACTAAAATAAAGATATCGTATATATCTAAATTTTGCCTCTCAATTTCCGTTATTAACTCTTCTAATTTACCCGGTGGCAACATTGTACGCACGTTCCACGTGCCAATCCTACAAGGATTTCGCTGGATGACGACCTTGGCAACCTTGCTTTTGCCCCTGCCGGGCTCTGCCACGGAATGTTACGTAGAAGCCCGTTGTCAAGAACTTTATTTTCCTTATTGCCCATACATATGTATAATACGTGAAGTAAAACTTTGTATCCCTTTTTATGAAAATAACGCTTACAAAAGAGTATCAAATTTAGCAGAGTTAAAGTTTATGTGGAGAAGGAGCGCGAAGGCTAATATTTTTATATAATACTAGCTTTTGCCGGTGGCTTCGCCCACGTCAAAGTAGGTTAGGTTTTGTAAGTACTGGGTGCTGCGCGGTGTGCTCTTCCCCGGCGTAAGCGTAGTTTGCTACGCGGACGATACGCTCGTCCTCGCTCGGGGAGCGACGTACTGGCAGGCGGCTGTCCTGGCGACGGCAGGGGTCGCGCATGTCGTGGGTAGGATCCGGCGGTTGAGACTCAAGGTGGCGCTGCATAAATCCGAGGCTCTGTTCTTCTACGGACCTTGTAACGCGCCGCCGGAGGGGTTTCACATCATGGTGAGAGGCGTCCGCATCGGAGTCGAGAAATCTATGAGGTATCTAGTCCTCGACGGCCGATGGGCCTTCGGAGAACACTTCCGAAGGTTGGCCCTCAAATTGATAAGCGCGGCCACAGGGTTGTCGCGGCTGCTACCCAATCTGGGGGGGCCAAACGCCTCCTGCAGGAGGCCCTTTATGGGGGTCGTGCGGGCGATGACCCTATACGGGAGCCTCATTTGGGGTCATAACCTGACGGCCCGTAACCCCGCCCTACTGCAGAGGCCGCAGAGGGTGATGGCCGTCAGGGTCACGAGAGGGTATCGCACAATCTCCTTTGAGGCGCAAGCCTCCTGGCCGGATTAACGCCCTGGGACCTGGAGGCAAGACTTCTCGCGCCGCTCTACCAGTGGCGCGGTGAGGGTCTGGAGCCCGCTCCAGACCCCGGCTTTCGTCCGTTGCCGAGAGAGGTGGAGGTGCGGTGGTCGGAGCTCCGCGACGTCCTAAGGGCGGACTGGGGTGAACGGCTTGCGTGACCGAGTGCAGGTTAAGTCCGATCTAGGAGGAGTGGCTGGAGTGGCGCCATGGTGCCCTGACCTTCCGGCTGACGCAAGTCCTCACCGGGCATGGATGCTGCGGGAGGTACTTGTGTCGTATAGGCCGGGAGGAGACGTCTTGTTGTCACCACTGCGGTGACGGCCCCGAGGATACGGCACTGCACACACTCGTTGAGTGCCCGGCTTGGGAGGAGCAGCGCCGGTCGTTAACCGGGGCACTGGGTGTCCAAATCCTCTCGCTGCCGGAAATGGTTCTGGCCATGGTCCGGAGCGAGGGTGTATGGGAGGCCGCCGTCGCCTTCTGCGAGGCAGTGATGTCCGCGAAGGAGGCGGCGGAACGGGAGAGGGAGCTGGTCTCTCCCCACCCAAACCGCAGGGTCTCCTGCGGTTTGGGCGTCTGCCCAGGGCGCCGCCGTAAGGCGCGCGCAGATCTCTAGCCACCCTAGGGGGCGGCCTGCCAGCACAGGCCCGTGGGAAGGACGTAAGCGTTCCGCGCGCCCCCTCAGTGGAGGGGAGGGCTGTACCATCTGGTCCTCCCCCAAAGAGATAGGGTCCGCCTAGTTACGCGGTGGGCTAAGACCTGTCAGTGTCGCGGTGAATGCTAGCGCGAACCTCGTGGCACCGACAGTAGGTACTGGAGGAACGTCCTCAGGGGTTAAGTGGGTATATGGCCGGCTTCTCTGGCTCGAGTCCCACACACCGGACGGTGCGTAAAGGCAGAGGTCAACAAAAAAAAAAGATTTGTAATTAACAGAGATTTTTGAATAAAATATAGCCTATGTTACTAGGTTATAATATAGGTTTGTGATGGTGAAAGAATTTTTAAAATTGGTTGTGTAGTTTTTGACACAAAAAAACAAACCTTTCCTCTGTATGATATTAGTAATAATAATATCCTCCAGACCGAATTTCAGCTACGGCAGCCAGTCTTAACGAAGACTGGCCAACTACGCAGGCGATATTATAGTGCACAAGTGTGTGCGCAAACTCAAGTGCACTAACTCTCATGATCTGATGGGACGGTAATCCGACACGACCGGAAAGAGATCAGGCTCAGGCTTTACGTAATTACTACTACTACTACTACGGCTTACACCGTCAATTTCCTAACTACGGGCCACTATTGAGATTTCTTAACTGAAAAACCCAATAACTTTTTTTTGTTGGCCCGTCTCGGAATTCGAATCCACTACCGCTGCGCCACAGAGGCAGCATAGATGCGTTTGTACTACACACACACTCACTCACACACACACACACACACACACACACACACACACACACACACACACACACACACACACACACACACACACACACATTTCATATGTATACTCTTTTGTTTATTGTTAGTCTGTTGCCAAAATGAGAAAAGATTAATATTTTTTGTCAGTGTAAAGTCTTACTAAATGTCAAATATAATCATTATTGTGATAATGTCGAAGTTATAGATATATAATATAAAATATAATTTTCTAATAAATATTTGTGCTTTATACGTTAGTTATTAATGAATTACAGCTTGCTTAATATACATATATACATATTGCAAAAAGTAAATTGTGCAGCAGTCATCTAAATTGAATTACAATATCATGTAGGTACAAAAATTATATTTGTTATTGCTGGTTCAAAAATATTTTTGAATAAAATAGTTTTTAATGTGGTGGTGATGAGAATTTAACTAAAATCTTTTTAATCTCGGTTTCAGTAATTTTAAGAAAATTATTCTTTCACTATACCTCGACATAGAACATTGACGAGTGGGAATGAGAGACCAAAAAGAAAGAATATATGTATTCGAATATACACACATAATATTAGACTAAATGCCAATTTAAATAGTGTTAAAAGTATACAAAATGAAGACGTAATTTTGAGAGATACATTTAAATGTGCAAAAAAGACAATAAATCTTGGAATGTCTGATTGTGAGTTGACGTATTTAAAATACAGGTTTTGCAATGCGAAAAAGTTTATATTTGGAGGAATTATTTTAGGTGACTGGACTGCATTAGCATCATGTTTTTTTTTAAAAGCGGTCAAATATTACCGGCCTTAAGCCAAAATGAATATTTTAAATGTTTGTTGTATTCAAATGGCTTATTTCAAATGAAACAACGATAAAAACTTAGTGAAAAATTACATTAAGACATTCGCAAATACAATTCATAATTTGCTATTATTAGCTTAGAAGCTAAAGTTTATGACGCAGTTTTATAAAGAGTGTATCAATTCAAAATTCATTATATTTTTATTACAGATCCGCAATACGAATACGCAAGTTGTTGCGGGATTGTATTTTATTATACCTGACAGACAAATTACAAGATTTTCTTTTTTTAATAAAGATTTATTTACCGTGCCAATAAGAATGGGTAGAGTACTCCCCAAGATGGTAGCTCGCCTCCCGAAGACGTCAGAAGTGAACCGCATCAACAAGCTGCCTGTCATGTAGCCCGTAGAACCAATAGCTGCCACCCACGATATCTCTTTCTAAAACAGTCAATTACAGTTTTTACAATTAGTACCTTATATTTCTTACTAGCGACCCGCCCCGGCTTTGCACGGGTAGTACAAAACCTTAACTAATTATACACCTAATCCTTTTTATACATAATGTATGTATCACTCTATCTAATGGTAAAAACCGTATGAAAATCCGTTAAGTAATTTTTGAGTTTATCGCGAACAGACGCGGCAAGGGACTTTGATTAATATTATGTAGTGATTTTAAGAAAGACAGCTCCCGCACTAGTTATAATTCCTGTGACGCGGGGAACTTTATAAACATGCAAATAACGTACACAAAGAACACCAAAACTCGGCACATCCATTCGTGGATCACAAAAATGTTTCTCCCATGTGGGTATCGAACCCACTATAGTCGACACGGCGGCAGTGGCAAGGTAACCCCTTAAACCACTACGCCATCCGTGACTATGCAGAAGCATTAACAGCAATTATAAAAATATCGTTAAACATTGCTTTGCTATCTCTTATTTAAGAAGCTCTCATACCTTTAATCAATGAATAATATTTCTTTACTTATAAACCAATTTTAACGGTCTCTCTGGTGGATAGCTCGAAAAACACGATACACAATTTTATTCTTGCAACATTTGATAGTCACCATAGCGCATGACCAAACTAATTTACTAAATAATGCAATTGAAGCGATACATCATCTAAAATAAAACTCGAAACACAGGTTTAACCTAGTTCGGGCAAATATCTATAAGTGCACTTTATGTTATTGTTAAGATACAATTGGAAAAGTAAAAATTTATACTAAAACTAACTTTTGCCCGCGGCTTCGCCAGCGTGAAAGTAGGTTAATTTAAGTTATATTATGTTCGTGGCGTGCCCGACGATCGTGGCGGTAAGTCCCGTATTTGAGGAGTGGCTGGAGAGGCGGCATGGCGCCCTCACCTTCCGGCTGACACAGGTAATGACTGGCCACGGTTGTTTTGGCCAGTTCCTGTGTATATATACGCCGGCAAGAGACGCCCGGTTGTCACCACTGCGGCGTCTGCCGCGACGTTGTTGAGGACACGGCGCTGCACACTTTGGTGGTTTGCCCCGCCTGGGCATCGCAGCGCCGTCAGTCTATGGTCCGGAGTAAGATGTCGTGGAACGCCGTCGCCTCCTTCTGTGAGGAAGTCATTTCCATCAAGGAGGCGGCGGAGCGGGAGAGGGAGCGTTTAAACCCTCTTCCCAACCGCAGAGCCGGGCGCTAGAGGGCGCGAGATGACCTCCAGCCACCCTGAGGTTTGACCTGGGGGTGGTGGGCTTTGTGGGCCTGCCCGCCATCCGTTCAGCACCAGGCCCGAGAGGCGGCGTGCGTGTTCCCAAGCTCGCCTCTGTGTCGAGTCCCTCTCCCCTTTGGGGGGAGACAGTAGGGTATATTATTGAGTGAATGCCTTTGGGTAGGTCTCTTCGTTCTCTTCGGCCCGCCGTATGAAACGGCAGGCCACTAAACCTCGGCGGGGTCGCGACCGCACGCGAAAGTGATTCGCACGGCCCCGTCGATAGCGGTTTTGTTGAGGAACACCGTGGTAGGTTTAATCGGTATTCCGGGAGGTACATTATCTTTTCAACATCTTTCTTTTACCCCGGTGAGTCCGACATAATCCCGCCGCCCGCCCGAAAGAAGATAGACGATGCCCGAACGGTTGCATGTGAATTGGGCAGACCAAGATTAATGTGTCAATGACAACCGAGAGCCGTCACGTGTTCACCGAAAGGATGATTTAGACTTGTATCTGTGTAATATGCAAACTTTATGCCTATGCCATCAGTCATTGTGAGGTAGACAAACTTAAAGCCTTTGCCTACAATGTTTGAATTTGTGTGGTAAGCGAACTTTGTGCCTATGCCGACAGTCGTTGCGAGGTACGTAAACTTTGAGCCTATACCAACAATGTTTGAATCCTTCAAAATTGAATGATTAGTTAACAATGAAAGTATATTATTTTTTAAGCTGTTTCACTTCTGATTCCTAATAATATTGTAATTGTTTTACGTTCGCAGTTTATATTGTTCTTTTTTCTTTGAGCAATTATAGTTAATCATTTATTATTTTTAAGTTTATTATCTTACTTCTAATTATATTTCTAACAATTTATTTTTATTTCCAGTTTAATATTTGAACAATAATTTCTCAGTTTTAATTTTTAGGTTACTATATTAAATTTTTTTAATGTATTCTCTTCATTAAGAGTTTATTTACTTTTTTGCGTAATGCCTCGCAAACTCAATTCTAACTTATCTAGGAGCTCATCGCGGGCACGGACAGCAGAAAATGCTCGATGTCAAGAATCATCCGTTTATGCTGAATTAAGAAGGCAGCGAGAAGCCACTTTAAGAGCTGATGAGACACTTTCTTAAAGCCAGGAACAACTGGAGGACCTAGCCATTCGCCAGGCTTCATAAGAGCAGAGAGACGCTCTTTTAAACACAATTGTGGTTGGAGGAACAAGCCAAACGCCAGTGAGTCTTCAGAGCTAATGACACGCTCCTTCAAACGCAGATTTATTTAGATGTACAAGCTGAACGCAAAGCAGCTTTAAGAGCAATTGAGATCTTTTATCAAACGCAACGCTGTTTAAATGAACAAATTCAACCCTAGAGAGCTTTAACAGCTACGAGACGCCCCTTAAAATGCAGTTCCATTTAGAAGAACAAGCCCAACGGCAGGCAGTTATTAGAGTGGCAGAAACTCAAGGTAATTTTTTTAACCTGTGGAATGCTTTGATACATCCCTCTTTGTGGGGCGACGGTGGCATAGACGGCGAGGCCGCGCGAATCGCTTTCACATGCAATCAGGACCCCGCCAAGGTATCGGCCCACCGTGTGAAAAGGCAGCCCACTACATAAAAAAGATCCTCTATTGTCCCCTTGTGAGGGGACGAATACACGACACAGAGGCGTGCGTGGGAACACTCACGCCGCCTCTCGGACCTGCTGCGAGCAGACCTACGAAGCCTACCACCCGCAGGTCAAATCTCAGGGTGGCTGGAGGTCATCTCGCGCCCTCCGCCGCCCCGTTCTGCGGTTTGGGAGAGGATTTGAGCACTCCCTCTCCCGCTCCACCGCTTTCTTGATGCAAATTACTTACTTTGTAGGAAGTAATTTCCATTGATGGAAATCACAGAAGGAGGCGACAGTATTTCACGACCTTTCGCTCCGGACCATAGACTCCCGACGATACAATCTTAAGGTCTGTAAAGACCTTAAGATTGTATCGCTCTTACCACCTTCTCAGTAGCCGCATTCGATACTTCAGTACTCATAGCATCTGGTGTCACTATTACCTGTGAACGGTCCTCCAACACTTTCAACTGTGAGACAATAGTCTCAAACGATTGACGAACGGTAGTCAAAAAAAAGACTCCACATACTCGAATGGCTTTGCAGATCACGGAACGCTTGCGATGTTGAGACGTAAAACGCGATCTTCTACCACAATAATTGTGCCTATTACATGACAGCCTTACGTAGGTAGTCCTAGCCTTAAAAGAGAACGATGTGATAAACATTTTTTTTTGGAAACGCCAGAACTTAGACCTATTACTTGTGAGCAAAGGAATCTTTATCCCACTTCAGAGGTTAGGAATCAGAAGTTAAACACGAAAATAAAGAAATTCCTAACGTACTTTCATTGTTAAATTGTTATTCAATTTTGCAGGATAATTATTATAACCGTTAATAAAAGAAATAGATTAACAAATAAAGTTAAACATAATAATTGATATCACCTAACTATCACACGTACAGTACGTCCGTTCCGTCCGCCGCTCGATATCAAAGTTACTCGATGCGCGCTGAACTCGCTTTTATAACCCGCTTGATCGGATAATTCGTGACGTCACTTATTTACGACGCCTTTCATAACCAATAATATTATTAGAATAATAGAACAGAAAAATAAACGGTTACAAATCAATATTTATATACAAATGAATCGAAAGCATGTATTGCTATTTCCCAACAATGTGGTCCCGCAACTTTCTTTCTCCAAACTTCATTGTTTTTATCGCCATCTATTGAATTTTGGAGTAATAAATTTTAGTAAATACATTCTACATCCCAAATCGATAGATGGCATTAATGCACTTCAGTATAAAATTATATTTGTGTTTGATTTTAACACTGTATAATACCAAACTTATCTTGACAACTTTGTAAATTACCTTAACTCAGTAAACAGACTTAGCTTAATTAGCTGAATAAAATTATTTTGAGATAGCTGTGCCAAACCTAACATATCACAGGAACAGATTTTTATTTGGGATATCAGATTTATACCGGGATACAGTAGATAATATATTTTGTACTCCAGGCATCATGTTGTTATTCATTCATATCAGTAGGCCGAGTTGTTATAGCGGACGACCATCTAAAAGTTATTTTTGTATCCCTCGGGAACAGTACTTATTTTCTGGATGCAAGGTAACCTATATCCTTTTCTGTACCTCTGACAATGCGAAATTTGATGATGATTGGTTCAGTAGGTAAGGTGTGAAAGCGTAACATATGAACAAACAAACAAACTCACTTTCGCTTTTATAATAAAAGTTAGGATTAAGATATATAAATTAAAATAAAAATAAATTTAGATTGTAGTATCTGTGGCGTGGTGACTTTAACCTGTCTTTAACAGATGGCGTGCTGAATTTTCTGTAGGTAATTCAAAGAGTTTGATTATTGAAAGAGTATATTATCACTTCGCTTAAATATAATAACCAGCTAACTATAAGAACATAAATTTGTCGTCTGGTTTGTATGATAGAGACGGTAATAAAAATATCAATTTTCATAATTTAGGATAAACAAGTACAAAATATTTCTAAAGACATATCATCATAATGAACTGCTGCGTATTCTAATGAAAAATAACAACAATACTACGCTTTCTTAAAAAGTGCATTTACTAACAACAACAACAACTTTATTTTTGCAATGTTTTTGTTATACATACTTCATGATGTGGGTTTTGATATTATAATGTAGCTATCATCGCATCATTGTAATTATTTGCAGCTATAAAGCTGCAAATAATTACAATGATGCGATGATATTTATAAAAATACTCATGATGGAAGTATATTAGCAAATCATTACTTCAAATTTTAATAACATAGCACATGTTTTCTTTTATAATATGATATCTGATACGATATTCTGCATCGCAAAAATCGTATAGTGGTGAATCCACTATACGATTTTTTACCACACTTTACAAATCTTTTTTCGTCTTCTCGGGAAAATTTTATTTGATATAATTGGGAAAATCACGCAGTACGAAGAAAATTGCGCTGATGCATTTTTCCTTCAAAAAGTTTTAATCTACGATAAACCACCTATTTTATTTTTATGTAATTAATATTTTCACTTTTTTACGTTAATGTCAAATCTGTCCCAGCTGTCGGGAAATCTACAATATTGTCTCTTAGCTAAGGTTAAGCAAGGGACAAGCTATTGATAAACTTATTCTTAGCGCTAACTAATATTTATAAGTAAGATGATGAAGATCTCATGAACAATCGCAATATAGTAGATAACTATCTGTCAAATATATAAAATGTGTTTTTAGTAAGACGGAATATCGTCTTACGTTTACGCGAATGTTATACATTGAAATTAAACTACATTTTACGGATTTCATTGCAGAAATAAAACAAGGTATAAGACAAGGATGCTCTTTGTCTCCACTTATATTTAATATTTTTATTGAAGCAGCTGTGCAAAATATATTGGAAGACACCCACGAAGGCATCAGCATAAATGGCAAACGTATAGTTTTTGTAAGATTTGCGGATGATATTGCAGCACTTGCAAATAATAGAGACGACCTCGAAAACCTGCTTATCAAAATAAATACAGTTTTATCTAATTTTCTTAAAAATAAATAAACATTAATAAAACTAAACTTAAATTTAAAATAAACATTAATAAAACTAAAGTCCTCGTGGCATCTAAATTTCCGCATAAAATAATACAACCCATCAAAATTTTCCATAATCCAATAGTAAGTAAGAAGAAGAAGTATGTAAGAACAAGTAAAACAATTTAAATATCTAGGTAGTAGTAGTAGGCTGATAAGACCATCAGCCGACATAAAAATTAGAATAGCGATTGCAAAACAGACCTTCCACAAAAAGAAACATCTATTCACTTCAAAAATTAGTAAAGATATCCGGAAAAAACTAATTAAGTCTTATATCTGGAGCATTGCCCTATACGCTTGCGAAACATGGACCTTAAGACAGAAAGACCGGAAAAGGTTGGAAGGTTTTGAAATTTGGTGCTGGCGTCGAATGGAGAAAGTGCCCTGGACAGAAAAAGTTACTAACACAGAAATATTGACAAGAATAAATGAAAAACGTGGAATTTTGAAACACGTAGAAAACAGAATGGGTAACATGATAGGACACCTAATTCGACATGATAATTTTATCACAAATATAATGGAAGGGAAGATAGAAGCAAGAAGGAAGAGGGTAAGACCAAGAAGAAGGTACACCGATCAACTGAAAGAAGTTGTGAAAGTTGAAACTTATAAGGAACTAAAAGAGATGGCATTGGAAAGAGAAGATGGAGATTGCTACACCGACAAGTGCCAAGCACTTAAGTTTTGGATGGATGGATTATTACATATTCTTAAATCTTTAAGCGATGTACTATTTATCAACACCTTTAACTTTATTTAAGCTATTTAAATTATAAAAGCTGTTTAGAATTAATTTCTTTTCGGTTGCTTATCAGCATCAGTGGGACCCATTATAGCTAATACAATCAGTGTTATAATAAATAATTGTATAGAAAGTGGTATATTTCCACAATCCTTAAAAGTATCCATTGTAAAACCATTATATAAGAAGGATGACAGAACAAATATTAGTAACTACAGGCCCGTAGCATTGCTTCCAGTATTCTCAAAAATTTTTGAGAAGATTATCTATAATAATCTAAACGATTATTTTGAGAAGCAAAAGATTTTCTGTGATGAACAAATGGGGTTTAGAAAAAACAAATCCATTAATTTGGCCATATACAGATTTTTAGAAACTATACACCATAACCTGGATACTAGAAAGCCTGTTGTATCTATGTTTATGGATATGACGAGGGCATTTGATCATGTGGATCATAAAGTTCTCTTAGATAAGCTCTACAGATATGGTGTCCGGGGTAACGTGCTTGCACTTATAAAATCATATCTCGAAAATAGAAAACAACTAACTCAGATAAGTCAAGTGAACGTTAAGAGGAAAATGGAATTTATCTATTCATCAAGCACAAGGACGCTAACCTATGGCGTCCCACAGGGTTCTGTATTAGGACCGCTTCTATTTATTTGCTACATTAATGATCTGCCCAAGGTTACCAGGCATCAAATGCCCCTATTTGCGGATGACAGTACAGTTATATATAGCACTGGAAATAGTAAACAAATTATTAATGACATTAAGTTAAGTCTTGTTTCAATAATTGACTGGCTAAATGCTAATAATCTTAAAATTAATATATCTAAAACCAAAATAATGAATTATAGGTTACGACACACTACTCCAAGTTATATACAAATTGACCACAATGGAGACTTAGTTCTTGAAACAGATACCACTAAATTTCTTGGACTACATATTGACAATGATATGTCTTGGAAAAATCACATTGAAACTGTTTGCACAAAACTAAATAAATTCTCCTACGCACTTAATATGCTCCGTAAAATTAGTAATAAGGATGCTCTATTAACTGCATATCACGGGTACGTCGCATCCACTCTGCGTTATGGTCTTATATTCTGGGGCAATGCAACCAACGTTGAAGAAGTATTAATTGCTCAGAAAAAATGTATACGAGCCATTTGTAACATAAAACCCAGAGATTCCTGCAAACCTCATTTCATAAGCCTTAAACTATTAACTGTACCATCTTTATATGTCTTCGAGGTCAGTATTTTTGTAAAAGCTAATATGAATTTGTTTAGACCGATAGAGAGTCAACGTCGCTCAAACAAGCTGCACCTGTTACCAGCAAAAACTGCCTTTTTTCACAAGAGTGTTTACGCTATAACACCCAAAATATATAATAAGTTACCCAATAGAATTATATTGAGCCAATGTTTAAATGAATTTAAAAATAAATTATTTATATTGTTAGTTAATAAAGCATACTATTCTGTAAATGAATTTCTAAATGATATATTATTGTAGCAAAAATAACTTATGACATTCAGCGTTGACATCTCTTTTATTAATTTTTTTTTACATTTTTATTTCGACATTTTTAATTTATATAATCATTTGTAATTGCATGACGTAACAATAATGTATTTTATATGACATTTATGTATTTAATTTTGTTATGCTATATTTTTGTATGCCTATTGGCGGGACATGGAGTACACTATATAAACTATCCTGTAACAACTTGTAAACCTGTGTTCACAAAATAAATAAATTTGAATTTGAATTTGAAAAAAAAAACCATCTTCACGGGCAGATTATCTCAGCATAATTAGTATTTTGGCGGTGATAATGTTCAGCAACAGGAAATAAAACACAGGGGAAAAAAGGCCTGACTTCATTGAGTTTAAATTAATGTATTGCTTTCCTCGTTATCAATGATATCAACAGTCACTAAAAAGCTGTGGGCAGAGAAAAATACATTGCACATATACAATAACAAATAAAAGTATTTATCTTTTCACACAGTGCGTCGTCTCTTCATTAAATGTTTAAAATGATTTGCTTTCTTTCCAAGCTGCGATAACCCTTAAACTGCCTTACAGAGATCCCTAGTTTAATCTCAAAGACAAGGATCTATGCCAAACTCAACTCAGCCCTACTTTAATCTTCAACAACATGGAAATCATTTTTCTTTTAGTATCTCCATAATAGGAAAAATGGTCTTGCGTGCCTAAGTGATCTTATTGCATAGCACTCTAATATTTAGACCACTTCAGAATGGAACATTATAAAGAACTCTCTGATATGCAGGTTTCCTTATGATGATGACTTCTCTCTTTTTAAGTAAAGTTTACCAGTCAGCAGTGTGAACTTCGGCCTAACTTTTCTTATACAAAAAAGAGGCCCGCGCCCATGATACAATTTGTACGCAGAGAATAACTGAATTCCGATCTCCTGACTCACCGTTGTCATATTGATGCCGGCCGAGTGGTCATGAAATTTAGGAATAACCGGCGTAGACCAATTGAGAGCAACGCCTGCTGTTAACGAAGACAATGCCACTGTAAAGAGAATTAAATGTTGATAAAAATAACATATGTAGCCGCGGACCTATCAGATATTATAATTGTATTATTTTTAGTTGTTTAAAAAGACTCCTCAACTCCAACTCCGCACCAGGAATAATGCCTGTACCCCGGGGGACTTTACAAATATTCATACAACGGACACAAAACACACAGCCTTGAAACAACTAGGTATTTGTGGATCACACAAATGTTTGTCCCGTGTGAGTATCGAACCCACAACACTCGACATAGTAGCAGTTGCGAGGTGACCACTTACACCACTACGCTTTGTGCAGCCGCATATCGTATTGATTATACTAGCGGTCGCCTAGTGGAAAAATTCGACCTAAGTTCCTAAGCTTGCTAATTTGTTTTCTTTTTCTTTATTATATATAAATAAGGTATAGGTAACCATAGTTACAAAGAATTGTACGATGTCAGACGAACAATGCCGAAATACTACGAACGCGATTCGACTGCATGTGTTAAAGGCATGGTTGTGTGCGTGTAGTGTTTTCCCATTAATATAATGTATTTCTAATGCATATTTTATAAAATTAATAGGATTCGCCCCTCCTTCTCCGTATAAACTTCAACTGTGCCAAATTTCATACCGCTCCGTCCGCGCAATTTTCGTAAAAAGGGGTACAAAGTTTTTGCTTCACGTATTAATTTAAAGATACTATAGGGATGAATACCAAACGTAGACTTATACAGAATCGGTATGTACATATATTATTGGCTGAAATTATTCAGATATTTAATTAATCTTTATCAACACGCGGGGAACGATCCCGATACCAATCTGGAAAATAAATACTGATTACTCGGATGACGTCTTCGTTTATGTGGTTACCTTACCGTTGTTAGAATCTGTTACAGGACATACATTTGTGTGATCCACGAATAGTTGCCGTAGTCTATGTATTATTTGTGTCCGTTGCTAGAATGTTTGTAAAGTCCTCCGTAAATTGGGATATTTATCTAGAGGTGGTATATACACGCATTATAAAAGAGAGAAAGTATCTCTATTCAACAGTAGATTGACAAATAACCTTGCCTACTTCCGTACTGTAAATATTTAAGAAGGCTCTGGGTTTACAGCAGTAGTAATCGTTGTTCCCTCGTGTGTCTTTTGCACCTATGCGGTGCATATGCGCCAAGGCCTTCCTTTTACTTTTTTAAACAGACATTTAAAAAAGTAAAGGTAAAGGTTAAGCTAGTTGCTCTGTTATTTATTTTTTGCAAGAAGTTATATCTCTTGCACGTAAGAGAACGAGAGAGCATGTTAGTTAGTTACATAGCATCGTCCCGTTCTCGTGCGAAATAGTAGTTTACTACAAATGCTCACTGTAGCGATACACTCGAACACCTAAGTATTAAAGATAATCTCAAAAAGTAATACTCACCAGCTAACGTCACTAAATACTGTGTTCTTCGGCCTTTCTCCATTTTCTAAAGTATTCTACACTACACTTTTCTATAACTTATTTCACATGTGTATAACTATTAGTATTACTATTCACAATAATCTCAAAACGGCTAGTGGATATTTCTACAGGTCACCTTGAATTACGCATGCAATGTTGGGCGTTGCTAGACAAAATAAAGGATGTTAACTGGTGTAAAGTAAGAGCTATAATGCGTCAAATATAATCATGTATTACATTATATATATCTAATTAGTAGAGAAGGCGCGTCACTCATTACACCTAACTATAAAAACAAAAACAGGTTACATTTCTTTTATTGAAAATTATGTACATATATTTAATTATTACATATTTAAATAGTAGGTAATTAAAGTAAACAAGAAAAATTTAAATATATATATGTTTATCCGGATTGGTGATTATCTGCGCTGTTACATAAATAAAATCAATTAATAAAAAGAAATAATTTTAACTAGAAAAATAGCTGTTTACAACACAAAGAGCACAATCTCAATAAATAACGATTATAATTTCGTAAACAAATGTAGGTATCTAAATGTAAGTATTTCACAATGCATATATATAATGTAATAACAACTTCATTTATAAAAATATGAACTATATTCTAAATCAAAGTCGCCATGCAATGCTGGGCGTAGGGTAACAAAATAAAAGATGTTAACTGGTGTAAAGTCAGAGCTACATATAATGCATCCTGGGGGTGTCCATATCTTATAGTCAGGGGCAAGCTTCACCCCTGGGCACCCCATTGTCCCAGAGTCTCCGGCCACAGTTGGTAAAGGAGGTGGTGGCCGCTCTGCTTCCCTCACGGGCGGAGCACACTCCTCCGCCGATGGTTCCGCCTTTCATGGCGTCCAGCGCGGACTTTGACGACGACGTGTTTCCCGAAGTGACTCAGGTAGAGTTGCGAGCGGCGGTGTCGAGAATTCGCTCGATAAACACCGCCCCAGGGCCCGACAGCATTCCAGGTCTTGCATTGGCCCTGGCATTGGCCTTGGGGGACCAAACACCTCCTGCCGGAGGTTCTACGAGGGGGTCGTGCGGTCGATGGCCCTGTACGGGGCCCCAGTTTGGGTGGACAATCTGACGGCCCGTAACATTTCGGCGCTTCGTGCGCCACAGTGTGCCATGGCCGTCAGGTTGATAAGAGGGTACCGCACGATCTCGTTCGAGGCTGCGAGCCTCCTCGCTGGATCGATGCCATGGGACCTAGAAGCGGCGCTTCTGGCGTCGCTTTATCGTTGGCGCCAGGAGGCGCTAGCTCGGGGCGAAGGACCGGCTCTTCCCGCTCTCAAGGCGGCAAGATCCGAGCTTCGCGAGGTCCTAGTGGCGAATTGGAAAGAGCGACTTGTGCACCCCAGTGCCGGGCACGCCACGATCGTGGTTGTAAGTCCCGTTCTTGAGGAGTGGCTGGAGAGGCGGCATGGCGCCTACACCTTCCGACTGACCCAAATATTGACTGGCCACGGTTGTTTTGGCCAAATGCTGTGTCGTATACGCCGGCAAGAGACGCCCGGTTGTCACCACTGCGGTGACTGCCGCGACGTTGTTGAGGACACGGCGCTGCACACTTTGGCGGTTTGCCCCGCCTGGGCATCGCAGCGCCGTGAGTTGATCGCGGCAGTAGGATCGGTTGCCCTCTCGCTCCCGGCTGTAGTTCAGTCTATGGTCCGGAGTGAGAGGTCATGGAACGCCGTCGCTTCCTTCTGCAAGGAAGTGATTTCCATCAAGGAGGCAGCGGAGCAGGAGAGGGAGCGCTTAAACCCTCTCCCAAACCGCAGAGCCGGGCGCCGGAGGGCGCGAGACGACCTCCAGCCATCCTGAGGTTTGACCTGGGGATGGTGGGCTTTTTGAGCCTGCCCGGCATCCGTTCAGCGCCAGGTCCGAGAGGCGGCGTACGTGTTTCCACACACGCCTCTGTGTCGAGTCCGTCTCCCCTCTAGGGTGGGGACAGTAGCGATTACGTGAGAAATGCCTATAGGTAGGTCTATCGTGCAGTGGCCTGCCGTTTGATACGGCGGGCCGAAACCTCGGCGGGGTCGCGACCGTATGCGAAAGTGATTCACGTGGACCCGTCGATAGTAGTTTTGTTGACGAACACCGTGGTAGGTTTAGTCGGTATTTTGGGAGGTACATTATCTTTTCAAATTTGAAAATGAAGCTCGAAAAGTACAAAAACACTATCGATCTTGACAAAAAATAGTATATATGCTGGTGATAGCATTACACCAACTACCAGGGAAAAAGAAAGAGGGACAGTAGAAATTCGACCGATGCGATAGTAAAATTTAATTTAGCACCTTTATGAAACAGAATAGCAAAGTTACACATTTGGAATATTCAATTGGTGACATTTATCAGGGAGCGAATGAGACTGTAATACCAATAAAAAAACAGAGAAATGAATTACTGCAACACAAAAAGATACCAAGTTAAGCAATCAAAACAAAAGCAGAAAACTAACAACAATAAGCACAAAATCGAAAATTATTTTTTTATCTATTGCAGAAGAAATATTTTATAATCAACTAGCTGTGCCTGCGACTTCGTTTGCGTGGTTGTTGAAAACTAAAACGTGTCGCTTAGATAAGAGTACAGACAATATCCGTGTTACCGTCAGGTAACAGAGATTTTGTCTGTACTCTTATCGCTATAGAAAACAAGAAGAGGGTAATATAAGCCACGGACTAATAAAGAATTTGCGAATAAAGGACTTATAACTTTATTCAATGAGACACTTGATTATGTTTCTCATATACTATGTTAGCGGTGGAATCACCCCGAACATATACAAAAAGGTTGTTTGGGTTGCTAACACGTGATAGAGCAATATAAAGTTGGCCATGTGAAAAGCAATCAAAATAGATAGACCTCCTATCCCCGCAACGGATAATGTCTGACCTTGGGCTTGGTATTAACCAAGCCCAAGGCCAGACATTATCCGTTACGCTATGACTATTAAGTCATAGCGTAACAGAGGCTTACTGGGAATTGCACACGTTTGAAACAAAAAGGAAAATTATTGGAAATAATGGGAATCCTGGGAATGAAAACTACGTCACCGGTGCAGCAATCTGTTAAGATTTCGGCTTCGATGACATTTCGTTGGAGATTTGTTACTTTCAGCCGATTACCGTTGCATAGTTTTGGAGGACTTAAATTTCTGAGTAGAATTAGTACTCCGACTTTTGAATACATTTTGTGTGTTAGAAGACCTGGTGTATTTAGTCGAGATGTTTGTTGTTCTTCAAAATTGGTCAAAAAATGTTTTGGTTTTGGGCAAATTTGTGTACATGTTGTCCGCTGCTGTCGATTCGTTTGTATCGTGTCATGTACAGAAGATTCGAATTTATTTGAGACTGTCCAACTGACCGTTGTTTAAAATTTGTAAATAAATAGATTTCCGGTAATTTCTAAGGTGTTGGTTTTCACTTAACATTTTTGATTGAATTTATTTGATTTATTGGTATTTTTTTCCTTAAACAAGCCTTCTAGAAAAAAAACATTTCACTCCGTAGCTGAAATGCGAAAAAGTTGAGACTAAGTAGGTCTCAGGAATCAGAAGAAGATCGTGAATCGCGGTTATTAGCTGACCAAGAGCACCACGCACTGTCATGTGAATCTGAAATTTTCACGGAAAGAGAGTCGCGCTTAAGTTCGCGAAGAACTCTTGCGCTCCCAAGAGAGCTTCGAGGTACGTGAAGCGTGTTTGTCCTCTGACCGAGAGCGTCAGGCCCTCTCACGCGAGTCCGAGTCTCTCTCATAGAGGGAACAATTATTATTAATAGCAATAGATAACTATGTACGCGCGAATAAACAATAATAATAATAATAATATGTAATATGTTGTAGCCAACAGACCGGACAATGTGGCGGTGGACCGATTAGAGTGCCGTGCAATGATCATCGATATTACTATTCTACATGACGGGAATCGCGTGAAGGCTGAAAAAGATAAGCAAGTTAAATATCTGGATCTGGCGCACGAGATTGTCGACATGTGGGATGTGGATTAAGCGATCATTGTACCGATAGTCGTATTAGTCCATGGACTGATTGCCAAGAGTCTCGATCACCATCTGAAGAGGCTCGCGTTAGACGGTTGGATTAAGTCCCTGATGCAGAAGGCTGCATTGCTTGACACGGCACGCTTCGTGAGAAGGTTCCTCTCGCTGGAGCCCTAACCACCGGTAGCTTGGACCCAGTTCCCGATGCCCGTGGGTCTTCATAGTTTTTATATTTTAAACGTGTCTTTTTTTTTAATTATTTATTTAAAAATATAATTATTATTGAAAAATGAGATAATAATAATAATATTCTACCACATACACACAACACCATCTAGCCCAAGCTAAGCAGAACTTGTACTATGGGTACCAGACAATGAATAAACATACATATATACTTTTTTTGTTGTAAATACATACATATTATACATAGAAACAATGAAAGTTATTCATTTGAAATGGAAAGACTAGATGAAATGAGACGAGCAGAAACAGCAGAACAGCATCAGTCTCGCCTAGAAGTTCAACAATCTCGATACCATCTAAACAGAGGTACAAATAGCGACACTGATGAGATTATAGAATATTATAATACAAATATTGTTCAATCTTGGAACAATAGGCAAAAATCAGGATTTACAAATTCGTTTAGAATTCACCTTCGTGGGTGATGTGATGGAAATTTTAAATTTTTGTGATGCTCTGCAATCGAGGAAAGAGACAAATGGAATGTGCTGCTCAAGTGGAAAATTGCTTTTTCGCGATCCCCCACATTTTATTAAAACTCTTCTACATGGTGATCATCTGGGGATCGAGACATTTTTAGTTAATGTCCGTTTATATAACAGTGCTTTCCAGTACTTGCAACACCATCTTATGACTAAAATCCTTTGGGGCAAAACAAGTAACGGAGGGACCATGCATGCCAACCTTCAAAGTGCAAGGTCAGGTTTACCATCTTATAGGATCTTTACTGCCAGAAAATGAGCCCAAATGTCTCCAAATTTATTTTGGGTCTGATTACATGGTACAGCTTAATGTTAGAATTCGCCATTTTTCCCAAATTAAACGCTGACCTTATAATTTATCTGAACTACAAAAGTTGCTGCATCACGTAAATCAGTACGTGCGTAAGTTCAAAGCTGCGTTGGAGTCAATTCCGCAAGGCAGCAATGATTTCAAAATAACTATAAGTGCAGATAGACGTCCTGTGGGTGAACACTGTGGAAGACACAATGCATCCGTCGCAGATGAAGTTGCAGTTGTTTTAGTCGACCAGGTATGTGAGAGGCGTGTCATTATGTTGTGCACTCACGACGATTGCCTGCAATGCATTTACGAATCCCACCGAGCTTACGACGCCCTGCAATATCCATTCATTTATTGTCATGGTAAAGATGGGTACAATTTTAGACTGTACCAAGTGAACCATACTACGAATCAGCACAACAATAGTATGCCTATTTTTTACAAAACCGTTTCGTATATTTGCAACGATTCCGAGGTTTGTTCAGCCAATTTATTGTGGATATGTATGCAAAAATAGAAACTGAACGTTTGGTGTACATTCGCACTAACCAGCGACGTTTAGGCGCTGAAGAATACGTGCATTTGCGGGACGCTATGCAATCAGATAATAATGGCAAAACTTGGGACGGTTAATCATTTTGCAATCCAGTGTTTCAAGCTATCCGTGGTATATGCACGAAAGAATGCAAGATACCTTTTGTTACGTCCGTAAATACGGCTGGCTGGGCCTTTTTATAACGTTTACAACAAATACAAAGTGGTCTGAGATTTGTCAGGCACTTCTCACAGGACAGGCGTCATACGATAGACATGACATCATTGCTAGAGCTTTTCATTTGAAACTTAAAGTTATGATTAATCTTCTTACAAAGGAGAAAGTCTTCGGTTCAACTCTTTGTTTTATGTTTAGCGTCAAGTGGCAAAAGCGTATTGTCAATACCTGTGTCAGCCGGAAGGTAAGAGCGTCATGCCACCTCTCCAGCCATTCTTCAAAGACGGGACTTATCGCCACGATCGTGGCGTACCCAAACATAACTTAAAACCTAACCTACTTTTACGCGGGCGTAGCCGCGGGCAAAAGCTAGTAAAGAATAAAAGTACTTTGAAATTCCTTTTTCGTCAATGTGTACCGATCTTTATCCGTCTCTTCTATGATGCGCATAATTGAATCTGTCGCAGAACAAACGTAGTCGGATCAATGTTTTAAAAATGTACTCAGCTCACGTCTTTATTTAAACGAATTGGCATTCTCGAGTTAATAAGTAGGTTATCAATTCTATTCAAAGGTCTAAATACATTTTGGTTCATATTAAATCAATAATTGTCTATTCAGGTACGAGATTGAAGTGATTAGGTATTACAGGTATTTATTAGTATACTAGCTTTTGCCCGCGGCTTCGCTCGCATAAAAGTAGGTTAGGTTAGGTTATGTTAGTAACAGTACGTGTTTTTTAAATTAAATGTAGCCTATGTTACACAGTGAAAATATAGATTACTAAGGGTGGACCAGAAGAACTAGAAAAAGTAGCTGGTTTGGACTGGACTCGAAAGGTAGAAATCCGGTTGATTTCTTAATCAAGGCCAATGTCTAACAGTGGATTGCACTAAGCTGATTGCATTAGATATCCTAACTAATATTATAAATGCGAATATAAGTTGTTTGCTTGTTATTCTTTAACTACTCAATTAATCATCATGAAATTTCGCTAACACGTTGTCAGGGAAACAGAAAAGGAGATAGGATACCTTTCATCCAGAAAAAAGTTCTGTTACTAACCTAACCTACATATTCGCGAGCAAAGCCGCGAAGAAAATCTAGTATTTACATAATAAATAAAGTACGCACACAAATTAAGAGTATTGTGAGGAGTGTTCTAGAAAACTGAATTGTCAGAACTTTTCTTATTAAACTGCCTTGTAAAATAGTTAAGATCCTGCGAAAGAAAGTAGTAGTGAAATTTAAGACCGAAGAATTCTATTCTTAGACAACATGAAGAGGAGAATTACCATATCCCGTACCATGTTGCGTCACAAGTACATTAACACTGAAAATAAGCACCTTCTCAGGCCGTCAAAGTAGAGACCTCAACATCGCCTCGCCTGCTGCTGTGCTATGAGGACGATGTGGAGGCCACTGCTCTTGGACCACACGACTGCTTACCATCAGGCGGAGTGTGGTCATCTTGAAGAGCAAAATTAAAAAAAAAAAGAAATAATGTTTTATTTACGTGTGTAGTATACTGAATTTCCACTGTGTTTTTAAACACATTAAAAAAATACATTAAATAGATAGAAAAATAATAATAATTACAATATATATTCCACAAAAATGGAATATCCGTAAAACTAAAGTTCATTTACGAATAAGTGTTTGTTCCGAATACAGTGTCAGTCCGAATCAGCTGGGCCCGATACAATGACGTCAATGTCCCATCTCCATATTTGGATGGTTTTTTCTATGAACATGAAGAAAAATAAATGTTTTTAAACTGATTAACAATTACAAATTATTTATTTGTGTTTTACTCTATTTGATTCACTGATAGAAATTGACCTAACACATGCACTAAGTAGTATGTTTAGGTCGTGATTTTGTTAAATGAGTAATGATTTAAATATCACGACTTAAAAGTCTTAAGATCGTGTTCGCCGGGTTAGGCCTAGGTAGAGTGTGAATACATTACCCGTGCGTGATAAGTTGAAACCTGAGCGCAAAACGTCACAATATAGGCGAGAACGGCACGCGTGTGACAGCCACACACAGTTATAGTTAGCTATATATAGAATAATGTTAGTATAAACAAACTTAGGACTAGTCACTGTAAGAAGCTCAGTTCGAATACATACTCGGTAGAGTGATAACGTTGTTTTTATTTTACACTCTTCTGTCATCAGAAGTGGGATTCGAACATTTTAATAGATTAAATATAGTATAATTATAATAGTGTAAAGATAGTATAGTATAATGTAAAGACTTTAACATTTAATACAGACAATATAGATACCTACTTCCCACAAAGAACAATAACAAAATGAACAAAAAATTTAAAAATTGTGATAGACTTGATTCAATGAGTGTTTTGAACATTAGTGAACCGGACGTTATAACTATAGAGACTAGTTTACTAGTTTTTCTTTGCTAGTGCAAAGCTATAGCTTTAGCTACATTCGACCCGAGTGTTGGTGCTATTGAAGTTAATGAGTGGAGTGCAGAGGTAGACGCCCTGGCCTTGGAGCTTAAATAGGATGATATTGAAACTATCGCAAGATATGTTCCATTTTGGCAGAGCCGGCACGCGAACTTTACAAAGAGTGAACCCCATTTCAGAGAACCTGGCTAGCATTGAAAGAAGACCTTCAGGTTACATTCCCAAAATGCCGCGATTTGTGTCGTGATTGCAAAACAGCAACGAACATGACAAGTGAGTAGTTCACTACTATCTCTATATATGCAGCGAAGAAACATAGAATATTAAAGCAATTGAGACTCCAGTTACGTGAAACTGGTTATACTAAAGTCACAATATTAGTACCAATTGTAAACTTAACAGGAGCTGAATTAGTAAAAGCTCTTGAACCTCAATTGTGTTTATTTAGTACCACAAAACGTATTATAACAGACAAAGGAACAAACTTTTCTAGCCGACAAAAAAATAATAAGGATATTGAGATACATTTTATCGCAACTGGAACTAGCAGAGCTAATGGGCAAGCTGAACGATATGGGGCTACAGTGTTAAATTTATTATCATGTGCAGTCAGTCGAGGGTCAGAATGGTCGAGCGTAACATATAAAATACAGCTGACTTTAAATACTACTATACAAAAAACTACTGGTTGTACCCCAATCGAACTTCTGACTAGAATTCGATCTGAAGTGCCTGCGATAAGGCAATTGAACGTTGGACTTCCCGAAATAGAAACAAATATTGATATACAATAGTTAAAAATCACTGCTAAGGAGCGGTTCAGAAATAATGCCCTAAAAACCAAACAGAGATTCGATAAATGGTTGGGCAAATTAGATCCGCGATACAATGGACCATACACGATTGAAATTTGTTTGCCGAGAGACCGATACAAGGTTAAAAATATCAAAGTGTCTAGTCATCCATTAAACGGACAAATAACATATTTTAGTCCGAGGATGCTATGTAGTTTATTTATGGTGCTTCCACAATAGCTGTCTTCTTGATGCCTTTCTTATGACTTTGAAACCCTAATGACGGACTCAATGGGGTTGTCACATCCGAATAAGGATAAAAGCCCCTCCAAAAAAAAAAAAAAAATTGAATAAAAAATATTTTAGTCGTCCACTATACGGATGAATGAAATATATAAATCGTCCGCTAAGAATTTATTTTATTCGTCCGATTAGTGGACGAATAATTTATGTTATTCGTCCGATTAGTGGACGACTAACTTATTTTATATGTCCGTTTAATGGACGACTAGCAACAGCCAAAAATATTGATAAGAAAACTTTTCAAATAGTCTCAAAAGATAGAATACGATTGTGGAATTGAGAGGCTGCGGAAAATGACGTGACAGCCTGTATGAACAATGACGAGTAGTCAAAATGTTGCATTGTAAGTATAATAAACTAAAAAGGCGTTAGCAACTTTTTTTAAATGTGCTGGGATCGCCACAAATAATTAGTGTGCGCGAGCATATTATCTAATAATAAGAGTGCTAGGACCGCAAAATTAATAATGAGGTGGCGCGAGCTACTTATACGATAAGTGAGCGAGGACCGCATAATGCTCAAATAAGCACAGGTCTTGTCGATTACCGTTAAATGCTGCAACATTGCCGTCACTGCTCAACATTGCCTAAATTCAAAAATGTTAAATTATTGCCATTGTGAAATGTTTTATTATCTATGGTATTACTAAAAGCAATCCAATATTGAATTGCAATGGAAATAATATATGACTTTCTTTAAGCTTGAGGATTAATCGAGTAAAAACTTGAAAATCCGGGCAAAGTTGTAGCATTTTACGGTAGTTAAAATGAGACATGGTGTTTGAGCACAAATAAGCAGAGAAAAAATATTGCCAGTGAGGGCACTAAAACGACTATTGCCACTAACAGCGATTATTTTTGTTACTTTTGCTCGTAACAGAATTACTTGTAAAAGTAATAGAACTATATGTCAATGGAGGGCATTACGACTACCTACTGGATAGTTGTTTCAAATTATTAATATACTTTTATTATAGGTACAATTCCCTTAGGCAAAGGGCAATTCCCTTGTAATGTCCCCGATTAGTGAGCAAGAAGTACACGTTATTATATCTACACTTTGGAGTAGTTGTGCCACTGGATGGGACAATATACCTGCTTTAGCAATTAAATTATCACGTAACAATCTGGTGCTGCCGATTACACCCATATGTAATACTTCAATATCCACTGGTGTATTCCCAAACAGTCTAAAAAAAGCTATAGTTGCTCCTGTATATAAGGGAGGGAATAGAGAACGTGTCGTTAACTACAGACCTATTTCAGTGCTGAGCACTTTATCTAAGATCTTAGAACGAATTCTTAATAATCGTCTAATTAGTTTCCTCAATTCATATAATATTTTATTCCAAAACCAATATGGATTTAGAATAGGTGTATCCACGGAAGATGCCGTTGCCAACTTCAGCAAGGTAGTAGCCTTGATTGCCTTGATTTCCGTGGGTTCTGGTTAGTAAGCTGGATGATCGATACAAATGCTATGGTATCTTTCTGGATCTATCAAAAGCTTTCAACACGGTCTCTGTTCCCATCCTAGTATCTAAAATGGAGCATGTTGGAATCCGTGATATAGCCTTAGACATATTTAAAAAATATTTATCCCATCGAACCTAATCGGTAAAAATTGATGAGGTAAGTGACGAGGTAAATAACAATTATGGCGTTCCACAGGGGAGTATTCTCGGCCCAACTCTGTTCTTAATATACATCAACGAACTGTGTGATATGAAGCTCAAAAATTGTGAAATGTTTACATATGCAGACGATACAGCTTTGTTTGTATATAGAAATAGTTGGTCAGAAGCAAAATTGTATGCCGAGAATTCTCTTCGGGAAGTCATGATACGGCTGTCTTCAAATTTGCTTACTTTGAGTATTGAAAATACGAAGTATATTCGTTTTTATCTTCCAAATACTCCCACTCCGCCAAGATATATTTTATCTCTCACCGCACATCAATGTTATGCTAATTTATCCACTACCTGCTCCTGCCCATTATTAAACAATATTACTAGTCTAAAATACCTTGGCGTGCTACTCGATCAGAGACTAGATTGGCGTCCACAAATAGAAATGTTAACGGGCCGCGTTCGAAGACTGACTTATGTATTTAAAATTTACGTCACTCTGTTGACCTATCAGTAATGAAGACTGTTTATGTAGCATTATGCCAATCAGTTCTTAGCTATTGTATTTCGGTTTGGGGTGGCACTTATAAAATCTTGTTCTTACAATTAGAGCGAGCGCAAAGATCTCTTCTCAAAGTTATACTTTGCAAGCTACGTTTCTATTCAACAGTAAGCCTATATAGGGAATGCCCTGGTTTTAACTCTTAGACAGTTATTTATTCTCCGTGCTTTGCTTCATCATCATACACAATTACCCTACGATGAAATCCGAAAAAGACGTCGTGGCGCATCTGTCTGTTGTCCTGTTAGATGCAGAACTGCTTTTGCACAGAGAAAATATAACGCACTGAGTTCCCACCTATACAATACAATTAACAAAAAATTGTCACTATGCAAATTTAACAAACATAATTTGAAATATAAATTGCAAAACTGGTTACAGTCCTTGACTTATGAAGAAACAGAAACACTAATGACACATTTAATAAATACATAAACATTGTTTTTGTTTTGTTTTAGTTTTAGCATAAATTGCATAAATTGGGAAGACTTTTACTTATTTACTTACTAATAATAATAATAATAATATCAGCCCTGTATTAAACTGTCCCACAGCTGGCCACGGGCCTCTTCTCACTGTGAGAAGGGTTAGGCCATAGTCCACCACGCTGGCCTAGTGCCGGTTGGCAGACTTCACATATCTTCGAGAACATTATGGAGAACTCTCAGATATGCAGGTTTCCTCACTATGTTTTCCTTCACCGTTAAAGCAAGCGATAATTAACTATCTAATACACATATAACTTCGAAAAGTCAGAGATGCGCGCCTTGGGTTCGAACTGGAGACCTCTGCGTGGCAGTCCAACGGTTTCCCACCAGGCTATCGCTGCTGCTTATACTTGCCTATTTACTTACTAGAAAAAGAAAAGGAAATTGTAAACTGTTTGTTGTTTTTATCCAATATAGAAGTGAGATGAAGTGCGATGCCGCGATGGTAAATTATGATACAAAATGGAGTGTCATCGATTTCTAAAATACGAGAAAGTCTCAGTTTAGGAATCGCTGTGTCCCTTAGTATGTTATTGTACAACCATCATAATGTATGCTTTCTCATATTTTGTTTACATATTATTTGTTGTATATTTTAAGCAATAAATATTATTATTATTATAGTGCGTAGTGTTTCCGCGAGCTGTAAGCGCTGCTTTCAATGTTCGATGCCATCTCTCAATCTGACCATTGGACTTGGGGTGGTATACCGTTATGCGGATTCTTGTAATACCTAATTTCTTCATTAGAGACGTAAACAATTGTGACTCGAACTGGCGGCCTTGGTCTGTTGATATTCTTAAGAGACAGCCGAATCTGCATAATTATCCAATCCTCGTAAAGGGCTTTTGCAACATTTTAAGCTGTGATGTCGCGTAGAGGAATTGCTTTCACTCACTTTGTGCAACGTTCAATGATAGCCGCACAGTAGCGACAGTCTTGGGATAGCCTAAGTGGTCCGACGAGGTCGATGAGTATGTGTTCAAAGCGCTCTGATGGTGGGAACTCGCCCAGTGGAGTTGTAACGTGGTGGTGTACTTTTGCTCGCTGACAGCTGATACACGCTCTCGTCCAGTTGGCAACGTCTCTGTTGATGTGAGGCCGGAAGAGTTTTGAAGACATCTGCTTGCGTGTTGATCTAACACTCGGGTGACATATATCTTGTTCCGCTTTGAATGCTACAAACGATGTGAGTCGGGTAAGTACGGTTGCGGTGTCCCAGTCGATGTTTCACACGTGATAGTTCGGCGCGCGCCAGGCAGCGTGAGGTCAGTGAACTTTAGGTTTGAGTTCTCAGCTGTTTCAGTACTATGCCGCTGTGTAGTTCTTCCGCTAGCTTTTCATAATCTATGACGGTGGGGCATTGTATGTCTTCGATGCGTGATAATGCGTCGGCCACGGTAATTTCTTCGCCCTGTACGTACTTTATGTTTGTGTCAGTCCGGTCATTGACCTCACCGTTGGCGGCCACTTTAAAGAATAATTCTAACTTAAAATACTAATTTAACAACTGTATCTCAAAGTTTATAGTGCTAATTAATTGCGAAACTCCAACTAACAACATGATGGAAACACAAAAGTGCGAAATCTGCAATGATTTAATATGACAGATTAATGACAGAAGATGTTAAATGTACAATTTGCATCAAGAACATGCATTTCTATTGTGCCGGCATTACCGAGGCTGGATATCGCAAGCTGGGAGCAGATAGGAGACTCGCATATCGTTGTCTTAGATGCAAGCAGTCTAGCACTGTTCTTGCGCCCAGTTCACCAAGATCGCCTATACCGGAGTCGGATTCAGCTGTCTTGTTGGAAATCAGAGCAGACGCAGCAAAAATGACTTCCCTGGATGGCATCAAAGAAGAAATTACAGCCGTTACATTAAAGAATTTGCTAAGTTGAAGACATCCCTGAGCTCACAATTTTGTGACATGGTTAAAGAGTTTGGCTCTAAGATCCAGGCTGTAGAACAACGTGTTACTCAATTGGAGAATGTTCAAGCGCAAGTTGACCAACTTTAAGGCCGTCTGGATAAATAAGAAGAGGACTTGGACAGCAGGGACCAATGGTCAAGGTTAAATAACGTGAATGTTATGGGAGTGCCACAATCATACAATGAAAATTTATTTGAGATCATGGCAAAGATTGGGGAGAAAATTAACTATCCAATCAATAAAACACACATTAACTTTCTCACCAGAGTGCCCACACGTGAAAAAGATCACATAAAAACAATAATCCTTGGCTTCTCTAACAGATATATAAAGGAAGATTTCATTGCTGCCGCTAGGGACAAATCTAAGACGCTAACATGCAATCAAATTGGCTTATCTAGCAATCAACGCGTGTTTGTAAACGATTACTTAACACCTAAAAACAAATTACTGCTATCGAAAACAAAGAAGGCGGCACGTGAAGTAAATTTTCGTTATATTTGGGTCAAGCAAGCAAACATATATGCAAGAAAACTGGACGCGTCCCCTGTCATATTAGTGAAGTCCGACAAAGATCTTACGAAAATAGTGTAACTCAATATATATTTAAAATTTATTCAAACATAAAACGTTTAGTGATTCGTATAATTATCAACTTTTATTTGTAAACAGTTTTACCATACTGCAGTTTGAGAACCGCATACCCCAGCTTGCTACTTGCGTTTTCCTGATATCACTGTGTAAAGACACGAGTCGAATAAATATGTTTTTAAAATACAATTTTTGCACTTGTGAAACAGCATCTAGAATTTGCGACCTTGTAACAAGGAACGCAAAGTTGTATTTCCGATGCAGCTCATTGTGGAATACGACTAATAGCAATGAGCCATTCTTAATTAGCTACCGGCCTTGGCCTTGTGTTTGCTTGTAAGTCATTAGTAATAACCGATTCAAAATTATTTTTTGATGGACGCCGTGTATTACTGGGTGTTAATGAGTTATTGCGATGTACCGACATAATCCTTATTACAAAGTATTATTTTGTTTTACACCTACCGTATATTACATTATGTAGGATAATTTTATTAGTAATTTATATAATTTTAATTTATTGTGTTATAGTAAAATACTGCAATGAACACGCTTAACATTAATTACCGAAACGTGCGTGGTTTGCGTACAAAAACAAATGACTTATTCAGAAAAATGTGTCTTAGTTCTTACGACATTATTGTATTCACGGAAACGTGGTTAGTGGATGATATTTATAATAGTGAAATACTCGATAGTCGGTATCTCGTATGGTGTCGTGATCGCGATTACTCTCGTACGGCTCAAAAGCGTGGTGATGTGTTAATAACGGATAAATGTGAATTTACTGTCGTTGATGCCTCTCATTAGGATATTAGATTGGTGCAGTTCCGCAGAGGATTTATGGGTGTCACTCGTCTTGAAATGGTCTAAACCACAGGTAACTTATAAAATTCACATTTGCGCTCTTTACCTATGTAGGGAAAATCTAGGCCATTCGTACAATACATAGTTGCACAATTTCACAAGTAAGCTTAATGAGGTAATCTTGACTCGTCCATTGGACAAATTTATAATAATAGGTGACTTCAGTTTTGACATGGGAATGATACAGAATTAGTATCTTCCAGTATCACGAATCAAAAATTAACTGAATTCTTTGACACTATCCAAACCTGTAACTTATCGCAATATAACTGTGAACGAAACATAAATTGTAGATTACTAGACCTGGTGTTTTCTAATGACTCTTGAATGTGACTAGGTGCGATAACTCATTAGCATTATCTATAGACGTGCATCATAAAACATTAATTATTGAATGCAAATTCGTAGAGATTCATAGGTTAAAATTAATTTATTTAAAAAATTATATTCTCTCGGGGAGATTATGAGGCCATAAAGTACGAACTTGACCAGGTGAACTGGGCTAAGTTTTTGGTGGCGGATACATTGGATGATGCCGTCACAAAGTTTTATAATAAACTATACCAACTCAGAGATCAATACATACCGCTTAAGTCAGACAATCATCGCACCCGCCATGGTAGAGTACCGCATTAATTAAATTATTAAAAGAAAAGTTTCACAGAAAGTATAAAATTTATAAAAATATCTCAAATTATAATTCGTTTTCTCTCCTGCGCAGTAGAGCTATTACATTGGAGAATACCTGTTTTAATGCATACATGGAAAAAATTGAAGCTTCTATTATAAAAAATCCAAAGTCATTCTGGTCATACGTAAAAAGTAAAAGAAGTGCCGGTAGATTTCCTAATGTTATGCAATACCAAGATACCATAGCAAGCACAGGGGAGGCGATCAATAATTTGTTCGCTACTTACTTTAGTACTACCTTTCAAGACCGAGGCCATGTACTTTCAGATCCAACAAGCTTCCCTAACATTTCTTGCTGCAATAGCGCAGCGTCTATAAGCTCCATCTACATTAGCCAAGTATTGCATTTACTCAAAACCCTGGACCTCTCAAAGTCCGGTGGTCCTGGTCATATTCCACCAGTATCTATAGTTAAATGTGCTGATAGTCTGGTATTACCAATATGCATCCTCTTCAGGCGATCACTTTCAGAGGGAATAGTGCCAAAAATCTGGAAATATGCCATCTTAACTCCAGTTTTAAAAAAGGGTAATAAATCACATGTAGAAAACTATCGTCCTATCTCAAAGATATGTTTATTCTCTAAAATTCTTGAACGAATAGTATATACCGATGTTTACGAGGCTGTTAAGTGTTACTTTGGCAATGAACAACACGGATTCTTAAGAAAGCGCTCCATGACATCTAATCTAATTTTATTCCATGACTTTATATCAGAAGGTATGGAAAATGGTGGTCAAGTTGACGTCATTTATACCGACTATCAAAAATGTTTTGACCGTATCGATCACCGTGTGCTACTACATAAGTTACTATCAGTCGGAATACATGGTGATTTGTATAGATGGTTCTGTTCGTATATAGACAATCGGACTCAAGCGGTTGTACTTCATGGTTACATTTCTGGATGGACCTTTATCCCCTCAGGATTACCTCAAAGTTCCATTTTAGGGCCACTTTTATTCATTTTGTTTATTGCTGACATCAGTACTTGTTTCCAATACTCGTATATATTACTATATGCTGACGATATGAAAATACATTAAACAATACGAACTATATCTGACACTCATGACTTACAAGCAGACCTTAATCGATATCAAACATATTGCATTATCAATAAACTTCAACTCAATAATTCTAAATGTTACCACGTATCCTTCACATGTCGGCAATCAATTATTAGTTCAGGCTACACGTTGAACAAAGAGCAAGTAAAAAAAAAATTTAATGTGTTAGAGATCTCGGTGTTATATTCGACAGTAAACTTATATTTGAACAGCATATAGACAATATTGTAAACAAGGCATCAAAAGCTCTAGGATTTATTATGAGAACCTCTCAGGCATTTCGTTCTCTGAAAACTATAAAAATATTATATTGCTCTTTTGTGCGCAATCACTTGGACTATGCATCTCAGGTTTGGAGCCCACAATATGGTATATATAAGTCCCGTATTAAAGGTATTTAAAAGAAATTCATGCATTACTTAGATTACAAAGCGCAACAATACTCACATGACTACAATCATCGTTGCAAAAGATATCAGTTTCTACCTCTGGAATATAGACGGTACATCGGCGACATATGTTATTTAGTTAACATCGCAAATAGCTCAATTGACTGCCCTGAGTTTGTAGCTAAACTAGAATTACGTACTGTTATATCCCGTCAATGTATGGGACAACCCTGACACAATGCACCGTCAGCACATTGGCGATAAGTAGCGGATTCATAGTTTAGTGTGCCCAGTTCGATTCATTCGATTCTCAATCTCGGTTAAGGCCACTTGTTCTTTAATAAAAGTTTTCTTGTAATTTTCTATATCAAATAAACGGCCTTCAGCCAAAGTAATAAAAGTGTTTTTTAAAAAGACTATACAAGTTTCCCGTATAACATTGGTGGCAGCTCAAAGGGATTTTTAAAATCCTGGTTCGCCTCTATCGTGTAAAACGAACAATAAATTCGTGCAATAGTGAACAATACAGACTTTCTAAACGCATATCGTCGCCACACAGAACTCTATCATTTCGTCGCCGTATCCTCTCGCTGTTTCTTTTCGCCGTGTCGTGATTTATATCCATGTGAAGAGTTCTACTGCCGTGCCGAGCCGATATTGCTGGTCGCTGTTTCTCACTGCCGAATCCTGTTGCCGTATCCTGTTGCTGTCGTCACCGTATCCTTTAAACATACTCACCGTGGAAGCAAGGTATTCCACCAGCCATGATGACACATGCTGTTCCTGTAATCGCCGTGTTCCTGTAAGTCTTTGACATTCATATTTACTTCATACCGAAGATAATTGTGCAAGTGATTAGTGCCAGTGAATAATTAAATTGCCTGTGATCGCGTAATACGAAAACGTACAACGAATAAAGTGTTTAATTATATTTCTCATAGATTAGTAACTACACATATTATTTAGTCGCGAGAGCCGTGCAACATTCTTTCCTTATCGCTAATCCGGTCCTCGAGCCTTATCTTTGTTTTGACTAACTGAGTTCCCGTGACTGAAGCGTTCAATATGCCCAAAGAGGATTCCACTACGACCTCTAAGGAGATTGATTTAAATGTTTTGATTAAGTTCATAAATAAATTCGACGGTAATAGAGAAAAACTAAATGCCTATTTAAATAACTGTAGAAACGCTATTAACCTTGCGTCGCCGGCTCAACAATCCACATTATTGACATATATTATTAGTCAACTCGAAGGGCGAGCCGAAAGCGCGTGTTCAATAAAAGAATTTGAGACATGGCAACAACTAGAGGACTTCCTAAAGTGACAATTCGGCGAAAGAAAGCATTATGCTGCACTGCTCTCTGATCTTCAAGATTGTCGTCAATCTAATAACAAAACAGTCAACCAGTTCGCACTCCGTGTAGAATCGTGTCTCTCAAAGTTACTTACCGAAATTAATGTTTCAATACCAACGAAAAAGAAAGGGGAACTGGCTGGCCGTGTCGCTGCTATGCAAGACCTAGCATTATATACTTTTATTAGCGGATTAAACGTGCGCCTGTCTACTGTGGTCAGATGCCGTGATCCCGAAACGCTCAATGACGCGATCAATTTCGCCGTTTCCGAAGAAAAGTTATTACAAGCCTCGTTTAAAAGAAATGCCACACCTTTTAACTATAATCGCGTACCCCAACGACAACCGCAGCAATACAAAAACTTTACACAAGGTGCAATGACCGCCGCGAATAAGCCAAGTTATCAAGGACCTTTACCTACGTCAGGTCCACCAATATGTCGCTACTGTAAAGCCGTTGGTCACACTATTGACGCCTGTCGGAAGCGTGAATACAATAATCGATATTTCGGCAATAAAAACAATCAACAAGCCGACCGAAACAATCGTCCATCCGCGAGTTACCAAAAACCCAATCAACCTATACATAATGTCGACCTAACCGATGAGCAAACCCCTGAAGATGATTTAAACGAATAGTGGGCTCACGTCGGTGTCTCGTGAGACCCAATTCACAGCTAGTACGGTTAAAATATGATAACGGCACCCTTTCTAGTTCTATGGACCACAAGGGTAACCAGCCCCAAATAAGCGTCCCTTATTCAATCACTGTTCCTAAATCATCCACTGTTCCTAAATCATCCACTGTTCCTAAATCATCCACTAACGGACAGGGTAACCAGCCCCAAACTCATAGTGGCCCATTCACTGTTTCTCAATTAGTCACTAACGGACAGGGTAACCAGCCCCAAACTCAGAGTGATGTAACTAAACCAATCCCTGACTCTTTCGTAAACACTGACCTCCCAATTCTAAAACCTTGTCGAGTATCCAACACAGCATCTAAAAAACAAAATACAGAAATCAGTACATACAATATCACAACAAATCCAAAAAAGAAGTCCTTACCTTTTGTAGAAGTTCAAACTTCTGTATCATCGAAACCCTTGAAACTTCTTATCGATAGCGGTGCGTCTATTAGCCTTATCAAAATAAATATCATCGAAGAAATGCCTAAAATTGAAAATAATTACGTAACTTTCCATGGTTTAGGTAATACAAAAAACATAATGCGCACACTAGGTCATATATTAATAAAGTTTGATGCTCTTAGTCATCATTTTCACATGGTTCCAAATATAGACTTTCCGTATGATGGAATAATAGGCAATGACTTCTTTTCAAGAAATAACTGTAAAATCGACTATACAGCAAGTGCATTTATTGTTAATAAAGTAATACTTACCTTGAATTTCTCGGAACCAAATTATATTATCTTGCCTCGTACTGAAACTGTAATAGAATGCTTAGTGTCAAACCCCGAACTAAAAGAAGGTATTGTACTTGACCAAAATCAAATTGAGTCCCTTCTAATAGCCAATTGTATAGTTAAGGTTAAACCAAACTCAAGAATTAACATTTCTGTCGTTAATATCTCAGAATCCCCGATACAAATAAACTCAGATTTTAAAATAAATCTTCTACCATTAGACAAGAATTATTCGCATAACATTTTTCATGTACCCTACTCTGAATCAAACCAAGACAACGCCCTTAACCGCACCAAAGAGGTGCTTGACTTATTACGAGTGTCTCATTTGAATACCGAAGAATCTAATGCCTTATACGACCTCTGTTCCTCCTATTCTGATATCTTCCATCTGCCCAACAATCGTTTAACGTTTACTGATGCCCTGCAACACAAAATACCAACCTCTTCTTCTGTCCCAATTAGCACTAAATCATACAGATTCCCAGATGCCCACAAAAAGGAAGTAGAATCCCAGATTAATAAAATGCTTCATGAAGGTATCATTCGACCCTCAACATCCCCCTGGTCTTCCCCGATATGGGTAGTTCCTAAAAAGACAGATGCCTCAGGCCAACGCAAATGGCGTGTAGTTATAGATTATCGGAAGTTAAACGATATCACAATAGGCGATTCCTATCCAATACCAAACATTACTGAAATCCTTGATCAACTGGGTAAATGTAGATACTTCAGCACACTAGATCTGGCTTCTGGATTCCATCAAATAAGGACGTCAGAAGACGATGCCCCTAAAACAGCATTTTCGATTCCACAAGGACACTTTGAATTTACGAGAATGCCTTTCGGTTTGAAGAATGCGCCCGCAACTTTTCAAAGACTAATGAACTCTGTGCTGTCCGGTCTCCAAGGTATACAATGCTTTGTTTATTTGGATGATATCGTAATTCATTCATTTGACCTTGACCTTCACATTAGACACCTCGCTAACGTATTCGATAGACTACGTACTTTTAACCTAAAACTTCAACCAGACAAGTGCGAGTTCCTCCGCAAGGAGGTATCTTATCTTGGTCACACGATTACAGATAAGGGTGTAAAACCCAATCCAGAAAAGACTAAAGCTGTCGCTGACTTCCCTTTACCAAAATGTCCCAAAGATATCAAATCGTTTCTAGGGTTAGTTTCCTATTATCGCAGATTCATCCCAGACTTATCTAAAATAGCAAAACCCCTTACCCTAACCCAACCTTCTCAAGAAAAATGTCCCATTCAACTGGCATAACGAACAGCAGTTATCCTTTGAAAGTCTAAAACATGCCTTAGTCTCTGCCCCTGTTTTAGCCTATCCTGACTTTACCAAGCCCTTTGTCTTAACTTGTGATGCATCTAACTTCGCTATCTCCGCCATTTTATCCCAAGGTGAAATAGGAAAAGATCGCCCTATAGCCTATGCCTCGAGAACATTAAACAAAGCCGAATGCAATTACAGCGTGACAGAGAAGGAGTGTCTGGCTATTCTCTTTGGTACCCAAACCTTTAGACCATATTTATATGGTCGTCTCTTCAAAATCGTAACAGACCATCGCCCACTCAAATGGTTGTTCAATTGTAAAGACCCCGGCTCAAAACTAGTTAGATGGAGACTCAAACTGGAGGAGTTTGATTACGAAATTGAATACAAAAAGGGAAAAATCAATAGCAATGCAGATGCATTATCACGTTATCCCGTTAACCCTGTCACTGAAGAAGAACCGTCCACCTCTGGTATGAATGACAACACAACCACTAGCCCAGAACCAGAAATCCCTCAGGATGTCCTCGACGATCTTATTGACTTAGGTGCTCTAGATCCAAGTCCATCAAACCCACCACCGAACATAGACTTTGACCTCTTAAGTCGTCCTACTCCAACTGACTCCCCTGCTTCAGTATCGGAAGATACTACAATTCCTAATAATGAATACTCAGACTTCTTAAGATCTTTTAATAATAAAAATGAAACCTATAATACACAAGTACAAGAGCATAACGAAAATATTTTAAAGAGTAATAATAAGACCGTACTCATCCCTGTATCTATTGATCTTGATGAATCAAACCCATATGTCCAAGAAATTATTGGTAACTCTGACGACCCAAGTAGTATAATAAATGGAGAACGAGAACTCCACAGTTTCAAAAAATTAACCATTAAAGAGAAAACTTATTATTTATTGTTTACAAAGGTCTACTATTTTGATAACTGTACTTACCTTGACATCTTCAAGGCATTAAAGGCTGTTAGGGACGAAATCATCCTATCCGGTGATATCAATGCATTTGCCATAACAGATTTCAAAAACCCATTCGAACAAAATTCCTTCGTTAAAATATATGGAATGCTTATGTATCTATTTAACAATACAAACATCACGGTTCATATACACCATAATACGATTATTTACCCAGTACTTTCTGAAATAAAGAGATTACTTAAAGAAAATCATGATATTCCAATAGCTGGTCATCTAGGCTCCAATAGAATGTATGATAGGATAAAAGAACGTTATTATTGGAAAAATATGCGATCAGAAATAGAAGACTATGTAAAAAACTGCAAATTGTGCCAATCTAATAAAGCCTTACGCAAAATCAACAAATCTCCCATGCAGATTACAACCACTTCTACACGCCCATTTGATAGAATTAGCCTCGACATTGTCGGACCCCTACCTGAAGCAGGACTTGCAAAACTGAAATTTATACTTACCCTTCAAGACGACTTGACAAAATTCTCAATAGCCTATCCCATCTCGAATGCCACCGCAGAAGAATCCTGCGAATGCTTAGTTCATTTCATATCATTATTCGGTATACCCAAAATGATACTTACCGACCAGGGTACTAACTTTACCGCCGATCTGTTTAAACGCACCTGCGAATTCTTAAAGATCAAGCAAATTTGGTCTTCACCCTACCACCCACAAACACAGGGTGCTCTCGAAAGAAGCCATTCTACATTAAAAGAATATTTAAAATCATTTGTGAATGAAAATCAAACCAACTGGCATAAGTTTGTTTATACCGCCATGCTAAGCTATAATAGTAGTGTCCACACAACGACTAGATTTACCCCATACGAACTTGTTTTTGGCCATAAGCCCTATATCCCTGATTCAATTTTCGATGCTAACCCTAATGTAACATATCCTGAATATATCAAAATGCTACAACACCGTCTGAAAGTCTCACGTGAAAAGGCACAAGAAAACATCCGTACTTCTAAAGAAAGATCGAAAACCTATTATGATAGACACAGTCGTCCGGTTCAGTACAAAGTCGGTGACTACGTATATTTAAAGAATCACCTGCGATTACGTAAGGCCCTCTCACCTTTGTGGAAAGGACCATATAAGATTGTAAAACTACATGGAAATAACACTTTATCCCTATTAATTAATAGACGACACGTAAAACACCATTTTGATGAAGTGAAACCCGCTCATGACAATAACTAAATATGACTCCTAACCTAGATTAACCCATTTCAAATTAATTACAGAATGGGCACCGTTCATATTCTGGCAACTAGCGACAACCAATATGTAGAGCGCATCACCCAGGGACCCGGTTTGTTCTTCGATCCGGTCGGCACCTTAAAAATGATAAACGATCAATTTCATATAAGAAGTCTCGCCTTTCAAAGAATTTATTGAAAACATTCATCAAACATTTAATATAATTAAATTCCAATGCCGAGAAAATGAGGAAATAGATGAGACGTATTGTCAAAACATGATACAACCCTTGGACTCACTTTACGCAGATGTCCTTCGTAACTTTGATTCCTTTTCCCATATAGTCTCCAACGATGTTTCCAAAAGATCAGCCTGGTTTTCTGGTGTTGGCACTGTTTTTAAACATATATTCGGCACCTTAGACGAAGGAGATGCTGAATCTTACAATAACGCTATTAATAAATTGTTCAAAAATGATGAAATACTCACGGAATCCATTAAGAAAAATATTATTGTATCCCAATCGGCTATATCTAATATAAATAACACACTAAATGAGCTTCATGTCAACCAAGCAAAATTGAATGACGTCATTGATCGAGTAACCTTAGCATTCAATAATATCTCTAATATTGTAATAACCGAAAGTTTTAAGACAAGATTAAGCACAACTCTGAATGTTTTAGAGTCTAATTTACTTACTATTTCTTTTAAGATTGAAGATATCCTAAATGCAATTTTATTTGTAAAAAGTAAAACCATACATCCTTCCGTTGTCACGCCTAGACAACTTTATAAGGATATTGTGAACAACTTGAAATTATTACCTAGATATAGATCTTTCCCAGTTAACCTAGAATTAAGTAACATTCATACCTTAATGAATATCGCAGAACTAATCTGTTACTACTTAGATGGTAAGCTAATATTTGTAATCAAAATACCCTTAGTTAATGTATTAGAATATAATTTATATAAGGTGGTACCCTTACCTATCCCTCTTAATACTACAATGCCCAATTCTTTTAGCATGATCTTACCCACAGAGGAGTACCTAGCATTAAGTAAAGACAAATCATCTTTCTCATTTCTGAAGAACCTAATTTCTTGTAATTCTATCCCAAACAAAATTTACCTTTGTGAATCAAACGATATCTATACAATAGCCGGTAACCCATCTTGTGAAATTGAAATCATCACTAAAGCTATTTCATCTTTACCTGTAAATTGCCAGTATAGATTCCTCCGTGGTAACATTGACATCTGGCACAAAATGACAAATAACAAATGGGTATTTGTACAATCTGAACAAACTAAACTCTCTATCGAATGTGAAAATGACGAGCTGTATGAAACCGTGATATCCGGTACAGGATACCTTAAATTACCACCCAATTGCATAGCTTTTCATAAGAATATTAGATTCGTAAGAGAAAATTTCCCTCATATTGATGTACCAATTATTTCCCCAAAATTCAATATTATAAGCGATAACTGTTGTGACTTAAGTCGTTTTAAAGAGCTAAACCTTCCAAACTCTAGTATAAATAATGTAAAATTAGATAACCTTAAGGATCTTAAAATTGTATCAGATCAAATAATTAATGATTTACAGAATGTAGTATTAAGCAATGATAATAATATCAATAACCATGTTAGCTTTCCCATTTTAAGTATTTTGTCAATACTATTTTGTTTATTTTTACTAATTATATATAGTTGTAAAAAGAGCAAGTGTTCTAGAACCCTAAAGATCAATTGTAAAGAAAATCCCAATCCTGAAACAGAGCTTCAAGCTGTTGTAACCCAACAGCCTCGTCTTCGCGTTGAATAGTTTCCCAGAAACTTACATTTCCCGTAAGTTTCCTCTTAACGTGGGGGTTGTTATATCCCGTCAATGTATGGGACAACCCTGACACAATGCACCGTCAGCACATTGGCGATAAGTAGCGGATTCATAGTTTAGTGTGCCCAGTTCGATTCATTCGATTCTCAATCTCGGTTAAGGCCACTTGTTCTTTAATAAAAGTTTTCTTGTAATTTTCTATATCAAATAAACGGCCTTCAGCCAAAGTAATAAAAGTGTTTTTTAAAAAGACTATACAAGTTTCCCGTATAACAGTACCAATTTAATTGGTTTTAGGCGGCGTCCTATACTTAATGAACCCTTGGCAACGACAAACTATAGGCGTAATGCATTCGTTCAACGAGGGATGAAGGCATTTAATCAATTGCCTATCGAATTGGACATAGACCTATTTTGCACAAGTGCCGGAACAGTAGGTAGGCTCTTGGCCAATTCTTTCTTTGATTTTGGGTAGCGGAACTCAAACTGTAAAACTGTAATATAATTAAACTGTGTTTCCTATTTGTTATTGTTATTTTTTCTTTTGTTATGTATTTTTTTTGTTAGATTATTCTTTTGTTTTTAATATTCATATGTGGAGGCTTGTTATTAGCAACATGTGTAGCCATTAAATAATTTTTAATTTTTATAATTATATTAGTCTGTAAGACTTCCTAAGATTAAATAAATAAATAAAATAAAACTGGCTGATAAAGTGTAGTTGTCTCTCGCGGCGCGGGGTGTCGCTATTGCTTGCTTGGCGTGTGAGTGCGTAGGCAAGCGGTTTTTGGTTTGTGTACACGGTGACGTCACATACCTCAATGAGTCTTCGGAAGTGTTTTATTGCATCGTAGATTCCTAGTAACTCTCGATCGTAGACGCTATAGCGACGTTGTGTTGCACTCATTGTTTTATAAAAATAAACGAGAGGTTTCCAGATGCTTTCCATTCTCTGTTACTACATTCATACATACATACATTCTCCAATACTGCATCGAGACTGTGGTCGGATGCGTCCGTCATTATAGCGAGAGAATGACCAGAAACGGAGTGTGTCAGCTCAGTAGCTTCTAATATGCTTTGTTTGCATCTTGTAAAAGCTAACTCTGCCTCCGAAGTCCATACTTTAGCAACTACTAATACAAACATAAAATACAACATACAAAGTTTAAAATATAGAAACTGCATATATGGCGTTGTTATTGTGTGTAGTGTCGCCTCGCTATTGCCACTACACAGAGTATTGTGAGTTCATTCACAAAAATATGTGTGATCCACAAATAATTGTTCTGAGTCTATCCCCCGCGACAAAAACCTCTGGGCGGGTGTTGTCTTTAAAAAGCTTGTCTTACTTTAATGTCCAATGAAAAAAGAAAATTATATATTCATTTGGACAGTAATTATATATTTTAAGGCAAGTTCATTAGTTTAAATTGGGTTATCAGTTATCACAGAAAATGGCTTCATTTCCACAGAGTATAACAATTTTTATATATATCCATAATATATTACATACGACGAAAAATTTAAAAGAAAACATTTGAGTAAACCTCTATATATTAAATGCATATTGACACTTGCCGAGTATTTAATATCAAATATAGCTTTGCAAAAAAATTTATTTGTAAAGGATATTAGAAATGATGTTAAATAAAACAAATAATAACATGTTTATATAAAATTACATATATTTTATAGAAAATAATGCCAAAAGTAACACTCACACATAACAAAACATATTCAGGTTGAGACTTAAGACTGTTTCATGACATTTCACACTATATTGGCTGCGTCGGTGATGGAGAAAACCTCTGTATGTATCAACCACCAAAGTCCTAAAGAACTCTTGCTGCTACTATAAATTTACCAGCCTAAAGACTTCAGAGCCTAATTTAATAAAGTATATTTATAATTCTTTTATTTCCACATCTCCATAGAGTTAACAGAAAGCATTTACCACAGTGCAATGTGGGGGCGTTGGGTGTTCAGAATAAAAGATGTTACTTCACCAGTAAACTATTGTATAATGCATCAACGTACAAACTATCCTTATATTATATAGTAGGGAAGGCACGTCACACAGGACAACAGCACCACCAAGGCAGCCTTAAAAAAATCATAGCATCAGTATAATTACTGTTGCTATGATTTTTTTATATTATCTTTCTAATATATTAAAGGTGAATGTTTGTGAAGATGTTTGGATATTTGGTAATCACACCCGCGTAAACCGCTGGACGAATTAGTACGAAACAGATAGAACATGTCCCAGCATAATAAATGTAAAGCATAAGACCATGATTTTTACCCCAGTAATGTAAGAAATATAATGTAAGATCCCTTCGGATTCACCCTGAGAAAGCCACGGGGGACACATAGTACATATGAATACTCATATTCATTCTAGACTTCCAAGCATTTAGTCACTTCATCTTTTTTATACCTTTGGGACACGATAGTGTGCGCTATGTCTAAGGTTAATAACAACATATAGCATCTTAAAAACATGTGGTTTTGTCTTAATGCGTATCGCTTAAATCTTTGTCATAAGTTAAATACACTTAATTTTTTTAATAAACAAAGGATTTGCACTGATGTTCCGTAAGTTTGCGACATAATTAATGAGAATGAAACTACTTTAATGTATATTAAAATCGTCCTTATACATCGACACCATTTAAACGTTCTTTAAAACTTTAAAGGTACTAATTTCATAAAAATACCATAATGCAGTAAATCATTATTATCAAAAGCATACACTCGTCAGACTGCGCGTTTAGTTGTGTCAAAAGATCGACACCGTTTGTGCTAACTTGATGTTTTTAACCTGATTTTGCTACTGCCAATATTAGGTATTAACACTATATTATACTAAGTATTGGTATTTTTGGCTCTATTTCTTTAAGTTAGATACTAGTACCATTATTCAAATGGACAACCTCGTTTAGCTTTTTATCGCCTTCATCAAGCATATTCTCTTATAAATCAATTTGTCTTTCTTTTGCGCACTTTTCCTTTGTCTCTGATACATCCAAATTAACCACCGGGTTAATTTTTTCACTAGCTTCATCAAGCATATTTCCTTGTAAATCTATCTGGATTTCTCTTAAGCTCTTTCCTTTCGTCTCTGGTACAACAAAGTAGGAAAAAACGGCACCAGCAAATGCAAAACTGCCGTAAATCCAGAAGACACCAGACAAGCCAGCCAAATCTTTTACTTCCTGATATCCTTTTACAGACACAAAATTGAGAAAACCGCTAAAAATGTTAACGGTTGTCATGGCGACTGATTTTACGTTGATAGGAAAAATTTCTGTAGGGAGTAAGTATCCTAGAGAACCGTAACCAATGGCCGATGTGATAGCGTTTAGTAATATCCCTACAAAAGGTATGATACTGAAGTACGATAAGGAGCTGAGGTCAATGAAGAAACAAACGCCTACTACTCCAAGTATAATACTAGATATCAGGTAGGTGCAGAACAGCAATGGCCGACGTCTGCATCTGTCCACTAATACTAAGTGGAATATACCTGTAATGAAAAGAAGATTTTTGTAATAAGATTATAATAAAAGTAGAACAGAAAAAGATGCTCATATTTGAGAGTGACTATTTAAGTAAGACCTTAAATAGTCACTCTCAAATATGAGCATCTTTTAAATAATAATAGCGGCAATAGCCTCATGGGAGACCGTTGGACTGCAACGCAAAGTTCTCGAGGCTAATCAGCTGCAACTCAAAGATCTTTGGAATCCCAAGGCACGCAACTCTGCCTCTTCAAAATTAAATGCGTATTAAATAATTAATTATCGCTCGTTTGAACGGTAAAGAAAAACATCATGAAGCAATCTGCTTAATGTTCTCAAAGATATGTGAAGTCTGGGAGTCCGCACTAAGCCAGCGCGGTGGACTATGGGCCAGACCTATCCATTTTATTATAGTATATTATTATGTAAGATATGCTTTATTAAATTGGTTTTATTATAAAATCTCCATGTAACTTACCATCAATAAATTTAATAGCACTGTACACTATGAGGGCAGTTGACACACTGATGACGTTACTAGATTCCTGTATTATGCGGCCCAAGTACTGCTGGATGGCTATTAAACCAGCCATTAATTGTGTCACTTTTAATCCTAAGAACAAAAGATTTTATTAGCATATTAAAAATACAATTGAACACAATGACATCTATGTCTGTGAAACAAAACTAATGTCAGTACCAAGTGTTGATGCTAGAGCCGTAATCAGTGGTTTGGTTGTATTACAATAGAGGTCGCTGTAAGAAATTTACTTACTAATACTGAATATTTACATTACATGATAAACTCAATCATATACATAGTCAAGTGCAAAGGGCATGGCCAGTTTCTGCCTAGTTTCTCAGTGGCATACATGTACATGTACATTAATAGACGCCTAATTATATATAAATAAAAACCTTTTATCAAGAGTCTATCCAATTATACGTCATAGATACTTCTTAATCATTCCATTACTGTCCTACTACTCTTACAGGGTTTAGATTATACATAATACATCACAAGAGAAGACAAGAGAGTTATGAGCCCGAGTTTTCATGGTTCAGGTTCATGACAAAAATATGTATTTGTAAATATCTAAGAAATCTGAAGTTAGTGGATTATGTAACTTTTACAGTTAGTTTTATAGTTAGTATTAGAGCATACAAAATTTGAAATAAAGCAAAATTCGTAAATGTACGTACATTTTTAGATGCTAGGCAGAGTGCCCTAAGAAAATTGGTCATCTCCTTTTGCACTTGACTATATGTATGATAATCCTTAAGATAGATAAGAAATAAATCAAAAGATTTATTTCTTAATAATTGTCACTGCCTACCCCACTGGGAAACAGGCGTGAATGTATGTATGTATTTCTTATCTATCTTAAAGATATCAAAAATACATGTCATAAACATATCCAATAGTTTCACGCCTTCGATTTACTTTACGAAATATATGAGATTTTGGGCAATAAGTCCTTTACTTCAAAATTGCTTGATAGGCGTTGTACACTTTCTTTATGTATCTGAATGTCAATAGATTTACAAGGTAAGAAACTAGAACTAATGTTTGATCCCGCCACAGTTCTGTCGTTGGATCTCACCTCGGTGGATAGCTAAGGTAGTTGCAGTTTTAAACAATCCACCATAAGCCACTAAAAGTGGAGTTTAATTATTGATGACATTATAAATAACTATACATAGCATCTTACTAGGCAGTGCAACATGCAACCAAGTATTTGTGCCCCAAATAAACAGTCAAACTAATCATACTACAAAAATATTGAAATTTTCTTTCCAATGACAATGATCATTGCTTTGCGGTACCGTTTTCCAGTGAACAGTTCTTTTAGGGAACTGGAATGAAGCATCTCTTTGCGAACATGAGATCTCATTTCTGACAACCTGTCTTCTAATACCTGTAATTTTTAATTCAAGGAATTAATGGCATTTCACTACAGTAACGTTATAAGATCTACATCCTGTCTATTTTTTATAATTTTCACTAGATTGGTACTGATGAGTCCTTCCGTTAGACATGCTATTTATGGTTAATTTATTAGGTGTGTTGAAGATAATATTCAGATTTACGTTTTTTTTTCTCAAATCATAACGTTTTATTTACTTCGGACCCCACTGTGAAAAAAAAATACTCTACCGAAAAGTGACCCTGTATTACAAGTTTTGGCGCATTTAATGCAAATTCTGAAAAGGTATGACACATGGCTATGCGTGGCTTTGATATCTTTCAAGGATGATTATTCATAGCAAGGCCAAAGTTAACCCAACCATAAAACTCGGTTAGGCTTATTTAAAAATAAACTGGAACTAATACAATTAATGACGAAGACTCTCTGCCTCTCTTTTACACTAACCATTTAATCCTTTGTCAATAAAAGGCCGGTTCGCCGGTTCTAGGAAACAAAAAATCGCATCACCCGGCCGTGATGCGCGTGAGCATGTTTCTTTAGAATGTTTAGTGTTCTTTAGTAACTCGCTTCCTGCCTGTGACTACACACGTGTTCTTTTTCTCGGTTTTACGACGACTTGTGATCAGTTTCTTTCCTTTGACCTACGCTTTGTTTTTCGGACTTGTGATAGATTGCCTACCTGTGACCAGTGCTGTGTGAATTTGACTAGATTCTGAATCGGACGGATTGGCCACAAAAGTGGACAGATGGCTGCTGCGAGGAGAGAATACACCCATCGGGAGTATACAGAAATGCATTACCTGTATGGCTTTTGCGACGGTAATGCCAGGGCTGTTGCCAGGGACTGCAGGGTCTGTATGCGCGTACATAATTCGTACATAGAGGGAATCTTACCCGGTCAGCATGCTCCGAGAGCAGGCAGACCAGTGGTGCGTTTTGAAAATGAAGATGAAGTGCTGAGAGAATTAAGATTGGATCCTGGTATAAGTCAACGCCAAATATCCCGTAATCTCGGGATTCCAAGATCGACGGTGCAACATATCATTAAAAGAAACAAATATCATGCCTACCATTTGCAAAGGATGCAAGCTTTGCTGCCCGGTGACTATGAACCTAGAGTGCAGTTTTGCAGAGAGATGCTAAGATACCACAGAGAGGATCCGCAGTTCTTCAACAAGATTTTCTGGACGGATGAGTCCAATTTTAGAAGAATGGGAGCATTCAATATCCACAACCTACATTTTTACTCCAGAGTGAACCCCAATATCATAAGAAATGATCGATTCCAGCATCTGTTTGGTATTAACATGTGGGCTGGTATAATTGGCCAGCAGTTGGTGCTGCATGAAATGCCAGCAAGGCTGAATGGTGCTCAGTATTTAAATTTTTTACAAAATAATTTATACCAAATTCTTAACGAAGCTGAAGTTCCAGAAGAAAGAATAGCAGAAATGTGGCTGCAACTTGACGGCGCCCCGCCTCACTACACTCGAGCAGTTAGAGATCAGGTGAACGAGCGCTTCCCCAACCGGTGGATTGGTCGAGGCGGACCTATTGCATGGCCAAGCCGGTCGCCCGGTTTAAATCTATTAGATTTTCTTTGGGGCTATTTTAAAGAAATAGTTTACCAAGGAGAGAACAATAGCGAACAAGAACTATGACAAAAGGTCGAATTTGCAAGGGTACAAGTTACTAACAACAGAAGTGCATTCCGAAGGTTACGTAGGAATTTTATTAGACGGTGCAGATTATGTATTATGGTCAGAGGCAGGAATTTTGAGCATTTATTGTCAAATGTTTTGCTTTAATAAAACAATTATTTCACAATCGTTGTTTTGGTTTTTCATCCTAGAAAGATATTAGAGCCACTCAAGGCCATGTTTATCAGAATCTTTATTAAATGCGCCAAAACTTGTAATAAAGGGTCACTTATCGGTAGAGTATTTTTTTTTCACAATGGGGTACGAAGTGAATAAAAAGATATGATTTGAAAAAAATCGTAATACTGAATATTATCTTCAACACACCTAATAAACAACCATAAATAGCATGTCTAACGCAAGGACTCATCAGTACCAATCTAGTGAAAATTATAAAAAGATACAGGTGTAGATTTTTTCGAATTTTAATAAGAATTTGTTAAAAACAGTCAATTTTATCATAAAACACAAAATAAATTATAACTCTGCAGGGGTTGACCTTAAGGACCTCCCGTAGAATAACTTTTTGCAGCTGATGACTCCATCTAACCCCTAGTTGCGGTTGATCCACGACTTTTTGACCAACCTGTATATATTTTATGATAGATGCTTGTTATTATCTAAAACAAGCCGGCCCAACTTACTGAATTTATAGCATAATAAGATCAATCGAAATAATATTGAACATTACAATACTTATGTACCTTTTCATCCCCATTCCCAGTCAATGTCATTAACGCCTTCCTAGCGCAGTCAACTTTCCTTTCCTTCAAATAGTAATAAGGTGACTCGGGTATAAACCAACAGGCCACGAAGTAACAGGCTGTTAGTACCAACAGCATATAACTTAAGGCTTGGAATGAAACGAAAGATCCGATTGACATGACAAGGGTGGCTCCGAAATTTAACATACAACGGTTCGCCGCAGAGAGTGTTCCTCTGATTTCTTTATCAGAAATTTCCACCAAATATATTCCTGAAACCTGTAAACAAAATTGCCGACTAAAAACAACTATATTGTTTTACGTTCATATTGTGAGAAAACTCTTTGTTAGCAATTATTTATTGTAGGTATGAATAAGCCGGCTCTGCCGAAATATCATCCTGTTACAAAAATCGGCATAAGAATAATAACACTGCGGTTCGACCGGTAAGAGCTGTGGGAGCGCAGATACCTACCTATTTCTCTCCTCGCAATATATAAAAACAGTCGAAAAGCTTTGCCTTGATTACCTGTAGTAAGTAGACTCCAATGTAATATGTCCCTTCAGTAGGTAGTCAATCCTACCATTTTGGAAGGTTGACATAGGGCGAACGATACCTCTAAATTTGCAGTTACCTATAAACTACTGTAACTGTATGCCTTAGAAACTTATTTTATACCTTTTTTTAACGTGGAGAAATATATTGTCACCTACCTCTCCGCGGAAAGGGGAACGGAGAGATTATGTCGGGCTCAACCCGGATAACTGGAATGTCCCGTGTACTAATTTTTATACCTAGCCCTATTTACCTAGCGTAGTTCGATCGTTGACTGGTTAAGTGATTATATACATAATAGTGCGGTCACAATATTTACACAATCACCAAAACAAACTCCAGTGCAGTAAGACAAGAAAAGCCGAAGATCAGCCTCAGTTGCATGGTTTAGGTAAGGTCTAAGTCTAGCAATGGACTGTTGTAAGTATAATTTTAATGAGAAGTTTCTACTTACTGTTCCCAGCATGCCAATACTAATACCCCATGAGAATCGAGTCACGTATATCATCCATGCCGTGGTGCTGTTTAAAATGATAATCTGGAAATAGGACAATATATTAATACTAATGTAATCAAAGATGGCATTTCCCATGCTATCTTTGTGAGTATCAAAGCCAACTCTATGTTTTATATAGAGTTGAGATTATTTTGGCAAGTGTGGCTAATATCTATATACATATAATCTCTCTCTCTTTCTTCTTCTCTTCCATAATGTCCTATCTTCAGCCAGCGCTTTGACTTCTTGATAATACTTAACTTTTACCTTTTCTTTCACTTGATCTATGAACGTCTTCCTCGGCCTTCCTCTTCCCCTTCTGCCTTCTATTTTTCCTTCCAAGACGTTTCTTATAAAAGTGTCATGTCGTATCAAGTGGCCCAATATTTTCCCTCTTCTGTTCTCTATTGTTTTTAGGATATGTCTCTTTTCCTTTACCGTATTTAGAACTTCCTCATTTGTTCTTTTTTTCAGTCCAACTTATTCTTTCAATCCTACGCCAACACCACATTTCAAACACTTCCAATCTCTCTCTGTCTCTTTGTGTCAATGTCCATGTCTCTGAGCCATACAGTGCTATACTCCATATATAGGTTTTAATTAATCGTTTCTTGGTCTTAGTTGAAATATTGTTGGTCGTAAGTAGCTGTTTTTTGGAGTTAAATACTCCTTATGCCATTCCTATTCTTACCACTATATCTGGAGTGCATCTGGAGTCACTGGTTATTAATGTTCCCAGGTATCTGAACTTATTAACATTGTCATTCAACATTTTAAAGTTATTTAGTTTTATGGGTTCAATATTGATAGAAGGCAATTTAGATATGTTCATTATTTTGGTTTTAGAACTATTTATTTTAATCCAATTTGTAGAAAATCCTCGTTCATTCAGTTTAGTAAAATTTCTAGCTGTTCTCTACTTTCTGCTAAAGCAGCTATGTCATCTGCGTATCTTATAAAATGTATATTTTCCCCTTAATCTTAAATAAGGAAATTATAGAAGAAGAACAAGGGGGAGTAAACCCCTTGTTCTTCTTCTATAATTTCCTTCATTGCGCATTCTATGAAAATGTAAAATATCATTGGGGACAGTAGACATGTCTGATCTTTGCTCTTCCCCATTCTTCTCCTACTGCTATCACAGCCTCCTGATCCTTGTAAAGTTCAAAAATTATCTTCCTGTCTCTGTAATCTAACCCAGCATTCTTCAAGACTTTCATCAATATCTTCCAATTAACTTTATGAAAAGCCTTTTCTATATCAACAAAGGCGATGTGTGTGCTTAGGCCTAGTTCCATTATTCTATTAGTAACTAATTTTAAGGCTAATATTGCCTCCCTGGTTCCTTTACCCATACTAATCTTCACCTATACGTTCTTCTGATTTTTTCCTTTCTTTCTCAGCTGTAATATATTAAGTAAAATTTTTGATGTATATAAAAGAAAGCGTTTTGTACCCTTCACATTTTAAGGTATTAAATTTTTTTGGTAACATGACTATTTTATTGGTTTGAAAGTCTTTAGAAACTTTGCCGGTTAAATAAATAGACTGTGTTAGTAGAAATATTTCATCCAGTAGTGGAGGATAGTGTGCGTCCTTAATTAATTCGATGTCAACCTCATCTATCCCTGTCGCTATGCCATTCTGGATACCTTGTAAGGCTTTATCAAATACTTCTCTTATAATCGGTGGACCTATGATATCATTTTCAATTTGTGATTGGTTCTCTATGTCCATATTATCTAATCCTTGTCCTTCATATAAACTTTCTATGTATCTCTTTCATCTTTTAACAACGTCTATGTGATCCAAAAAAATTGTGTTTTCCTTATTCATCTAATACAGCTGTACTTTTAGGTTTATGTTTTTTATCTAAATTTCTAACTATGTTGCATAAGCTATCCATATTACCCTTTTTTATAAAATATTCTATTGTCTCGCAATCATTTTCTATAGCCTTTTCCTTTGCTTCTCTACATTGCGTGGTTATTCTATTTGTACGTCTTTTGTACTGTTTATATCGCTCTTGTTTCTAAGCTTCCTTCTTTCTATCATTATGTTTATGATGTCACTAGTCATCCATTTTTCTAGGAGTAATTTGTCCCTTTATTAAATATTCTTGTGCACTATTTTGTGTGATATCTCTAATATTGCACGTTCATTCTTCTGAACTTAAATCTCTTCTCTTATGTTTATATGACTCTAATTTATTACCTATTTTATTACTATATTGCACACTATAACTACTTTTTCATCCTTAATTGTACTGAGATCAATAATCTTTGGTTTCATTTTACGCGTATTTTTCTCCACTTGTAAATTAAAGGAACCAATCAATAAATTATGATCTGTGTTTAGATCTGCTCCTGGTAACGTCTTGCAAGACGTTACTTGATATCGGTATTTTGTTTTCACTAGAATATAGTCTAATTGATATCTGGCAATACAGTCTCCTTCGGTTGTTTGAAAATGGTATTAATGGTGGTCATTTTATTTTGTTTGCAGAATTGAATTAACCGTTCACTTTTTGAGTTTCTATTACCTAAAGCATAACTCTCAACACATTCTTCTTCTACACTCTCCCCGAACACTGCATTAAAGTCTCCCATTATTATTTACATATCATTATCTTTAACTGTATCAATTATAATATCTAAGTGATTGTACATTTCTTCTATTTCAACACTGAGTGGCTACCGGTAGGCATATATACCTGCAGTATGACCATATTGCTTGATGAGGTCTTAACTTTAATTGCTGTTATTCTATCCCTGTGTATGGTATTTTCAATTTGTAAACCCCATTTTCATTCAAAATTATTGCAGTTCCCTTGGTTCCTTGCTTGTCTCCTGTATATACATACATACATACATACATAAATTCACGCCTGTTTCCCAGAGGGGTAGGCAGAGACTACGGATTTCCATTTGCTACGATCCTGACACACTTCTCTGGCTTCATTCACTTTTATAACATTCCTCATACACGCTCGCCGGTTTAAGGTACTCTTAACCTGGCCTTTATCCAGAACGTCTCCGATCTGATCAAGAAACGTTCGCCTAGGTCTTCCCCTTGCGACTGTTCCATTCACACTAGCCTTATAAACTTTCTTAATCAGTCTGTTCTCGTCCATTCTTTCTACATGCCCAAACCAAATATCATACCCTTTTCTATTCTCGTCACTATATCCACTTTTATGCCGCATCTCTCTCTAATCACACTATTTCTTATTCTATCTTTCAGAGTCACACCACATATATTTCTCAGCGCTCTCATTTCTACAGCATTTATAGGCTCTCATGCTGCTTTTGCCATACCCAACTTTCACTACCATGCATAAGTGTAGGTACTAATAGTCCTCTATGAACAGCCAAACGTGCCTTTTCGGATACATTTCGACTGTTCATAAAAGCGCGTAGAGCGCCATTCACTTTATTGCCAGCAATCGTTCTTCTTTCAATATCTCCCTCATGTGTACCATCCCTTGTAAACAAAGTACCCAGATATACAAACTCTTTCACTTGCTCCACTTGTTCTCCATCAATCATAATATTGCACATCGTCATGCACTCCTCCCTTTCAAATACCATTACTTTCGTCTTGCTTACATTAATTTTCATTCCTTCACTCTCACAAGCATCATGCATAATAGTTACCATCGCCTGCAACTCTTCTGCCGATGACGCAATTATTACTTGGTCGTCGGCATAAAGTAGACATTTGACAAGTAAGTTCACAATCTTTGAAATCTTTCAAACAATTGTCCATGTATAGGTTAAACAGCCAGGGTGACGCTACACATCCTTGTCTAACACCTTTTTCGATGTTAAACCATTCTGTGTAAGTCCCATTTATCCTAACACAAGCTCTGGAATCGTCATAACTGTATATATGATTCTATATTCTTTAGTCCAAAAATCCCCACTGCCTTCCAATCTCACCTCACTCAAACCTATGATATCTATATTTTGCCTCTCCATTTCCGTTATTAAGTCTTCTTATTTGCCCGGTGGCAACATTGTACGCTTGTTCCACGTGCCAATCCTACAAGGATTTCGCTGGATGACGACCTGGGCAACCTTGCTTTTGCCCCTGCCGGACTCAGACCGCCACAGAATGTTACGTCGTTGAAGCCCGTTGTCAAGAACTTTATTTTCCTTATCGCTCATACATATAATACGTGAAGTAAAACTTTGTATCCCTTTTTATGAAAATAACGCTTACAAAAGAGTATCAAATTTAGCACAGTTAAAGTTTATGTGGAGAAGGAGCGCGAAAGCTAATATTTTTATATAATACTAACTTTTGCCAGCGGTAAGGTTATGTAAGTAACAGAATATATCCTCTAGACCGAATTTCGGCCACGACCAGTCTTAACGAGGACTGACCAACTACGTAGGCGATATTATAGTGCACAAGTGTGTGCGCAAACACAAGTGTATGTCTCATGATCCGATGGGACGGTAATCCGACACGACCGGAGTGAGATCAGGCGCAAGCTTTACGTAATTACTACTACTACTACGGCTTACAGCGTCAACTTCCTAACTAAGGGCCACTATTGAGATTTCTTAACTGGAAAACCCAATAACTTTTTTTCGTTGGCCCTACTCGGCATTCGAATCCACTACCGCTGCGCCACAGAGGCAGCATAGATGCATAAAAGTACATTAAATCAATACAAAAGAACATTACTTACACACACTACCATGAGTTTGTACCACACACACACATACACACTTATACACATTTCATACGTATACTCTTTTGTTTACTGTTAGTCTGTTGACAAAATGAGAAGAGATTAATATTTTTTGTCTGTCTAAAGTCTTACTAAATGTCAAATATAATCATTATTGTTATAATGTCGAAGTTATACTATAACTTGTGTTTATCCTTATAGATATATAATATAAAATATAATGTTTCAAGTAGATATTTGTGCTTTATACGTTAGTTATTAATGAATTACAGCTTGCTTAATATACATATATACATATTGCAAAAGGAAATTGTGCAGCAGTCATCTAAATTGAATTACAATATCATGTAGGTACAAAAATTATATTTGTTATTGCTGGTTCAATCACATTTTTGTATAAAATTGTTTTTAACGTGGTGGTGATGAGAATTGAACTAAAATCTTATTAATCTCGGTTTCAGTAATTTCAAGAAAGTTATTCTTTTATTATACCTCGACATAGAACATTGACGAGTCGGAATGAGAGACCAAAAAGAAAGAATATGTGTATATTCGCACACACATAATATTAGACTAAATGCCAATTTAAATAGTGTTAATAGTATACAAAATGAAGTCGTCATTTTGAGAGATACATTTAAATGTGCAAAAAGACAATAAGTCTTGGAATGTCTGATTGTGGGTTAACGTATTTAAAATACAGGTTTTGCAATGCGAAAAAGTTTACATTTGGAGGAGTTACTTTAGGTAACAGGACTGCATTAGAATCATGTTTTTTTTAAAAGCGGTCTAATATTACCGGCCTTAAGCCAAAATGAATATTTTAAATCTCTGTATGATTGACTTATTCCAAATGAAACTACAATAAAAACTTAGTGAAAATTCAAGAAATTCGTAAATACAATTCATAATTTGCTATGGTTAGCTTAGAAGCTAAAGTTTACGACGCAGTTTTAAAAACAGTGTATCAATTTAAAATTCATGATGTTTTTTATCACAGATACCCAATGCGAATACGCAAGTTGTTGCGGTATTCTATTTTATTTTTAATTTGCTGTGACAGACAGACAATTGTATTTTATTATACCTGACAGACAAATTAAAAGATTTTCTTTTTTTTAATAAAGATTTATTTACCGTGCCAATAAGAATGGGTAGAGTACTACCCAAGATGGTAGCTCGCCTCCCGAAGACGTCAGAAGTGAACCGCGTCAACAAGCTGCCTGTCATGTAGCCCGTAGAACCAATAGCTGCCACCCACGATATCTCTTTCTAAAATAGTCAATTATATAGTACCTTATATTTTTTACTAGTGACCCGCCCTGGCTTCGCACGGGTAGTAAAAAACCTTAACTAATTATACACCTTATCCTTCCTTATGTATCACTCTACCTAATGGTGAAAACCGCATGAAAATTCATGAAGTAGTTTTTCAGTTTATCGGGTACAGACGCGGCTTTTCATAAAATTTTTAAAATTACTTGCTTTCTTTCCAAGCTGCGATAACCCTTAAACAGAGATCCCTAGTTCTCAAAGACAAGGATCTATACCAGACTCAACTCTACTTTAATCATATATCATACATAACAAGGAAATCATTTTTCTTTTAGTATCTCCATAATAGGAAAAATGGTCTTGCGTGCCTAAGTGTTCTTATTGCATAGCACTCTAATATTTAGAGCACTTCAGAATGGAACATTATAAAGAACTCTCTGATATGCAGGTTTCCTTGTGATGACTTCTCTCTTCTCGGCCTAACTTTTCTTATACAAAAAGGAGGCCCGCGCCCATGATACAATTTGTACGCAGAGAATAACTGAATTCCGATCTCCTAACTCACCGTTGTCATATTGATGCCGGCCGGAGTGGTCATGAAATTTAGGAATAACCGGCGTAGACCAATTGAGAGCAACGCCTGCTGTTAACGAAGACAATGCCACTGTAAAGAGAATTAAGTATTGATAAAAACAACTTAATATGTAGCCGCGGAACTATGAGATATTATAATTGTATTATTTTTATTTGTACCACCAGGAATATTTCCTGTACCCCGGGGAAGTTTACAAATATTCATACAACGGACACACAATACCCAGACTTCGAACAACTGTTTATGGATCACACAAATGTTTGTCCCGTGTGAGTATCGAACCCACAACACTCGACATAGTAGCAGTTGCGAGGTGACCACTTACACCACTACGCTTTGTGCAGTCGCATATCGTATTAATTATATACTATAGGTATGTTAGTTTAATACTGAACGTAGACTTATACAGAACACGGTATGTATATATATTATTGGCTAGGATTATTCAGATATTTAATTCTTTATCAACACGCGGGGACAACGATCTGGAAAATAACTACTGATTACTCGGATGACGTCTTCGTTTATGTGGTTACCTTACCGCCGAACCGAGTGTTGTATGTTAGAATCTGTTACAGGACATACATTTGTGTGATCCACGAATAGTTGCCGTAGTCTATGTATTATTTGTGTCCGTTGCTAGAATGTTTGTAAAGTCCTCCGTAAATTGGGATATTTATCTAGAGGTGGTATATACACGCATTATAAAAGAGAGAAAGTATCTCTATTCAACAGTAGATTGACAAATAACCTTGCCTGCTTCCGTACTGTAAATATTTAAGAAGGCTCTGGCTTTACAGCAATAGTAATCGTTGTTCCTGCGTGTGTCTTTTGCACCTATGCGGTGCATATGCGTCAAGGCCTTCCCTTTACTTTTTTAAACAGACATTTAAAAAAGTAAAGGTAAAGGTTAAGCTAGTTGCTCTGTTATTTATTTTTTGCAAGAAGTTATATCTCTTGCACGTAAGAGAACGAGAGAGCATGTTAGTTAGTACATAGCATCGTCCCGTTCTCGTGCGAGATAGTATTTTACTACAAATGCTCACTGTAGCGATACACTCGAACACCTAAGTATTAAAGATAATCTCAAAAAGTAATACTCACCAGCTAACGTCACTAAATACTGTGTTCTTCGGCCTTTCTCCATTTTCTAAAGTATTCTACACTACACTTTTCTATAACTTATTTCACATGTGTACTATTAGTATTACTATTCACAATAATCTCAAAACGGCTAGTGGATATTTCTACAGGTCACCTTGTATTACGCATGCAATGTTGGGCGTTGGGTGACAAAATAAAGGATGTTAACTGGTGTAAAGTAAGAGCTATAATGCGTCAAATATAATCATGTATTACATTATATATATCTAATTAGTAGAGAAGGCGCGTCACTCATTACACCTAACTATAAAAACAAAAAACAGGTTCCATTTCTTTTATTGAAAATAATGTACATATATTTAATGATTACATATTTAAATAGTAATTAAAGTAAACAAGAAAATTTAAATATCTATATGTTTATCCGAATTAGTAATTATCTGCGCTGTTACATAAATAAAATCAATTAATAAAAATAAATAATTTTAACTAAAAAAAAAAGCTGTCTACATCACAAAGAGCATAATCTCAATAAATAACGATTATAATTTCATAAACAAAAATAGGTATCTAAATATAAGTATTTCACAATGTAAGTATTAAAGTTATGTTTACGTCACAATAATATCAACCTCATTTGAAAAAGTAAGAACTATATTCCATATCAAATCAAAGTAAGTACGCCGGCCACAACAGGTTAAAAAACCACAAGCTCAGTACTGGCTACAGGCAACACTGTCAGGGTCGCCATGCAATGTTGGGCGTTGGGTGACAAAATAAAAGATGTTAACTGGTGTAAAGTCAGAGCTATAATGCATCACTTTGACGGATTGCCCCGCCTGGGCATCGCAGCGCCGTGAGTTGATCGCGGCAGTCGGATCGGTTGCCCTCTCGCTCCCGGCCGTAGTTCAGTCTATGGTCCGGAGTGAGAGGTCGTGGAGCGCCGTCGCCTCCTTCTGTGAGGAAGTGATTTCCATCAAGGAGGCGGCGGAGCGGGAGAGGGCACGTTTAAACCCTCTCCCCAACCGCAGAGCCGGGCGCCGGAGGGCGCGAGACGACCTCCAGCCACCCTGAGGATTGACCTGGGGGTGGTGGGCTTCGTGGGCCTGCCCGCCACCCGATCAGCACCAGGTCCAAGAGGCGGCGTGCGTGTTCCCACGCGCGCCTCTGTATCGTGTGTCCGTCCCGCCCTCAGGGGGACAGTAAAATTAGTGGTTGTCTATTTGTGTAGTGGGCTGCCGTTTCATACGGCGGGCCGAATCCTCGGCGGGGTCGCGATTGCATGTGAAAGCGATTCGCGTGGCCCTGCCGATTGCGGTGTCGAGGAACACCGTGGTAGGTTTAGTCGGTATTACCGGGATGTAACTCACCATCTTTCCCCGGTGAATCCGACATTACCTCTTCGTCGCCCCGCGGAGGTACGCGTCAAAGTATTCCCCAACGTTAAAAAAATAAAGAGCTATAATGCATGAAATATAATCATGTATTACATCATACAGTGTGAGTTTTCATAAAGTGCACATATGAAAATGAGTGAAACTAAACATCATTCAATCGTCAGAAAAAAAAAATCTTCGATTTATCCCTATTTATATTTTTTTCTTTAGTAGTTATGGACCTTGTACCAAGAAAACCTTGTAACTTTTGAACCAGGTGGTTAATCGTGTTGAAACAAAAACAGTAATAATACGCAATGTGTAGACAATAACGACGCAACACATTATGCAAGAATAGTTCATAATTATTCAAATGAAAGCTATCCCAATCGATGGATTGGTAGGCAAGGGCCTGTCGGGTGGCCTGCGCGTTCACCCGATCTGACATCCCTTGATTATTTTCTGTTGGGGACAATGAAGCAGAGAATTTATAACTCTCCCATCAATAGTGAGACAGGAGCAGCGGTAGCTCAGTGGGGAAACAAACAGACTGCAATGCAGAGGGTCTCGGGTTCGAACCCACGTCACGCACCTCTGACTATCGGAAGTTATATGACTTTTCGAAATTATGCGCGTATTGATTGATAATTATCGCCTGCTCCGTGCCTCGGAGAGTACGTTAAGACGTCGGTCCTGGCTGCCTTGAACATCTATGGCAGTCGTTATTGGGGAAGTCGATACAAAAGATCCCACTGGGTCAAAGTGTCGCCTGTCTGTACTGACTGGCCACCACACAAGATAAGTTAATAGTGAGGCAGAACTGCAGTAGAAGATTTTAAACTGCGGCAGTGCCATAAAGAAAGATCCAATAATGATAAGACGAGCAACGCAACAGATTTTGCTACGAAGTAGAACTCAGTTTTGGTCTAAAATGTTCCTTATTTTTATGCCACCGGTATTTTTTTGGATGTGAATAGTATACCATCGTTATTGTCTACACATTGCGTATTATTACTGTTTTTGTTTCAACACGATTAACCACCTGGTTCAAAAGTTACAAGGTTTTCTTGGTACAAGGTCCATAACTACTAAACAAAAAATATAAAAAGTTATAAATCGAAAAATATTATTTTTAAATTTTTTATTATTTTTCCTAGCGATAAAAAGATGTCTAGTTTCACTCATTTTCATATGTGCACTTTATGAAAACTCAGACTGTATATATCTACTTAGTAGAGAAGGCGCGTCACACACTATGATTTATATCTCAAGTGATGCTGACTTATATATTATATAACTAAATCACATTCACATATAAAAGTAAATTGTGCGTTAAATATCTACATATTTTAACAATGAATGACATGATAAGTATAATATTAAAAGTATTATCTTATAGAAGCTAAGGCACACTGTTTTATCTTGTATATACATAATTATGTAGTAGATATTTTATATCTATAGGCTTTTCAGTCCCAAATCCCAACTATTATAAATGCAAATGTGAGTTTCACTATTTATTACACTTTTATGCCTTAACTACTCAAAGGATTATTATGATTTTTTCTTACATTAAATAAAACGACTTGCCCTAATTACACTACTTAATCGCACATAATATGATATAAACTTAAAACATAGCATTCTTCTCACAATACTTCATAATTTCTAATATTAATATCTTCCATTCATCCGCAAAAATATTAACTTCTGAGTTTAAGTCCAAGAGCGTCAAACTGTCAGGAGTACAGAAAAGGAGATAGGGTACCTTACATCCAGAAAAAGCATAATTTCCGAGGGATAGAAATTTATTGGTTTAACCTTTGGTAAAGCGACCAAAGCCGCGGGCAAAATCTAGTGCTTAATAGATTACAGCATATATTGCGAAGGTCAGTTCATATTCACAGTCAGACATTGATGTCAATTTGTAAGCATTTGCTGTTGATAAACCATAATAATAAATAAATAAATACAAGACTTAACGTCGAGACAAATCAGCAAATGAAGAAATTGATAATTTGTCTTGAGAAAATAAAGATTTGAAAATGAAGCTTGAAAAGTACAAAAACACGATCAACTTTACAAAAAAAATCGGGTATTCTGGTGAAAGCATGATACCGACTACCAGGAAGGGAAAAAGAAAAAGTGACAGGATAAATTCGACCGATGGTGAAATTGAATTCAGCGCCTATAAGAAACAGAATATAACAAAACAAAAGCAGAAAACTGACTATATTAAGCACAAAATCGAAAAATATATATTCACACACACATACACGGACACGCACACACACACTTAAATATACACATACATAACTCACATAACACATTCATACCAATCATCAAACCCCACACATTTTCATCACATACAACAGTACCTCCCTTATTTATTTCCAAAATGTTTATGTTAATATCTTCACCTTGTTCGAACGTTATTTTGTAAGAAGTTTAATTTTGTTAGTTTTTGATATTTTATTTGTTTTCAACCCGATGTCTTCATACTCTAGATGTTAAGTGACTAATGTATAGCGATACAAGGGGTCCATATTGGCTCACCTAAAGTTCTTTACCCGAAATTGTTCTTCTTAACTATTTGTAATCCGAATGATCATTCTTCCTAAAAATTTTCATCCTAAAGTTTTCATTCATACTATTTGTAGTGCTACCGGCGATGCTCATAACACTGATGTTTCCGAAAATTGTAATTAATAACATCATTAATGTAAATATATTTAAACTCCTACCGTTTTTTATCATAACGCTTTTATCCCTAAACATACTCACCATAATATTTTCACTCATACTCAGAAAGAAACATTTACCAAGTGTAATAAATAATATATGTAGGTAGAAGATGATATTTATAGTTTTAATGATTATTATTTATAGTCTTAAATTACTGAAATTCATAAAACACGACTCGTTTACGGTTATGCTTATGGCCTGGGAGTTTACCGTAACCGTAACTAAACCAATAACTAAAGGACCAATTCGGTTCTGGCACTTCGCCGGCCGCTGCCGCGGCACGCTCGCTACGCTCGCTCGGCTCATGCGTTGGGGTCACAGTTCTAACCTAACCTAAACCAATAATTAGGAATAGGACCGATTCGATTAATATTAAACTTATTTAATTGAAATGTATATATGAAAACATGTATTTAAATACTTGTACCATGGTACTATTATTCTTATATGTTATACCTACATGTTATGTGAAAACAAAGTTACGCAAAATTAATGTATATAATATTGATTATTATGAATAAAAAGAAATTTAAACAAAAAAGATATGACTTTGAATAATAGTATGAACGATGGTTATGTTGAGAAAATATAGGAAAACAAATAAAAGTATAATAGATGTTTATTGCTACTGACATTATGAAATTGAATGCTCCGGAATTATTAACATTAGAGACAAAGTAATTAGGAATTGTGATTGTTAGGATGAAAAATGATAGGAAGAAAATTTTCGGATTTCCAATTATCGGAGTTGAAATTTTAGGTGAACTTTGGCGCACCCCGATACAAGCCTCGAGCTTAGTGCGGAAGCCACAGCCAATTATAAAAATGTGTAACGTAGTAATTAGATAAATAAATAAATAAAAATAAAATGTTATCTACTGTAGAAGAACTATTTTATAATCAACTAGCTGTGCTTGCGACTTCTTTTGCGTGGTTGTCGAAAACTAAAACGCGTCGCTTAGATAAGAGTACAGACAATATCCATGTTACCTGACCGCTATAGAAAATAAGAAACTAATAAAGAATTTGCGAATAAAGGACTTATAATTTTAATCAATGAGACACTTTTTTATGTTATTGCTTTTCTATATACTATGTTAGCAGTGGAATCACCCGGAGCATATACTAAAAGGTTTTTTGGGTTGCTAACACGTGATAGAGCAATATAAAGTTGGCCATGTGAAAAGTAACCAAAGGTGAGGTCTATCCCCGCAACGGATAATGTCTGGCCTTGAGCTTTGTTAATAGTTATAGCGTAACAGAGGCTTACTGGGAATTACACACGTTTGAAATAAAAAGGAAAATTGTTAGGAATAATGGGGATCCTGGGAATGAAAACTACGTCACCGGTGCCGCAACCTGCTATGATTTTGGCTTCGATGACATTTCGTTAGAGATTTGTTACTTTCAGCCGAGTACCGATGCATAGTATTGGAGGACTTAAATTTCTTAGTACAATGATTGGTACTCCGACTTTTAAATAAATTTTGTGTGCTGGAAGACCTGGTGTATTTAAGGAATCTAAAAACTCTACCGGATAGTGGGTGGCATCTTCTTCTTTCATAAACGTGTTAATAGATATATATTCCCTACTTTTCCCAGAAATATGTGTCAATATTTGAGAATTGATAGTTGCTGCTTAGTCGTTTCGAGGGGCCAAAATAGGGAGGAATAAATAGGGAGTGTTTGCCAGAACTCACCACAGAAAAGCACCGTAACACCTACCATCGGGCAGTCATTTTGCCTTATGTCTCGCAAAGTTCTATCTACAGCATCCACAGCTTTGCAGTTTGCCATCGTACACTTGTCCCAAATGATAAGAAAGCAATCGTATAAAACCCTTACTTTATCACTATTGCGAGATACGTTGCAAACGGGGCTTTTTATACGCTCCAAGTCGATAGATATTTTAAACGTTGTATGTGCGGTTTGTCCTCCAGGCAATAATGTGGCTGCAATTCCCTAGGAGGCCAGAGCAATTTTATTTTGACTCCTAATTTGAGCTAAAATAACTTTGGTGAGAAAAGTTTTCCCTGTTCCACCGGATGCATCTAAAAACAGTATTTCACCCAGTGAATTTTCTACACTACAGCATAATCTAACAAATAATTGACGCTATTCTGGCGTTAAATTTGAACAACCGTTTTGCAGTGTTTCTGCTAACTCCTCAGGATCGTAGTTTATTTCTGATGCATATTCTAACTGTCGGTGTTGGCAAGCCGTATTGAGTGAGCGGATTCCCTCCTATACTTGTAACTATATCCTGTATAGCCAACAGGGACATATTATCATATTATGACAATTTTCACGCACTTGGTCAGAAATTTCACCATCTCAGTTTTGTTCTCTCAAAGCAAATTCGGAAAACGCATCTTGATATTTTTGCCACAACTGCCCAGCGTCCGATAGTTCACAAAATGTCAATAAAATGACAAAAAAATGACGCAAACGTTGTGGACCATCGCTGATGCATGCCTTAGCTAAAGCATCATCCCAATGCTAATCGCCATCTAATAAATGTTGTGCGTGGCAAGCAGCCTGATATGTGATTCTATATCGTCCACTTTGCGGAGCTCAGCAAAAGAAGTAGGCCCTCGCGCTGTGTAAAGGAAAAGGCGTAAATGCTGCTTTATTTTGGTGCACAGTGTACACTCATCCAATCACGTGTTCCTTAAAAATGCCGGTCTCACATTCCTCAGCAGTTCCACGCCTCCTACAATTAAAATATCTTGCTTTTTATTGTAAGTATAATAATGTGGCACTTCATTATACAACAGAGACTTCACGAAATTATCTCTTTCGCAAAGGCGAAAAAATGCGAGCAAGGTAGTTTGTCTCGGGTTGTCCATGCTTTCTGCCACATTTTCTGGCTGAGAGTACACTCACTGCCCACCTTCCAGGTGCATGTCGAGACGGATGACCGGCGGATGCCTTTCATGTATATATCCACAAATCATTTATTCCAAAGGCGATCATATAGTCTACACAAATTCACGAATTTGTTGAAACCATTTTTAATGGTATGCTGCGATGGTCATATAATAGATGCATTTGGGCCATATGCAGCTACAGAGTCGGATGCACAAATCCTAAAAAATATGATCGAAGACGAAGAAGGCAGTTTTCATTGGTTTTTTAGACAAGGGGATGTGTTCATCTTAGACCGTGGATTTCGCGACGTAATCGACGATTTACATGCCTATGGATATGAAGCGCACTTGCCAAAAACAAAAAATCGCAACGAAGATCAATTAACGACAGAGCAAGCTAATAAGTCTAGGTTGGTTACCATATGCCGCTGGGTTATCGAAGTTATAAATGGTTGGTTTAAACGCGACTTCAAGTTATTTCGGCAAGATTTTTTTAATCGTGCCTTGCCCCATATGATGAAGGATTTTAAAATAGCCGCTGCGTTATTGAACGCATGCAGAGAACCATTACGTGATAGTGTACACGCAGAAACATTTATAACACTAATAAACCAACGATTAAACCAACCAAATCACCTAGCAGAGTATGTCCTAGGCAACAACTTAAATCGTCGACGGGCTAGCTTTGATAGTATTACTGGTAACCAACCTAACTTAAGTGATTTTCCGTCGCTGACCGAGGACGATTTAATTATTTTTGCACTTGGCACATATCAAGTGAAGTTAGCTCGCAGCTATTATGCGGAGCATGTGCGACAAGGCCTATATAATATAGAAGTGTATAGAGATACCCAATGTACAGGTCTAGTCGAGTACGGCATTACAGCTACAAATGTTTGGCTTCTCCGTTGCCGAATACAATCACGACATGCGCGGTCTAGAATTTATTATTCTTATATTCTTATAGACAGGCAGAAAAATGGTAGGGAAGCTATAGAAAACTATTATTGCAGTTGCCTTAGCGGTAAACGCACTCTGGGTTGCTGCGCCCACATAATGTGTATAGTTTGGTACTTAGGGTGGGCGAGAAACCAAGAGGAAGACATTCTTTTGCCAGCTGATTTTTTAAATGAAATAATTGTTGATGACGATTAAAGTCCAATAATTATTGTAGTTATTAAGTAATATTGTAGTTATTAAGTAATATTGTATTATTGTAATCTGGCATATATGTTTTTATTTTAATAAATCAACGTATTTAACAAACCTTTTGTTTTATTTAAGCTATCATTATCTTATATTTGTATATTACGTATATAATAACATAGTCATATCATTATAATGTACTTAAAATTCATTATTATATCAATGTAACATCATCACGAGGTGTACAAAATATTGTATTTAAGATACAAACTGTAATCATTCCTTTTAAATGATTTAATTAGTTTTTTTTTCAAATATAATCCACCTATGATAACTTTTTATCCAAGGAACTTACAGAAACAGGTTTTTGTAGTCTTATTGTATACATAATTGGCTACTAGAAAATAAATAGTACAGATGTGGCCGCCGATGGGACAAGCTCCATACAATTTTGCCCATTATCCTTTAGTTATTGTTCAGAGCTATACCTTTATAGTCACATTTTATTCAGATTTTACCAAGGCTATACAGGTTAATTTACCTATTATTTCAATCAAATTCCTACGCTTGCAAGGTATTTTGTTTTTTTTTTATTACATATAAAACGTAAACATATTATAATTATAAAATAAAAAGTATTCATTCCAATCCACGCAAAGGTTGCGGCTGTAAGATATTGCTGATATAATATTATGTTATTACATATTGATATATGTATTAATATTACATGTAATTGTTAATTATATTATGTATTACATGTAACCATAGTTACGAATACTACATCATCCGAACAATGCCGTAATACGACAAACGTGATTCGACTACGTGTGTCAAATGCATAGTTGTGTGCGTGTAGTGTTTTTTCATTATAGTCCTTTCCAATCCATTCGGATGAAAATGTACACAAGCCAAATTTTATTTAATTTGTCATAATTACGTACTGAATGGAATAAGTTTAGTAAGTTTATCCGTATTTTCAAGGTATTCACATTATACCACAAAGCATTTTAAAGCAATTGCCGTTTGATTAAAAAATATTATTTAATTTGAAAAATCTTATTCGAAAAGTGACGTTATTTAACAGTTGAAAAAATATAAATAATTTATGATTGCATATGGCTGCACAACAAACAATAATTCGTCTTAAGATTTTTAGTAATCAATTAATTAATCGAAATTTGCTATGCAAAAAGATAATTAAAATTAATTTGCAATTAAATATACGGTATTTAGAGGAATTTAAAATTTCAATGAATCTGTTTATTACTGCCATTAAATCCAAGCAAAAGTAAGTACTTACGGGCTACAGGCAAATTCACTGTTGCAATACCGTGTGTAGAAAGAGAGGTTCTAACGCTTAATTTATCATTTTGAAAAAGTTTGTCTATGCTAAGGGCTCGAATCACATACGGGACAAACAGTGCGAGAGTTAAAAAGAAAAAAAGATATGCAGCTGGCCACTGCAACTCAAGGTGATAAGCAGCTGCAAAATCAAATTAAATAAAGAAATTTATATATATATTTCGACCATTCTAAATTAAATAAATTATCCTAACCTTCAAGAAAACTGCAATTTTGTTAACTGCTCTATTACTTTTGTGTGCTTTTGCTGACGACTTGGCTTACTTACGGAATATCAATTACATACTGAATTGGACTGTGCTTCTTCTTGAAGCAACAACATTTGGCTACAAGAATTGGACAAATAACAATGGTAATTTGGATACAATAATAATAATAAATAATTTAACTAGTTCACTACACACTACTACACTACTACTACACTACCTTTGACGTTCATAAGTGTTATTTTGTGGACTAAATGAGTACATAATTTTTACATTCGCAACTTTAATTGTAAGAGATAAATAACTTTGATCAATAATAATTACTAATTATTCGTTAGGTTATTCCTTTTAACAATGAAAAATTATATACCATGCAAATATTTTTACTGTAGTATATTCTGTTTGATCAATTGCAAAATCGAATGATGGGTACAATTATAGCGCAATAAGATAAATTTGTAGCAGTGTCTACATCATTTCTAACTCTTTAGCCACATTAAATCGAATGATTCAAATAGGTAATTAACTGATTTAAACTTGACGCTACAATTGGACATCACTAAAATATGTATGGTCATGTCAATGAACCGTTTGTATACTCACCACTCCTTTTCTATATAAACTTTAACTATGCCAAATTTCATACTGCTCCGCCCGCGCAATTTTCGTAAAAACGGGTACAAAGTTTTAGCTTCACGTATTAATACATATATTGATATTATATGAAATGGACTCTATTACATATTTCAACATTAACATGTGCTTGAAATGCTTTTGATAAAACTGGAGAATACGGTACCACCCATCTATTGTCTAAAATAATTTCTTGTCCATGGAACCTGATAATAGCCGCGAAACCACCTTGTGAGGGTGACCTTCGCTGGTACAGCGGATACCCATTTTCCCCCGCCATAGTTTATTCTTAAAGTGCTCTAGAGTCTTTTTTGGCAAATTGACCATGTTTCATGTTTCATGCACGGTGAATCCCAATTTAAAACGCCACATGGCCCGTGAACCTTGTGTGTTTTAATGATGTCATGCAAAATCTGGAAATTCAGCACTTATGACACTGTCTATAGCGTCGTGACGATTTATTTTCTTCCAGCCACAGAAGAATGTGCGTCTGGATTAAACCACGCTTTTGCCGTTAAGCGACGCTTTACGTAAAACAAAGAGTTGAACCGAAAACTTTCTCCTTTGTAAAAAGATTAAACATAACTTTAAGTTTCAAATGGAAAACCCTAGCAATAATATCATGCCTATCGTATGCCGCCTGTCCTGTAAGAAGTGCCTGACAAATATCAGTCCACTTTGGATTTGTTGTGAACGTTATAAAAAGGTCCAGACGGCCCGTATTACGGACGTAACAAAAGGCATATTGCGTTCTTTCGTGCATATACCGCGGATCGCCTATAACACTGGATTGCAAAATGACTAACCGCCCCAAGTTTTCAACGTTATTATCTAATTGCATGGCGTCCGGCAAGCGCACGTATTCTTCAGCGCGTAAACGTCGGTTTCGTCATTTTACGTGATGAGTGCACAGATAAACAGACAAACTGACAAAAATTCCAAAATCGCTGGACATGGTTTCTGTTGGTTATCCTTTAACACCCTGGCTATTTTCTTTGGAAATATTTTCGATGTATAAAAACGACTTTTCTACAGATTTATTATATGTAACAATATGTACAAGGAGCTAAGCAAAATACTGATATCAACCATAATTCTTTAATTTTAATGTCCCAAACATTATATCGAGCAAAGGAATACCTGTAGGAAGTACGTGCACTCGAAAAACCTTTTTGAAGAATTTAATATTATAGTCGCCAGACAACCGGACGAGGATGTAATTTTATAAACCAAAACGTCAGTGGAAGCAAATTATTATAAAACAGACGAGTGTGTGCTTAAGTTGTGATAGAACCTTGCATTGATCGCGAGCGATCCGATGATAAACAATAGCCGAGGACGTAATTACTAACAGAAGCAAGACAAAGTTTCTGAAAATCAGCGCTGCATTGCTTTTAGTGATATAGCTTGAGGCTTTGCTTTTTGACAAATACTGCGACGTACGCATATCCTAATGGTAAGCCTAACTAATATTATAAATGAAAATGTGGGTTTGTGTGTTAGTCTGTTTTTTATGCTTTCACGCCTAAACTACTCGTCCAATCATCAAGAAATTTCGCATAAACCTTGTCAGGAGAACAGAAAAGGACACAGTATCTACCCTATGTCCTTCTCTTTAGAGTGTAAAGGTATTTCATCTAGAATAAAGTACATACTGTTATTAATCTAACTTAACCTACATTTACGCGAGCGAAGCCGAAGATTCAAGAATTTCCGTTGTTTTTCACGTTCATTTTATTAACTTAGTAATGCAGTTGTTTGGTTATATTATTATGTAATCTAAATTATTATTTGCTTTACTTTTATAAATCCTGTGAATAAACGCTAACTTTGCATTTTTCGCTGACTTACATACGAGTAAATAACTGTATACTATATGTATATTATCTACAGTATATGTCATGTTTTGTTTCATGTCAAAATAAACTTATATTTCTTTCTGAGCAATCAGTCACGTCAACTCGCGCATTGCCATACAACGTCCGTACCTATGTAACACTTAGGCGCAAGCCACACAGAATATAATAATATATGTTATTTAAAATAGAAAAAGATAGCAAAATACCCGCGCCACGCAAAGGCAGGCGCCATTGAGAGCACCTTAAAAGAAAGCCAAAGTCAAAAAAAATATTTCCATAAATATGTGTGAACTATTCTTGTACACGTCAATTAACTAATATATTACTAAAAAATAATAATAAAGTAAATAGAAGGAAATAAAAAAATTGCATCAACAAATTCGAGGAGTAGAGCTTTCATGAAAAGAAGCAGGCAAAAACCTCATGACCATTCTTTTCAATCACCAAATATTTATGTACACATTCAATTTTTTTTGTATGATCTGCTTTTTGTATTTGTTACAATAGTATATTTCAAATGAAAATATTTAGTAAATCTAAGACACATATTTATAACAAATGAAGTAATAGTCACAGTAACTCATAAAAAACCGTGTCACCTATCTTCTTGAGTTACAGAACGCAAAAAAATTGTATCCAATAATGAATAAAAGTACTTTGAAATCCCTTTTTCGTCAATGTGTACCGATCTTTATCCGTCCCTTCTATGATGCGCATAATCGAATCTGTCGCGGAACAAACGTAATCGGATCAATGGTTTAAAAATGAACTCAGCTCACGTTTTTATTTAAACGAATTGGCATTCTTAAGTTAATAAGTAGGTCATCAATTCAATCAAAGGGGCTAAATATGTTGTGGTTTGAAAAATAAATCAATAAATGTTGATTCAGGTACAAGATTGGCGTTTTCAGTTCCAGCGATGCCCTCACCATACAAAGCAGGCAACCATGGTGGTTTTAGTCGGTAAGCCCAAACTCTCGGGAGAGCTCGACACAAATCTCTCGCCTTGTGGCGAGGGGCTATGCATCAGGAGCATTTCCACATGTAAATAAGCAATAAAAATAAAATAAAAGGTACAAGGGCATTACAGATTACAGGTATTTATTAGTACATACCAGGGCCAGGTGGACCAAAAGAACTTACAAAGGTAAGTTTGGACTGGACATGAAGGGCAGAAATCCGGATGTTGTGGATTGAGAAAGGCCAAGGTCTAGTAGTGGATAGCATTAAACTGATTGCATTGGGTATCCTAACTAATATTATAAATAAAAAGTTTGTTTGTTACGCTTTCACGCCTTAACTACTCGACCGATCATCAATCTTCCCAAAGATGAATTCGTCGCATTGAAGAACTTGCGGGCTAGACCAGATATTACAGTACTCCGTGCAGATAAAGGAAACGCTACGGTCATAATGTTTACGTCAGATTAAAAAATAAAATTGAAAATTTACTTTCGGTGAAACAACATATAAACAGGTTAAAACAGACCCTACAAACAAAATATTGAACAAAACCAAAGACATCATACATAAATACTCCGAAAGACTAGATCTAGACGTTAAACAATTAATACCAGCTTGCGTAAAACCTCCAAAGCTGTATGGGTTACCAAAAATACACAAAGAAAACGCTCCCCTACGTCCTGTTGTGAGTCAGATCGACACACCAACTTACAGACTGGCTCAGAACGTAGCGAAGATACTCTCACCACTCAGAGGCAACTCGAGAGCATATGTAAAGGATTCATACCATTTTGTGAGTGAGATTAAACACCTATGTCTCACTAACAATGAAACAATGGTTAGTTTTGATGTACAGTCATTATTTACATGCATACCTGTACATGACTGTATTGAAATAACTAGAAGGAAGCTAATAGAGTACAATATGCCTGAGGAATATGCAGAACTACTTAAGCATTGTTTAACAACTGGCTATCATCTGTTGTGGGACAATAAATTCTACATACAAGTAGATGGTGTGGCAATGGGCTCCCCTGTATCGCCTGTTGTTGCCGACATATATATGGAGGACTTCGAGGCTCGAGCTTTACAGACTGCCCCCATCACACCCAGGATTTATAAGAGGTTTGTAGATGATACTTTTACAATATTACCAACAGATAGTGTTAGTGTATTCCTAGAACATCTTAATTCCATTTATAGCAACATCCAATTTACTATGGAATTAGAGGCAAATAATTAATTAGCATTCTTAGATGTACTTGTCATCAGGAATCCTGATCATACTTTGAGCCACACCGTGTATAGGAAAAAGACCCATACAAATAGGTACTTAAACGGTGAATCTCACCACCATCCTAAACAGTTAGCTACCGTGGGAATGTCTTTGTTTCAGAGAGCCCACGGGATCTGTGACAAGAAACACCTGGACGCCGAGCTTCAACATGTCAAGCAAGTACTGCAAGACAACAAGCTCCAACAGCCGCGCCGCTGTCACAGATCCCGAGAAAAGCCAGCCACAGTCGAGCGCCAGCCTGCTATACTGCCTTATGTAAGGGGTGTCACTGACAAGATTGGCTACATCTTGAAGCGAGCTTCAATCAACACATACTTCAAGCCGCCAACGAAGATAAGTCAATTTTTACTATCCGTCAAGTGCTAATTACCTTTACAAGATGCAGGGGTCTATAAAATAGATTGTGACTGTGGACTCTCATACATTGGTCAAACCAAGAGAAGCATAGGCACCAGCATAAAAGAACACATAGCTGACGTAAAATACAAACGCTTGTTGAAGTCTGCTGTGTGTGAACATGTACAACAGGGGACCAACCACTATTAATATTTATTTTTATGCATTTAATTGCTTTGACACTAATGCAGTCAATACCTGCGCTAGTATTGCTATCTAACTCATCAATGATCTTGGATACCTCACAAGCCATGCATAAGAAAAATATACATAGTTCATCGTGTTAGGCGTTTGGGTACGTGTCATTGTTGTGATACTTTGCGGGAATTTTAGTAGCAAGAAGTGTCCCTATATTTGCAAAATAGTTGTTAAATGTTTCGCATATTTCTGTGGGATCTGTAACTGCTAATCCATTATCGGTTTTTAGTTTTGAGGGAGCACAACTTATAATCATTTTATTATTTGCGAGTGTATTTATGAGCTTCCACATTTGTTTTGGTTTGTTTGTGCATCTCAAGAACTCTTCTAAGTAATATTTAACCTTCGTGTTTCTTATTCTTTGTACTAATTTGTCTCTTTCGTTCTTAAATTCAGCTACTAGTTTACTATTCTTCGGATCTTGTTTAAATTTACTCCATAATTCATTCCTTTCGTTAATTTCTCCTATAATTTTTTTGCTAATCCATTCCTTTTGTGGTTCATTTAATATTTTTAATATACTTAATTTTATTTTCTAGCGTTTTCTTAATAAAGTTGTCTAATTTGGAAAAATCGCTGGTTTTATTGACACACTGAGCTAATTCGACCATTTTATATAATTTTTCATAATTTACAGCTTCATATAGTGTTTTTGTATGTGTGGCGGTTTTATTCTTGTCAGATAAAGAGGACTCAATTATGGCAACATGAAAGTTGTCATCCTTTAATATCCTATATTATCTATAATAATTAGTAGTTCCAATTTCACGAGTACAAAATTCTGCGTCGTTTTTATTGATTATTTTGTAGCCTGATTCGGCAAGCATCACTTTGTACTGTTTTATTTTACTATTAGAGTTTAATAAGTCCAAACACTCTTCCAAATTTTAACAAGTAACTTTAAACGTACTAAATTCATATCTATATAAAAATACCATAATGCAGTAAATAATAAATTATTATCAAAAGCATACACCCGTCAGACCGCGTGTTTACTTATATCGAAAGATCAACACTGTTCGTGCTAACTTGGAGTTATCCAACAAATTTTGTTGCTACAAATATTATTATTACCTTATTATACTAAGTACTATGTATTTTTTGGCTCTATTTCTTCAAGTTGGTTACTAGCATCATTATTAAAATAGACCACCTCTTTTAGCTTTTCATAGCCTTCATCAAGCATATTCTCTTGTAAATCAATTTGGCTTTCTTTTACGCTCTTTTCCTCTGTCTCTGGTACATCCAAATTGACCACCGGGTTTAACTTTTCACCAGCTTCATCGAGCATATTCCCTTGTAATTCTATCTGGATTTCTCTTAAGCTCTTTCCCTTAGTCTCTGGTACAACAAAGTAGGAAAAAACGGCACCAGTAAATGCAAAACTGCCGTAAAACCAGAAGACACCAGACAAGCCAGCCAAATCCTTTACTTCCTGATATCCTTTTACAGACACAAAATTGAGAAAACCGGTAAAAATGTTAACAGTTGTCATGGCGACTGATTTTACGTTGATAGGGAAAATTTCTGTAGGGATTAAGTATCCTAGAGGACCGTAACCAATGGCTGAAGTGATTGCGTTTAGTAATATCCCTACAAAAGGTATGATACTGAAGTATGACAAGGAGCTGAGGTCAATGAAGAAACTAACGCCTACTACTCCAAGTATAATACTAGATATCAGGTAGGTGCAGAACAGCAATGGTCGACGTTTGCACCTGTCCACTAATGCTAAGTGGAGTATGCCTGTAATGAAAATAAGATTTTTGTAATAAGATTATAATAAAAGTAGAACAGAAAAAGATGCTCATATTTGAGAGTGACTATTTAAGGTCTAAGCGGAAATAGCCTAATCGGAGACCGTTGGACTGCAACGCAAAAATCTCCAGGCTGATTCCAAAGCACGCGACTCTGCCTCTTCGAAATTAAATGCGTATTAAATAATTAATTATCGCTCGTTTGAACGGTAAAGGAAAACATCATGAAGCAATCTGCTTAATGTTCTCAAAGATATGTAAAGTCTGGGAGTCCGCACTAAGCCAACGCGGTGGACTATGGGCCAGCCCTATCCATTTTATTATATTATAATATTATGTAAGATATGCTTCATTAAATTGATTTTATTATAAAATTGCCATGTAACTTACCATCAATAAATTTAATAGCACTGTACACTATGAGGGCAGTTGACACACTGATGTCGTTACTAGATTCCTGTATTATGCGGCCAAAGTACTGCTGGATGGCTATTAAACCAGCCATTAATTGTGTCACTTTTAATCCTAACAACAAAAATTTTTATTAGCGTATTAACAATACAATTGAATACAGTGACATCTATGTCTGTGAACCAAAATTTAATGTCAGGACCAAGTGTTGATGCTAGAGCCGTAATCAGTGGTTTGGTTGTATTACAATAGAGGTCGCTGTAAGAAATTTATCTACTAATACTGAATATTTACATTACATGATTACCTCAATCATATACATAGTCAAGTACAAATTTTGCACTCGACTATCTATATGATTGAGTTAATTAAACAGTTTTGATCTTAGTAAATCTTTAAGACAGATAAGAAATAAATCAATAGATTTATTTCTTAATAATTGTCTCTGCCTACCCTACTGGGAAACAGACGTGAATGTATGTATGTATTTCTTATATATCTTTAAGATATCAAAAATACATATCATAGACATATCCAATAGTTTCACGCCTCCGATTTACTTTACGAAATATATGAGTTTTTGAGCAACAAGTCCTTTACTTCAAAATTGCTTGATAGGCGTTCTCCACTTTCTTTATGTGTCTGAATGTCAATAGATTTACAAGGTAAGAAACTAAGATAAGATAGAACTAATGTTTGATCCCGCCACAGTTCTGTCGTTGGATCTCACCTCGGTGGATAGCTAAGGTAGTTGCAGTTTTAAATAACCCACCATAAGCCACTAAAAGTGGAGTTTAATTATTGATGACATTATAAATAACTAAACATAGCATCTTACTAGGCAGTGCAACATACAACCAAGTATTTGTGCCCCAAATAAACAGTCAAACTAGTCATACTACAAAAATATTGAACTTTTCTTACCAATGACAATGATCATTGCTTTGCGGTACTGTTTTCCAGTGAACAGTTCTTTTAGAGAACCGGAACGAATCATCTCATTGCGGACATGAGATCTCATTTCTGACAACCTGTCTTCTAATACCTGTACTTTTTAATTTAAGGAATTAATGGCATTTCACGACAGTAACGTTATAAGATCAATAAAAGCCTTTTTATTTTTGTGATTTAGTACCCATCATATCTATAATTTTGACACAATCACCAAAACAAACACAAATTGTATCAAATTCGTATTGCTAGTAAAAGATAAATCTATTACTAGTAAATATATTTATGGTTTTTTTGCATTATGATGATGCCCTGATTCCCAGAGCTACTTAGCGAGAGGCAGCCTGTTAGAAAAGACGTCGGATAAATGGTATCCCTGGTGTTGCGGAGATTCTTAGGCATATAAGTTCTATGAATTTTTATATATTATTTTATGATAGATGCTTGTTATTATCTAAAACAAACCGGACCAACTTACTGAGTTTATAGCATAATAAGATCAATCAAATAATATTGAACATTACAATACTGACCTGATCCCCATTCCCAGTCAATGTCATCAACGCCTTCCTAGCGCAATCAACTTTCCTTTCCTTCAAATAGTAATAAGGTGACTCGGGTATAAACCAACAGGCCACGAAGTAACAGGCAGTTAGTACCAACAGCATATAACTTATGGCTTGGAATGAAACGAAAGGTCCGATTGACATGACAAGGGAGCCTCCGAAGTTTAACATAAAACGGTTCGCCGCAGAGAGTGTTCCTCTGATTTCTTTATCAGAAATTTCCGCCAAATATATTCCAGAAACCTGTAAAAAAATTGCCGACAAAACAACCATATTGTTTTACGTTTATATTGAGAGAAAACTCCTTGTTAGCAATTATTTATTGTCGGTATGAATAAGCCGGCTCTGCCGAAATATCATCCTGTTACAAAAATCGGCATAAGAATAATAACACTGCGGTTCGCCTGGTAAGAGCTGTGGGGGTGCAGATACCTACCTATTTCTCTCCTCGCAATATATAAAAATAGCCGAAAAGCTTTGCCTTGATTACCTGTAGTAAGTAGACTCAAATGTATTATGTCCCTTACGTAGGTAGTCAATCCTACCATTTTGGAAGGTTGACATTGGGCGAATGATACCTCTTAATTTGCAGACACCTATAAACTACTGTAACTGTAGCCTTAGAAACGTATTATATACCTTTTTTAACGTGGAGGAATGCATTGTCGCCTGCCTCTCCGCGCAAAGGGGAGCGGAGAGATTATGTCGGGCTCAACCCGGATAACTGGAATGTCCCGGGTGCTAATTTTTATACTTAGCCCTATTTACTTAGCGTAGTTCGAATGTTGACTGGTTATGTGATTATATACATAATTGTGACTGGCAGTTAGTAAGACAAGAAAAGCCGAAGATCGGCCACAGTTGCATAGTTTGGGTAAGGTCTAAGTCTAGCAATGGACTGCTGTAAATATAATTATATAATGAGAAGATTCTACTAACTGTTCCCAACATGCCGGTACCAATACCCCATGAGAATCGAGTCACGTATATCATCCATGCCGTGGTACTGTTTAATATGATAATCTGGAAATAGGACATTATATTAATACTAATGCAATCAATGATTGCATTACCCATGGCGTGTTTGTGCATAACAAAACCAACTCTATGTTTTATACATAGAGTTAAGATTATTTTGGTAACTGTAGCTAATATCTATATATTAATACGTGAAGTAAAACCTTTGTATCCCTTTTTATGAAAATAACGCTTACAAAGAGTATCAAATTTAGCACAGTTAAAGTTTATGTGGAGAAGGAGCGCGAAAGCTAATATTTTTATATAATACTAGTTTTTGCCTGCGGTTAGGTTATGTAAGTAACAGAGCTTTTTTAAATAAAATATAGCCTATTTTACTCGGTGATAATATAGCTTTGTAATGGTTAAAGAATTTTTAAAAGCGGTTGTGTAGTTTTTGAGTTACAAACAAACAAAAAATCTAATCTTTCTTCTATATGATATTAGTAACAATAATAACCTCCAGACCGAATTTCGGCCACGGCGGCCAGTCTTAACGGAGACTGGCCAACTACGCAGGAGATATTATAGTGCACAAGTGTGTGCGCAAACACAAGTGCACTCTCTGTTCACTAACTCTTATGATCTGATGGGACGGTAATCCGACACAACCGGAAAGAAATCAGGCGCAGGCTTAACGTAATTACTACTACTACGGCTTACACCGTCAACTTCCTAATTACGGGCCAATATTGAGATTTATTACTGAAAAACCCAACAACTTTTTTTTGTTGGCCCGACCCGGAATTCGCATCCCAGACCTCGTGCACAGCAGTCACATTATAATAATAATATATGTTTTATTTTCTCTCAAACGTACATACATATGAATACATTCGTTACAAGATGAATTTATCCTTTGAGAGAGCTGGATTCTGTACTAGATTCAAGACCTGTATGACAAATCTCCAGGCCCTCTCTCTATTATATAGACATTACTAACAATATTTAATGTGGCTTAGGTTGTATGAACAATGTACTGATAACTATAGTTAAGAAAATCAGATATTTAAGTACCAAAATATAGAAACAAAAAAGGCGGCATGCAGATGGTGTTTAAAAGTGTGTGTGTGTGTGTGTGTGTAAGTGCCGGTGTTTATGTCTATGTATGTTGTATTTTTTATTCTATATATGTATATATATATATTTTTTTTATATCCTTATTTTATAGGGACCATGAGATTTTCAGTCTCCTCATAACTCAAACTATGTAACCAACCTGTAACTACTTTTTTACATTTCGTTCTACACATTGAATATATACACAATATCTTATTTATATTATTGTAGACGTAGCTACTGAGGAAGTAGTAGTTTCGTTGCGCCAAACTAGAACTGGCCGACACCGACTGGCAAACATTATGTTTACGGCGAATAGTCGCAAATTTAGATGGTTCGTAGGGAGTATGTGCATGTGTTGTTAAAATGAGATTAAGTAGAAACGATTGACGAACTGAAAGTACATTACAGGTTTTGTAGAGTTCGGTGGTGGGCAATCGGAAAGGTAACTTCCATCCAATCTTTAAAAGTGCTCTCTGTGCGCGTTCCAGTTTCAATAAGTTGGATTTCGAGGATCCTCCCCAGGCCACTATACAATATTGTGTCAGTGATTGACAGAGTGCCAAAAATACCATTCTTAGAATCTTAGTATCTGCGATATGGCGGAGACCCTTAAAGACAAAGATCAACTTTCGCAATCTAGAGGCTAGTGAGTCAATGTGAAAATGGTATGTAAGGGTATCGTCAATCTGTACGCCCAGATATTTAATACAGTTCGTTCTAGTAAGGTTAGGGCAGATGCAGCGTGATTGTGATGGTAAATTGCAAGAGTGAGCAATCAGCGTGTAAGAGGCAGACCGAAGTTTACCCGGAGATGACAGTGAGAATGTAAGGTATTCGGTTTTGGTAACATTTAATGTAAGCAAATTTTGAGCCAACCAATTAGTAACTGAGTTGAGACCTACCTGTGCGTGTTTAAATGCTAACTCCCATGATGGACCATGAAATATTAAGGCAGTATCATCGGCATATGTGAAAATAGAGCAATTTAAGAGCTTAAGATTGCAAAGGTTGTTTATATAAATTAGGAACAGAGTAGGACCGATAATACTGCCTTGGGGCACCCCGTAGGATAAAGACAGCTCGTCACTCACCCAATCACCGATCTTCAAACATTGTCGCCTACCACTAAGATAACTCTTAAATAGAGAAAGCTGCTGCCCTCTTATTCCGATTTTGTCAAGCTTATCAACAAGTATGGAGACAGAGATCGTGTCGAACGCTTTGGCTAAATCTAGAAATACGCCAATGACTTTTTGTTTTTTGTCTAAATTAGCAATAATATGATTTGTTAAGTCGAGAACAGCTGTACTTGTGGAAATACCAGACCGAAAGCCGTATTGTGATGCAGAGAGTAATTTATTTTGCTCTAAGTATTTTATCAGTCTGCTATTCACAAGTCTTTCAAGTATTTTCGAAAGTGTAGGCAAGATAGAAATAGGTCTATAGTTGTTCGCAAGATCTCTGTCTCCCGACTTGTAGACAGGATGGACTATTGCAAGTTTAAACGCGTCTGGAAAAATTCCGGTGCGGAGTGCTAGATTACAAATAAATGTGATAGGCGGAGTCAGAATGTCTCTAAATTTTTTAAGGAAAGTGCCCGAGATATTATCAGCGCCTACTGCACAATCACTTTTGAGGTTGGATATCAGTAGCTCCACTTCGGTTTCGTCTGTACCGAGCATTACAAAATAATTATGGTGTGTACGCTGAGTAGCTTGTTAATTCTCTGTGGTGGAAACCACTATATTTTCGGCTAGAGAGCGCCCAATGTTAGCAAAATAAAAGTTTATGTCGTTAACAGAGCGCTCTGGCTCAGACGGTGAAAGAAGCTCGCTTGCCAATGTGTTTTGTGTCGTATTATACGTAATGGTTTTAATGGCTTGCCAGAGTTTTTTACTATTCTTCTGTGCACCGTTTATCAAACCTTTTTCAAAGTCACGTTTATGTGTTTTTAATAGCATTGTACAATAATTGCGATATCTTTTATATGTTAATAGCAGAATCTCGCTATCTGGTGTTTTTTTTAGTTTCAAATGTAAATGATCTCTGTTACGTAAGCATTTTAAAAGTCCTGGTGTCATCCAAGGCTTTTTTAGTCTCCGTCGATTAGGTATTATTTTTAACGATGAGTTAGTAGATATAGTTCTATTCAGAGTATTAATGAAATAGTTGGTGGCTTCATTTACGCAAGGAATATTATATAATAGAGTAAAGTCCATTTGACGAAGATCCAGCTCAATTTTATTATAATCGAGTGATTTAATAGTTTTATTTTTACATCGACAATCTTTATTAATGTTGTAGGAGTGAAGAAATAATAAAACCGTATCATGGTCGGTAAGCGAGGTGTTGGCAATGTAGCAAAACGCCTTTCTTTTAGTTTTTAGGATAAGATGATCAATGCAGGTGCGATTGTTACGTGTGGGTATGGAATGTGCAGGTAGCATCCCGTGGTAGGCCAACATAGTTAGGTAATCTATCGCGTTCAGGTCGTTATTGTTATGAGAGATATCAATGTTAATATCGCCTGTTAGGATAATGTTCGTGTAGGATGAGAAGGATTTTAATAACTCATTTAATGAATTAAGAAACGCAGTGGGATTTCTATTGGCAGGGGGGCGATAGATGGCAATAACAGCAATGTCTTTATTTAAAGTTAGGGTTAAACAGTTGGCATCCGATAAAAAGGGTTCTGCAACAGTAATTTGAGGAAAGTGGCGGTAGTATATTGTAACACCTTCATTTTGAGTGCGGTGGCGAATGGTGCTGACAGAAGTGTAGCCTGGAATTATCGGTATCAGCAAAGAGTTTAAAAGCCAACATTCAGTAAGAATAATTAAGTCCCATGATGTCTTACTTCGTTCAAGAAGAGCAGTTAAGCCGTCGAAATTTTTGTTAATACTTCTGATATTCTGACACAAAAGTGAGAAAGTATTTACGTGAGTTCTATTAATCAATTCACAGTCTTCTATCATACATGTCGACGACTCAGCTACCGAAAGATGGTCTAAGTCATTATGTATATAATTTACATTATCGAATTTACAAACAAAGTTTACATAACGTCATGTTTAAAACTTTCAATATAAACACTATGGCGGCTATGTGATGATCGCGAGTAGTTACGAATTTTAAGTAATGGCAGTATGTAATATATGGGCACAGATTGATTGGAATATATTTCACTTTGCTTAGATATATTGTACTAATGTCGTTGGACGCTTCTTTAGACATGTTTATTTGTATAGGAGTGGTGATTGTATATGTATATTTGTGTGTGTGGAGTATAATCATGTGAATCACAAGTAGAATAAAGTAATAGATTATAAAATAATAATGAGGGCAGAAACTATAGTAAAAACTTAGGTATAACAAATCTTAAAGATATTCTAGTCATATGACAACTTTTAAAAATGTAGATAAGTCTTTCTCAGAGTTAACACAAAATGGGATCGAACCTGCAGTTTTCTTGACGTAGATTTTTCCGTAGTTCGTCCAGCAGCTATCACACTTATCCTCTTTTTGGAGTTTACGCGCTAAATAATATATATGCTTGCTGTAAGAAGTAAGGGACTCTGTAATGTATATCGGAGTCGCCGGGCCAGGTAACTGTAACGTAGCTGTAGATATCTTGGAATTCCCATTTTGTTTATTATAGAGCCGTACACTTTTTAAAACTTGATCTCTCATCGTGGAAGAATGGAATTCAGCAACTACAGAACCAGGACGAGAGGAATCTTTCTTTGGCTTCATTCTGTATACGTTTCTAAGGTCCACAGTCTTTATTGGTAGATCGATAGCTGTACCGACTGAGATCAACTTCTCGGTTAGTGTTTCTTTGTTTTCAGGGAAAATAGTGGGGAGATTGTTTATCTCGATCATGGCGGACCGGGAGTTTCGTTCCATATATTCAATTTTGGATTCCAAAGAAATAATTTGTTGTTTGAGCGAAAAGTTTTCACGGTCCGTAGAGTCCAAACGCTCCAATAGTTCGTCGTACCTTTGCGAAAAAAAAAAACGTGATAGATTCTTGTATTTTTGAGTTCTGTTGTAATATATCCATCATTGTAGTATTTATATTATCTAATTTCCGATCTTGTTTGCCTTCAAAGTCTGAGAATAGTTTAGAAATTTCAGACAAAAGTGATGAGTTACTCGAAATATTTTGCTCGTATGACTCCTCGTCCAGTCTACGCCGCGTTCTACGACCGACGTTAACAAAGATATCTTTTATGCCGACTTCTAGTGATTGAGAATTCAGTGTCGGATCAGAGAGCGCTGAATGCAAATTTGTAGGGGCGGGTAAATTCTTCTTAGACGGAGGCGATCTTTGTAATGACATTTTGCCTTAAGCAAGTGTAATGTTATCGAAGATCTTTCAAGACTTTCTCAGACTGTTGTACAATATACTACTTATTTATAATATTATGTAAGTTATAACAATTATATCCAATCTGTTAGAGACTTGTTGTCATGTGGCTAAAAACGTCCAGAAAAACCACAAAAATAATTCCTATGAACTTGGGTTCGAACCGATAGGTACTTGTTGACTTGTATCCGTTCCTTAGCCGCTGCGCCACGGGCCTAGTTACGAATGCTGACGAAATAATGTTTCTAGTTCCTTGGTTTCGATTATTAAAGTACTTGTTTGTTCTGTTGTCCTGGTACTCTGCGCCGGCGTTGTAGTTAAGTTAAATAGGTTTGTCTCTCTCACCCGTGGGCGGCACTTCGCTGTAGCCTGTAGCGCAGATGGCGGGTGGTAGGTGGGGGGGGCTTCGAGCAGCGGCCGTAGAGGAAGCTCTTCGTTACTTATGCGCTCCTATTTTTTCACTTAGTATTTTTGAAATATTTAAATGTTCTTTTTATTATTTATTAAAACATCACAGATTGTTCACACGTTTACTCGTTGCCGAGGTCCGGGAGGAAAAGACACACAAAGGACATTCACTACCGCTGCGCCACGGAGACAGCATAGATGCATTAAAAGTACATTAAATCAATACAAAAGAAACTTTTGTTTATTGTTTGTCTGTTGTCAAAATGAGAAGAGATTAATATTTTTTGTCTTTCTAAAGTCTTACTAAATGTCAAATATAATCATTATCGTGATAATGTCGAAGTTATAGTATGTTTATATATATTTTTTCTAATAGATATTCTCATCTCTCATCTCATCTCATTTATTCAATAACAATATACAATTGTGTTTGAATGTGACATAAAAGTAACATACTATTCATTAAAAAAATAAAGAAGAATATACAAATTGGTCCATTAAAAATCACATTTAAAAACAATAACATTTAAGTATTAATCTAAATAAAAATAACAAATTACATAAGTCATGATAATGCAAAAATAAATTATTACACTGATATAAGCGCATTAAAACAATGATAAAAAAAAAATGTCAGTAGATAAAAAATATAATTATTACAATAATGTCAATCTATAGATAGTTCAATTAATTCTACTATAATACTTAAAAACAAGTCAATAAGGTTTAAATAAAATTAATTAAAAAGGCAAATTCAATTCGTATTTTAAGAAAACTACTTCATATTAATAAAATCCTCAATAGAATAAAAACAGTTTTCTAATAGGTAGTCCTTAAGCTTTCTTTTAAATATGTGCAGATTATATATTTCATTCTTAATATAGTCAGGCAGTCAAGCAGCGATAGCTCAGTGGGGAGACCAACAAACTGCAATGCAGAGGGTCTCGGGTTCGAACCCACGTCGCGCACCTCTGACTTTCGGAAGATATATGACTTTTCGAAATTATGTGCGTATTGATTGTTGTAGCAAAAGAAAATGAATCTATTGTTGTAGCAAAAGCCGACCCCAGTGACTTGGGAATAATAAAGGCTAGGGAGAAAATTCTTAATTTAGTCAGGTACGCAGTTGAATAACTTCACCGCTTGGTATTGCGTATATATTATATTTGTGCTTTATATGTTAGTTATTAATGAATTACAGCTTGCTTAATATACATATATACATATTGCAAAAAGAAAATTGTGCAGCAGTCATCTAAATTGAATTACAATATCATGTAGGTACAAAAATTATATTTGTTATTGCTGGTTCAATCATATTTTTGAATAAAATTGTTTTTAATGTGGTGGTAATGAGAATTTAACTAAAATCTTATTAATCTCGGTTTCAATAATTTCAAGAAAGTTATTCTTTCATTATACCTCGACATAGAACATTGACGAGTCGGAATGAGAGACCAAAAAGGAAGAATATATGTATATTCGCATACACATAATATTAGACTAAAAGCCAATTTAAATAGTGTTAATAGTATACAAAATGAAGACGTCATTTTGAGAAATACATTTAAATGTGCAAAAAAGACAATAAGTCTTGGAATGTCTGATTGTGGGTTAATGTATTTAAAATACAGGTTTTGCAAAGCGATAAAATTTACATCTGGTATTACTTTAGGTGACAGGCCTGCATTGACTTCATGTTTTATAAACGGTCAAATATTACCGGCCTTAAGACTGCGCCGAGTGTAAGGCGCGGTTGCACTGAATAACAAAGTTCGATATTTAAATCGGCGCGCTGCCAGTAAGATTGTATAGAGGATTTGAAGTGCTTTTTGATAAATATGTATCTTTATTGTCAACCAATAACTTAAATATTTGGGACGGACAAATTTTAATATAACTATATATGTTTCGTTTAAGCTGTAAAATAGGATAGATTTCTACTGTTATAATCTAAAAATCAAACTAACAAGAGCAAATTTACGTAATTTTGTAGGCGAAAGTAATAATTATTTTATGTTTTTTACACGAAGTAATTATAAACACATTCATTGTTATGGTAAATGTATATATTATATTTGTATTACACAAAAAGTGTTGATTTTATCAACTTAACTGTGACCACCTGTTTTGGCACATTTCGCTCGACGCAGTCTTTTAATAAACTCTGTATGATTGACTTATATCAAATGACTATAATAAAAACTAAGTGGAAAATTCAAGACATTCGCAAAAGCAATTCATAATTTGCTATGATTAGCTTAGAAGCTAAATTTTACGTCGCAGTTTTAAATAGAGTGTATTAATTCAAAATTTTATCACAGATCCAATGCGAATACGCAAGTTTTTGCGGTATTGAATTTTATTTTTAATTTGCTATAACTACATACCTGACAGACAAATTAAAAGATTTCCTTTTTTTTAATAAAGGTTTATTTACCGTGCCAATAAGAATGGGTAGAGTACTCCCCAAAATGGTAGCTCGCCTGCCTAAGACGTCAGAAGTGAACCGCGTCAACAAGCTGCCTGTCATGTAGCCCGTAGAACCAATAGCTGCCACCCACGATATCTCTTTCTAAAACAGTCAATTACATAGTATCTTATATTTATTACTAGCGACCCGCCCCAGCTTCGCACGGATAGTATAAAACCTTAACTATTTATACACCTAAACCTTCCTTATATATCACTCTATCTAATGGTGAAAACCACATGAAAATCCGTGAAGTAGTTTTTGAGTTTATCGGGTACGGACACGGCGAGGGACTTTGATTATATTATGTAGTGATTTTAAAAAAGACAGTTCCCGCACTAGTTGTAATTACCGTAACGCGGGTGATTTTATAAACATACAAACAACGTACACAAAGAATACCAAAACTCGGAACAACCATTTGTGAATCACAAATATGTTTCTCCCATGTGGGTATCGAACCCACTACAGTCGGCGCGCTGCAGTGGCGAGGCGACCACTAAAACCACTACGCCATCCGTGCATATGCACAAGCAATGATATTAACAGTCACTAAAAAGTTGTGTGCAGAGAAACATACATTGCACATATACAATGTATTTGTCTTATCACACAGTACGGCGTCTTTTCATAAAATGTTTGAAATGACTTGCTTTCTTTCCAAGCTGCGATAACCCTTAAACTGCCTTAATTAATCCCTAGTTTAATCTCAAAGACAAGGATCTATACCAGACACAACTCAGCTCTACTTTAATCATCAACAACAAGAATAGAATAGAATAGAATAGAATAGAATCTTTATTTGCTAGAAATGTAGGTATTACAAAAAGGTGTTACAGTAATTATAGCAGATCCATGTACATTTTACCTGTAAGGCATGCAAATTATTTTAAACATTACAAAAACCTACAACTAACATTTTTATATGTAAATGTAATTTGTTGCTAAATTTTTATTATTTATATTTTATCAGTTAGGAACGCATTTATAGAGTAATAACATTTGTCTATCAGAAAATTAGTTAACTTTTGTTTGAAAATTGGCATTGGCTCATTTTTAATGCATTTAGGTACTTTATTGTATACTACAGGTGCCATGCCAAAAACACAATTTTTTAATAATGTAGTCTTATAATCACCAGTGCTTAGTAAGCTTCGATATTGAGATCTCACAATTGCTGATCTTTTTCTAGTTTTTGATGAGAGAGGAAATAGGTGTTTGTTTGTTTTTACAAATACTGATAATTCTAAAATGTATAAACATGGAAGCGTTAATAATTTGTGAGACTTGAAAACAGGGATGCAGCTGTCAGTTACTTTTAATCCAAACATTGCTCGAAGGCATCGTTTTTGAGCTTTGAAAATGCTTTCTTTTTGACTACAATTACCCCAAAATATTAACCTTAAACAGAGATCACTAGTTCTCAAAGACAAGGATCTATACCAGACTCAACTCTACTTTAATCATATATCATACATAACAAGGCAATCATTTTTCTTTTAGTATCTCCATAATAGGAAAAATGGTCTTGCGTGCCTAAGTATTCTTATTGCATAGCACTCTAATATTTAGAGCACTTCAGAATGGAACATTATAAAGAACTCTCTGATATGCAGGTTTCCTTGTGATGACTTCTCTCTTTTCGGCCTAACTTTTCTTATACAAAAAAGAGGCCCGCGCCCATGATACAATTTGTACGCAGAGAATAACTGAATTCCGATCTCCTAACTCACCGTTGTCATATTGATGCCGGCCGAGTGGTCATGAAATTTAGGAATAACCGGCGTAGACCAATTGAGAGCAACGCCTGCTGTTAACGAAGACAATGCCACTGTAAAGAGAATTAAGTATTGATAATAACAACATATTATGTAGCCGCGGAACTATGAGATATTATAATTGTATTATTTTTATTTGTACCACCAGGAATATTTCCTGTACCCCGGGGAAGTTTACAAATATTCATACAACGGACACAAAATACCCAGACTTGGAACAACTATTTGTGGATCACACAATTTTTGTCCCGTGTGAGTATCGAACCCACAACACTCGACATAGTAGCAGTTGCGAGGTGACCACTTACACCACTACGCTTTGTGCAGCCGCATATCGTATTAATTATATACTATAGGTATGTTAGTTTAATACTGAACGTAGACTTATACAGAACACGGTATGTATATATATTATTGGCTAGGATTATTCAGATATTTAATTCTTTATCATCACGCGGGGACAACGACCTGGAAAATAAATACTGATTACTCGGATGACGTCTTCGTTTATGTGGTTACCTTACCGTTGTTAGAATCTGTTACAGGACATACATTTGTGTGATCCACGAATAGTTGCCGTAGTCTATGTATTATTTGTGTCCGTTGCTAGAATGTTTGTAAAGTCCTCCGTAAATTGGGATATTTATCTAGAGGTGGTATATACACGCATTATAAAAGAGAGAAAGTATCTCTATTCAACAGTAGATTGACAAATAACCTTGCCTACAGTACGGAAGTACTGTAAATATTTAAGAAGGCTCTGGGTATATATAAGCGCCAAAGCCTTCACTTCACTTTTTTAAACAGACATTCAAAGGGTTAAGCTGGTTGCTCTGTTATTTATTTTTGCAAGAAGTTATATCCCTTGCACGTGGGATAACGAGAGCATGTTAGTTAGTACATAGCACCGTCCCGTTCTCATGCGAGTTAGTGGTACGCACTCTGGTGTTGCAACAGCTGGTAGTTTACTACAAATGCTCACTGTAGCGATACACTCGAACACCTAAGTATTAAAGATAATCTCAAAAAGTAATACTCACCAGCTAACGTCACTAAATACTGTGTTCTTCGGCCTTTCTCCATTTTCTAAAGTATTCTACACTACACTTTTCTATAACTTATTTCACATGTGTACTATTAGTATTACTATTCACAATAATCTCAAAACGGCTAGTGGATATTTCTACAGGTCACCATGTATTACGCATGCAATGTTGGGCGTTGCTAGACAAAATAAAGGATGTTAACTGGTGTAAAGTAAGAGCTATAATGCGTCAAATATAATCATGTATTACATTATATATATCTAATTAGTAGAGAAGGCGCGTCACTCATTACACCTAACAATAAAAACAAAAAACAGGTTACATTTCTTTTATTGAAAATTATGTACATATATTTAATGATTACATATTTAAATAGTAGGTAATTAAAGTAAACAAGAAAAATTTAAATATATATATGTTTATCTGAATTGGTAATTATCTGCGCTGTTACATAAATAAAATCAATTAATAAAAAGAAATAATTTTAACTATAAAAATAGCTGTTTACATCACAAAGAGCACAATCTCAATAAATAACGATTATAATTTCATAAACAAATGTAGGTATCTAAATGTAAGTATTTCACAATGCATATATATAATGTAATAACAACCTCATTTATAAAAATATGAACTATATTCCAAATCAAAGTCGCCATGCAATGTTGGGCGTTGGGTGACAAAATAAAAGATGTTAACTGGTGTAAAGTCAGAGCTATAATGCATCCTGGGGGTGTCCATATCTTATGATCAGGGGCAAGCTTCACCCCTGGGCACCCCATTGTCCCAGAGTCTCCGGCCACAGTTGGTAAAGGAGGTGGTGGCCGCTCTGCTTCCCTCACGGGCGGAGCACACTCCTCCGCCGATGGTTCCGCCTTTCATGGCGTCCAGCGCGGACTTTGACGACGACGTGTTTCCCGAAGTGACCCAGGTTGAGTTGCGAGCGGCGGTGTCGAGAATTCGCTCGAAAAATACCGCCCCAGGGCGCGACGGCATTCCAGGTCTTGCATTGGCCCTGGCTTTGGCCTTGGGGGACCAAAAACCTCCTGCCGGAGGTTCTACGAGGGGGTCGTGCGGTCGATGGCCCTGTACGGGGCCCCAGTTTGGGTGGACAATCTGACGGCCCGTAACATTTCGGCGCTTCGTGCGCCACAGTGTGCCATGGCCGTCAGGTTGATAAGAGGGTACCGCACGATCTCGTTCGAGGCTGCGAGCCTCCTCGCTGGATCGATGCCATGGGACCTAGAAGCGGCGCTCCTGGCGTCGCTTTATCGTTGGCGCCAGGAGGCGCTAGCTCGGGGCGAAGGACCGGCTCTTCCCGCTCTCAAGGCGGCAAGGTCCGAGCTTCGCGAGGTCCTAGTGGCGAATTGGAAATAGCGACTTGTGCACCCCAGTGCCGGTCACGCCACAATCGTGGTTGTAAGTCCCGTTCTTGAGGAGTGGCTGAAGAGGCGGCATGGCGCCTTCACCTTCCGACTGACCCAAATATTGACTGGCCACGGTTGTTTTGGCCAAATGCTGTGTCGTATATGCTGGCAAGAGACGCCCGGTTGTCACCACTGCGGTGACTGCCGCGACGTTGTTGAGGACACGGCGCTGCACACTTTGGCGGTTTGCCCCGCCTGGGCATCGCAGCGCCGTGAGTTGATCGCGGCAGTAGGATCGGTTGCCCTCTCGCTCCCGGCTGTAGTTTAGTCTATGGTCCGGAGTGAGAGGTCATGGAACGCCGTCGCTTCCTTCTGCTAGGAAGTGATTTCCATCAAGGAGGCAGTGGAGCAGGAGAGGGAGCGCTTAAACCCTCTCCCCAACCGCAGAGCCGGGCGCCGGAGGGCGCGAGACGACCTCCAGCCATCCTGAGGTTTGACCTGGGGGTCCCAAAAGCCCACGCTTTTTGGGCCTGCCCGGCATCCGTTCAGCGCCAGGTCCGAGAGGCGGCGTACGTGTTTCCACACACGCCTCTGTGTCGATTCCGTCTCCCCTCTAGGGTGGGGACAGTAGCGATTACGTGAAAAGTGCCTATAGGTAGGTCTATCGTGCAGTGGCCTGCCGTTTCCTACGGCGGGCCGAAACCTCGGCGGGGTCGCGACCGTATGCGAAAGTGACTCGCGCGGACCCGTCGATAGTAGTTTTGTTGAGGAACACCGTGGTAGGTTTAGTCGGTATTCTGGGAGGTACATTATCTTTTCAACATCTTTCTTGTACCCTGGTGAGTCCGACATAACCCCTCCGCCCGCCCCCGCGAAGGGGCATGAGTCAATGCATTCCAAAACGAGAGTACAGAAAAGGAGATAGGGTATCTTTCATCCAGAAAAAGCACAATTTCCGAGGGATAGAAATTTGTTGATCTAACCTTTGTTAAAGCGAGCGAAGCTGCGGGCAAAATCTAGTGCTTAATAGATAACAGCACATATTGCGAAGGTCAGTACATATTTACAGTCAGACATTGATGTCAATTTGTAAGCATTTGCTGTTAATAAACCATAATAATAAATAAATAAATAAAAACAAGACTTAACATCGAGACAAATCAGCAAATGAAGAAATTGATAACTTTTCTTTAGAAAATAAAGATTTGAAAATGAAGCTCGAAAAGTACAAAAACACTATCGATCTTGACAAAAAATAGTATATATGCTGGTGATAGCATTACACCAACTACCAGGGAGCGAAAAAGAAAGAGCAATAAAATTTAATTTAGCACCTTTATGAAACAGAATAGCAAAGTTACACATTTGGAATATTCAATTGGTGATATTTATCAGGGAGTGAATGAGACTGTAATACCAATAAAAAAACAGAGAAATGAATTACTGCAACACAAAAAGATACCAAGTTAAGAAATCAAAACAAAAGCAGAAAACTAACAACAATAAGCACAAAATCGAAAAATATTTTTTTATCTATTGCAGAAGAAATATTTTATAATCAACTAGCTGTGCCTGCGACTTCGTTTGCGTGGTTGTTGAAAACTAAAACGTGTCGCTTAGATAAGAGTACAGACAATATCCGTGTTACCGTCAGGTAACAGGGATTTTGTCTGTACTCTTATCGCTATAGAAAACAAGAAGAGGGTAATGTAAGCCACGGACTAATAAAGAATTTGCGAATAAAGGACTTATAACTTTATTCAATGAGACACTTGATTATGTTTCACATATACTATGTTAGCGGTGGAATCACCCCGAACATATACAAAAAGGTTGTTTGGGTTGCTAACACGTGATAGAGCAATATAAAGTTGGCCATGTGATAGACCTCCTATCCCCGCAACGGATAATGTCTGACCTTGGGCTTGGTATTAACCAAGCCCAAGGCCAGACATTATCCGTTACGCTATGACTATTAAGTCATAGCGTAACAGAGGCTTACTGGGAATTGCACACGTTTGAAACAAAAAGGAAAATTATTGGAAATAATGGGAATCCTGGGAATGAAAACTACGTCACCGGTGCAGCAATCTGTTAAGATTTCGGCTTCGATGACATTTCGTTGGAGATTTGTTACTTTCAGCCGATTACCGTTGCATAGTTTTGGAGGACTTAAATTTCTGAGTAGAATTAGTACTCCGACTTTTAAATACATTTTGTGTGTTAGAAGACCTGGTGTATTTAGTCGAGATGTTTGTTGTTCTTCAAAATTGGTCAAAAAATGTTTTGGGTTTGGGCAAATTTGTGTACATGTTGTCCGCTGCTGTCGATTCGTTTGTATCGTGTCATGTACAGAAGATTCGAATTTATTTGAGACTGTCCGACTGACCGTTGTTTAAAATTTGTAAATAAATAGATTTCCGGTAATTTCTAAGGTGTTGGTTTTCACTTAACATTTTTGATTGAATTTATTTGATTTATTGGTAATTTTTCCCTTAAAAAAGCCTTCTAGAAAAAAAACATTTCACTCCGTAGCTGAAATGCGAAAAAGTTGAGACTAAGTAGGTCTCAGGAATCAGAAGAAGATCGTGAATCGCGGTTATTAGCTGACCAAGAGCACCACGCACTGTCATGTGAATCTGAAATTTTCACGGAAAGAGAGTCGCGCTTAAGTTCGCGAAGAACTCTTGCGCTCCCAAGAGAGCTTCGAGGTACGTGAAGCGTGTTTGTCCTCTGACCGAGAGCGTTAGGCCCTCTCACGCGAGTCCGAGTCTCTCTCATAGAGGGAACAACGATTATTAATAGCAATAGATAACTATGTACGCGCGAATAAACAATAATAAAAATAATAATATGTAATATGTTGTAGCCAACAGACCGGACAATGTGGTGGTGGACCGATTAGAGTGCCGTGCAATGATCATCGATATTACTATTCCATATGACGGGAATCGCGTGAAGGCTGAAAAAGATAAGCAAGTTAAAGTTAAATATCTGGATCTGGCGCACGAGATTGTCGACATGTGGGATGTGGATTCAGCGATCATTGTACCGATAGTCGTATTAGTCCATGGACTGATTGCCAAGAGTCTCGATCACCATCTGAAGAGGCTCGCGTTAGACGGTTGGATTAAGTCCCTGATGCAGAAGGCTGCATTGCTTGACACGGCACGCTTCGTGAGAAGGTTCCTCTCGCTGGAGCCCTAACCACCGGTAGCTTGGACCCAGTTCCCGATGCCCGTGGGTCTTCATAGTTTTTATATTTTAAACGTGTCTTTTTTTTAAATTATTTATTTAAAAATATAATTATTATTGAAAAATGAGATAATAATAATAATATTCTACCACATACACACAACACCATCTAGCCCAAGCTAAGCAGAACTTGTACTATGGGTACCAGACAATGAATAAACATACATATATACTTTTTTTGTTGTAAATACATACATATTATACATAGAAACAATGAAAGTTATTCATTTGAAATGGAAAGACTAGATGAAATGAGACGAGCAGAAACAGCAGAACAGCATCAGTCTCGCCTAGAAGTTCAACGATCTCGATACCATCTAAACAGAGGTACAAATAGCGACACTGATGAGATTATAGAATATTATAATACAAATATTGTTCAATCTTGGAACAATAGGCAAAAATCAGGATTTACAAATTCGTTTAGAATTCACCTTCGTGGGTGATGTGACGGAAATTTTAAATTTTTGTGATGCTCTGCAATCGAGGAAAGAGACAAATGGAATGTGCTGCTCAAGTGGAAAATTGCTTTTTCGCGATCCCCCACATTTTATAAAAACTCTTCTACATGGCGATCATCTGGGGATCGAGACATTTTTAGTTAATGTCCGTTTATATAACAGTGCTTTCCAGTACTTGCAACACCATCTTATGACTAAAATCCTTTGGGGCAAAACAAGTAACGGAGGGACCATGCATGCCAACCTTCAAAGTGCAAGGTCAGGTTTACCATCTTATAGGATCTTTACTGCCAGAAAATGAGCCCAAATGTCTCCAAATTTATTTTGTGTCTGATTACATGGTACAGCTTAATGTTAGAATTCGCCATTTTTCCCAAATTAAACGCTGACCTTATAATTTATCTGAACTACAAAAGTTGCTGCATCACGTAAATCAGTACGTGCGTAAGTTCAAAGCTGCGTTGGAGTCAATTCCGCAAGGCAGCAATGATTTCAAAATAACTATAAGTGCAGATAGACGTCCTGTGGGTGAACACTGTGGAAGACACAATGCATCCGTCGCAGATGAAGTTGAAGTTGTTTTAGTCGACCAGGTATGTGAGAGGCGTGTCATTATGTTGTGCACTCACGACGCCGCGACGATTGCCTGCAATGCATTTACGAATCCCACCGAGCTTACGACGCCCTGCAATATCCATTAATTTATTGTCATGGTAAAGATGGGTACAATTTTAGACTGTACCAAGTGAACCCTACTACGAATCGGCACAACAATAGTATGCCTATTTTTTACAAAACCGTTTCGTATATTTGCAACGATTCCGAGGTTTGTTCAGCCAATTTATTGTGGATATGTATGCAAAAATAGAAACTGAACGTTTGGTGTACATTCGCACTAACCAGCGACGTTTAGGCGCTGAAGAATACGTGCACTTGCGGGACGCTATGCAATCAGATAATAATGGCAAAACTTGGGACGGTTAATCATTTTGCAATCCAGTGTTTCAAGCTATCCGTGGTATATGCACGAAAGAATGCAAGATGCCTTTTGTTACGTCCGTAAATACGGCTGGCTGGGCCTTTTTATAACGTTTACAACAAATACAAAGTGGTCTGAGATTTGTCAGGCACTTCTCACAGGACAGGCGTCATACGATAGACATGACATCATTGCTAGAGCTTTTCATTTGAAACTTAAAGTTATGATTAATCTTCTTACAAAGGAGAAAGTCTTCGGTTCAACTCTTTGTTTTATGTTTAGCGTCAAGTGGCAAAAGCGTATTGTCAATACCTGTGTCAGCCGGAAGGTAAGAGCGTCATGCCACCTCTCCAGCCATTCTTCAAAGACGGGACTTATTGCCACGATCGTGGCGTACCCAAACATAACTTAAAACTTAACCTACTTTTACACGGGCGTAGCCGCGGGCAAAAGCTAGTAAAGAATAAAAGTACTTTGAAATTCCTTTTTCGTCAATGTGTACCGATCTTTATCCGTCTCTTCTATGATGCGCATAATTGAATCTGTCGCAGAACAAACGTAGTCGGATCAATGTTTTAAAAATGTACTCAGCTCACGTCTTTATTTAAACGAATTGGCATTCTCGAGTTAATAAGTAGGTTATCAATTCTATTCAAAGGTCTAAATACATTTTGGTTCATATTAAATCAATAATTGTCTATTCAGGTACGAGATTGAAGTGATTAGGTATTACAGGTATTTATTAGTATACTAGCTTTTGCCCGCGGCTTCACTCGCATAAAAGTAGGTTAGGTTAGGTTATGTTAGTAACAGTACGTGTTTTTTAAATTAAATGTAGCCTATGTTACACAGTGAAAATATAGATTACTAAGGGTGGACCAGAAGAACTAGAAAAAGTAGCTGGTTTGGACTGGACTCGAAAGGTAGAAATCCGGTTGATTTCTCAATCAAGGCCAATGTCTAGCAGTGGATTGTACTAAGCTGATTGCATTAGGTATCCTAACTAATATTATAAATGCGAATATAAGTTGTTTGCTTGTTATTCTTTAACTACTCAATTAATCATCATGAAATTTCGCTAACACGTTGTCAGGGAAACAGAAAAGGAGATAGGATACCTTTCATCCAGAAAAAAGTTCTGTTACTAACCTAACCTACATATAAGCGAGCAAAGCCGCGAAGAAAATCTAGTATTTACATAATAAATAAAGTACGCACACAAATTAAGAGTATTGTGAGGAGTATTCTAGAAAACTGAATTATCAGAACTTTTCTTATTAAACTGCCTTGTAAAATAATTAAGATCCTGCGAAAGAAAGTAGTAGTGAAATTTTAGACCGAAGAATTCTATTCTTAGACAACATGAAGAGGAGAATTACCATATCCCGGTTTTTTCTTTATAGAAAAACTCATCCAAATATGGAGATGGGACATCGTGTGGTCTAAGAGCAGTGGCCTAGTGGCCTCCACATCGTCCTCATAGCAGGCGAGGCGATGTTGAGGTCTCTACTTTGACGGCCTGAGAAGGTGCTTATTTTCAGTGTTAATGTACTTGTGACGCAACATGGTGCGTTCACCTGATCTGGCACCCCTTGATTATTTTCTGTTGGGGACAATGAAGCAGAGAATTTATAACTCTCCATCAATAGTGAGACAGGAGCAGCGGTAGCTCAGTGGGGAAACAAACAGACTGCAATGCAGAGGGTCTCGGGTTCGAACCCACGTCACGCACCTCTGACTATAGGAAGTTATATGACTTTTCGAAATTATGTGCGTATTGACTGATAACTATCGCCTGCTCCGTGCCTCGGAGAGTACGTTAAGTCGTCGGTCCCGGCTGCCTTGAACATCTATGGCAGTCGTTATTGGGGAAGTCGATACAAAAGATCCCACTGGGTCGAAGTGTCGCCGGTCTTTACTGACTGGCCACCATACAAGATACGTTAAGATAAGTTAATAGTGAGGCAGAACTGCAGGAGAAGATTTTAAACTGCGCCAGTGCCATAAAGGAAGATCCAATAATGATAAGACAAGCAACGCAACAGATTTTGCTGCGAAGTACTATGTGTTTACAACTACGTGGTAGTCATTTTGAAAACATGCCTTTTAGTTTTATTGTACGTTGATGGAACTAAATAAACGTGCTGATTTCTACTTGGTATTTTTCATTTATAGGCTTAGTGGCACTTGCAGCCCAAGTGTATGTTTAGTAATTTATGGCAAAGGATTAGACAAGACCTAATTTTTTACCTGAGATGGATAATGCAATTTTCGAAAAAAGATGCACGTGGTGGCGGCTTTGTCTTTGTTTAGCCCTTCATAAAAACTGTTTTGTTTAGGATACAGGTGTGGTTTTTATGTTGTTATAAAGCTTATTAGATACAAATTAATGTCAATTAATAAAAACTTGGGGTAATCGTGAGGTTTTTTTTATTATTTTTCCTAGCGATAAAATTATGTCTAGTATCACTCATTTTCATATGTGCACTTTATGAAAACTCACACTGTATTTATCTACTGAGTAGGGAAGGCGCGTCACACACTATGATTTATATCTCAAGTGATGCTGACTTATATATTATATAACTAAATCACATTCACATATAAAAGTAAATTGTGCGTTAAATATCTACATATTTTAACAATGACGTGATAAGTATAATATTAAAAGTATTATCTTATAGAAGCTAAGGCACACTGTTTTATCTTGTATATACATAATTATATAGTAGATATTTTATATCTACAGGCTTTTCAGTCCTAAATCCCAACTATTATAAATGCGAATGTGAGTTTCACTATTTATTACACTTTTATGCCTTAACTACTCAACCGATTATTATGAATTTTTCTTACATTAAATAAAACTACTTAATACGCGCTAATTATATGATATAAACTTAAAACAAAGTATTCTTCTCACAATACTTCATAATTTCTAATATTAATATCTTCCATTCATCCGCAAAAATATTAACTTCTGGGTTTAAGCCCAAGAGCGTTACATCCAGAAAAAGCATAATTTCCGAGGGATAGAAATTTATTGATTTAACCTTTAGTAAAGCGAGCAAAGCCGCGGGCAAAATCTAGTACTTAATAGATTACAGCATATATTGCGAAGGTCAGTTCATATTCACAGTCAGACATTGATGTCAATTTGTAAGCATTTGCTGTTGATAAACCATAATAATAAATAAATAAATAAATACAAGACTTAACGTCGAGACAAATCAGCAAATGAAGAAATTGATAATTTGTCTTGAGAAAATAAAGATTTGAAAATGAAGCTTGAAAAGAACAAAACCACGATCATCTTTACAAAAAAATCGGGTATTCTGGTGAAAGCATGACACCGACTACAAGGAAGGGTGAAAGAAAAAGTGATAGGATAAATTCGACCGATGGTGAAATTGAATTCAGCGCCTATAAGAAACAGAATATAACAAAACAAAAGCAGAAAACTGACTATATTAAGCCTATATTAAATATATATTCACACTCACACACACGCACACGCACACACACACTTAAATATACACATACATAACTCACGTAACACATTCATACCAATCATCAAACCCCACACATTTTCATCACATACAACAGTACCTCCCTTTTTTATTTCCAAAATGTTTCTGTTAATATCTTCACCTTGTTCGCACGTTATTTTGTAAGAAGTTTAATTTTGTTAGTTTTTGATATTTTATTTGTTTTCAACCCAATGTCTTCATGCTCTAGATGTTAAGTGACTAATGTATAGCGATACAAACCTCGAGCTTAGTGCGGAAGCCACTGCCAATTATAAAAATGTGTAATGTAGTAATTAGATAAATAAATAAATAAAAAATAAAATGTTATCTACTGCAGAAGAACTATTTTATAATCAACTAGCTGTGCCTGCGACTTCTTTCGCATGGTTGTCGAAAACTAAAACGCGTCGCTTAGATAAGAGTACAGACAATATCCATGTTACCTGACCGCTATAGAAAATAAGAAACTAATAAAGAATTTGCGAATAAAGGACTTATAACTTTAATCAATGAGACACTTTTTTATGTTATTGCTTTTCTATATACTATGTTAGCAGTGGAATCACCCGGAGCATATACTCGTACTAAAAGGTTTTTTGGGTTGCTAACACGTGATAGAGTAACATAAAGTTGGCCATGTGAAAAGTAATCAAAAGTGAGGTCTATCCCCGCAACGGATAATGTCTGGCCTTGAGCTTTGTTAATAGTTATAGCGTAACAGAGGCTTACTGGGAATTACACACGTTTGAAACAAAAAGGAAAATTGTTAGGAATAATGGGGATCCTGGGAATGAAAACTACGTCACCGGTGCCGCAACCTGCTAAGATTTTGGCTTCGATGACATTTCGTTGGAGATTTGTTACTTTTAGCCGAGTACCGTTGCATAGTATTGGAGGACTTACATTTCTTAGTACAATGATTCGTACTCCGACTTTTAAATAAATTTTGTGTACTGGAAGACCTGGTGTATTTAAGGAATCTAAAAACTCCAACGGATAGTGGGTGGCATCTTCTTCTTCCATAAACGTGTTAATAGATATATATTCCCTACTTTTCCTAGAAATATGTGTCAATATTTGAGAATTGATAGTTGCTACTTGGTCGTTTCGAGGGGCCTAAATAGGGAGGAATAAATAGGGAGTATTTGCCAAAAGTCACCACAGAAAAGCACCGTAACACCTACCATCGGGCAGTCATTTTGCCTTATGTCTCTCAAAATTCTATCTACAGCATCCACAGCTTTGCAGTTTGCCATCGTACACTTGTCCCAAATGATAAGGAAGCAATCGTATAAAACCCTTGCTTTATCACTATTGAGAGATACGTTGCAAACGGAGCTTTTTATACGCTCCAAGTCGATGGATATTTTAAACGTTGTATGTGCGGTTTGTCCTCCAGGCAATAATGTGAACAGCCGTTTTGCAGTGTTTCTGCTAACTCCTCAGGATCGTAGTTTATGCATATTCTAACTGTCGGTGTTGGCAAGCCGTATTGAGTGAGCAGATTTCCTCCTATACTTGTAACTATATCCTGTATAGCCAACAGGGACCTATTATCATATTATGACAATTTTCACGCACTTGGTTAGAAATTTCACCATCTCAGTTTTGTTCTCTCAAAGCAACTTCGGAAAACGCATCTTGATATTTTTGCCACAACTACCCAGCGTCCGGTGTTCACAAAATGTAAATAAAATGACAAACAAATGACACAAACGATGTGGACTATCGCTGATGCATGCCTTAGCTAAAGCAGCATCCCAATACTGATTGCCATCTAATAAATGTCGTGCGTGGCAAGAAGCCTGATATGTGGGATATTCTATAGTGTTTACTTTGCGGAGCTCAGCAAAAGAAATAGGCTCTCGCATTGTGTAAAGAAAAAGGCGTAAATGCTGCATTATTTGGGTGCACAGTGTACACTCATCCAATCACATGTTCCTTAAAAATGCCGGGCTCTCATTCCTCAGCAGTTCCACGCCTTTAAAATATCCTAATCCTAAAAATCTTGCTTTTTATTGTAAGTATAATAATGTGGCACTTCATTATACAACAGAGACTTCACGAAATTATCTCTTAAGGCGAAATTTTATTTTAAAGCTATTGCCGTTTGATCAAAAATTATTATTTAATTTGAAAAATCTTATTCAAAAAGTGACGTTATTTGACAGATGAAAAAATATCTATCATTTATGATTGCATAGGGCTGCGTCTTAAAATTTTTAGTAATCAATTAATTAATCGAAATTTACTATGTGCTATGCAGAAAGATAATTAAAATTAATTTGCAATTAAATATACGGTATTTAGAGGAATTTAAAATTTAAATTAATCTGTTTATTACTGCCATTAAATTCAAGCAAAAGTAAGTACTTGCGTGCTACAGGCACATTCACTGTTGCTGATACCATGTATAGAAAGAGAGGTTCTAAAGCTTAGTTTATCATTTTGAAAAAGTTTGTCTATACTGCGGGCTCGAATCACACACGGGACAAACAGTGCGAGAGATAAATAGAAAAAAAAGATATGCGGCTGGCCACTGCAACTCAAGGTGATAAGCAGCTGCAAAACAAAATTAAATAAAGAAATTCATATATATATTTCGACCATTCTAAATTAAATAAATTATCCTAACCGTCAAGAAAACTGCAATTTTGTTAACTGCTCTATTACTTTTGTGTGCTTTTGGTGACGACTTGGCTTACTTACGGAATATCAATTACATACTAAATTGGACTGTGCTTCTTCTTGAAGCAACAACATTTGGCTACAAGAATTGGACAAATAACAATGATAATTGGCTACAATAATAATAATAAATAATTTCATTAGCTCACTACAATAACCTTTAACGTTCATAAGTGTTATTTTGTGGCCTAAATGAGTACATAATTTTTTACCTTCGCAACTTTAATTGTAAGAGGTAAATAACTTTGATCAATAATAATTACTAACTATTCCTTAGGTTATTCCTTTTAACAATCAAAAATTATATACCATGCAAATATTTTTTACTGTAGTATATTCTGTTTGATCAACTGCATAATCGAATGATGGGTACAATTATAGCGCGATAAGATAAATTTGTAGCAGTGTCTTTATAATTTTTAACTCTTTAGCCACATTAAATCTAATGATTCAAATAGGTAATTGATTTACACTTGACGCTACAATTAGACATTACTATAATATCTATGGTCATGTCAATGAACCGTTTGTACACCTTTTTATCTTATAGTATTGGAATAGACTAAAATTTAATGTATTTCTAATGCATATTTTACATAAATATTAGGATTCGCCACTCCTTCTCTATATAAACTTTAACTGTGCCAAATTTCATACTCGTCTGTCCGCGCAATTTTCGTAAAAACGGATGCAATGTTTTTGCTTCACATACATATAGATATTATATGGACTGGACGCTATTATATATTTCAACATTAACATGTACTTGAAATGCTTTTAGTAAAACTGGAAAATACTGTACCATCCATCTATTGTCTAAAATAATTTCTTGTCCACGGAATCTGATAGTAGCCGTGAAACCACCTTGTGAGGATGATCTTCGCTGGTACAGCGAATACCCATTTTCCCCCGCCATAGTTTGTTCTTTATGTGCTCTAGGGTCTTTTTTGAACATTGACCATCTTTCATGTACGGTGATTCCTATTTAAAACGCCACATGGCTCGTGAACCATGTGTTTTAATGATGTCATGAAAAATCGGATCTGCACTGTGGTCTGGAAATTTAGCACTAATGACACTGTCTATAGCGTCGGGACGATTTTTTTCTTCCAGCCACAGAAGAATGTGCGCGTGGCGTAAATCACGCTTTTGCCACTCGACGCTTTATATAAAACAAAGAGTTGAACCGAAAACTTTCTCCTTTGTAAGAAGATTAATCATAACTTTAAGTTTCAAATGGATAACCCTAGTAATAACACTATGCCTATCGTAAGCCGCCTGACCTGTAAGAAGTGCCTGACAAATCTCAGTCCACTTTAGATTTGTTGTGAACGTTATAAAAAGGTCCGGCCGGCCGCATTTACGGACGTAACAAAAGTCATCTTGCGTTCTTTCGTGCATATACCGCGGACCGCCTACAACACTGGACTGCAAAATGACTAACAGCCCCAAGTTTCGTCGAAAACTTGGGGCAAGTTTTCGACGTTATTATCTGATTGCATGGCGTCCCACAAGTGCACGTATTTATTCTTATTCTTCTTTTTGGATTGAATGTCTTTAATTAACGGTTACAATAACCATCATGCAAAATTAAATGATTATTTATCAATGAAAGTACGTTAATAATTTCTTTTTTTTTGGTGTTTGACTTCCGATTCCTAACGTCAGAAATGAGATAAAGATTCCTTTGCTCACAAGTAATAGAACTTGGTTCCGGCGTTTACAAAAAATGTTTATCACATCGTTCTCTTTTAAGGTTAGATCTACCTACGTGAGGCTGTCACGTAATAGGCACAATTGTGGTAGAAGATCGCGTTTCATGTTTCAAGATCGCGAGCGTCCCGCGATTTGCAAAGCTATTCGAGTATGAGGGGTCTTTGAAATTAAACTACTATATACGGATTTTATCACGTTGTTTATTTATCACTGTATTATAAAATGAAGGGTCTTTTTTTGGCTATCGTCCGTCAATCGTTTGAGACTATTGTCCCACGGTTGAAAGTGTTGGGCGACCGTTTACAGGTAATAGTGACACCAGATGCTATGAGCACCGAAGTATCGAGTGCGGCTACTGAGAAGGTGGTAAGAGCGATAGACTATTAAGCTCTGTAAATAATCATCATCTTTTTTTTTATTCAAGCGAGCTTTGTTTAATCCAGTGGTTCGAAGAGAAGATAGAGGATGGCTGAACGGTATTACGTGAATTGAGCAGACCAAGATTAACGTGTCAATGACAACGGACAGCCGCCACGTGTTCATCGGAAGCATGATCTGGTTTTGAATCTGTGTGGTATGTGGTACCGTGCATGGGCGATATCTCGGACATCCTGGGGCCAAACAGGCTAAGGTTGAGGGTAAAAGGCAGGATCTTGTCGTTGAACTTGACCAGACCTTGGACCGCATCTCTGAATGGGGTGCCAAGAACTTGGTCCACTTCAACGCCACGAAGACCCAGGCACGCGCGTTCTCAACAAAAACGTCTCCGTTCCTTCCCTTCCCTTCTCTGAAGAACACTCCATTGGTGATACGTGACAGCCTCTCCATCGTAGGTATGGATCTTTGCCGCTCCCTTAATCCCACAACCTACATCGAGAGCGTCATGAAGCAAGCTTCGCGAAAACTCGGAGTTCTGAATAGGGTGAGGTGGTTCTTCGCGCCTGGGCAGCTGTGCCTATTGTATAAGGCATAAGTGCACCCTTGCGTGGAGTACTGTTCTCGTCTTTGGGATGGCTCCGCGCAGTACTTGCTAGACGGTCTCGACATGTTACAGCGGCGGGCTGTCCTTATCATCGGAAATCCAGAGGTCACGAGTTCACTGGAACCTCTGCAACTCCGTAGGGACATTGACTCATTGGCATGATTCTACAGAATATACCACGGTGAGTGCTCTGAAGAGTTATTCCACCTTATCCCGCCCTCCCCTTTCCTATCCAGAACAACGCGTGCTGGGCTCAGATGTCATTCTTACACGGTGGAGTCGACTAGAGTGCGTACCAACAAGTTTGGGTCCTCATACCTCTGCCGAACGATCAGGGCATGAAATTCTCTGCCAAGGCACTTGTTTCCTTCTTCCTTCAATCCTGGGTCCTTTAAGCGGGGCGTGAAAAAGCACCTTCTCAGGCCGTCAAAGTAGACATCTCAACATCGCCTCGGCTGCTATGAGGACGATGTGGAGACCACTGCTCTTAGACCACACGACTGCTTACCGTCAGGCGGAGTGTGGTCATTTTGACGAGCAAAATAAAAAAAATAAAAAAAGTTATTTATTATTTTTAGATTAATTATCTTACTTTCAATTATTTTTCACGAATCATTTTTTATTTTCAGTGTAATATTTAAACAATAGTTCTCAGTTTTAATTTTTAGGTTATTACCTATTACTGTTTTTTGTTTTTATTGTATTATTTTCGTTTAGAGTTTATTTACTTTTTTCGGCATGCCTCACAAACGTAATTCTAACTCATCGTGCGAGCTCATCGCGGGCACAGGCAGCAGAAATTGCTCGATCCCAAGAATCATCCGTTCATGCTGAATTAAGGAGGCAGCGACAAGCTGCTTTAAGAGCTGATAAGACACTTTCTCAAAGCCATGAACATCTTGAGGACTAAGCCATCCGCAACGCCAAACACAATAACTGTGGTTGGAGGAACAAGCCGAACGCTAGAGAGTCTTGAGAGCTAATGAAACGCTTCGTCAAACGCAGATTCTTTTAAATGTACAAGCTGAACGCCAAGCAGCTTTAATAGCATCTGAGATGTCTCATCAAACGCAATACCGTTTAAATAAACAAATTCAACCCTAGAGAGCTTTAATAGCTACGAGACGCCCCTTCAAATGCAGTTCCATTTAGAAGAACAAGCCCAGCGGCAGGCAGCTATTAGTGGCAGAAACTCCAGAACAGTCGCAGGTGAGAAGAATCGTTCATGCAGAAATGCATGCAATGCAGTAGATGTAGATACTTCTATACTAATAAAGAGAAAATATTTGATTTTTTTTATAAGGATTTTAACTCAATATTACTCAACCGCTTTAAAAATTCTTTCTCCATTAGAAAGCTATGTCTATTATCATCGAGTACCATTGGTTATGTATTATTTAAAAAGAAGTACCTACGCCTTTTTTTTTTTACTTGTTGAATGTATTGACTCATACACCTCCGCAGGGGAGGGCGGAGGGGTTATGTCGGTCTCACCGGGGTAAAAGAGAAAGATGGTAATGATGATAATAATGGACCTCCCGGAACACTGACTAACCGGAACTGGACTGACCGGAACCTACCATGGTGCTCCATGACAAAACTGCAATCGGCGGGGCTGCGCGAATCACATTCACATGCGGTCGCGACCCCGCCGAGTTTTCAGCCTGCCGTATGAACTTTGGTCACCACTAGATTTAAGCCCTACTGTCCCCCCTTGTGGGAGGACGCACACACGACACAGAGGCGCGCGTGAGAACACGCACGCCGCGCCTCTCGGAGCTGGTGCTGATCGGATGGAGGGCGTCATTTCGCGGCCTGTTTACGTGTTTTAAATAAAATATAGGCTATGTTACACAGTGATAATATAGATTTCTAAATTTGAGAGAATTTTTAAAATCATTTCTGTAGTTTTTTAATTAATTCTTTACAAATAAACAAACATTCAAGCAAAATATCAAATCTTTACTCTTTATCCTCTTTATAATATTAGTATAGATAATGGTATCAACACTAATATTATCTAGTATTCTAGACCAAAAGAAAAGGTAGCTGGTTTGGACTGGACACGAAAGGTAGAAATCCGGTTGTTGTGGATTGAGAAAGGTCAATATCTAGCAATAGATTGCATTAAGCTGATTGCATTAGGTATCCTAACTAATATTTACAATATTAGTTAGGATACCTAATGCGAATGTGAGTTTGTTTGTTTATTACGCTTTCACGCCTTAACTACTCTTCCGATCATCATGAAATTTCTCAAACTTGTTGTCAGGATGAATTTCATCCAGAAAAAGTTGTACTGTTACTAACCTAACCTACATTTACGCGAGCAAAGCTGCGCCCAGAATCTAGTATTTACATAAAAATAAAATACGTACACAAATTAAAGACTGTGAGGAATAATCTAGAAAACTAAATTGTCAGAACTTTACTTATTAAACTTAAGGCCTTGTAAATGATTAGCTTGCGAAAGCAAGTAGTAGTGAATTCATTCCGAATAATTCTATTCTTAGACAATATGAAAATTTTATTATATATTTCTCTTCTTACTAATGTCATCTTTAATATCTACATGGCAACTTTATTTTAAATATGTTTTGTTTTAATCATTCACCGGCTTATACAGTGCGAGTTTTCATAAAAATGAGTGAAACTAGACATCATTTTATCGCTAGGAAAAATAATAAAAAAATATAAAAAATAATATTCTTCGATTTATAGCTATTAATATTTTTTCTTTAGTAGTTATGGACCTTGTACCAAGAAAACCTTGTAACTTTTGAACCAGGTATGTAATCGTGTTGAAATAAAAACAGTAATAATACGCAATGTTTAGACAATAACGACGGTATACTATTCATATCCAAAAAAATACCGGTGGCATAAAAATAAGGAGTATTTTAGACCAAAACTGAGTTTCGTACAATTTTTTTTAAACATTGTTAAAACACTCAAGAAAACTTCTGCATTGCCCCTAGTTTTTATTAATTGACGTTAATTTGTATCTAATAAGCTTTAAAACAACATAAAAACCACACCTGTATCCCAAACAAAACAGTTTTTATGAAGGGCTAAACAAAGAACTCACCGCCACCACGTGCATCTTTGTTTGAAAATTGCATTATCTATCTCAGGTAGTTTGGGGTGGGATTGAGGTGCAGGGTAAGGGATAAATTGCGGGCCAGGTCTACAGAAAGAATCAGATGATCTTCTATTACTTTTGGAAGATCAAGTTCGTTCACAAAAATATGTGTGATCCACAAATAATTGTTCTGAGTCTGTCCCTCGCGACAAAAACCTCTGGGCGGGTGTTGTCTTTAAAAAGCTTGTCTTACTTTAATGTCAAATAAAAAAGAAATTTACACTTTCATTTGGACAGTAATTATATATTTTAAGGTATGATCTTTACTTTAAATTGGGTTATCACCAATGGTCGGAGTAGGTGGAGCTATTTTTTGTACTTGGGATACGTAATCCTAATATGGACAATCCCGGAATCCCGGGATTTGAAATATATATTATTAAATAAGTTAGAAATTACTTTGTTAAAAGCTATTTATGTCTTAAGTAATTATGAACGAACACATATCCCTCTCCACCCCTCCGATGGGTAAATATAAAGCGGACACGTTTCAGTATAACGATATTAAAAACTTGATTTCTTTAATATTTTATTTTAATTTTCTGTTACAATTTTATATAGATAAGTATCAATAGCCGTTACAAACTTATTCTAATATTCTACAAGATCATGTTACCTTACAAATTGTTTGTTCCTTCGATATTTAAGATATGTTAAAAAGGAAAATACTATTTGTAAAAATTACAATTAAATTGGTACTAAGACGCATGAATAAATAAAATTTCCTTCAGATCTGTCTTTCAGTCAAGCCGCAGACTAAAAATATTTCAATATGGATATATATTTTAATATATTCCAACGTGTATTTCAATAAAAATAGAATAGAAAAACGTTTGTTCGGACGGCACACAAGAAACATAGCTAATAGACTGGGATATACTGGCGACAAGAACAAATGAACAAACAAGGTTGATGTCTATCGACCTAGTTTGTTCATTGTAGACGTTCTTTTCGTTAAACAAGCCAAGGTCAAAATAATTCACCTCACAAAACACAACAGAAAGCAAACAAGCGCACTCTATGAACCGAAGTAATGGGGTGAGTTAACATGTTGTGGAGGAACAGTGTGTGATGTCCCTCCAACACAAAGGGAGGATCTTTCGACCAGGCTGGTTGATCATGCTTGGCGGGCCGTGGCTCGGCGGTTAATTTCGGGAGCTTGTATATATACTGAGTCTCTATGTAAATGTTACTTGTGCGATTCAGAATTGTATGACGGCATGTTAAGCGCTATTGTATCGCCACCTGTTAAATGTAGGCGGAACTTCTTCGTCTGTGCGGAGTCGCCACGGTATTCCTCCCCAAGACCGAAGGTCAATCAACTTGATAAGACAGCTGTTGATGCTGCTGAAGAGCGTTGCCAGTGCCAGTGAAAGATGCCGCTAGTTCCAGTGAGTGGGAACTGTATGCCACGAGACCTCAGTGAGTCGGAACTATATACCGCTAGACCTCAGTGAGTCGGGTCGAAGTGCGGTGAGCGGTGCGTGTGCCTCAGTGAGTCGGGGTTGTTGCGTTGCAGTGAGTCCTACAGTGAGTCGTGGTTGATGCTGCGTAGTTGCTGCGTCGTGACTAGCTGCTGCGTTGAAGGCGAGTGAAGTACTCTGCTTGCGTAGGCCGTGTGTGCAGTGGTTGAGCCTTGACGCTGGTGAGGCCGTAAGGAAGGCCAGGCTGCGCGTTCGCTGCAGGCGTGTGGTGGTCCCTGTTGAGACTTAAGAGGCTGGCTGTATCCGACTTGATTACTGCTCATCTAGAGAAGTGCTGTGTGAAGGAAGTGAAAATAATGGCGATGGTTGCAGCTGCTGATCTGCTCCGTGAAGGCTGCTTCCAATGACGTCAGGTGCTGGATGATCACGTCGAGTGCAGTGATGATCACGTCGGGTGCTGTGATGATCACGTTGGGTTCACCAATATGGAGGAACAGGGTCTGATGTCCCTCCAGCACAAAGGAAGGATCCACCGACCAGGCTTGTTGATCGTGCCTGGCGGGCCGCGGCCCGACAGTTAATGTCGGGAGCTATTTACTGAGTCGCTGTGTAAATGTTACTTGTGCGATTCAAAATTGTATGACGTCATGTTCAGTGTGATTGTATCGCCATCTGTAGTAATGTAAATGTAGGCGGAACTTCTTCGTGTGTGTAGAAAGAAACAAAAACAGGTGCGTTCCTCTAGCACCGCAGATCGCTATCGTATTCTTTTGTTTCCACAAGTCATGTAGCGCGTTACACCTGAGCGGCAATATCGCTCGCGTGCGCATTGAAAATTAGCAACGCGTCGCTAATGTTAGTTTGACAACGTCGTGCGTTCACTTTCAATACATAAGACAAGTTTTCTTTTATTCTTGATAAGAAATCAATTAATTTTTTGAATCCCGGGGAATGTCCATGTTAACATCAACGTTTGCGGTCATTGAACCAAAATAGCTCTACCTACTCCAATCACTGGCTATCAAAGAAAATGGCTTAATTTTCACAGAGTATAATAATATTCATATATATCCATAATACGAAACATTTAAATAAACCCCTCTATATTAAATGCATATTGACCCTTGCCGAGTATTTAATATCAAATATAGCTTTGCAAAAATTATAGGAGATTTTTTTATTAGTAAAGGATATTAGAAGTTATGTTAAATAAAACAAATAATAACATGTTTATATAAAATCGCATATTTTTTACAGAAAGAAAAGGTCAAAAGTAACACACCCACATATGTATAACAAATCGTATTCAAGTTAAGACTTAAGACTGTTTCATGACATTTTACTCTATGTTGGCTGCGTTGGTGTTGAAAAAAAACCTCTGTATGTATCAACCACCAAAGTCCTAAAGAACTCTTGCTGTTACTGTAAATTTACCAGCCTTATGGCTTAAGAGCCCAATTTAATGAAGTATATTTATAATATTGCTATTTTCACTCCTCTATATGGTTAACAGCAGACATTTACCGCAGCACCAGTAAGGCAGCCTTATAAAAACTCATAGCAACAGTAACTATGTATATTTTCCTTCTAATATGTTAAAGGTAAAAGTTTGTGAAATTGTTTGGATATTTGTTAATCAAGCACCCATAAACCGCTGGACGGATTTGTAGGAAGCCTGGCAATCAAAGTATATCCTAATTTATAGCATAAGACCATTATTTTAACCCCAGTAATGGGATCTCTTAAAATTCACACTGGCATAGCCACGGGCAGTACATAATTCATATGTCAATAAATTTTGACTTCAAAGCATGTAGTGAACTTTATCTCTTTTACACCTTTGGGACCCAAAGGTGAGCGCTATGCGTATGGTCAAAAACAAAATTCAGGATTTTAAAACCACGTAGTTTTGTCTTAGCGCGTACTGTTTAAATCTTTGTCATAAGTTAAATACACTTAAAACTTTTAATAAACAGAGGATTTGCGCTGATGTTCGGTGAGTTTGCGACATAATTAATGGGAACGAAACTACTTTAATATACATTAAAATCGTCCTTATACATCGACACCATTTAAACATTCTTTAAAACTTTAAAGGTACTAATTTCATAAAAATAGCATAATGCAGTAAATAATATAATTATTTTCAAAAGCATACACCAGTCAGACCGCGTGTTTAGTTGTTTCAAAAAATCAACACCGTTTGTGCTAACTTGCTTTCAACCAGATTTTGCTACTGCCAATATTATTACCACTATATCATACTAAGTACTGGTATTTTTTGGCTCTATTTCTTTAAGTTGGATACTAGCACCATTATTCAAATGGACTACCTCGTTCAGCTTTTTATCGCCTTCATCAAACATATTCTCTTGTAAATCAATTAGGGTTTCTTTTACGCTCTTTTCCTTTGTCTCTGGTACATCCAGATTGACCACCGGGTTCAATTTTTCACCAGATTCATCAAGCATATTTCCTTGTAAATCTATCTGGATTTCTCGTAGGCTCTTTCCCTTCGTCTCTGGTACCACAAAGTAAGAGAAAACAGCACCAGCAAATGCAAAACTGCCGTAAAACCAGAACACACCAGACAAACCAGCCAAATCTTTTACTTCCTGATATCCTTTTACAGACACAAAATTGAGAAAACCGCTAAAAATGTTAACGGTTGTCATGGCGACTGATTTTACGTTGATAGGGAAAATTTCTGTAGGGATTAAGTATCCTAGAGGACCGTAACCCATGACCGATGTGATAGCATTTAGTAATATCCCTACAAAAGGTATGATACTGAAGTATGACAAGGAGCTGAGGTCAATGAAGAAACAAACGCCTACTACTACAAGTATAATACTAGATATCAGGTAGGTGCAGAACAGTAATGGACGACGTCTGCACCTGTCCACTAGTGCCAAGTAGAATATACCTGTAATGAGAAGAACATTTTTGTAATAAGATTATAATGAACTTAGAACAGAAAAAGATGCTCATATTTGCGGGTGACTATTTAAGCGGCAATATGCCAGTAGGTACCCCGTTCAATCTCAAGCACCTCCGACATTTCGAAGCTATGTATTAACTAATTAATTATCACTCGTTTGAGAGACTCCAAGAGTTCTCCAATATTTTCTCAAATTAATGTGAAGTCTGCCAATTCGCACTAAGCCGAACGGTGGACACGGCGACGGGCTATGGCCCATCCATTTCTAGCAACAGGTCAGTTTATACAAGGCTGATATTATTATATTATATTATCATATAAGGTATACTTTATTAAATTGGTTTTATTACAAAATCTCCATGTAACTTACCAACAATAAATCTAATAGCACTGTACACTATGAGGGCAGTTGACACACTGATGTCGTTACTAGATTCCTGTATTATGCGGCCCAAGTACTGCTGGATGGCTATTGACCCAGCCATTAATTGTGTCACTTTTAATCCTAAAAACAAAAGACTTTATTAGCATATTAAAAATACAATTGAACACAGTTACATCTATGTCTGTGAACCAAAACTAATTTCGGTACCAAGTGTTGGTGCTGGAGCCATAAACAGTAGTTTAATTGTATTACAATAGAGGATGATGATATGTTGTATGATGATAAGAAATGTTCTTACTAATACTGAATATTTACTACATGATTTGCACTTGACTATTTCTATGATTGAGTTAATTAAACATTTTTGATCTTATTGAAATTAAATTACTTTTTACGGATTTGACACAAAATCCGTATTTATAAAGTAGTATTATTTCAATGTATAACATTCGCAAAAACATAAGACAATATTATTTTTGATCTTAATCAATGTCCAACATTTTAAAAAGCTAGACGCCTTCGATTTACTCAACGAAACAAAATTACTTTTTAGCCAACAAGTCCTATACAATAAAAGCGCTTGTTACGCGTTTTCCTTCTTCTTGGAATACTTTTACGTGTCTGAATGTCAATAGACTTACAAAGTAAGAGTAGATAGAACTAATTTTTGAGTCCTCCACGGTTCTGTCGTGCGAGCTTACCTTGGTGGATAGCTAAGGTAGTTGCAGTTTTAAACGATCCACCCATAAGCCACAAAAAGTGGAGTTTAAGTATTCATCATATGTAACCACTCATAGCAATTTCCTGGACAGTGCAACATGCAACAAGGTATATGTGCTCCAAATAAATAGTCAAACTATCCTGACTATAAAAATATTGAACTTGTCTTACCAATGACAATGATCATTGCTTTGCGGTACTGTTTTCCAGTGAACAGTTCCTTTAGGGAACCAGAGCGAAGCATCTCTTTGCGAACGTGAGATCTCATTTCTGATAACCTGTCTTCTAATACCTGTAATTTATAATTTAAAGAATTAATGACAGTTTACGTTATTTAACGTCTTTATTTTTTTGATTTAGTATCCTATACGCTATCCTCATAATTATGACATAAACTCCAAAACAAATACAAATTCTACCAAATGCCTATTGCCCGTAGAACTCGCAATAGATAGATTTATTACTGGTATATTGGTATATACTAATATATCTATGGCCTTGTTTTGTATTACGCCGGTAAGAGGCAGTCCTGTTAGAAAAGACATTATGACATTAAATGATATCCCTAGTGCTGCGGCGATTCTTATAATATATAAATAGCATATACCTAAAAGAAGTGCTGGAGCAAATTATTCAATTTATAGAATATACTAAAACCAATCCAAATAATATTCAACATTACAATACTTACCTTTTCATCCCCATTCCCAGTTAATGTCATCAATGCCTTCCTAGCGCAGTCAACTTTTTTTTCCTTCAAATAGTAATAAGGTGACTCGGGTATAAACCAACAGGCCACGAAGTAACAGGCAGGTAGTACCAACAGCATATAACTTAAGGCTTGGAATGAAACGAAAGGTCCGATTGACATGACAAGGGAGCTTCCAAAGTTTAACATAAAACGGTTTGCTGCAGAGAGTGTTCCTCTGATTTCTTTATCCGAAATTTCCGCCAAATATATTCCAGTAACCTGTAAAAAAAAATATTGTGTCAAAAACAACATCAATGTTTTACGTTCATATTGTGAGAAATCTCCTTGTTGGCAGTTATTTATTGTCGGTATGAATAAGTCACTATTTACCCTATTATAGAAAATCGGCGTAAAAGTAACAATGTGGGTCGCTCTGTAAGAGCTTTGGGGGCTCAAATACCTCTTCCTCTATAGAAAAACAGCCAAAAAGCTTTGCGTTGATTGCCCGTAGTATGTAGACTTTGGAGACTACTTAACTCATCAAAAAGGAAATCAACGCAAAGCGTTTCCGATCTTCAGTAAGGTATAATTGAGGCCTTTGCCCTGCAGTGGGACGATACAGGCTGAAAATAAATAAAATAAAATAATATAAATTATACTTTTTTGGGAGGTTGACAATGCGCGAACGATCCTCTGAATTTGAAGTCGCGCATAAACTACTGTAACTACCTTCAGAAACCTGATTTTTATACCTAACCCTAGTTACCTATCGTAGATGCCCTTTGCCTGGTTATGTGATTACATATGTACATAACTGTGACTGGCAGCAGTCAGACAAAAAAGCCGAAGATCGGGCTCAGTTGTATTGTTTGGTTAAGTTCTAAGTCTAGCAACGGATGGCTGTAAGTATAACTATAATGAAAAGTTTCTACTAACTGTTCCCAGCATGCCGGTACCAATGCCCCATGAGAATCGAGTCACATATATCATCCATGCCGTGGTGCTGTTCAATATTATTACCTGGAAATAGGAGATTATTTTATTACTAATGATAGCAGGTGCTCTAGCGTGTTTGTCAATAACAAAGGGCGCAAATGTTATACATTGAAATTATACAAACTTTATACGGCTTTTATCGAGTTGTATATTGCGTAATTTCAATAGAGATGGTTGGAATGTACCACCAGCTTGGGATCCAGTAATTCAAATAGTTAAACCCAAGAAGAAGCAAATCACAGCCAGACTTCATGATACTTTGAGCTCATTCTGCGTAAATAGAAACACCAATGATTAAACTACATATGTTCGCGTACTTTGAAATAACTACACTGGAACATTAAGACAACTACCATCTTAGTCTCCCTGTGACCTGGCTGCTGAAAAGCAACGAAACGTCGGGGAAAGTGTAAAATTAAATCTAAATAATTGTATAATTTAAATAGCTTAAATTGAAATAAACAGTAAAAGTGTTTAACAATAATAGTTTAAAGTTTAACTATTATGTAATACTAGTGTTTAATAAAAATAAACAACGCGATAAAATCCGTATTAAGTTTGTTTAATTTCAATCAAAATGAATATTTTAAATCTCTATATTATTGACTTATTTTAAATGAAACTACAATAAAAACTAAGTGATAATTCAAGACATTCGCAAATAGGATTCATAATTTGCTATGAACAGCTCAAAAGCTAAAGTTTACGACGCAATTTCAAATGGAATGTATAAATTCAAAATTGTTGCGTGATTGTATTTTATTTTTAATTTGTTATACCAACATACCTGACAGACAAATTAAAAGTATTCCTTTTTTAATAAAATATATATTTACCGTGCCAATAAGAATGGGTACGCAAGTTGTTGCGGTATTGAATTTTATTTTTAATTTGCTATAACTACATAACTGACAGACAAATTAAAAGATTTCCTTTTTTTTAATAAAGATTTATTTACCGTGCCAATAAGAATGGGTAGAGTACTACCCAAAATGGTAGCTCGCCTCCCGAAGACGTCAGAAGTGAACCGCGTCAACAAGCTGCCTGTCATGTAGCCCGTAGAACCAATAGCTGCCACCCACGATATCTCTTTCTAAAACAGACAATTACATAATATCTTATATTTCTTACTAGCGACCCGCCCCGGCTTCGCATGGATATTACAAAACCTTAACAAATTATATACCTAAACCTTCCTCATGAATAACTCTGTCTATGGGTGGAAACCGCATGCAAATCCGTTAAGTACTTCTTTGGTTTACCGCGAACAGACGTGTTGGGAGACTTTGTTCTATTATGAAGTGATTTTAAAAAGACATCTCCCGCAACTTGGTGTAATTTCTACTACCTAAACACTCAAACTCGGAACAACCATTTGTGGATCACAGAAATTATTGTGCCGTGTGGGGATCGAACCCACGAAACTCGGCGCGGCGGCAGTGGCGGGACGACCACTTAAGCCACTCCGCCATCAAAGCAGTCATTGCATATGCAGAATCGACGGCCTAACTCCGTTTTTCTTAAAAAAGACTGCTTTAACAATTTGCACACCATTGAATATTATTTATAATAAATGTATAAGTGAAGGTATCATGCCATCTGTATGGAAACACGCTAACATCACACCTGTACACTAAAGCGGATTAAAAATCAATGTTATGCACTATCGCCCTATCTCTATTCTGTCCACCTTGTCAAAGCTTTTTGAAAGACTCGTGCATAACGAAATATACCCTATCTTGCTCAACATTATTGTTAAGCAACAGCATGGTTTTGTGAAACGACGATCAACGACTACTAATTTATTGATATTTTCGAGTTATTTATTTGATAATATCGATAATCGCGTGCAGGTAGACGCAGTTTATACAGATTTTCAGAAAGCTTTCGACAAGGTGGATCACGAACTGCTGTTGAATCGCATAGCTTTTAACGGAATTCGTGGTAACCTATTGCGTTGGTTCACCGCCTATATTACTAATCGCAGCCAAAAGATTGTTATTATTGGGTTCCAATCTGACACCACTCATCTTTTGTTTGTTATGTTTATTAATGATATAGGCACATGTTTTCACCACTCTAAGTTCTTACTATATGCAGATGACCTTAAAGTGTATAAAACTATAAAGAATATACAAGATTGTTATTTTCTGCAAGAGGATCTTGACAGACTAACGGATTATTGTAACACACACTAATAAACTTCATTTAAGTATATCTAAGTGCCACTATCTGAATTTTACTAAAAATAAGAATATTTTTAGCTTTGCTTATACTCTTTGTAGTAACAAATTAACCAAAGTGAGCTCTGTACGTGACCTCGGTGTACAGCTTGATTCAAAACTCTGCCTGGATTTGCACGTTGAACATGTTGTAAATAAAGCATATCAGATGTACGGATTTATAATGCGATCAACTACCGATTTCAAGCGGACCTCTTCCTACCTCTGTTTGTACAAAGCTTTAGTGCGTTCTCAGCTGGAGTACGCAGTTTTCATCTGGAACCCGTACTATGGCAAATACATTGACATGTTAGAAAACGTCCAGCGTAAATTTCTTCGTGCGATGCACTATAGATGTCATGGATGCTATTTGTCATATGACCAGTTGCTAAGTAAATACGGTATTCTGGCTCTCAGTTCTAGACGTTCTCAGTTGGAGGCAGTAATATTGTATAATATAGTAAATAATTATTTTGACTGCATTGATTTAAATAATGTTTTGTGCTATGCAGTACCCAGAACTATTCACAGACGGCTGGTGCGTTCAGGAAAACTCTTTGCAGTAGGTACTTGTCGAACTAACACGGGCCTGCGTTCACCAATACGTCGAAAGGCATACATACAATGACACTTTTGAACATATTGACATATTTGTATACTCTGCGATAAGTTTTCGTAAACTTGTTTATGAGATACTAAACTCATATGTCGACACAAAAGATCCCACTGGGTCGAAGTGTCACCGGTCTGCAATGACTGGCCCCCGGATCAAGATAAGATACTAAACTCATAACTGTACCTACTTTTCCGAAACGACACAGATTTCTTTTCTTTTTAAAATTATATCTCTTTTCTTCATAATTTATATATTTTTGATTGTTGTTTTACTATGTTTCTATTTTTTTAATTGTACTATGTACATGTATGCTCGCTTTCCTAGCGTCTTATAGTTTTAATCGAATGGTAATCTGTGGACATCGCCGTGGGCTACATTACTTCCTAGTTTTAAGTTGATTCTGTTGATTTTATTATGTTATGTTGCTGTTTGATGTTCCTTTTTTAATAAAATAAAAATAAAAAATAAAATAAAGAATCATAATAATCACAGGTCTGCTTCACAGGTACTTTTTCAGTTTTGATGATTGATTTGAATAGATTTTGAGGCGCTAATTACGGGAAAAATAATTAAAAAATTCCATCATGTCAGAATTTTTAATTACTAATCATCCTTTAGTTTTGTCAAAATTACCTAAGCCCTAGTTTCTAGTTATTAATTAATATTTTATTTTAATCGTTTCTTATTGAACAAAAATCACATTGAATGGTTGAAGTAGACATTAATGAATGAGTACTCATAAATTTATTTAATAAACCTTTTAATTTACTAAGTGACATTCCCTTATTATCAAAAAACTCGAGGATTTTTAAGTCATTTGCTAAAGAACTCATATCTTGCGTTTTTTTTAATAGAAATTAACTTAAATCGTGAGAAGACAGTTAATGAGGGTAGAATTATATTTTTTTGTATAAATAGCACCATCATTGTTTTTAAAAAATTATTACATCAGTGCATTTCGTGACGCTTACTTGAAAAATGTCATCGCGTAAGTGTTTAAACTCTCCAGACAATTATTGCTACATTTGTGGGCAATTTACGCTGAGAAAACAGCAGCGTAATATAACCGAATTCATAAGTAACGTTTATAATATGTATTTCGGCCTATCAATCGCCAATCAAGATAAACAGTGGGTCCCACATAAAGTTTGTACCACATGCGTTCTTGAACTTCGAAAGTGGTCAAAAGGGAAGAACAATACCTTTGATCTCCTATCGCCACTTATAAATGGGATGTTCGATGAGCATTAAACTTCACTTCCTTGATTCGCATTTGGACTACTTTCCTGATAACTTGGGAGCTGTAAGTGACGAGCAAGGCGAAAGATTTCACCAGGATTTGAAGGAAATGGAACGTCGCTATCAGGGAAAGTGGAATAAAATAATGATGGCAGACTATTGTTGGCTATTAAAGCGAGATGATCCAAGTTGGAATTTCAAGCGAAAATCTCACAATCGGAGCTTCGGTGAAAAATAGCAAGATACCTTAAAAGTATTTAATATTTTAATTTATTTATTACTGTCCCTTGAATGTATTTTTAATGTTTTAAAGTAATGTAATTGTTTCTTGATTGTAATAAAAAAAACAATCAGTAAAGTTGGCCTTTCTTCCCGATTTCATACAAAAGGATTTATTACAAAAACTGAGGGTGATAGGACAAATCCGAGGACATATAAGTAATCAGCGCACCAAAATACCCCAAGATCAGCAATCAAATCCAAAAGGGGAAAATAAGAGTTAAAATTTGCAGACCTGTGATAATTATCGTCTTACGTTAACGCGAAAGTTATACATTGAAATTATACTACTTTTTACGGATTTTACCAAGTCTTTTATTTTTAAACATTATTATTAAATAATCTGGTCGGCGTCAATGGCGTAGTGGTTAGAGTAACCGACTGCCACGCCTGCGACCTCAAGTTCGATTCCCGCACAAGTCAAACATTTGTGTGCATGAACATGAATGTTTGTCTTGGTCTGGGTGTTTCTATGTATAATATGTACGTATTTACAAAAAAAAGTATATATGTATGTTTATCCATTGTCTAGTACCCGTAGTACAAACTCTGCTTAGTTTGGGCTAGATGGTGTTGTGTGTATATGGTAGAATATTATTATTATATCTATTATTTTGAATCTTTAAACGATATACTATTTTTCAACACTTTCATCTTTATTTAAACTATTTAAATTATAAAACCTATTTAGTTTTAATTTCATCTCGATTGCTTATCAGCAGCCATGTTCACGGGCAAATTATCTAACATAATTAGCATTTTGGTGGTGATAATTTTCAGCGAAAGGAAATAAAACACAAGAGAAAAAAACCCTGACTTCATTGAGTTTAAATTAATGTATTGTTTTCCGCAATGATATCAACAGTCACCCTTTATACACATTAAAAAGTTGTGAACAGGAAAAAAGACAAGGACAAGGATTTCCAACAACTATGCTTCAATCATCATCGACAAGGAAAACATTTTCATTTTAGGATCTCCGTTATAGGAAAAATGGTATTGCATACCTAAGTGTTATTATTGCAGAGGTCTGTCATATATAGAGTACTCCAAAATGAGAACATTATGGAGAAATCTCAGATATGCACCTGTCCTTATGATGGCTTTCCTCTTTTTAAGTGAAGTTTACCAACCTGCAATAAGCCAGCATGGTGAGCATTGGCCTAACCTTTCTCATACGAAAAAAAGGACCGCGCCCATGAGACAATTGTATGCAGAGAATTACTGGGTTCCGATTTTCCTGACTTACCGTTGTAATATTGATGCCGGCCGAATGGTCGTGAAATTTAGGAATAACTGGCGTAGACCAATTGAGAGAAACGCCTGCTGTTAACGAAGACAATGCCACTGTAAAGAAAATTAAGTGTCTATAAACACAACATACTCGTAGCTGCGATTCTAACAGATATTATAATTGGATTGTTTATATGTTAGTTTAATACTGAACGTAGACTTATACAGAATTATAATATACATAATATGATTGGCATAATATTATGTATATTATTCAGATATTTAATACATCTTTATCAAGACCCAGTTCATAATAAAACGCCTACTCGACTGGATGATACTGATTGCTCAGATAGCGTCTTCGTTTAAGTGGTTACAATGTCTCTACATCGAGTGTTGTAGGTTAGAATCCCGGACGGGACATACATTTGTGTGATCCGCAAATACTTGTTATAGTCTAGCTATTCTTTGTTTGTTCAAGAGGTAGTATACCGCCTGCTAAGTAGAGGCACGTTCTCTTTTTTTTTTTAAATGAGTGTAACAGAAAATTATTGAATAATATTGTACTTCCGTACCGTAAATACTTTAAGAAAGCGCTGAGCTGCCAGCTGTTTTCGTTGTTTTGTTTGTTCCTAATGCTGGTGGCTCTGTCACTTCTTTGCTGCATGAATATCTCTGAGACCTTACCAAAATCTCTTTACATGTAAGGAAACGAGAGAGCATGTTAGTACATAGCATCGTCCCGTTCTCGTGCGAGATATTAATACTAACTCTAGTGTTGCATGCGCTGGTAGTTTACGACAAAAGCTTACTGAAGCGATACACTCAAACACCTAAGTATTAAAAATAATCTCTAAAAGTACTCACCAGCTAACGTCACTAAATACTGTGTTCTTCGGCCTTTCTCCATTTTCTAACGTATTCTACACTTCACTAATAACACATATGGTTCTATTCACAATAATCTTAAAACGGCTAGTGGATATTTCTACAGGTCACCTTGTATTACGCACTACGATTTATATCTCTAATAATGCTGACTTAAATATTATATAACTAAATCACATTCACATATAAAACTCAATTGTGCGTTTAAATACATATTTTAACAATCGTGATAAGTACATATAATATAAAAATTGTTATCTTATAGATGCTATGGCACACTGTTTTATCTTATATACATACATATGTAGTAAATATTTTTATCTATAGGCATTTTAGTCGAAAATCCTAGCTATTATAAATGCTAATGTGAGTTTGTTTGTTTGTTACGCTTACAACTCTTAACTACTCGACCGATTATCATGAAATTATTTTACATTAAATAGAACGACTTGTGCTAATTATACTATTAAATTGCACATAATATGGCATAAACTTAAAGTATAGCATATTCCGTTTTCCTCACAATACTTAAAATAAAATTTCTAATATTAATCTATAATCTTCCATTCATCTACAAAAATATTAACTTCTGGGTTTCAGCCCAAGAGAGCGTTAAGCCGGTTATGTGTTTCATACAAGCTTTCAGGACTATAGAAAAGGAGATATGGTGCTTTTTATCCAGAAAAAGTGCTATACCCGAGGGATGGAAATTTATCGAGCGAGCGAAGCCGCGGCAAAAATCTAGTACTTAATAGATTACAGCACATATTGCGAAGGTCAGCATATTATTATGTTTTAGAGTTGTGTGCGACTGTTGTTTCATATCTTACACTTACGCCTGTCTGGGTTATACGAAAGACTAAGTAAGACTGATTTGTATGAGCGCTCCTATCTCTAGTAACCTAACCGTCCTACGGACGATATATAGACAACTTCGGTAGGAAATGCTATCCGTCTGAGGGTTATAGTAAAGCAAGTAAAGGCAAAAGGATAGATTTGTTTATCTTTAGTAGCTTGAACTACAGAAAGATAGGTTATTAGAAACGGTCGTAAGAGATGTGTTACTACTGCAACGGATATTGGGGGCAATGTGGAATACCAATACGCACAATGTGCGATGCATCAAGGGTTTGAAAGGTATCTTCATTCACCTTTAAAACGGAAGGGTTTCTAGACAATTGTAATAGCAGCCGGTTACTTTAATAATATTCTTGTATGTTGCCATGACTTATATTTTTTTTAATCTAAAAGAGATAACTCTGACGCTGTATATAATTCCTGTAACGTGGGAACTTTACAATCATTCAAACATGAACTCAAAAACTCCTACAGCCATTTGTGAATCACACAATTTTTTGTCCCGGTTGGGATCTGAACCAACAACAGTTCAGCGGCAGTGGCAAGGCGATCACTACCACCATTTAGCAATCCATGCAGTTTACGCTATCTGCGACGCTACAATCTGGCCATGGCCATGTCTGTAATTCAATTTTATCCCGACTACGGCGAAGCCAAAAGGAAGGGTGATGATTTTGGCAGTCTGGGTATGTATGTTTGTATGTTCCACCGTAGCGCCTAAACTACTGAACCGATTTTAATGAATGAGATGTCAATAGTTTGTAATCATGGCCTGGGTGACATAAGCTATATAAATTTTAAATTCGTCATTTCTAGACCACTTTTTTAACGTAGTCGGGTTATAGTTTTTTTTTTATATTATCTCAATAATATATATATATATATATTATTAAGATGGCGTAGTGTAACTGACTGCCACGCCTGAGGTCGCGAGTTCGATTCCCGCACAAGTCAAACATTTGTGTGCATGAACATGGATTTTTGTCTTGGTCTGGGTGTTTCTATATAAGTATAGTATGTATGTATTTCCATAAAATAAAGTATTTATGTATTTTTATCCATTGTCTAGTACCCATAGTACAAGCTCTGCTTAGTTTGGGCTAGATGGTGTTGTGTGTATGTGATAGAATATTATTATTATTATTATCCACATAGTTAAAACAGTATTATATTGTGTGTCTCTATATCCTCTATATACACTACAGATATGGCTACGGAATGCCTAAGATGATGTTTATTGTTTAGGTTTGTGACTTTTTCAATCTAAACCTAAATGGAAATTCAGATTCACTGTGGAAATGAATACCGCAATGACGATTTTCAAATTCAGTATTAACAATGTCAGAATCAAATAATTATACACTTCATACATCATCACACACATCACCAAACAAACGTTTCTTTACAACAAATATTTTGCAGATTTCAACGAGCTATGTGTGAACACGTGCTACAGTGGACCAACCATTACCTACAATTTAACAAACCACAGGTACTCGCTAAAGGACACCGATTCCTACCAAGGAAGCTTCACGAGGCCATTGAAATCAAAAAACATCCTAATTTTGAATAGAGAAGATGGTTAGAATGTACCACCAGCTTGGATCCAGTAATTCAAATAGTCAAACCCAAGAAGAAGCAAAACACAGCTAGACTTCATGATACTTTGAGCTCATTCTGCGTAAATAGGAACACAAATAATTAAATTATATTCGGATACTTTGAAATAACTATAGTTCAGAACATTGAGACAACTACCATCTTAGTCTCCCCGTGACCATGGCTGCTGTAAAGCAATCGAAACGTCGGGCAAAAGTGTAAACTTAAATATAAATAGTTTTAATTAATTTAAATAGCTTAAATTGTAGTATAGTTCAATAATAGTAGTGTTATAGTTCATAATTATGTAATAAAAGTGTTCTCAAATAAAAAACGCGAAAAAAGCCGTATAAAGTAGTTTTAATTTCAATGTAGGTATAACATTCGCGTAAACGTAAGACAATATTATGTATTAACGCGATCGTGCATAATGTTTACCTTTTAATGCTTGACGTGCGTGAAGCTGACTGGTGCGGCCTGTGGGTGTGGCGATATCGTGTCTCCGTTTGTGAGACAGAAGAATTTTGATCACTAGCATAGAGCACTACTGCGGGAAGCTATTGAAATTAAAAAACATAGACATTTTAATGGGGAATGGAAATGGATCAAGATGTTTTTGCCTCTGATGGTGACATCTCGGTCATACCGACTAAACCTTCCACGTTGTTCCTTAACATAACTAGAGACGGCGGGGCCGGGCGAATCACTTTCACATGCCATCGCTACTTCGGACCGCCATATGAATCGGTAGACTACTAAATGATACTACCTTTCCTTATAAGGAGATAAATTTTGTCTCTACGGCTTAAGACTACACAACTAAGAGGCGCGCGTGGGAACACGCACGCCGCCTCTCGGACCTGCAACTAATCGGGTGGTGGGCAGGCCCACGAAGCCCATCACTCTTAGGTACAACCTTATGATGGCTGGAGTTCATCTATCGCCCTTCGGCGTCCGAATATGCGGTTGGGGAGAGGGTTCAATCCCTATCCCGCTCCGCCGCCTCCTTGATGGAAATTACTTCCTCACTAAAGAAGGCGACAGCGTTTCATGACCTCTCGCTCCGGACCATAGACTAAAACATGGCCGGAAACAAAAGAGCAACTATTTCGACTACCGCGATCAACTCACGGCGCTGCGATGACCGGGCGGGGTAATTTGCCAACGCGTGCAGCGCCGTGTCCACAACAACATCGCGGCAGTCGCCGCAGTGATGTTATCCGGAGTCGCTTGCCGGCCTATGCGCCACAGAAACTGACCAAAACAACCGTGGCCAGTAATTAGCTGTGTCAGCCAAAAGGTAAAGGAGCCATGCCACCTCTCCAGCCACTCTTCAAAAATGGGACCTGTCGCCACGATCGTGGCGTGCCCGAACATAACATAAAATAACTTAACCTAACCTACTTTTACGCGGGCGAAGCCGCGGGCAAAAGCTATTATATAAATACTTCTGGCGACGAGTTTTTTTCTCAATATGAGAAGGGTTAGGTCTACCACATTGGGCAGACTTCACATATCTTGGAAAATATTATGGAGAACTCACAGACATGCAGGTTTCCTCACCACGTTTTCCTTCACTGTATACATATTCTGTAAAATTTTACAGCCTTGCTAAAATCACTGGGCTGGGTAAATAATGAGTACGCTGGCAGCCCACACCACTGCCGTGCTTGCCAAAATTACGTAGCGAGAAGTATGCCGTTCTCTGTTGTCTGCACTGATTATTTTACGGCCCATGGTTTTCTTATATATTTGCCTGTTGCAGTGTATTTTAGATATTCCTTTTTTACTTTTTATTTAAATATTGCTATTTTATTAATGAACTTATTCGATTATTTTTGCCTATAAATCCTAGCGAAAATATTGAATACTAGCTGTGCCCGCGTTTTCACCCGCGTTTATAGTTACTGCACCACCCTCGCGAGTCATAGCGTGATGTTATATAGCCTTCCTCGATAAATAGGTTGCCCAAAACTAAACAAAATTTTCAATTCGAACCAGTAGTTCATGAAATTAGTGCGTTCAACCAAACAAAAAAATTACCAAACAAACAAACTTCTTTAGCTTTATAATATTAGTATAGATAAGTAACATTTTCTCTTAGTGGCATTTGTTTTAATAAATAAAAAAATATGGTTTATCGCATTCGTTCACATTGAAACACCGATCTCGGCAGTACGCTGCAGGTGATCGTAGCCAAATAACCTCGTCTGCCGTTTCTGTATGAGTTATTTCTTTTTTTTTGGCTCATTAAGCTGAGAGATGCTGTGCTGAAAAAAGACCAGCGCGATATTTTTCAATGTTCGATGCAAGTCGCAAACTACCATATCTCACGTCTGATGTTTAGCAGTTACCATAGCCACATTATACGCTTGCAACACCAGTAGTATGTATTACGAAATATTGGCAATGCAATAAAGAATGGAGTAGGTAACTCTGCCAATGCAAGGTATAAACGTCACACTGGCTCCCTTATTAACAGCACATTGTCTTCTTAAGGAGCCTTAAACTCTACTCTGTTGATTGACGGCAATAATCTGTAGAGTGGGAATACTTACCCAAACAGGCTACTTTAACTGAAATCCCAGCGGGATGATCCGTTCTATGATACTTTATACCTTTGAGAAGATTAATTAACAAGTACCCTATTTATCTATGTATTAATAAATAGTAGTGTCCAGTTTTTCGAAGCCAACTTTACTCATTAGTGAAAACTTGAAACACAAAAACGTGAATATACTTGCCACCAAAAACTAACTGCATCCAATATTTTATTATTCGTCAATAGTTACTAAACATATAAAAACGAATATCGGTTGACAGACAGAGGGTAAAATGGCACTTACTTAACAATTTGTCTTTGCCTATTCAAGTATAGAGATATTCAGTATCATTAAATAAACACGATTATATTAAGTAGGATAATGTGATTAAATAAACCATTTTAATTAAATAATAATTGCTTATGATGTTACAAAGTGTATTAAAGGTAAAAAGAAAGAAAAAAAGCGTACAACAAATAAACAGTATTTATTTTTCTATCAACATTGTAAAGCTGCAGTCAGTTACTACTTGTATTTATTTGCCCTCGACTACACGAAACGAATGCGTTAGAACTTACTCTTACCTATCGTGTGAGTGAGCATTTCCTTTTCTTTTCAAGTGAGCGATTTTGTAGAAACAACAATTGCGTACTTGCATACCTGCACATATGCAATCGTTACTTCTTGCTTGTGCAAGAAGTAGTTTAAACAAATCTTATTCTGGTTACACACAATTCAGTATTTTGGTTCAATCATAATAGATTACTGTTTAAATCATTTCGGTAGAGCCTCTTCCATGTCTCTCCTTTCTCTGCCAACACTTTGATCTCTTGGTACAACATGACTTTTAATAATATTTCCTTTACCTGATCTATGTAACTTCTCTTTGGTCTACATCTTCCTCTTCTTGCTTCTATTTTCCATTTAAGATGTACATAATAAAGTTGTCATGTCGTATAAAGTACCCAATTTTTTTTTTTTAATACTCAAATATATTTTACTGGTCAAAATAACTGTATTTATTTTACTTATAATGGCATTTGTTGTTCTAAAGATAATTTCTGTGTCTTAGATTTTAAACAAGCAATGAACTCAACGGATTGGGATCTTGGAACAATTATCTGCGGAATCACACAAATATTTTGTCTCGTACGAGAATTTATCCCGCAACATCCACATAAAAGTAAATTAAGTAACAATATATAATCTAAGAATCTATGTTTATCTACCTACTTATTTTACTACTTAAATCTTTTAACTCTGTATTATTTTCAACATCGGCATTGTGAGTATCTGACTTATATAATTTCTCGTCAACATCATCATATAAGTTGCCTTGCAACTCTATCTGTATTTCTCTAAGACTCTTTCCTTTCGTCTCAAGTACAATAAAATACGTAAACACTGCACCACTAAAAGCCATCATAGCGTAACCCCAGAAAACTCCCTGCAATCCTATAAAATCTTCCATAATTTGATAACCTCTCATTACTATGAAATTAAAGAATGCTGTGTATATGATCAAAACGGTCATTGCTATAGACTTGACATTTAGAGGAAAAATTTCTGAGGGAATAATGAAAATTAATACGTCAAACCCAAAATTAGCAATGATGCTTGCAAAGACAATGCTGAGAAACACCATATATCTGAAGGGACTGGTACTCTCGTTATCGATGCCTATTACTTGTTGAATGAAGAAGTAGGAGCCAACGATAGCCAAGATTACACTTGCAGCAAAATAAGTGCACATGAGCAATGGCCGACGTCCAACCCTGTCTACTATTAATGGTGATATCAAACCTGAAAAAAATAATAAAAATATTCTAGGTCAATACCAGGTTTTGCCCGCGACTTCATACGTAGGGAATTTGGAAGTAGGTACCACATAAGTATATTTTTTCTTTCATATAATAAGAAGCTAATACATACACATAATACTCGACCTCTAGGCGGCGTATCAAGATAAAATATACACTATATTTTAAGTTAGACCTCCCGCAATACAACTGTGAAAACCGCATTAAATTTCGTATAGTAGTTTTTACGTGATGCTCGTACAAATAAACAAAAATTAAGGTGACCATTGAAGCCATAGCTATATATGTGCGATATATGTGAAAAAAATAGACGACAATAGAAAGTTCATAAAATAAATGTGAATAGGCTAGTTTGCAGCTTAAGACCTACCAATATTCTCTAGCCAAATCAAAGATATGCTAGAGAATTACCAAGTTTCTTAGTAGTCTAACGAAACAATAGAAACAGTCATAACTTTATGTTGATATGTCCTAACTAATATTCTACATGCGAATGTAGCTCACATTCGCATTTATAATATTAGTTTTTTAGACACGCTTGCACGCCCTATCTACTTGACCGATCGTCATGCAATTTCGTATACATGCTATCAGAGATACAGAATAGGCCATAGAGTACCTTTCATCCGGAAATATTAAATATAATACTGTTCCTGAGGGATAGAAATTTATAGATAAAAATTTATTTACGCAAGCGAAGCCGCGTGCAGAATCTACTAATTTATATGCGCTACTCACTAACATCAAATCGTATTGCACCAAGTATCACGAAGGCCGTCGAAATCTTCATTCCGCAATTGCTTTGTTGTATTATTCTGCCAAAGTATTGCTGGATCGGAATCATTCCCGTCATTAACTGGGTAGCCCTTAATCCTAAAAATAAATTATATTCATTAACAAAAAGTTAATTAACTGCAAGTGTGTAACGGTCGTATCATCTAAAAGAATTAAAAATGATATGTTAGTCTTATTAATATTTCTAAAGTATTGTGCCCACGACTTCGTTCGCGTGGTTGTCGAAAACTAAAACAAGTCGCTTAGATAAGAGTACAGTCAATATCCGTGTTACCTGATCGCTATAGAAAATAAGAAGACGGTAATGCAAGCCACGGACTAATAATTTGCGAATAAAGGACTTATAATTCACTTTATTCAATGAGACACATGATTATGTTAATGGTTCTCTATAAACTATGTTAGCGGTGGAATCACAAATTCACAAAAGCATATGCAAAAAGGTTGTTTGGGTTGCTGACACGTGATAGAGCAACATAAAGTTGGCCATGTGAAAAGCAATCAAAAGTGAGTCTACCCCCGCAACGGATAATATCTGGCCTTGGGCTTTGTTAATAGTCATAGCGTAACAGAAGCTTTCTGGGCATTGCACACGTTTGAAACAATTATTGGGAATAATGGGGATCTTGGGAATGAAATCTGCGTCACCAATGCCGCAACCTGTTAAGATTTCGGCTTCGATGACATTTCGTTGGAGATTTGTTACTTTTAACCGACTGACTTAAATTTCTGAGAAGAGTGATTGGTACTCCGACTTTTAAATAAATTTTGTGTGCTGGAAGACATGGTGTATTTAGGGAATCTAAAACTCTACTGGATAGTGGGTGGTATATTCTTCTTTCATAACCGTGTTAACATATATTTATTCCCTACTTTACCCAGAAATGTGTGTCAATATTTGAGAATTGATCGTTGCTCCTAGGTCGTTTCGAGTAGCCAAAATAGCTCGTTGGCATAGCCAAGAAGCATCACGGTTCGAGATCTCTGTGGGCTCCCCGTATACAGAGGAAATGAGCTCCTGCTGTGAGGCAACACAACAACACAGGCTCTCAACTAAAATTACTTTACCCCCTTCTTGAGTGGGTTATGTGCCGTCACCAATTCTAGCAGTAAATTTGAGAAATTCTTCGCATTTGGGTTGTCTCCTAAATGTGCTCGCATATTAAAGCTGAAATGAGTCGATATAATACTACGCCATTAAATTAATGTGTAAATTAATAGTGTATAATGTATTAATATGTGCTTGAAACGCTTTTGATAAAACTGGAGATAAGGTACCACCCATCTATTGCCTAAAATAATTTCTTGTCCACGAAATCTGATAGTAGCCGTAAAACCACCTTGTGAGGGTGATACCTATTTTTCTCCGCCATATTTTGGTCTTTAAGTGCTCTAGGGTATCTTTTTGAATATTGACCATCTTTCATGCACGGTGATTGCCTATTTAAAACGCCACATGGCCTGTGAACCATGTGTGTTTTAATGATGTCATGCAAAATTGGATTTGCACTATGGTTTGGAAACTCAGCACTTATGACAATTAAAATTGTCCCGACGCTATAGACAGTCTATAGCGTCGGGACAATTTTTCTTCTAGCCACAGAAGAATGTGCTTGTGGGGTAAACCACGCTTTTGCCACTCGACGCTATACATATAACAAAGAGTTGAACCGAAAACGTTCTCCTTTGTAAGAAGATTAATCATAACTTAAAGTTTCAAATGAAAAACCCTAGCAATAATAGTAATAATAAATAGGCATGACATATCGTATGACGCCTGTCCTGTATGAAGTGCCTGACAAATCTCAGTCCACTTTGGATTCGTTGTGAACGTTATAAAAAGGTCCGGCCGGCCGTATTTACGGACGTAACAAAAAGCATGTTGCGTTCTTTAGTGCTTATACTGCGGACTGCCTGTATAACTGGATGGCAAAATGACTAACAGCCCCAAGTTTTCGACGTTATTATCTGATTCTTTAGCGCGTAAACGTCGCTGGTTAGTGCAAATGTACACTAAACGTTCAGTATCTAGTTTTGCATACATGTCCACAATAAAATGGCTGAACAAACATCGAAATCGTTGCAAATATACGAAATGGTTATGCCTTGTAGGCTCCCTACATATTACATTTACTAAACATTTACTTTACTATATACTACCTACATTATACTTACACTATCCTATATACATTTATATAAATAATACAGTAATTAGAAACTATGTACATCAACACATTATTATCATATTTCACTGCACAGCGTCGAAGCCGTGCGTTGTGCGAATATCGTTCAATGGAACCACGCCCGGCAAACCGATCCCTGAACCTAAGTGTGGCGCGGGCGCCGGTCGCTATGTCATTCAGTCGACCTTAAACTCTCTGACGTGTACCCCGTGTCATCCGTTGACCCGCCGCGCGAACTTACGAGTATATAATATATTGTTTACGTGCTTTTCCATCGCTGTCTGATTCTCACGCTTTCTCCTACGCTATCACTGACTTTCTCCTTCTCTTGTATATCTTTCTTTCGGACTATATCTGTGCTTGTGCTTGTGAATATATCTACTCTTCTGTGAACTGAACTACGTGTATTTATTTAATACCTGAGTGATCTACCAGGTACAGAACATTATAATTTTAATAGAAAGGATTATATGGTGTGCACAGTGAACTCCATACCTCACTACCCATACTATAACTGGTGACCCCTTCAAGGACATTTAAGACAATGAGTGATAGCAGTGACACGGCTAAAACCGCGGCTTCTAGAGATGAAAACGTTACTACGCGTCGACCGAAAAAAATGCGCGTTCCACTGTCCGTCGCGACTCGTACTCCGAACATCGGAAGCTTACGCTGAAGGTGCCAAAATTTTCGCCTGAGGATCCGGAACTCTGGTTTGCACTTCTAGACAATCAATTTGATAGCCTGAATATTACAGAGGATTTCCTGAAATTCAGCAGCGTAGCTACAAATCTTGATATTCAGCACGCGAAAACAGTGAAGGACATTATATTGAATCCTCCTTCTAAAAACCGCTATGAGAAAATCAAGACCGAGCTCCTTCGTCGTCTGTCAGCTTCGCATGAGATGAAGGTGAAGCAGTTGCTCAGGCAAGAGAAACTGGGTGATCGTAAGCCTTCACAATTCTTACGTCACCTACAAGACTTAGCTGGATCGTCTGCGGCTGATGATATCGTGAAGCAAATTTGGTGCAACCAACTGCCTATCAGCATTCAGACGGTGCTAGCATCCCAGCCTTCACACTCTCTGGAGCAGCTCGCTGACTTGGCTGACCGCATTCATGAATTGACTGCGCCTCCTGTAGTTGCAACCACATCAGCAACCGCTCCTACCAGTAGCAGCACTTCGTCTGAGATCGCCGAGTTGAGGAAGATGGTGGAACGTCTAGCGCTGAAGATAGACCAGCAATCGCGCAGACCTAACCGCACAAACGAACGATCTAGGCTCCAACGACGCCGATCACCTGCACGTTCCAGGTCCCGATCGAGTTCAAGCTACCAGAAGTACCCTATCTGTTGGTACCACGCCAGATTCGGGTCCAGAGCTCATCAATGCGTCGCTCCGTGTGACTACGGCAAGTCGGGAAAAGCCACAGGCAGTCGCTGATGGCGACTGACGACTGCCCGACATCTTCAGGTCGCCTCTTCGTCTACGACCGCAACACAGACACACGATTCCTGGTGGACACTGGGAGTGACCTGTGTGTCTATCCTTATTCTGCGCTGCGTGAACGACGTGCCAGGACCGATTTTCAGCTATGTGCGGCCAATGGGACTCTCATAGACACTTACGGAAGCATCGAGCTAAATTTAAACCTAGGTTTAAGACGCAATTTACCTTGGCGTTTTACAGTAGCTAATGTTACCAAAGCTATCATAGGTGTTGACTTTTTAAGCTTTTATAATCTCATGGTAGATGTACGCAACCAACGCCTTGTTGATAATACAACCACTTTGTTTTGTAGTGCTTCTGTAGTTAAAACAAATGTATCTTCGGTGAAGGTAGCAACGGGTGATACGAGGTACCATACTCTCTTGGGTAAGTACCCAGAAATTACTCGCCCTTCAGGTACCCCACTTACGCCGAAGCACAACATAGTGCATCATATTCGCACGACGCCCGGCCCTCCCGTATTTTGTACACCCCGCAGGCTCGCCCCCGACAAACTGAAGATAGCTAGGCAGGAATTCGAACTCATGCTTAGTAACGGTACAGCACGCCCCTCTGAAAGTCCCTGGGCGTCTCCTTTGCATCTCGCGCCAAAGAAGGATAACGGCTGGAGACCTTGTGGTGATTACCGGATGCTTAATGCACGGACTATACCAGACCGCTATCCCATAAGGCATATTCACGACTTTTCCCATAGTATAGCTGGGTGTAAAGTCTTTAGTACTATAGACTTAGTGAAGGCCTATAATCAAATTAAAGTCTTTGAGGACGATATCCAGAAGACGGCCATCACCACTCCCTTTGGCCTCTACGAGTTCCCTTGTATGACCTTTGGTTTGAGGAACGCAGGCCAAACCTTTCAAAGATTTGTTGACGAGATGACTAGAGGACTCGACTTTGTTTATCCGTACTGTGACGATTTTTTATGCTTTTCTGTGAATGAGGTCCAGCACGAGCGTCACCTACAGCAGCTCTTCGAGCGTATGAAAGAATACGGTGTCCTCGTCAACACATCAAAGTGCGTTTTCGGAGCCAGTGAGGTAAATTTCTTAGGATATCGTATCTCGGAAGCTGGCACCAAACCTTTAGAGTCCAAGGTTCAGGCTATTCTAGATTTCCCAGCCCCAAAAACTGTCAGGCAACTGAGACGTTTCTTGGGCATGCTCAATTTTTATAGGCGCTTTTTGCCCAAGGCTGCTTCAATCCAAGCCCCTCTAAACACACTATTTACTGGGTCAGTAAAAGCTTCTCAACCAGTTGATATAACTGGTGATGCACTTCTTGCCTTTGACCAGTGTAAGCAGAGCCTTGCTAATGCTGCATTGCTATCACACCCAGACAGTAATTGTAAGTTGGCGCTAGTCACTGACGCATCTGATTTAGCAATGGGTGCAGTTCTACAGCAACTCAAGGACAGCAACTGGCAACCACTTGCTTTCTTTTCGCGCAAGTTTAGCCCCTGCCAACAAAAATATTCGCCATACGATCGCGAACTTTTAGCGATATATGAAAGTATAAAATACTTTCGGCACATGTTGGAGGCTCGCCATTTCGTAATTTTTACTGACCATAAGCCGATTACTTATGCCTTCCGTGAAAGAAAGGCTAATTGTTCGCCTCGTCAGTATTGCCACCTTGATTTTATCTCGCAGTTCACGACTGACATCCGACACATATCTGGCAAAGATAATGTTGTAGCCGATACATTGTCGCGAATCGATGAACTGCAGATGTCAATTGACTTCGATAAACTAGCAGAATCACAGGCTAATGATCAAGAGCTCCTCCAATGTATTGACGGTGAATTCTCACTCCGCCTGATGAAGCTCAAAATTCCTGGCAGCATAAAGGAACTTTATTGTGATGTGAGCAGACCACAACCGCGTCCTTTCGTAACCAAGCCACTGAGAAAACCACTGTTTGACAGCCTTCATGGTCTCAGCCATCCTGGCGCTTTGGCAACCACAAAGTTGGTAGCTGAGCGGTTTGTCTGGCCTGGCATGCGTAGAGACTGTCGAGAGTGGTCTCGTAAGTGCTTGGCGTGCCAACGCGCTAAGGTAAATCGACATGTATCTGCACCTTTGGGTGCATTCGATTTGCCTCGTGCCCGCTTTACCTTTATTCATGTGGACATTATAGGCCCACTTCCATCATCACAAAACTACCGCTACTGTCTGACTGTGGTAGATCGTTTCACACGCTGGCCTGACGTCACGCCGATGATGGATATTACCGCAGAAACCGTAGGCAAGGCACTGATATCGTGGATATCCAGATATGGATGTCCCACGGATATTGTCACAGACCGCGGCCGGCAGTTTGAATCCACACTTTTCCAGTATCTTGGAAAAGTGATAGGATTTAAACATCGCCGAACAACCGCGTACCATCCGGCGTGCAACGGCCTTGTGGAACGATTCCACCGTCAGCTTAAAGCAGCTATAATGTGCCACGCGGACTGCAATTGGGTCGATACTTTACCGCTAGTTTTATTAGGCATTAGATCATCCTATAAAGAGGATCTGAAAGCTTCATCAGCCGAGTTGGTTTACGGAGAACCTTTGCGTCTGCCTGGTGAATTTTTCCACCCAACTGTGTCAGGTTCTACCGATGTATCTGATTTTACCACTCGCTTACGCAATTTTGTTCGAAAACTGCAACCGTCACCAACTTCTCGCCACAGTAAAGACAAAATCTTTATTTATAAAGACTTAACATCTTCGAGCCATGTATTTTTAAGGGACGATGCATCACGAGGTTCCTTGCAACCTCCTTACTCTGGCCCATACGAAGTGCTTGAGCGTGGGGATAAAGTTTTCATAATATTAGTTAAGGGTAAAAGAGTCTCGGTAACCATAGACCGCCTTAAGCCAGCCTATTTACTTGCTGACCCTTCCCCTAGCACTATCCCTTTCAGCAACTCCACTCCTTCATTTATTCCTGTTCCTGATCCTACTTCTAATCCTGTCCCCATACCTAGCCAGGTTAACGTTCCAGCTCAGACGGATACAAAGATTACTCGATCCGGCCGCAGAGTTCGATTTCCTGACTACTATCGACCGTAGTGACGGTCTCTAGGGGGGAGTGATGTAGGCTCCCTACATATTACATTTACTAAACATTTACTTTACTATATACTACCTACATTATACTTACACTATCCTATATACATTTATATAAATAATACAGTAATTAGAAACTATGTACATCAACACATTATTATCATATTTCACTGCACAGCGTCGAAGCCGTGCGTTGTGCGAATATCGTTCAATGGAACCACGCCCGGCAAACCGGTCCCTGAACCTAAGTGTGGCGCGGGCGCCGGTCGCTATGTCATTCAGTCGACCTTAAACTCTCTGACGTGTACCCCATGTCATCCGTTGACCCGCCGCGCGAACTTACGAGTATATAATATATTGTTTACGTGCTTTTCCATCGCTGTCTGATTCTCACGCTTTCTCCTACGCTATCACTGACTTTCTCCTTCTCTTGTATATCTTTCTTTCGGACTATATCTGTGCTTGTGCTTGTGAATATATCTACTCTTCTGTGAACTGAACTACGTGTATTTATTTAATACCCGAGTGATCTACCAGGTACAGAACATTATAATTTTAATAGAAAGGATTATATGGTGTGCACAGTGAACTCCATACCTCACTACCCATACTATAGCCTTATTTGTAAAAGGTAGGAATAATATTGCTGTGCCGATATTTATTTATGAAAATTTATGACTCTCGTAGTAGGGTTCACTTGATACAGTCCAAAATTGTACCCATCTTCACCATGACAATAAATTAATGGATATAGCAGGGCGTCGTAAGCTCGCTGGATTTCGAAAATGCGTTGCAGGTGATCGTCGCGAGTGCGCAACGCGATGTCAATGACCTCTCAATTCATATTACCTAAAATCTCTTGATAGAGTGAACCGATTGCGATGAAACAAAAACTAAGTAATACTTCAAGTTGCGTACAATTTTTACGTATAAAAGTTATCTACATTGGTTTCGTACATAAAAAAATCCAAAAATACTGGAAATGAGTTCTATTGGTTATTCTTTAACACATTGGCTATTTTTCTGAAATTATTTTCTATGTACAAAAACGACTTATCTACAGATTTAAATTATATGTATAGATGTCAATTAATATACTAGAACAATACAAATTGTTCATGTAATATATTAAGCATTTAGTATACTCGTACTACACATACTAAATTTAAAATACTTTATAATACATCTCAATCTTTATACCTGCTGTTATAATAACAGCTCTTCTGTATTGTTTGCCCGTAAAAAGCTCTTTTATTGAACCGGATTTTGCCATTTCTTTTCTTACATCTGATCGCATCAACGCCAGCTTTTCCTCGATCATCTGCAACAGAATACATTGCTTTTGCAAATCACAACGCTGAATCAATAATAAATATGTTTGATAACAAGTACATATTACCTGGTGAACATCGCTCAACATTAAAACTAGACTTATAAACAGTAAAGTCTAGAGTAATAACTTACATACCTTCAAAATCAATAAGATCAGATACATCAACCGGCGATAGCTGCAGTAAGTTTTTAATTTATCCAATAATACTTTGCCCTAATAAAGATGTAGTATGTAAAATTTATTACTGACTACATTGTTTACTCGAGAATGTCCTTAATTTTATATTATAGAGAACCTTAACCGACTGAAATATCTGAGCTGCTCTTCTATCAAGTCTAGTCAATGTACAAGTTCATTAGTTCTATCATATTTTAAGGACTTTCGTCAATCATTGAATTCGTCTTACATTTATACAGCAGCCATATCTTTAAATATTCTTGGATATCTACCAAATTTACCATACCTTTACATCGTTAGAGCCGCTCAAGTTTAACAGCACTTTTTTAGCAGCTTCCACCTTCCCTTCTTTTAATAAATAATAAGGTGATTCCGGTATCCACCAGGAAACTATAAAATAGCAGGCAGGGATGACAATCAGCAAACTGCTCAGAATTTCATAGGCCAAAAAGGAACCGACGGCTAAAGTTATAAATGTTGCAAAACTAAACATGAAACGGGTGCTAGCCATTAAAGTACCTCTTATTTCCTTGTCGCTGATCTCTGATATTGTCACGTTTTTTTTAATGTGTAAAAATAAAACGATTACAAACAGAGTTCAAGTAACTTATAATTAAAAGGCAATATGAAAGACCATTACAATAAAAATAATAAGAGGGCAATGAGCAAGGCCGGTTAAAAGTCGGACCCCGTAGTGGGCTGATTAATACCGCACTCCCCTTCTTGGTGGCTTTCGATGATGGTTGGTGTCCCTCGCTGCGGCGGAGCTATGAGCGGTGACAGGGATGAGCCGGCTAGTCGCATTCGTCTTCAGCCGCATAGCATTTCCTGGAACCACCGTTCCCAAAATTGCATTAGCAACTAATATTGTAAGTTGCAATTTATAAGCCTTCACCTAACAGAACGAGAGTTCGGCATCTACTAGATGGCTAGTCTAGGCTAAGTAGGCAAGATTAAAACTTTTGAATCAACTAATTACTAATAGCAATAAAACGATAAAACATAAGATTAATAAAACATTTGGTGTTCGTGATAGTTCACAACACCAAGTACATATTATTTACACAACAGATAGGAAGGATAGTGCGATCAATCTCTTCGAAACTAGCCGTTATAACATTTAAATTAAGAGGCGGCGACTATGTACATTTTTAGCAACAGCACAACTAATAACAATCAAAATTGTACAACTTACCCAGTACGGAAACAAACAAGGCACTTATTTGGCTAACCAAATGTAAAAACACAGAATATAAATCTAATTACGTACTTATAGAAAATAATTATTAAAACAAATACGAGGAATCGGTACAGTGCGCTAAGCTGCGAGTACGTGTCGTGCCTAGATCACGATTTGAGAGCGACTGCGGCTGCTTAGCGAAAAATGAATTATGCGCTTGCGGTCGACATAAAAATGGAAGGGACTCTGATATTATATATAAAACGGTGCGTCGAAGGAAGTTTGCGTGTCTGTCTGTTAATTATTATTATTTATATTGTTTGTTACGAATTGGTTTGTAGTTATTAAAATTATATTAGTTTAGTAAATATATTATAAGTTTATTGAATAAGTATTAGAATATTAGAGAATTATGTATATCGCAATATACACGCTTAAGTAAATCGTGACAGTACCCCCCTTTCGAGAGAAGGATTTTACCTCACTAAAATCCTTTTCCTATCATTACAATCACGATTTCAGATCCTTGATATGCCAAACCCCTAAGTCACGACCAGACATATCCTCCAATACATAAACTAAAGGTGAACGTTTATCTTTTATACGGCATTTTTGGAACTTCGGAGCTAGCTTTTTACTGAAATATGCATCCTTATCACTTTGGAAGTAACATCTTTTCCAAACTATGTCTCCAATATCAAACTCAGCATCTTTACGACGCAAATTGTAACGTTGTGTATTTTTTAAGTGACTACGCCATAAAGCAGTCTGTACGTCGTCGAATATTTTACGAAGATGACCTAAGTTAGCAGCATATTTATCGCGGGGTGCAAAAATTAATTCTTTATTTGTAGTTTTTCCAAATAGTGAGATCCACATGTTACGAGTTCCCTACCATGAACTAAAAGGGCGGGCGTAAAACCAGTCGTTTCGTTGACCGAGTTATTTATTGCAAATTGGCTTTTCGCCAAGTTAAGATCCCATGTTCTGTGATCTTCTTCCACAAAAGTAGATATAGCTGTAACCACAGTCTTATTGTATCTTTCCACGGTATTAATTTGTGGAGTATATTTTGGTGTAAAATGTACACATGGAACCTTGTATTTAGAGAAAAGTCTATCTAACTCGCGACTTATAAATTGGCATCCGTTGTCTAGTATGACCGTTTGCGGAATTCCATGTATTAGAAAAACGTTATCTTCTAAATTTTTAGAAACCAGGTCCGCAGTAGCTCTACGAAGGGGAAATAAAAGACAATATTTGGAAAAGCAACATGTTACCACAAATATGTACGAATGCTGTTTCCTGGTGTTGGGTAAAGGACCCACTAAGTCTATAGATAGTACTTGAAATGGTCTAGAACAGTCCTTTGGTCTACCCATTTTCCCAAAGGTACCATGTGTTGGAAGTTTGTATGCTAAACATGTTTCACAATTGTTAATGAAGTTAATTACGTCTTGGCGCATACTCGGCCAGTAATATCGAAGTGCAAGTCTTTTATATGTCTTGAACACGCCGAAATGACCAGATGTAGGCTCGTTATGGTTTTTAGCAATTATTTCCTGTCGTTCCTCATGAGGAACTACTGTTTTCCAATCAAACTCTGATAAAAGTACATTACTGTTTTTCATAAATCTATATAAAGTATAATCCTCTATACGATAATTTGGAAAGCTAATTGGATTTTCAAGGCAACCCTTGTACATTTTTAAATACCATTCGTCCTTTGTATTAGGTGAGTGGGATGAAGTGGAAGTGATTACGGCCAATGGTATTGTTCTAGATAATGTATCGGGCACTATATTGTCTTTACCACGTCTATGCTTTATAATAAAGTTGAATGATGAAAGTCTAACGCCCGATCTAGCCAAGCGACCTGTTGGGTTAGAAAGAGACAGAAACCATTTAAGTGCAGCGTGATCCGTATATACTGTAATTGTTTGCCCATTCTCAACGTAACAGCGCCAGTGTTCAAGAGCCGAAAGTACTGCTAATGCTTCTCTTTCGGTGACACTGTAGTTCCTCTCGGGCCCAGTAAGTGACCTACTCATGTAAGCAATAGGGTGCTCCTCACCATTTATCTGTTGGGCCAGCATAGCGCCTACGCCATAATTACTAGCGTCGGTGTGAACCTCAAAGGAAATACTGAAATCAGGACACGCTAACACCGGCGCATTGACAAGACAGCTTTTAAGTTGTTGGAAGGCAGCTTCAGCTTCTGATGACCAAAGAAACGGCGGACAGTTCTTTTTAGTGGATGTTAATTTGTTTAAAGGTCCAGCTATTGTACTGAAATTACTTATAAACCTCCTATACCAAGAAGCTGTTCCAAGGAATCTTTTTACTTCTTTCCTAGAGGTGGGTGTAGGATAGTTCAATATTGACTCCGTTTTCGCTGGGTCAGTACGAAGACCGTGAGCATCCACAACATAGCCGAGGTAACACAGCTCGCGTCTAAAGAATTTGCTTTTTTCTAAATTAATAGTAAGGTTTGCTTGTTTTAATTTTTCTAGGACCCTAGTAAGGAGTGAAATGTGCTCTGCGAAAGAATTACTAATGATTATGACGTCATCAAGGTAAGCGAAAACCTTCAATTCAAATTCAGGCCCAAACAGTGCATCAACCAGGCGTTGTTGCGTTGCAGGTGCATTCGTCAATCCAAAAGCAGTTACTTTGAATCTGAAAGTGCCTCGTCCGGGAACGTAAAAAGCCGTCTTGTCTCTATCCTCTTCCTTAATCGGTATTTGCCAAAACGCTTTAGCGAGGTCAATACTGGAGAGAAACTTAGCGTCTCTTAGATTGTCTAAAATCTCAGAAACGAATGGCAGACTGTAAGCATCCTTCCGAGTGACGGAGTTTAGCTTTCGGCTATCAAGGCAAAACCGAGCTTTGCCGTCTTTTTTACCTACTACTAATACTGGAGAAGACCAAGGGCTCTCACACGGTTCGACTACATCAAGAGCTAACATTTCATCTAACTGTTCAGAGATGATTCTTTGTTTTTCCGGTGATAATCGGTAACAACGTTGTTTAATAGGTTCAGCGTCACCAGTGTCAATTCTATGCTCAGTAAGAGAAGTTCTACCTAGTCCCTTATGCTCGAAGGAAATGCATGAAAACTGCGTGACAAGATCATCGGCTATAATTTTCTGGTCCTCAGACAATGTTTCATAAGAGTTTAAGAAATTATTCATCGATAATGGGGAATTTGACAACATAGAATTAATATTAGAAAAATAATGTACACTTGTTAGGTGTTTTGAACATATTTTAAATTTACTCCAGAAGTCAATACCCAATATTAAAGGAGAGTCTATCTCGGGAATAATATGAGCAGTTATAGAATCATACACATTTTCAAATATAATTGGTAACTGTATGTACCCAATAGAAGTAAGCTTTTGGCCACCAGCAGCAGTAACTGTTATTATATTTTCAGTATTCAGAACAAGATCAGATTTTATCAAGGGTAAATGAGAATTATTACCAAGGATACTAACAACAGAACCGGAATCCAACAGACCATACATACTAGAGTTACTTCTGGTATTTATATTAATCATAACATACGGACGTGGATCGTTACTCGGCTTAGTATTGAAAATCGAAGCAACCTTATAAGAGCAAAAAAAATTTTTTACTGTCAATAACCAATTATTCCAATCCGAGTAGTCGAAACGTTTAACTATTTGGTTGCTACGATTTTCATAAACTAGTTTTTTGACTCATCGGACTGTTTTGGGTTACACTTCGGACACTCAGGTATACGGACATCTTTCATCCCACACTTGAAGCAGAATATAGTACGCTCTGCCGTACATTCCCTCATAGAATGAGTGTTAACACGACAGCGGTGGCAGTATTTTTTGTTAATAGGTACTATGGCGTAAGTTTTGTTATTGTTCTCATTGGGTGTATTAGAAGATTTGGAATTAGAATAATAAGTATTTTTAGAATTATTCTTTACATCCCTCGAATTTTGATATGCAAATTCTGGAGCTAACGAATCAGAACCTGCGCTTGGAGGCTCCTTAAAATTATCGCAACGACCTTTAACACGTTCAAAGTTTCTGCAAAGAGTACGTAAATGATTTACTGAGGTTATGTCTGGGCAAGTTGCCAATATGTTTGCATAGCACGGTCTTATGTTGTGCATGATTATGTCAAGCTTATCAATTTCACTTATATGAGAACTAAGACGAGAAAACATACCCTCCATAATTGCTAAATAAATAGTTATATTTTCAGCATTGCCTTGCGATCGACTACGAATTTCCGACAGCATACGGTAATCATAGTCAACGATATCGAAATCCTCTTTAAGTAGAACTAATAAATCATCCCAAGTGTTAACACGTGACCTGACACTACGAAACCAATGCAACGCATCTCCAGTAAAAATCTCTGTTGCTGCATTAAGAATCTTGGTATCGGAGACATCTTTGGCGATTCGGAATTCATTTAAACGCTGTATGAAAGCACGCACACACGTTTTACCATCATATTTTAATCTAGAAAGATCGGAGGATATGCCACGGTCACAAGTGACGGAAATCTTCATTAGCCCTTCTTCCAAACTATCTACTTTAGTAGTCGTAGCGTTTTCAAATGTGGGTAAAGATAATTTTAAGATATCAGCAAATTGAGATGACAAACTATCAAATGTAGATTTTAAATTATTTAATAACTTGGCTTGGTCAGATGTGAGTGGTTGAACAATGCGCTGTAATCTATAATGTAAATGGTTTATTAAATTTTGAGATCTATCTATCAACGATTTTTGAGTATCTGTCTTAAGGGAGTTAATATTTATTTTTAATTTCTCTAAAGTTTCAGAAAATCCATTACAATCTTCCACGAAACCTAAGCAGGATTCATAAATATCTTCCGATGGAATTTTTTGTGTTAATCTAGTGATTTGACGGCGTAATTCTGTGACATTATCCGCAGGTACCTCACCTCGAATTGTAACTTCATAAAGTAGTTCAGATTTTTGTAACAATAAAAATTTTATTGGAAAAGCCATTATATACTGGGTATGTTGTATAATAAAATGAAAACAAAAATAACACGCTTGTATCTACCAGTTAAAGCGACAGAAACAACATAAACTAAAAACAATACTGCTTAAATATGCCGAGCTTACAACAATTAATTACAATTAAAATATGTAGGTAGGTACTACAAAATAACCTAGAACATAGAAGCGCAATAATTTATAACATACAACTACGCAAAATAAAATAATACAGGTATAACTAAAAACAAAGACGATCACAAACACCAACTACTACTACACCAAGAATGCCAAATAGCTACAAGCCAAATACGTAAGTCCGACCTTTGACCTCTAAAAGACCACGTTGGGCGCCATTGTCACGTTTTTTTTAATGTGTAAAAATAAAACGATTACAAACAGAGTTCAAGTAACTTATAATTAAAAGGCAATATGAAAGACCATTACAATAAAAATAATAAGAGGGCAATGAGCAAGGCCGGTTAAAAGTCGGACCCCGTAGTGGGCTGATTAATACCGCACTCCCCTTCTTGGTGGCTTTCGATGATGGTTGGTGTCCCTCGCTGCGGCGGAGCTATGAGCGGTGACAGGGATGAGCCGGCTAGTCGCATTCGTCTTCAGCCGCATAGCATTTCCTGGAACCACCGTTCCCAAAATTGCATTAGCAACTAATATTGTAAGTTGCAATTTATAAGCCTTCACCTAACAGAACGAGAGTTCGGCATCTACTAGATGGCTAGTCTAGGCTAAGTAGGCAAGATTAAAACTTTTGAATCAACTAATTACTAATAGCAATAAAACGATAAAACATAAGATTAATAAAACATTTGGTGTTCGTGATAGTTCACAACACCAAGTACATATTATTTACACAACAGATAGGAAGGATAGTGCGATCAATCTCTTCGAAACTAGCCGTTATAACATTTAAATTAAGAGGCGGCGACTATGTACATTTTTTTTTTTTTTTTTTTTTTTTTTTTTTTATATTGCACACCATAATGTTACATAGATGTTATTAGACAGGTACACAGTTCATTATGGACCCTGTAGGGCACGGCAGCGTAGGAGAGAGGATGAAGTCACATAGAACTCAAAATTCAATAAAGTACTTATGAAATAATTTTAGATATGTTTAAATAATTTTATATTTATCTATTTTCTTGCAAGTATTTTACACTCTGTATAAACTTTTTGCTCTTTATAATAACAAATTGTGTATCCAATTTAGTTCCTATATATATGTAGGTATATATATTGATTTTAACATAATTTACTACAGTATATGCTTATCAGTTAAGTATTCATTTATGGTATAATACGCTTTATTTATTAATATCTGCTTTAACTTGTGTATGAATTTCTTATCATTTGGTTCATTTCTAAAATGTTCTGGGAGATTATTGTATATTTTTATAGACATAACAAATGGGCTTGTTGCGTGCATAGTTAGTTTAGATGCGGGTAGATTTAGTCTATTTTTATGGCGTAATGAATATTTAGTTTGGATGTCTTGTCTTTTACTATAAAAATTGGGATATTTTCGAACAAATTTACACATTTCTAATACATATATAGAAGGTAAGGTTAGAATTTTATTCTTTTGATAATGGGGTTTGCAGCTGTCGGTTTCATGTATGTTGACCAGTATCCTAATAAGTTTTTTTTGTAATGTGAAAAGTGTTGGTGTGTCTGTGCTATTTCCCCAAAGTATGATGCCATAACTTAGCCATGAATAGGCATATGCATAATATGTGATCAAGGCCGTTTGCGTATTTGTAGTTTTCTTAATTTCACGCAAGGCATAAGAAAATTTGGATAATTTGAGTCTGAGTTTCTTTATATGACATTTCCAATTTATGTGTGTGTCTATGTTTAAACCCAGTAAAGTAAATTCTGCAGTTTCTTCTAATTTTATATTATTATATGTGAAATTTAGATGTAAGGGTGGTTTTTGACGTGGATAAAAACTCATCAATTTGGTTTTGGAGAAATTAATGGCTAGGTTGTGATCTGCCATCCATTTTGATGTTTTTTCGAGGATAGAGTTTAGAATAAGGTTTATATTTAAAGCGTTTTGGCATGGGACGAGTAAAGAAATATCATCCGCGAATAGTACACACGGCCCTTTTATACATTTAGGTAGGTCGTTTATATATAGTATAAAAAGGAGGCAGCCTATTACACTTCCTTGGGGGATAGAAGAATTTATTGTTTTGGTGTCTGACCTAATATTTTCTATAGTGTGGGTTGTGTGATTAAAATATTCAATTTCGACCAATTGCTGTCTATTATGTAGGTAAGATGTAAGCCAATCGTGTGCTTTACCACGTATTCCTATTTTGTACAGTTTATTTAATAATATATTATATTGTACTTTATCATATGCCTTGGTCATATCCAGTAGTATGCCTACTGCATATTTTTTGTTATTTATTATGTTTAAGGCTTCTTGAACATATTTATACACTGCTAAGGTAGTCGACCGATTTTTTCGAAAGCCGTTTTGACATTCGCTAAATATTTTATATTTCTCGCAGAATTTGTATATGCGATCACACATGGCTTTCTCAAACAATTTTGATGCTGTGGGCAAAAGAGCTATGGGGCGGTAATTGTTTACATCATTTTTGTTATCTTTTTTGTAAATAGGCTTTATTAAGGCTCTTTTCAGTAGGTCAGGGAAAGTACCCTCCACAAATGATTGATTTATTAATAGGTAAAAAGGTAAGGTAAGTTCGTCAGCGCAGCGTTTGATTAGGAACGGTGGTAGTTCATCTATACCGCAACTACGTTTGTTTTTCAAATTTTTAATTGTTCTATTTACTTCATATGCTTCTACTGGACTGAGAAACATTGTATTTTCAAGGTTTGGCCCGCTCCAATTGGCGGAGTCTCTGCTTGAATGATTAGAGGTCTGTTGACCTATTGAGGCAAAAAAGTCATTAAAATAATTTGTTATTGCTTTGGGTTCTGGTGAAAGATGATTATTTATGTATATTTCTAAGTTTTGTTTTACGCGCCTTGGTTTATTGTTAGTTATTTCGTTTATAATATTCCACATGGCTTTTGTTTTATTTTCTGAGGATTTTATTTTGTTTATATATTGATTCTTCTTTGCTATTATTACTGCTTGTTTTAATATCTTTTCGTATTTTTTGTAATATTTTATTAGAATGGGATTTTTTGTTTTTAGTATTAGTAATTTTAATAATCGCTTATTTTTACAAGATTTTTTTATTCCTCGTGTTAACCAATGCTTTTTATGTTTAGTTTTTAGTCTTATTTTACAAATGGGTATGCATTTATTTAGAATATTTATTAGTGTATTATTAAATAAATCGTAGTTGCTATTTATATTATTATTTTGTGTTATAATGTCTTGCCAATTTTGTAATTGTAATTTAGACTTAAATAGTTCTATGTTTCTATTATTATACAGTCTTTTTCTTGTATACCATATTTGTGATGGTTTTCGTTGCGGTAGATCTATTTCTATGATGGTTCCGTTATGGTCTGAAAAACCTAGTTCTTCAACAAAAGTAAAGATATTTTTTGTATTGAAATTTGTAAATATGAGATCAAGGCATGTTGACGTATTTTCGGTGATACGCGTTGGTGACTTTATATGTTGTACAAAGTTATATTCAAGCATGAGATCAAGAAATTTGTTTGTTTTTAAGTTATTTTCTAGCATATTAATATTAAAATCACCTCCAATTATGATATCATATTTTAAGTATTTGTTATTTAAGTACAGTAAAATAAGTCGTATTTGGTTGTAGAATACTTCTTCCTCTCTTCTATTCCAGTATATGGTAATTATTATAATTTTATTTTTTAACAACTCAATTGCACATATTTCTAATACATATTCTATAGACATTGCAGTAATGTCATTTCTTTCTATACTTTCAATATGGTCTTGAAGAAGAATGCAGACCCCGCCGCCTGTCCTTGTTTGACGACAATAGGAAGCCGCCACTTTGTAACCGCTGAATTGGACGACCTCCAGTTTTTCTTTTGAGAGCCAGGTCTCAGTTATACATATTGCTTTGTAGATTGGTCTTTGGAGTATAAATGCTTCTAATAAGTGTCGCTTGTTGTACAAACTTTGAATATTTTGATATAATATATTAAATTTCAGTTCTTGTGTTACGAAAGGAGTGATTTTTATCAGCGATACATTTGTTAGACGATAGACTTTGGTCGTAGTTGTTGCTTGATATTATCTGGTCTCTAGTTTCATAATTTATATGGATTAATAAATTCTGCATAACATTTTGCATTCCGTAGTTATTTAGTTTGCCACTATATTTGAAAAACATGCTATGGTCGTAAGATAACTCAAGGTTTGAATCAAGTACTGTGGCATATTGGTGTGTGTGAATATCAAGATACAGTAAGCTGTTGAATGTTTCTATTCTCCAGTTAAACATAGCAGAGTAGTTGTTGCACTTGAACGTAGGCAAACAAAGTATGATATTAGTATGCTTAATATTTTGCAACATTCTTCTCATTTCTATGACTATATCCAGATAATTATTGGTTCTTTTGAAATCTTCTTCTCCGATCAATATTACGCAGTGATCTTTGTTTGTGAAGTCTGATATTTTTTTGTCTAAGCCGCTCAAAAGTTGTATTATTCCGCACTGCGGTGACACATAATGGCATATCTCAGTATCATTGAAAATATTTTCTGCTGTGGATAATACATTGTTCGTCTTATTAGCACTGATTAAACATAGTTTTCTCTTAGTAGGTTTCAATATGGGGCGAGATTTTTCTTTTTCTTGCACTGTGTTTATTGCTTGTGGTGTAGAATAGTTAATTTTAGGTGGATTTTTGGGTGTGTTTTGGTTAATCAGTGTGTTACAAGGTTTACTTAGTCTCTTTGGTGTTATATAGGTAGGTTGTGAAGATTTATTTCGAGGCGTCGACATCTTGAAGCTCTCTATATCGCTCGATAGACATTTTGTAGCCTTTTTAAGAATGTCATGTTTTGTTGTTAATTCCTGCACCGTTTTCTTTAAGTCGTGGTTTTCAATAGATAAATTATTAATCTCCTCGTGGGCTGAATTTAGCTGTGAGGTTAGTAGTTCTATTTGATCCTTTAATTCTTGAATCTGTGTAATGTTTTCGTCAGCTGATAAGTTTGGTAAGCTACTAGTGGTGCCATCTAGTTTTGAGCTACTGGTACTACTATCGTCACAGGTAAGAACTTCTGTCATAGATAGTGTACGCGTTTTTCTAAACGTTATATTATCGAAGAAATTCATAGTTCACCTTATTTGAATTGAAATAAACCTCAAAAAGTGTTCTATGTAACTCAGATTAGATCTTGCGACTTTTCTGCAGTGTAACAGTATTATCCACTGTGCCAACTGGGCTTTAGACAATTAGTTGAAATTGATGTTCATAAGCTAGTTATGCAATATTTATAATAGGGGGTATTTGCGACGCTGGGATTGGTCAGATTGTTATCACAGTATGTTCAAATAAAATTAACGAACAATATTTTTCACTGCTTAACGTACTCACTGTTTTAGTTGGTAATTCACTGTTTAAACATACGATATTTGGCAGTTTTTTAGCACTGTAGATAAAATCAACTTTAGTTCAGTGTATTATTGTTTATTTATTTCACTGTTTTGTTATTAGCACTGTTCCGTCGTCGTACAATCACTTCACTTATAACTTTGTAACTACAGTACATATACTTTCACGAACAATAGGTAGTGAGCATCATGTTATATACGTAAAATAATTGAAGAAATTAGACAGTATTATTACAATATGTATTTTTAAAGATTTAAAATTCGCGGAGCTGATGTTATTACGGCAAAAGTGTCACAAGCTATCATTTTTAGCAACAGCACAACTAATAACAATCAAAATTGTACAACTTACCCAGTACGGAAACAAACAAGGCACTTATTTGGCTAACCAAATGTAAAAACACAGAATATAAATCTAATTACGTACTTATAGAAAATAATTATTAAAACAAATACGAGGAATCGGTACAGTGCGCTAAGCTGCGAGTACGTGTCGTGCCTAGATCACGATTTGAGAGCGACTGCGGCTGCTTAGCGAAAAATGAATTATGCGCTTGCGGTCGACATAAAAATGGAAGGGACTCTGATATTATATATAAAACGGTGCGTCGAAGGAAGTTTGCGTGTCTGTCTGTTAATTATTATTATTTATATTGTTTGTTACGAATTGGTTTGTAGTTATTAAAATTATATTAGTTTAGTAAATATATTATAAGTTTATTGAATAAGTATTAGAATATTAGAGAATTATGTATATCGCAATATACACGCTTAAGTAAATCGTGACAATATATATATGTTAGATACCTGTAAATACAATAATATTCTTAATGCAGTTCAATATTAATATAGTGGTTAAGTAATCAGATAACAGTCCTGCCCTGATAAACATTGATGTTTAGGCAAATCTTAAAGTCTTTGGGTTTGACTCGACTTTAGAACCAACTTTTATTAAAATAATAAAGCTTACTTATTTATAAATAGACAATTGGCGCTAAATTAAGACATGAATATTAAATTATTTTGCAGAAATGTCACACCCGTTACATACACAAAAGAGAAGCAAAATCGTATAATTAATGGATGCTAAGTTGTGTGTGAAAACTCAGGCCGTTCCTAACGCTCGCTAAAAATACAACATAATGACATAATTTTAATACAGACTATATATGCCACACTATTTCATCCGCGTTTAATTATATTTATAATAGGTATGCTTCGCCGCCGTGACTTGTAGTGTAGTAATGTTGCCTATAACATTTACCAATAAAAGCTTTCTCACAGACAACATGTTTGCCGATTAGACTGGAAGTTCCTGACATAACCACGTTCAACAAATAAATTATTCAGCTTTAAAATACTAGTATACAAAATTACATAAGCAGAATATAAAACACTACCATTTAAGGGTAGATAATATATTACAACATTAAAGAAACAATGATGACGGTCCAACAAGCCGCGCTTGATTGACATAATTTCCTTAATTACGTCTTTCCTATATACTTACTGTTGTAACCATTCCAGCTCCGATGCCCCATAATATTCTGGCTATGTACAACATCCATGCCTTCGTAGCATATAATACGAATACCTAAAATGAGCAAACGCTTTAATAAGTAGCCAAACACATGTAACTAGCCTACTGTACTATTAATCGTCCAAATTACCAGGACTTTATAAAATATTTTTATGTAAATGTTGGTTTTAGAAGTTAATAAATAAAGCTAAGAACCACAAAATTATGAACACCGTTTTGAATGACTACTGGCATACTAAATAGAGGTGAAAATAGGCTATACAAGATTTCACAAAAATTGTTGATTGCTCATCAATATTTACAGTATTATTTACCACGACTATTATTTAATAAAATCATGTACGTTACTCAACCACGTTACACAATTTTATACTATTAATTTGTACCTATAGATTATGTAATAGCATTAACATGGTTGATACGCACTATGGTTTGTAAGAGCTATACGACTAATAAGGAATTAAACAGAAGAGGAAAACGTTTACCTCCTTGTGGTACACCAGAATTAAAATAACGCCAGGTTGAAAAGAAATCATAGATATGATCTGACTGCTTACATCCCTAAAGGTAACAAGAAAAAGATTAGAAGACTATGCCATGAGGTAAAATAGAAGAAACGTACAATGATAATCTGAATAAGAAATTAATGTTCAAAGTGTTCGAGAAATATTGGTAGTTGTATCAAACGCTTTCGATACCATAATTATTACCCAATTACTTACTGTGCCAATAATAAAAGGAAAGACGCTAGTTAAAATATTCGTTCGTCTGCCAAAGTAGTCGGAGATTTTACTTGCCACCAGACTACCAACTACTGTGCCTGGTATTACACTAATAACCACCCAAGATATCTCCTTCTGGAAACAAATATTTAAGCTTAATAGAATGCTCTATACTATCTAAAACCTATGTATGTCTAGGATAAATTACAATCCGTATCTAAAAGAAGATTCTTTGTAACTGCTCAGTTTTCAGTTTCCTCTAGTAGCGTCCCGGAACTAAAAAGTACACTGCCAATGTAACGTTGGGATTCCTTGTGCCTGACTTTTTAATTTTTTCATGGCTCGTGAGACTATTACCTTCGATTTTAGAAGTAAGCAGTTACCAGCCTTGCAAAAAAGGAGATTACACTAGCTTTCCCCTGTGCGTTTTCTCTCATTCAAACTAGCTTATGACCTTTCTATTTTCTTGTCAAATTTGTTCAGTCGGCTCAGCAATTTAGTCGTGAAAATGTTATAAACAAAGAGGCACCATGCATTTGAATATTACTATGTATAAAAAAACTGTACTCACACTTGTGATATTTGTAATAATCTCATTATTATAAAACTTGGGCATAATTGGCGCTGTCCAGAAGAAAGCCACGCCATTTGCCATCATTGCCAGCGACACTGAAACAGACATTACATATTTTTTACAACACATTTTCACTTAAACTCTGTAAAATACTTTAAATACAATGACATTTATCTTCGCGACACCTTAGATTGCATGGATCGCCTCAGCCCTGCCACTAGGCTTAGTGTTATGGTTTCGAATCCTACACAAGACAAAAATTGTAAGAATCACAAATTGTTTAAATGATTGTTATGTTCCTCGGAATATAGGAATATGTTCCTATATTCCTAGTGCGGGCCATTTTCAAACTACTTATCTACATTCATCACGAACAAATTAGCATTTTTAAAGGATTTGAACGTATCTCACGAATGACCGTAATATGTATATATATCGCTATTATACCTCAATCATCTTCGCTATCCTCATCTTCGCTACCTCATTGCCATCATAGAATAATGTAACACCGCCTTCTGATTTGGGTTATGAATAATCTCAATTATCTCCTATTACAATATTATTTATCTAACAGGATCACTGTTTATCTGCTTGCTTAAAATCATTATTATGTCTCGTAAGATTATACAGATCAATATGCGGCCATACGTACGTCTGACTTTATTCTCTCCTCATGTAACCATCCTATAATAGTCTTAGTTATGTTTATGAATTATTAAAAGATGCAAGAAGTAAAAAATTTTTATATCAACAAGACAAGGATTTTCCTTGTAACAAGCATCTCGTCTATAAGGAAATCTATATATTTTATTACGTCCGCGTCGACGAAAACAATGATCTTTCGTCTGCAGCCTTTATCGGACAAGTTGATAAAGAATGAATTAAAAACAAAGTAAATTTTATTTATTCATAGTAATTAAATTTCAATACAAAAATGAATATGGCTAATATAATACTTAAGTGACGTCCCATTAAATGCTTGAACAAATATTTAGGTACAGTAATCCTAAATTCGAGGTAGAATAAAATATGAATAATATAATAAAGTTCAATTCTGATTGATTAAGATATACTTAAAGTTGAAGTCAATTTTGTGCAAGTTCAGTATGCTGAATACGAGAAAAATATCAGATTTGTTAAATTGACTCTAGCTTATAAGATAAGACTTTATAACTACTAGCTGTCCCGGCAAACGTTGTTTTGCCATAAAAAAATGTTTTGACCAAAAGATTTAAAAAAAATTTTAGTGGTGGACTACCCTTATCACTAAGGGGTATGAAAAATAGATGTTAGCCGATTCTCAGACCTACTCAATATGCTCACAAATTTTCATGAGAATCGGTCAAGCCGTTTCGGAGGAGTACGGGAACGAACATTGTGACACGAGAATTTTATATATAAGAATATGACTGAAAGAAGGTCGAGATCAAAATATATTTTAAATATATATTTTAGAAGCGGCTATATAAAAACGACAAAAAATCATAAAAAATATTAGAAAATCTTTATCTGTAAGCTTTTTTATTGTGTTTATGTTTAGGACAATCCATTATTAAACTCAAGCAATAGTCTGACATCATAATATGGCTGTCCCTTCGGCCTTGGTATCTTTCTTTTATTGTTCTAATGTCCTGATGGAACCGTTCTCTTTGTTGAATATCTCAAGAACCAGAGTCAATCCATACAAAATAAATACATTTCGGGTATAACTGATAAAGGTGTTTATTAAAACCAGTAACAAAATTAATGGCGCAGAAAATAAATTTATTTTTGTTTCCCAGTGTTAACTAACAGTTAACACAAATGTCAGAAATACTTTGCAATAATTTCGTATCTGTCTGCTGAAAATAGTCACCCAAATATATATATATATACATATAAAATCAGAATTATTATACTATTACGCAGGCTACAAAGACTGAACTTTTCTTATTTTTATAAAATTATAATACTGAATTATTATTAATAATTATTTAGGTAAAGATTTATGATGATTTGGTTTTGAAATATACAATACAATATTATTTATTACATAATTTGCCTTGACAAATTGGCATAACCAGGTTAATATCGTCCGTACAAAACAATTAATAATAACTACTAAACTATTATAATCAATAATCTTACTACTTACAAATAGAACTGTCTAAACGAAAATATCATATTCAAGATACAGAAAATAAAATACGTATGTAGGTTAAACATGCAGCTCTAAACTATAAATAGAATTCTCTAAAGAAACTCAGGGCACAAGAGGTGCTGGAATCTGTTATACAATACCATAATATTTCTGATCTTAAACCACATTTCAGTTGCATCAAGAAATTTTATTTTTATCTCCGAATATCAATACTGAGTTAATATTATACACGTGCATATGTGACAAAGCTACCTTGCCGAACATTCGAAGAAAAAAATGTTTTACGGGAAGAGCTCTCTGTTTAATGGTGATCGACGGAAGTGCCTTCTCACCTGAGGCAGTAATTGCCACTGCCTCTTGAGAAATTTACATATTTGCTTCACCTTTACTTTCTTTATATTCTTTCTTTAATTACTATTCTTAAAAACCTTTAATATACTAACCGGCAAACGCAGCTAAATACTGCACTCGTCGATTTTGCTTCATCTTTCATAAATTTCACCAAAAGATTGCTTATCGCACCTCCAATTTCAATAACCCTAGTAACAAGTTGCACATTAAGGCAACGTTTTTGAAGCAGTCTTGAATAATCTCGATAGACGTCCGCATTTATCACAAATGGAATTTTATTTCACATCTTGAATTGTGTACACAACAATATCTTATCATGATAAATATACACCATACATATATATAAAACTAGTTGTCAAGCGTTTCGAAATACATTTTTTGCGAAAGGAATTGTTATTAAAACAAGTTCTCTTTAACAATGCTGAAGTAATTAATTATGTTAAGGGAGACATGAATATACTCTAACATAAGTAATTGCGATAGCCTACCTAGGCCTTGGCTAGGGAGACCATTGGACTGCCACGCAGTGCTTTTGAGTTCAATATTAGGGCCCGCACTTCTGAGTTCAAATTTATGGGCGTATTATATAGTTAAATATGGCTCACTTTAACGGTGAAAGAAAACGTCGTGAGTAACCTGTATGTCTGAGAGTTCCTCTTGTCTAGCCTTTCTCACAAGAAGGGCTACGCAACAGGATCACTCGGCTATAGTCCAGTACGCTGGCTCACTGCAGATAGGCAGACTTCAGAACTCTCAGACATGCGGGTTGCCTACGCTGTTTTCTTTATTGTGAGAAGAGGCGATTGACCAGCAGTGGAACAATTTATTTATTAGGGCTGATATTATTATTATTATATACATGAATTTAAATAAGTATTACTTAAAAACGCGCTGTTGGCCTTCTATTATAACGCCCTTATAAGGGCATTTTTATGACTTTGCTTTAGGCATATCCATATTAAGCTTTCGTAGTAGCATATTTGACGTCATTTGTCGTCATGTTTACGCGAATGTTATACATTGAAATTAAACACTTTATACGGATTTTATCGCGTTGTTTATTTTTTTTTTACTTTTAACACTGTTATTACATAATTTTGAAAACTCTAACACTACTATTATTGAATTTTACTACAATTTAAGTTTATATCATTTGGTACTTAAAAATTCTACCTATTCCGACCCCTGGTCATGAGTCAGCATGAAACCTTAATTGTCGACACCATTATGATACTTACTAATCAAATACAATACTTATTTTTATTGCATACTTTGTTATAGTAATTTAAGTTCTTTACATAAATATGTAATGTCACAAGTCATAACTATTGATGAATGCTGGTTAATCTATAATTCGCAAATGTTTCAGCCACCATACTTTCTTTGTTGTATTGATTTAACCTTTGTTAAAGCGAGTGAAACCGCGGGCAAAATCTAGTGCTTAATAAATTAGAGCACATATTGCGAAGGTCAGTACATATTCACAGTCAGACATTGATGTCAATTTGTAAGTTTGCTGTTTTATTAATAAATAAATAAATACAAGACTTCGTCGAGACTTAAATTAGCAAATGAAGAAATTAATAATTTGTCTTTAGAAAATAGAAAATAGAAAACGATTTGAAAATGAAGCTTGAAAAGTACAAGAACACTATTGATCTTTACAAAAAATATCGGTTTTTCTGGCGATAGCATGACACCGACTACTAGGGAGCGAAAAAGAAAGAGGGACAGGAGAAATTCAATCGATAGTGAAATTGAATTTAGCGCCTATAAGAAACAGAATAGCAAAGTTCCACATTTGGAATATTCAATTGATGACATTTATCACGGAGTGAATGAGACTGTAATACCAATAAAAACAGAGAAGAGAATGAATTTCTGCAGCACAAAAAAGTTACCAAGTTAAGAAAACCAAAATAAAAGCAGAAAACAGAATTTGTTAAGCACGATATCGAAACATAAAATTTTATCTGTTGCAGAAGAACTATTTTATAATGAATTTGAAATATGTAACTACATCAAAACATATTGTGGCCTAGAGCAATTGCTTGAAGGAATAACTACTAAATTGGAAACTTATACTGAGGAAGATTACTATCTTATTATGATTGGTGAAGAAGATTCTAAAAGTTCAAGCGACTATGACAAACTTTGTTGAATAAAACTTGTATGGACAATTTTCACACTAACATTATAGTATGCTTACCTACTTAGTATAAACTGATTAATAATAGAATTATGTACAATTGGCGTGTAGAAACGTTTAACAACTTACTTTATATTGACAATTTGGCTAACTAATATACATGTTTAATGGACTCAAATGCAAACCTTACAGTCATATAAAATGTTTACTAAAAATCAAGGCCATGTAACTATAGTAATTTTATTATGTATTTAAGATAAGATTAGATAAGCTTTTCATTTTTACTGATATACAAAAATTAATTACAGCAATCGACTCGGAACGTGTAGCTCTGAGCGATAATAGTAAAATAATTTGTCAGGATCAGCTTTTCCACGAGTATTTGTGATACATTAGGAACCAACTTGCATTGTATACAACTTAGTGAATACAGCACCGTGACTCTACCATCAAAATATGTGTTGGCTTAACCAAAAAAAAACATGACTTAGAAATTTATTTGACGCAATTAAAGAAGAAAATTAGTTTTATATGTATAAGTGTACATTTTTTAAATAATATATTGGCATTGCAACTAAACTTACCTAAAACCTATAAATTAAGTGCATATAATCCACGATTAAATAAATGAAGGGATGGTACCTTAATACTGACACATGTTGACAGACAAGTGGAGGATTTGCAAATTTATAAACAGTTGTATAAAATGGATTGCCTTGAGGATTGTTGATTTAAAAACGTTAAAACGAATACCTATATTATATGTTGTTATAGAACACCTAAAATGACAACTTTGAACAATTTCTTGAGAGACTTGAACAACTACTTCATAATGTGTTTAGAAAATTTTGCTTTATATGTGGTGATATTTTTGACAAAAAGCAACAATCCTTTATATCCTTTTTTTTTTAATTTTTTTTTTTAATTTTTTTTTTTTACTTGGTGGAATGCAATGATGCATATCCCTCCGCGGGGGCGGGCGGAGGGATTATGTCGGACTCGCCGGGGTAAAATAAAGATGTTGAAAAGATAATGTACCTCCCGGAATACCGACTAAACCTAAACCTAACCTAACTTGCTATGGCTTTAGGTTCTTGATTGACTCTCCTACCTTTGTTTGTGATTTTGCCCGCGGATTAGCCCGCGTAAAAGTAGGTTAGGTTAAGTTATGTTATGTTTCGGCAGGATCGCGATTGCATGTGAAAGCGATTTGCGCGGCCTCGCCGTCTAGGTTATGTCGAGGAGCACCGTGGTAGGTTAAGTCGGTATTACCGGGGTATCCTTTTCCTTGTGAGCCCGATATAACCTCTTTGTCGCCCCGTGGAGAGGTATGCGTCAAAGCATTCCGCCACGTAAAAAAAATAGTTATGTTATGTTCGAGCACGCCACGATCGTGGCGATAGGTCCCGTTTTTGAAGAGTGGCTGGAGAGATGGCATGGCGCGCTCACCTTCCGGCTGACACAGGCTATGACTGGCCAGGGTTGTTTTGGCCAGTTCCTGTGTCCCATAGAACGGCAGGAGACGCCCGGATAACATCACTGCGGCGACTGCCGCGATGTTGTTGTAGACACGGCGCTGCACGCATTGGCAGATTGCCCCGCCTGGGCATCGCAGCGCCGTGAGTTGATCACGGTAGTCGGAATGGTTGCTCTCTAGTTCCCGGCCATGGTTTAGTCTATGGTCCGGAGCGAGAGATCGTGAAACGCTGTCACCTCCTTCTGGGAAGAAGTAATTTCAATCAATGGAAATTACTTCCTCACAGTAAGTAATTTCCATCAAGGACGCGGCAGAGCGGGACAGCGCTTGAACCTCTCCTCAACCGCATAACCGGGCGCCGAAGGGTGATAACGAACTCCCAGCCATCATAAGATTGTACCTAGGGTGGCTTCGTGGGCTTGCCCACCACCTGATCAGTTACAGGTCCGAGAGGCGGCGTGCGTGTTCCTACGCGCGCTTCTCAATTGTGTAGTCGTAGGTAAGCCGTAGAGATGAAATTAATCTCCTAATAAGGATAGGTAGTATTGTGTACTGGTCTGCCGTTTCACGGCCGAAGTCACGATGGCATATGAAAGTAATTCGCCCGGACCCGCCGCCTCTGGTTATGTTGAGGAACAACTTGGTTTAGTCGGTATGACCGGGATGTCGCCATCTTTCGCCGGGTGAGCCCGACATAACCTCTTCGTCGTTCCGTGGAGAGGTATGCGTCAATGCATTCCATTTGCCAGATAACGCCATATAAAATTATTTACACTCAAATGCAAATATCGCTTTGCTCAAAGGTAATAAAATATAGAAGATAATGAATCTGCATATAAAGTAGTGATGTTTTCTAAAAGTTTGAGTGATAGACATTACTGTAACTATGAATATTAAAACCTAAATATTATTAAGGTTATAAGCATTGCCAATTAAAGTGGCAATGTTGCCAGTTTTCTAGGCACTGTACCAGCTAACTATAACTGCGGCAAAACGCTATGTCGCCTCTTAAAAGATTAGCTTTTACTTCTTCAACCCATTTTTATATTTTGTATTCTAGTAAGTACCTACGTTAAGTTGGGATATGTAAGGAACAGTACTTTAAAAAAATTACATACACAACCTATCTTACTCGGTGATAATACAGCTTTCTAATGGAGAAAGATTTTTTTTTAAATTGGTTGATTAGTTTTCCAGTTAAATCCTTACAAACAAAAATCAAATCTTTCCTCTTTATAATATTAGTATAGAAGTATCTATACTGTATTGCATGTATTTCTGCATGAACGATCCTTCTCACCTGCGACTGTTCTGTTGTTTCTGCCACTCTAATAGCTGCCTACCGCTGGTCTTGTTCTTCTAAATGGAACTGAACTAACAACAAATGACACGGCTGGCCTGCCTGCGATTGCGGGGGACGCGCGGGAGAGGGGTGCGATAGTTAACTTCGCTCGCCCGCGCTCGCCCCCTCTCTCACCTCCCGTCCGCTGTCTGGATCACTCGTATTACGTATAGTCGTGTTTTGTTTTGATTCAAATCAGACGCGTGCGAACTGTGCGATGCAATAAATAGTTAATTGTTAATCATCATGGAGTCATTGTCGTACCCATCAACGAGTAAGAAAAGGTTTACGGGATTTAATGATAAATGGACCACCGAACCTGATTTTAAAGACTGGATAGCGAAAAAAAATGTGTTTATTGCAATTTGTAAAGTATGTAACTCGGATATCGCAATTCAATATGAAGGTCGCCGCGCGCTGACAGTTAGTTATATTTTTATGTCAAATTCATTAGCGAATTAAGTTTGAGTATTTAAACACTTGTTTATGATGTTTTTATATATTTATTATCGCTGTATTAGTACATTTTTATACATTCAAATTTATTTCAATTTTGTTATATGCATTGTTCTAGGTTCACGCCAATAGTATAAAACATAAAAATATGGTGTTAGCTAAGAAAACTGCCAAATGCATGAATATTTTTTTTATAAAAAACACACATCAGAAGAAATTTCTATAATAAATGCCGAATTAGCACTTATTTATCATAATGTAAAACATGGCTTGAGTGACAATAGCTTGGATTGCTTGGCAAAAAATATCAGCAAATTCATTCCAGATAGAGGGTAAAAAGGTACTCCGTGATATCGGAGCGCCTCCTGGACACAGCTGTATGGCAGACTGTTGAAAGCGTTGGCGATGTCTAAAGACACCGCCAACAGAACACCGCCGCCGGCGACCGCCTCCTCGGCCGCGACCTTCAGGCGCATAATGGCCCCGAACGTCGAACGCCCTTCCCGGAATCCGAACTGAGCATCCGAAAGGTCGGGACCGACCGTGCGCAAGTGCTGGACGATGCGGGTGGCGAGAATTTTCTCCAGCATCTTCCCCACTTCGTCCAGCAGCACTATGGGCCTGTAAGCCGAGGCCGACTCTAAAGCCGTCCCGGCTTGGCCAATAGCACCAACTACCCCTCCTTCCAGCACTCAGGGAATCGTCCCGACACCAGGCTTGCGTCGAAAAGTTCCCTGAGGCGGACATCCAGGTGATCGAGGGCTAGCGCGAGGGCCCGCGCCGGCACACCATCAGGTCCAGGGGCGGTCGTCTTGGAGCGGATCCGCAAGACAGCCGCCCCCATTTCCGCGTCTGTGACCGGGGGAACACTGAGGTCCGCCTCCCGATGTCGGCCTCCCAATGGGACCATAGTCGGGGACACGTGCTCTGCCCGGTCAGGGAATAACTCCTCGATCACCTCGGAGAGGAAGTTGGGCTGGAGGGTCTCCGCAAGGGGAGGGGCCGCGCACGGAGCTTGTTCAGCGCCGTGCGATATGGGTGCCCCCAGGGGTCATGGTCTAGACCATCCAGCATCTCACTTTTCGCCCGTTCTTTGGCGCGGCAGATGGCCAACTGCAAAGACGCTTTCGCCTCGCGATACGCCTCATACAGTCGTCCCTCCTCTTGTTCATCGCGGTGGCGCCGGCCTCGACTGCGTGTATAGGACCTCCGGGCTCGAATGCAGCCAGCCAGCTCCTGGGACCACCAGTAGACCCCATCCTCGGAGTCTGTTGTCGCACATAGGGCATGGCCACATCGCAAATAGCTTGGATGCTGTTGCAAAGGCGGATAGCCCCGGCGTCTATCTCCCCAGACGAGGGTGCAGGAGACAGCCAAGCTTGGACTATAGCTGCCTCTTCTAGTAGGTCCCGATTCAGCCTCTTTACAGCCCACCGCGGAAAGCGAGGAGTTCTGCCCGCCAGCGGGCGATGACCCCTGCTAGGATCCTGGAGGGGGGAGACATCCAGACGGATATACAAATGGTCCGAAAGGGTCTCTACGTCCTCCAGGACACGCCATCCCCATACACGTGCGGCGAGGGCAGGAGTAGCAAACGAGAGGTCTACTATCGACCCTCCCTGCCATCTCCTCGAAATCTGCCAAGCTCCTGTTGGGGGAGAAGTACACACCAACGACTGTGACCTCTCCCCACGCGACTGCAACGTATTCCGGTCCCCTTTCTTTGACTGAGAGGGGGGGGAAACGAGGCGCCGTGGAGCTGACGACTGCCGCGGAGCTGTCCCTGTCACCCACCCAATTGGAGCAGGGAGGAACGTAGTATGGCTCCGCGGCTACGGCTATACCAATCGACCACTCCGCCATAGACTGCAGGAAAAGGTCCTGCGCTCAGGCGGAGTGGTTGAGGTTCGCCTGGAGAAGGAGATAGTTATGGTCCTGGTCCATGACTAGGTTGACATCTCCTTCTCCACCGGTGAGGGCGGTCTTCAAGGGAAGGGGGAGCAGCCAGGGTCGAAGGGCTGCCCCCATCTTTTGGCTGTGTGGCCGGGGATTTGCATCCCTTGTCGCCGCGAAAATGAGCAGCTCCATGACCAGCCGCTGCGCACGCCGGACAGTGCGGTGTTGCCTAGCACGCTCCAGCAAGGTGCCCAGGCTGGCCGCAGCGATAACAGGCGCTGCTGCGGTCCTCTAGAGCACTTAATGCGAGCGTGCTCTGCTCCCCCACACCGAAAACATCTCATGGGCCGAGGGGCCAGAATATGGATCCTAACCGAACTCCAGCCCACAAGTAAGCGACCGGCGTCAGCCAGCAACTTAGCTGCGGCGACAGGGCACTGTGCCCACACTGCTCCGACCCCTTCAGGACCGGGACGGATGGTGCCAATCTTTATGGTGTCCACGGCACAGCCAGTTTTGGCACTAATGGCGCCAGAGACGTCCTCCACGGACACCGAGTCATCGAGACCAGTGATGCGCATTTCTGCGCACTTCACCGGCCTCGATATCTTTACACCATCCGTCTCGGGGAACAAACTCCGTAACTTAGCGGCGATAGTCTCCGCCGCTTTGCCTTCGTCGGCTCCTGGGAACTCCAAAATCCGGGCTCCCGTATGAGCGAGGCAAATCCTGGCTCCGTCAGTAGGGATCTCTGCGTCCCTAGTATTCCGCCTCGCTGTGGAGAGCACGGCCTGATACGTCAGGCCACGCTCAACCGCTTCTGGGAGCACAGTTATCACCACGGCAGCCGACTTCGGCGCCTGGAGCCCTTCTCTCTTCCATTTCCTTCGCCTCTTTTTCTTGGACCTACTTTGAGTAACGGGGCCAAGTCTAACAGCCACTGCGGAAGCCGCAGCCGCAGCAGCAGACGCCGCTGCAGCAGCAGCCTGGGTCTTGTTGGTCTTATTGCGCCGAGCCTTTCCTAGATTCTGCACCGTCTGCCAACTCTCACCCTGAAAGATGGCAGGCGTGGAGGTGGACTGTGCAGAGGGTTTAGGTTGGGTGGGGCCTCGCTGCAAGCTTTGGGGCAGAGAAGCTTTAGGTGCTGGAAGGGGTGGCAGTCCCTGCCAGACTTCTGTCAACCCTTCCCAGCCTTGTTGCGGCCTGCTAGGGACGTGGCACGGGCTCCCGGTGCCGGTGTCGATGGCGCTGGCAGTGCCTTAGCAGCTGCAGAGGTAGCAGCGGCAGCAACCACAGGTGGCGCGGCTTGCAATCGCGACCTGTAACTTGGCGCCGGTAGCAACCGGTCGTCGAGACCCTCTATGCGCGTCCACGTATTTTAAGTGACGCCTGCAGGTCTAGGTCCCTGCCGGACTACTGAGGTGCCTCTTAAGGTGCCCGACCTCGGGTCTTGACTCTAAGCCGCGTCATCTCCTGGCGCAGCTTCGCCACTTCCGTCTCCAGGTGCGCGAATTTGTCAGCCAAGAACTCAGCCGACTCTTTCGTCGCAGCCGCCGCCTCGTTGAGGTGCTTCTTGAAGGTCCCCTTGAGGTTTCGAGACTTGGACGCCACCTTCGTCACAATTTTGGATCCGTCAAGGACCCTCTGCACCGCCTCCACCACCGACATTGGGGTAGAACTGCTCCCCTGCGGATGGATCTTCCGCGCGAGCAGCGCCACCTCCTCTTCCGCGCACAGCTCCGCGGCTGCACGCTTTTCAGCGGCTACCTCAGCTGCCTTCGCCGGGCCATGAGGTCCCAATGTGCCTGGTCGGCCCCTGCCCCTTCGGGCAGTCCCGATCTTGGGAATTGGCGCCGCGCTTGAATCTCCGTCGGACACTGAGTTGGTCCGACGGGAGCGGCGCTTGGGTTTTCGCACTAGAGTCGTCTTATCCGGGACTATCCCTGAGGCGACTCTCATCGCAAAGTCGGTGTCCGACTCCGCGGGAGTTTCGGTGCCGATGATTTCACGAGGCACGGCGCTGTAAAGACGTTGGGTGCCCCAGAATACGAGGGGCAGACGGGGCCAGATGGCCCAGTGGGGGATTCTCCGGGCGCTGAGCGCCCGGTACCCCCCTGGGTTAGTATAATACTTTGAACCGACATCATCATTTTGTTTTGGGTTTGGGTGGCCCTAATGACTGAGTTCCCCCCAGCCATACAGCCCCTCGCCGGGCCACAAAGCTTGAGCTTTGGGTAATTTTTATAGAGGTTTTCTTCCTCGCAGCCCGAAGGCCCCCGGTCGTGTCAATTCAGGATTACGGGTTGGACCGGATGGGGGACCATGCTGGACCGCTCCACCCGCCCCAAGACCGTCCGACTGAGCAGGATGCCTAAGCAACCGCCCGACCTAACGACCAGCGCCACGTTAGCTACGCCAGTAATTTTTCAATCGTGTGTCCGCCCCCCACGTGATCAGATGATCGATTCGGACGTGTGGTTGGTTTTTAGGGGGCAGGATCATCTTACCTCAACGGATCATCTCGTACACCTTTCCCCTACTATTGATTCTAATCTCAGCATGCATCAAATAAGTGCATACAGTGCAGATAATGCTTCTGTCAATTACGGTGCCCATAATTCTGTATTTCAGAAATTAAAAGAAGAAAATAATCATGTTTTTAAAGCCAACTGTTATTGTCATGTAATAAATAATTATGTGAAATATGCGTCGAAAGGCCCCGATGTTGACATAGAAAGCATCGTCATAAAAATTTACAACGAATTCAGTTCATCAGCATGGAAAACAAAAAAAATTGAAAGAATGTTGTGAGTTTGCTCAAATAGAGTATAAGGAGCTGCTAAGACATGTACCTACACGATGGTTGTCACTTTTGCCCGCTATAGATCGCTTAATTCAGAGTTGGCCTGCTGTTAAATATTATTTTTAGTAAAAGGTCCATACAACTGCCACAAGGTGCTATGGGATTTTATTTCAGAAGGTTGTAGTAGCACTGATTATATAGAAAATGACGAAGAATGTAAAAAAGAAGGTAAGAATGACTGTTACCTCTTCTTCCTAAGCAATGTGTTGCCTGAATTTACAAAAGTGATTTTGCTATTAGAAAGTAAAAGCTTCACTATTTTGGACATTGATCATGCCATGTGAAGTCTTCACGATCAATTAAAAAGTAGGATGGCTGATAATTTTTTTGGGAGCAAAGTCAGGACCATCTTTAGAATACTCGTCGAAAAAGAAAGAGCTCGATTCACATCACAGGTGCACATTTTCCTACAAAGAGCTATTAAATATTTAGAAGACAGATATGATTTAGGCCCCGATGGAATCTACAAAAAGTTTGAACTTTTGTCTCTTAAATCAAAAGAATTAAAATTGCCTTGGGAAGTGCTTTCCGAATTGCCCACGATATTAAATATAGAGGACGCTGTTAATATTGACTCTCTTTATACAGAGTTCGCATGTCTGAAAACTGTATATAAAGCGCTTCCGAAAGACTTGCCAAACGACGAAATATGGGCCTATTTCTTCAGAAATAACACGTCCACAAACTTTACTAATTTAAAGAAAGTAAAGAAAGAAAGAAAGAAAGAAATCATTCTTTATTGCCACAAAGAAATATGATTACATATTTTTCTTACAAAATAGACAAAATAATAAAAAAGACAATTAAATAAACAGTTAAAATTAAAAAAAGAAAAAAAATATATATATACATATATATATATATATATATATATATATATGTATATACACATTATGCTATTGTGGCAACAAATGGTCTCCATTCAGCATTGATGTTGCGATAAAACCGATGTGATATCGCAACGCTGATTTTCAATGGAGACCACCGTTACGCACGGACATCAAGCCAGCTGCATACAATTTTACAACTAACAATCAAAGATACGTACCCAGAGATAAAAACAAATTATTACTCAACCCATATAAAAAACAAATAAATGACAAAGAAAATTAAAAAATTAAAAAAATTATTAAACCCATACAGTATGCACGTTTTGTCTCATGCGGTGATCCAACCCACAACACTCCCCACCGGCAGAGGCGAGGCACACATAAACGTGCCATCCGTGCCGTCACGACAAGAATAATAATTTTATATTGAACTAAATTTAATCAATGGATGACGTACATTACACGGGCGCCGCGATCCATCTGTCTCCCTTACACCGCGCATAGAGGGGGATAAAACAACTCGCGTGATACTGAGAGATCGCTCCTCGCAATACACGGCCAAACCGGCTCGGCAGCAATGCGCGCGAGTCTCGCGAATTTCGTAAACAACGCTCATACACAACAAACAAAACATCATGCTCACTAGCGGATTTTTCTATGCTGTTATCTATAACTTGCAAATAGAAAGGCAGCCAACGGGACCACAAAATGCAAAACCAGCCTCCCGACATGCATTTTGATCGTTAACAGAGAGGTAAGTGATTATAATTTCCTTTTTGCTTTTGTTCATTTAAGAGAAATGATTTAAAGTGTTTTTTAAACGTAAATTTACTTGTTTTAGATCGACACGGTGGCGGGATGCTGTTCCAGCATTTGGTGGCTGCGTATTTGAAGCAACCTCTAAAAGCAGTGGTTCTATACATTGGGACGGACAGCGGCACTGTTGTGGATCGTGTATGGTATTTTAAACGATCTTGCCTCCAATCCAATTGTGCATAGAGGTATTTAGGCTTTTTTGTGATTATAACACCGAATAATAAATTTGCCAGATGAAGTCTTCGCCTTGCCTGCATCTTTAACATATCGCCTTCATTTAAAAATGGCGTGACATGGTTACGACGTGGTATATGAAAACAGAATCTAGCGCATGCGTTTTGGACCCGTTGTATGAGTTTTTCGGTTCTAGATAATAAGCATGGCCCGTATACGGTGTCACAGTAGTTAAGCTTTGCCAGTACTAGGCTGTCTACTAGTCTTTTTCTAATCTCGACACTGAGATATTGCTTGAAACGGTAAAGAAGTTTTAGCCTATAAAAACAATTCCTAACCATGGTACCTATATGCTTTTCAAAACGTAGTTCGGGATCTATGACTAATCCTAGATTGCAAGCGCTATCTACGCGGTTAATACTATCACTTTTTATTTTTATATCTGGTCGGGCGCATAATATGGAACCGATTTGACTCTTGCTTCCCATGATAAGAAACTTAGATTTACGGGGATTTAGTACTAGAGAGTTCAATTCAGACCAAGTTATTATTCTTTCCAGCTCGTCGTTCATTTTTTGTACCGATAATAATGTATCGCTGGGTTTAAATGACAAATACAGCTGGATATCGTCCGCATACATATGATATTTGCATACTCGCATGCATCTTGTAATATCGGCACTGTATATAATGTAAAGAAGGGGCCCGAGCAGAGAACCTTGTGGTATTCCTCTGGTTACTAACCGCGATGATGATGTTATAGTGGAACCGTCCTCTTTACGAAGCTCAACTCTCTGCGACCTCTTGCATAGGTAACTATCAAACCATTTTACAGAATGTTGGTCAAAGCCGTAGTATGCAAGTTTTGATAACAGCAGATTCATGTTAATAGCATCAAATGCCCGGGTATAATCAAGTAGTGTGAGTAGTGTCCCCTCACCATGATCACGAGCTTCAAGGATACTGCCTACTACGTCTGCCAGCGCTGTGGCAGTACCACGTCCAGACCTGAAACCCGACTGAAGCTCAGGCAGAATATCATTTGCCTCTAAGTAGTCGGATACCTGAGTGTAAACTACACGCTCAAGTATCTTTGACAGACATGGCAGTATGCTGATTGGGCGAAGATCATTGACTGACAGCGGGTTACTATTTTTTGGTATCGGCCGGACGATTGCGCTGCGCCACAATTCGGGAAAGGTATTAGTGTCTAGCGACCGGTTTATAATTGCGGTGATTGTACTTAGGGACTGGGGCAGCGTAAGTTGTATCATGTCCTTCGTGATGCCATCTGTCCCTTGCGCATTTGTCGAAATTTTATAAATTGCTTTAGAAATTGCTTTTTCGGACACGTTTTTAAAAGAGAAGGTTGTTTGCCCATGCCTGTGATATTCGAAAAATGTAAGTTGCGAAATGGCGGCATTGGAATTACCCGGTACATCCAAAAATGCTTTATTAATCTCGTCAGGATCACATAAATAATTAGGCAGAGAGTTATAGTTGTTATTGCTCGGGTATACGTGTTCTTTTAAATTTTTCCATAATGTTTTGGAGTCATTCATATGCTCATTTATATGTTGAGTAAAATAAGCCCGCTTTTCATTATTTAAAGCATTTATAGCGGTTTTTTTAAGTTGAAGGTAATACACTCTGTGGTCTTCGAGTTTAGTGAGTCGATATCGGCAACGCGCTTCATTTCGCAGCTTAAACATTAATTTGATGTTTTCAGTGATCCATGGCGTCAGGCGGCACTTAAACAACTTACATTTGATGGGAGCATGTAAATCAAATATGCTATGTATGTGCGCGTTAAAGGTAGACACCATCACGTTAACATCTTGTAGGTTACGTATATGATCCCATGGTATAAGACCGAGGTCCCGCTCAAACTTATCTATAAGTATATCCTTAAGAGGCCGATACACAACAATTATATTTTTCTCTTTGTCCTTTTTTAATAATAATTGACATGTAATGAATGAATGATGCCCAAGGTCACTTATATGGTCAATAATTAAATCTTTGTATGGGGCATCTGTGCAGATAACATCTATCAATGTACCACTATTACCTACAAAATGTGTTGGCATGTTAACAATTTGATCAAGTCCGCAGTAGTTTATAAAGTTGTTAAGCTTTGTTGTGTTATTATTATTAATTGCCAGCATGTCAATGTTTAGATCGCCCAGTAAGACAACGTGGTCATATGGAGCGAGTGCGGTAATACTTTCCGTCATCGCATCAAGAAACCGGTCCACATCTAACCATGGTGGGCGGTACGCTGTACCTATGAGTATTTTTTTCTTATTTACATTCATAGAAAGCCATATTTGCTCCACCTGAAATTGTTCCGGATGAAGTCTAAGTCTGACACTCAATCCGGTTTTTATATAAAAGCCCACCCCGCCTCCACGCCCTTCGCGGACCGATACTGGACGCGGCACGTGTTTTAATCGGTAACCTGGGACACAGGGAGCTCGTCCGTCTTCACCCGGTCGTAACCATGTCTCGTTGATCGCCATTATATCTACACTGTAAGTACTCATGGCTATCAAAAACTCATCCTGATTAGTTGCAAGCGATCCCGCGTTAAATAAACCAACTTTCAAGTACTTGCTACCAATCATTATACGTATGGTAAATGGCGTTCAACACAATATCAGATAGTACCTCGCACATTTTAGCATATTGTATGTAGGCATAGTATTTGTGTATGATGTTGTTACTATGCGTACAGCTGTTGTTTTGTGTTAGTTGCAAGGCGCTCAGTTTTATGTTGATGTATAAGTGATCTTTGTGTATAGAAATATAATGTATAATATAGTTATAATAGATTGGTATTATCGTAATGACAAGAGGCAGCTTGTGACAATACAATTGAATAAAGCAATTATCAGTCAAAAGTAATGTGTAAATATGACAACCTTGTGATATTAAACGACATGACTGGAATGCTAGTCGACATATATACTTAATTAATTTAAGAACAATATGTTTTAGCTTTAAAATATATTTACGCGGTTTACTGAGGATTATTTTCGTTGAAGATACGCCGTAAATCAGCTTCTGTGCGGACAAAAAAGGCCGAATCACCAGACTTTTGTCTGGCAAGTATGCGACCTCGCTTTGTCCACACAAACCGCCAGCCAAGACGATGTGCTGACTCCCGCGCCTGTCGAAATAACATCCGGTTCATCTTTGTTAGGCGTTCATTGACGTAAAACCGCCTCGGCGAACCCGACACACCGAGTTCTGCAGTGGTCGCGCCCCGCCGCACTCGCGCCGCACGCAGCAGCTCGTCGCGCACGTCTCGCCGCGCCAGGCGCACGACTACGGGGCGCGGGCGCACCTCCTGGGCCCCCTCCGGGCTGGTTGCGTTGATGTGTCTGCCGCCGATACGATCCACGCTCACTATGTCGCGCTCCTCCATGCCGACACCCAATTTCACCGCCATGGCTGTCATGATATGGACAAGATTCTCGCCCCTGTTCTCTGGAATGTTGGTGATTTCCAGGTCAGTCGATAGAAGATCCTGATCTCGGTCGTTTAGCTCTTGCTTTAGCTGAGCTACCACCTCGTCTACCGCTGTCTGCCCTTCTGGTGTGCGGTTTTTCTGCTCCAGTGCGCTCAGCCTATTGTCAATGCCGTCCAAACGCTCATTGTACGTTTTAATAGAATTCCTTAGCTGCGCACATTCTTCTCGGAACGCCTGGAATTCCTCGCGTATTGAGCTTAACTCCTCCCTAAACAAGCGCAGTTTCAATTCCAACAAGCAATGCTTTTTGCGAAAGAGTATTTAGCCAACTGAATAGTTTATGGACTAAAGAGCGAAACCAAATGTCGATGGATTTAATCAAGTCCGAACTGCAGACTCGTATCAATTTTGACGTGTCTTGCTTAGAAATTTTATCAGTTTTGCAAAGCTCTGACGGAGAAAACCTAATCAAAATGGCAAAATCCAGTGATAAATATTTAAAAAAATAACCTGTTCGTAGTTTTATTTTTATGAGACAGAGTTCTCTTTATTTTTGTTAAAAGATAACTTACATTGATTTCCTATCAAAGCTTAACAAATCATTATAAGAAGGTGCTCAATTTGGTTTAAGTTTATTTTATGAACCACCAAAACTTAATTAAAAGAGAAAGAAATTGTTAATATTTTTTCAGTTTATTGCGGTTTAATTTGTAATATAGTATTCATTGTCTACCAAAGTTTAAATTTATTGATAAGCTAAGTGCTCAATTTTATTCATAATTAACGTGTTGATTTATTAGCAAAGTTTTAAGTCTAAGCTTCATCTTAAAATTATAACTGGCATTAATTACCTACTAAGTACATACATACCTATCTAATAAAAGTATGTATTTGAATATAAATGGCATTTTCCTTTTCAAATATAAATCCTTTGAAAATAAAAAATACAAGATATTTTTTGCTATGGCCACGACCCGACACCGTTGTCCTAGAATTGTCCCTGATATGATAAGTTTCTATCTGGCAACCCTACTCGTAGCTGTTAAAGCTCTCTAGGGTTGAATTTGTTCATTTTAACGGCGTCACGTTTCATAAGACATCTCAGTTGCTCTTAATGCTGCTCGGCGTTCAGCTTGTACATCTAAACGAATCTGCATTTGAAGTAGCTACTTTCACGAATTTAAGTTTGAGTTTCATACGAATATTAAGTAAAAAATAAGGCATTTATTAAAAAAAAATCTTGCGACGTCTCCACCGAACCGTTCTTTGATACAAGATCGAAATTATTTTCCATGTCTGTAAAACGCAACACACAGGACTTGCTTTTGTCTGCTGCGTACTAAGAGCGAAAATAGTTTCAGTGGTGAATACCAAGTCGTAATTGAAAGCGAGCACTCAGTCGGCTGTGGATGACACGTTCGTATAGTTTCATCTGACGATTAATACCTAAGTTTCATACCACGATAGTTACTGCTATAATTAAACTAAGTATTTTATTTAAGTTGCATACCTGTGGTATTTTGGTAGCCAGTATAGTGACTTACTAAATACTTAGAGGATACTCCAAAACCACATGCTTAGTCATTCATAACGGGGTGCATTATATAATGCGTTTAACAATCATCTATATTGACATGATAATTATCCAACTAGTCTATATTAATAACAGGCTGTACTAATTACCATACATAAAAACAACCTACATAAATGCTTTGAGCAACACTTACGTAAACTGTAACTGTGTCATTTTTCAGCATCTTCATTATCGAGAAAAACAAAAGACATAAAATATCGCGGTCTTGCGTGACGCATTCTTCTTTAGTTATTTTTCGTTAGTAAACATTATATTGTTTGATTTGCATGAAAATTTATACTCGTGGATTCACCGATTCAGTCGTATACGTTGAATCATAGACAATATATTAATTTATCTCATTTTGTTCAGTCTCTCCGAACGTGCGACACTCATAAATTTACATCGCTCAGAACATTACTTGATAAAATCGTCAAAATTTCGTGACCTTGCTTATATTTTTTTTATGAACTGAGGTGGCAAAGGAACACATCTGATGGTAAGTGGTCACCGTAGCGTTTTCTTACTCATTCCCATAGACATTTACAAGGGAGGAAAATAGATAGTGATAATCGTAACTTTATAATGCTGATTCCGAATCTGCATTTCGACTGAATAGCTGTAGGTACCTACAGTTTTTCTTGGTCCCGCTTTCATAACGATAGGCAGCGGCTTGAATGTACCCTTGTGATGACACACAGCAATCTCCCTAAGCTGTGACTATTACCATCAGTTTGGCAGCTGGCTCATCTAGAAAAACATGCAATAAAAAAAATGTCCTGTCATTATTGCATTCCAGAGTACCTATTCATTATCGGCAGTTTTGATCGTGACTACGATATTTTTATCGATTTGTTTATTTGATATCTTCGTAGGTATCTGCTTCCTCATGATTGTATTAAAGCCTGTTTTAACCTTCTTATCGGTAGCTACAGCTGTGTGTTGTCCATACTCCAATAATTGTCTTGTATAGTAGTATCTTAACGATTGTACTTATCAGGAAACTGTCATTAAACATGTCTCAATTTTTTTTTTATAAAAGTTTTAGTAAATTAATTAAGAGCGTTAACGCCATGTGGCATGTGGCAACGAAATATTTAAATAAGTATAACGAAATATAAAAAAGTGTCATATTTTAAGTTATTAAATGACTATTTTGGGCCTTATTTCAAAGTATTCTTAATACACTCTAAAATATTAAGATAAAAGTGCATTATAGATGTAATATATTATTATATATATATTTTAATAACTTTCAAACTTTTGCGTTGCATATTATTATATATAGTAGGCACGTAACGGGTATTAACGCGATCATGCATAATGTTTAGGTACCTTTTAATGCTTAACGTTTCGACCAGGTTACACCGGCCGTGGTCACAAGCTGATTCAATGCATACATACATATAACATGATGTTAATGTCAGCAAAATTGTAATGTCGGGCCTATATAAACCACACCGTCGATATATTATAAAAAATAATACAAAAGTTAACAAAATATGCATAATTAATAAGCTACGTTAACGCAACTTGCAATAGACGATGTCGCCCTAAGTTTACAATTTTGGCTCTCATTTAAGATAGTAGGCATTCATCTTCCTTAGCTCAACTTGTTGATATAAATTCTAATAGTATTTTCTACTCTTAATACCCAGATAATGATATCGTCATTTGATCGTGATGTAGCAAGTATTAAAAATTACATTATAATATTTCTTGATTCTCTACAACACTTTATAAAAACAATCAATCATCATTCAAATTCAAATTCAAATTATCAGACTCATCTAAAGGAATATAAAAATTTTGATTATTTCCTTTTAGAAAGAAATCACATTATGACAATGTGATTTCTTTCTAAACTTCGAGCAGAAAAAAAATATTACACACTATCATATAATAAAACACATTTTATATTAATCCTTTATTTAAACATTTAAATTTCACGATTACAAAAAGTACAAAAGCTTTTTAAATAAGTAATTTTTATAAATTACATCTAGTAGGTATATGTTTCAGAATGTCATCACATGACAATAATATAATTTATGTACTTACTTGAATCAACTCTTACATAGAAACCATTTTTTGGTAGAGAGGTAATCGTTGTTCAACAATAGAAAAGTTACATAAGATTATTCCTACAGGGTATTAAATATTGCGGAAACAGTTTCTACTTGAGACAAAAGCAATAAAAACATTCGTGCCAAGTTACATACAGTGCCGAGCGCATGTTCTATTTGTTTCGCTTAGTCCAGTTCTAACTGACAAACTTAGATTTTAATAAAATTATTGGGAAATGAGGAATCCGCCACGCACCCTCGGATTGCCCACCAAAACTATTGTAATAGAAAAAGGTTGACAATACCGAACTGCTCTGGATTGGGACAGACGCGTCGTGGGATCCGGGCAGCAGAATACTGCAAGTTAGAGTACGCCCAGATCCTACGACGCCAGAGGTGTTCGGTATTTTCAACGTTGCCACCCGGGCAATACAAGGGTGCATGGCGAGTTCCTCACTTCCCAATAATTTTATTAAAATCTAAGTGTGTCAGTTAGAACTGGACTAAGCGTAAGAAATATAACACACGCTCGGCGACACACTTAGATTTTACATAAGCAGAGCATCTCTAGTAAGATCCTATCGTGTTCTTCTTTTGTAAGTGTTCCTTATTTAAGACAGATAAATATAGCAATCATACTATAAGCCGTAGGAATACAACGCGCATAAGGATTGCATCCATAATATATTATACGCGCGAGCATTCGGTTATATCGGAGGTAGTAGGAATAAACTTTTCTTAAACATATTAAATTCAACAAGTCAAGTAAAAGTACTTAAACGCAAGGGCTCGTGTTCAAAATAATAGCGAAACATACTGTTCTAGTCACATATTTCTTTTATTTGGAACCGGCTCTAGGTTACCAGCTTACTTAGTTCAACTTGTGACAAGCTCAGTTGGACTGAACTACAGTAAATATGAACATATTCCTATTAATATCTCTATCATATTTGTTATGTAACGCTTAAGTGCAAAAGCTAATTGTAAGAAAGTACAAAATAACTTTACGTGGCCTTAAATAGTAAGATTAGCTGAAATATTTTTACCAGTCATCAAGCTTTTCTGATTCAAATCTTTGTTTTCTTGTAACCATGACTTGAGATCTACATTACATAAAAATTAATAAGTGAGCATTTAAACTTAACAACAAGTACCTATATTACTAAATACAAATAGAAATACTTTACAAAACCGAGCTCAACTTAAAACATTAGGTGATATGGCTCCTTATCTGTCGTGTACTTTAAGGGATTGTCGGAACTAACATATCTTAAAGCACTGCAATTATTGCAAGCGCGAAAACGAGTCAACATTATAAAAGTAACGTGCGTGCAATATCAATAAAATTATACGTTTACATATTTTTATACAATTCTGTAAGCTAGTTTTAATATGACCCTTATTAGCTAGGCCAAATAGATAGAATAAAAGGTATGTACTTTAAGTAGGAGGAAGACTTTTAAGTACCTAAGTACCTATGTTTAGAAATAAGGTAGTATCATGAAAATCGAACCCATTGTATGAATGAAATACAATACAATACAAGCGGCTGTAGTTCAATAGATAAGATAGACTAGCGATCAAGAGGTCGTGAGTTCGAATCCCCATTGCACTACCGACATGAACCTACTTCTAATACATAGCATTCTAGATTAGTTAAAAGGTTTATCAAGAATTATAGTTATGTGTAAATCAAGTTGCTAGAAATATTTTTAAATAAAATATGAGCGAACAATGGCTTATTCCACTTTTCCCCGTTGGATGATCCCCATTGATGGGGATTAGTGAACTTTTTGTTCACTATTCCCCGTTGACCCAAAATTTTTATTTAATGGGGATAAATGAACTAAAAAGTTCAATAATCCCCATTAGGTAGGTACGTTAAAAAAATAAAATATATGAATCATGTTACACTTATTAATTAAAAATATAACTTTCTTATACCTAATAAAATCACAGATTGTACAATTATTAATTTAAAATTAAAAATATAACTTTCTTATACCTAATAAAATCACAGATTGTACAATTATTAATTTAAAATAAAAGAATATAACTTTCTTATACCTAGTAAAGTCACAGATTGTACAATTATTAATTTAAAATAAAAAATATAACTTTCTTATACCTAATAAAGTCACAGATTGTTACAATCATTAATTTAAAATTGTAGCATGAAAATATTTCTTTCTTATACCTTGTAAAATCAAAGATTACAATCACTTAAGTTTTTCTAAACAGTGCCCAATCGTAATTTCACCATTAATGAGTTCCATTTGGACCTCCTGTATATAATTATCGCGATTGATGCTTTTTTTTGTTTTTTCCGCTATACCTTTATTTTCAGAAACCCCCAATGCAAGAACTTCGTAATACGATGCATCTTCAGCCAACGCTGTGAGGAACTTCATAATGTTGGGTTTCTTTATTATCACACGCTTTTTTATTTTATTATTCCATGCTTCGACTAAATTCGTAGTGCGATGAGTCTGTCCAAATACACACCACGTTTTAATAAAATCATCTTGTAGCCATTGTCTGAGCATGTAATTTCTAAACTCCTTACTATTATCGTCATTAGGGCTTTGAGAGGCAACATAAAACCAACCCGCAATGATTTTATCTGATGGTAACAAAGCCAAAGCAGTGCTAAGTGCAACTTGTCTTCTGGTTAATTTATCTTTTGTTAGTTCGAGTTGTTTTCCTTTCTTCCATATTGCCTGGGTGAAATGGAAATAACAGCCGCTAATAGATATATTTGCAAAAACATTTCGCATTGCGTTCATCGGAGCCACTTCATAGTCACATTTAAATATTTCTGGATTCCAATCAGGTAATGCAGATTTTAGCATACTAAATAAAATTTCATATGTTTGTTGATTTTTAGGGCTCATGAGGGCATAAACAAGTGGCACAATGTTTATGTGTTTTTCTGTACTGCCCAAATCCCCATGAATGGTGTAGAGTTGGTAAAAGGGAGATGGACAGATCCAAAACGTTCCATTAATTTAAATTACATTATTTACAAATTACAATTACAGAAATTACGATTGGGCACTGTTTTGAAAAACTTAAGTGATTGTAATCTTTGATTTTACAAGGTATAAGAAAGAAATATTTTCATGCTACAATTTTAAATTAATGATTGTAACAATCTGTGACTTTATTAGGTATAAGAAAGTTATATTTTTTATTTTAAATTAATAATTGTACAATTTGTGACTTTACTAGGTATAAGAAAGTTATATTTTTTTATTTTAAATTAATAATTGTACAATCTGTGATTTTATTAGGTATAAGAAAGTTATATTTTTTTATTTTAAATTAATAATTGTACAATCTGTGATTTTATTAGGTATAAGAAAGTTATATTTTTAATTTTAAATTAATAATTGTACAATCTGTGATTTTATTAGGTATAAGAAAGTTATATTTTTAATTAATAAGTGTAACATGATTCATATATTTTATTTTTTTAACGTACCTACCTAATGGGGATTATTGAACTTTTTAGTTCATTTATCCCCATTAAATAAAAATTTTGGGTCAACGGGGAATAGTGAACAAAAAGTTCACTAATCCCCATCAATGGGGATCATCCAACGGGGAAAAGTGGAATAAGCCCGAACAATCTACCTGTAGTATTCTTTGATTATATAGATATTACTCATGATTACAAATAAGGCATTTTAAATGCTATTTTTAAAGCAACTTTTTGACGAATCCGTTTTATAAAAAAAGCATTATCATTGTCGTTCTAAGTTTAAGATTTCTTACGTAATATTTCTCTTAGCGCCTCCAACGGCTACTATCAATCATCGATACCGTCAGTCTATGACCGACCAATCACCAAAGCAGTCTTTAAAAACGAACATTCTCGTCTGATTCCTAGAGTACCTAGTAAACAGAGGCAGTCATTGCTTACGTGGCAGCCTAGTGTTATTCTTCTGAACTTAGCACACAATATTATTTCTTATCAATTAAATAAAACTATCTTATAATACCTACTAGGGCACCATGACATATGCCATAGCCGAATAATTATAGTAAGGCCATTAGTAGAGAGCAAAAATGTAAACAAACTGTTAGCGTTTTTAACATATTTACTTTTAAAATATCTACAGTTTCAACAAAGTTTACCTTTACCACTAACTATTTTTTATATTAAGTCACAGTAAATAGAAGACATTCCAAGCAGGAATGACGGTACATTTATTGTATCTATGAGAAAGACTTATTTCAAATCATATCGTCCACCAGGATCCCCTAGGCCGATCCTCCAGGTGATCCTCGTGAACTTATTAGTTCACGATGTTGACATCTCGTGTTCGTACTTAGGATGTCATGACGACAGCCACATTTGTTATTTCTCTCACGTTGTTGCGTGAAAGAGAAAAGAATAGACATAATTGCCGCTACTTTTCTGTTTCGTGGTCGCTACTTACTATGGTAAATAGCGACCACGAAACGGAAAAGTAGTATAAAAGTAGTAATAGTAGTATTATGATACAGGGATGTATATTTACATAATTTCTCGTTGGCCTTGCTATTGTAGTCACTAAATATCGAATGAAAAACTTACATATAAGCGCATCAGAAGAGCTGTATAAATATAAAGTGTTATTTATTTGGTAAAAGAACCTTATAATATCTATTTTTATCATAAAGCATTATGGCATGCACATTAAAGTACGTCGGTTTGTATTTCAGCAATAGAATTTGTCTTATATACTTTAAGACATAAATATAATATAGAATACATCAACTATATCCCAATATTTGTAATACTCCAATATATTGTGCTACGATAACATTCTTTAAACTTTGGCGTTGTATGAATATAATTTCAATTAGGATTTGATCATGGATTAATTTTCCTACAATCTCTAACTCCGAAGGCCATGAAACGTATACTGCAAGCAAGTACGCTCAGCGCGGCAAAGTTGAACGTTAAGCATCGGAAACAGAAGTATAACGTAACACAACGTGCTGAGTTTGTTCGCTTATAGCGTACGGTTTGTGTCCCTCAGGTAACCTTATGACTATTTAAACCCGGTTCCTACATCAAGAAACCAGTCGTTTTATCTACGGGCAGTTACATTATAACATGTCTTTTATAGAATTTGTGTCAAAATGTAACTGTCCGTTAAAACGAACTGGGCCTTAAACACAAACTAAGATAAACAAGCAAATTATATTTGTGATACCTATAGCAACATTTTTAATAATTAATCACGATTATTTTCAATAATCTTGCGCCTCGTAAAATCAGTCCATCTTATGAGTTATAAGAATATTAAATAGATTATATATACGTATTAATAAAATATAACTTAGATTATATATACGTATTAATAAAATATAACTTAGATTATATATACGTATTAATAAAATATAACTATGTTTAAATGTATTTTAGCGAATATTAGTTAAATTGATTTTTTGCATAGAACATAATAAAATCTAGTAATTTAATAGATTATAATCTCCTTCGTAGCGTGTACCAGTGAATATAAGTCATTAGTTTTACAGACTTTAACCTGACTATACAACAAATTCGGAAGTCTTTCTAGTAGTTTTGGCTTGGAACATAATTTAAATGAGCAATTTAGAAATGGTTGCACCGGGCTTGAATTTTCCTTGCTTTTGTACTACATACTAATACTATTTAGTTCAAAATAGTATTAGTAAATCAATTGTCCCTAAAGCGAGATATTACTAAAATAATTAACGACTTACGTATTTGAAGATGTCACAGGCGAAGCCGTCTAACCAAACGTCATAAATACAGGTACAGCTATGATAGAGATCCCGCGACGCACACAGGCGGTCAGGGGTAGCGGCGCACATTCAAAATATATTTTATGTGTCGACAACACTATACAACCATATTATTATGTAGTGTTGTCAACACATACAATATAATACCATCGCTACAATCTTCATACATCGGACTTAGCATGGTCAAAAACGCAACGCAGTTTAGTACCTGCGCTTTATATCGTATTAGATTTTGCCCAAGCCTTCGTTCATGTAAATGTAGTTTACGTCAATTTTTAATCCCTCGAGTACAGTACTTCTACGACTACTTCCTTTTCTGTACCCCTGACAAAGTGTATGCAAAATTCCATGGTGATTGGTCAAATAGTTAAGGCGTTAAAGGGTAACAAACTGACATTCGCATTTATAATTTTAGTAAGGATGTATTGGCAAAACTATGAATAGTGTTCTCAACACATAGTACACACAGCTACACATCAAGTTAGACACCTATATACGCATAACTACGCTACATACAAAATAGACAATTGTCGGAAAGGTGCATAGTGGTGTAGACCTATCACGGTGCACTAGCGCGTGCGGCGACGCCCGCGGCCCGTTCAGCGTGAATAAGACAAAATAACAAAAATATAACGTACCTACTCTCTCGCAACATTCGCAGCATTCAACTTCTAATAGTTCAAACTCCAAACAGTCTAGGTTGATGAGTCGCTGTGTGTACGTTATAATTCGAATGTGCACATCGATACTATCGAAGGACGCAGCACAGATTAGTAACATTAATTATAAATTACAACGGTTTTTCAAACTATCATCAAACTAACTACCCTTCAACTTTTACTGTTGCAAAAAAACCAAGTTCGGTGGTTAGTTTGAACGATAGAATTATTAAAAATCTTACAAAATTTTAGGGAATTATGTCCCTGAATGTACCTGCGCTGCGTCCTTGACCATGCATAGTACGTAAAGCAGGTACCGCGTTAAGCAAATCAGTATTCGAATATCATTCGAATGAATAAACATGTCACTAGTCAGGAGATCACTACTACAACTGCAAGCACCATAAACATCTCAGCTTTTACTTCGCTTAAATATTGTACCAAAGCTAATACAGAAAAGATACTATAATAAAATGTAATAAAATAGTCAAAAGTTTAAAATAAAAGCTGTAACCTACTTAAACAAATGTGATAGTCATATATAATAGCTACCTATTTCGAATTCTGTTGACTATAAGCTAATTTAGTTCCATTGCCATACCTCTTCGGCTGACGCAGACAAAAATAAAATGTAATTGAAAATTTTGTTACTATTAAGTAATAATTATCAGCCAGCGAATTGCACTATGTTAGCACATCAAACAACAGAATCCGAAATATTATATTTAATTTAAATTAATCAGGCAAATCAAAGAAATCTCTGATTCAATACGTATTTCTAGAAAATATAATTAAAATTAACATGTAAAATGAATGAAGAATTTAACATGAAACTGTTGACACAATTTTGTTCACCAACTAAATGTTTACAATACGCGTTCCAGTCTCAGTTCTTAATTCCACTATTCAACTCAAAATAGAGTCAAAGATGTGACGATATGATGTGTGATGTCATAATGGGAAAACAATGCTATGTTAAAATGTTACAATTAAATGCAATATTACTGTACCTACAAAAGTACCTAGTAAATTGTGAATAGTCTTATTATAGGTTTGTACTATCACCCGTTTTAAACTCTTTTGATTCCGTATCTGACTCCTTTACATCATTATCACTTAGTTTGATCTGCTTAAATTCCGTATCATATTCCTTTATCACTTGATTTAAGCTGTTTTAATTCCGTATCAATTTCCTTTTCATCGGCACCCTTATCAAATCCAACAACATTATATACGTCACCTTGTAATTCCAATTGTATATCTCTTAAGTTCTTGCCCTTTGTTTCTACTATAAAATAGTATGAGAACACTCCACCGCCGAAACCAAATAGAGAGAAAATGGCGAATATAGTTGTTAAGCCGCCAGCATCTTTGACCCGTTGATATCCTTGCGCACAAGTAAATGCTAACACTGAACTAAATATGTTCAGACTGGTCATGGCTACCGCCTTAACATTCATAGGGAATATTTCAGCTGGTATTACAAATACTAAAGAGTTGTAACCTAAAGTAGATATGAGATTCGATAGGAGGATGCAGATAAATGGTACGAAGCTGTAAGGAGCTAGTGTGTCTGAGTCGATTTTGACCACGTCTTGAAGGAAGAAGTAAACGCTGATAGCTCCAAGTATTATTCCCGTGCCGGTACAGGAGTAGATCATCAAAGGTCGACGGCCGACACGGTCGACAAGTGCTGATGACATCATAGCTGAAAAAATATAAACGTAGAGATGAGTCGATCAGGCATTGGAATTAGAGTCACTCACCACAAGAATACAGCATAAAGTTATAGATATAAATTTTTCCAGTTAGGTTACTTTTAAAAGATTTCAGTTTTTAGGTTGTACAATTTTGCATTTAGTACTATCATATGTACCTAGACACTAACCAACCGTACAGATGATACCCGGAAACAAGAAATATTCAGATTACGCCATTTTTAAAATAATAACCAAATGCCATATAATCAAAGCTGACGACAAATAAAAGGGTTTTTTTAAACGGGTATTAATTTGATTGCAATGAGTGGACATCCATTAATTTTATTATTATTGGCATGACCGATGCATCCTTGACCGGATTATGGTTAAAAACATTGCAGCTATATTCTGCAGTAAAATTATTGCTCATTTAGAAGGTCATTAAGATTTATAAAACTTCATATATTTTATAGCTTAGACGCTACGATACCACAAAGAGTTTATATTCATAAAACTAAATATATATTGTTACAAATAATAATAGCTTACAACTTCGTTCGCATTTTTAAACTTTGTGAAATTCAAGCATGGTTCTAGATATATAAAATTTATCAACATTAGTCCAACTGTTTGAACGTGATGGAGTAACAAACATCACTTATGCCATTAGTTCAACATAGAACGGCACAAGAAGTAATCCTAGTGCTAAAACTCCCTTTTAAAACGACAAACATCTTTTGTAGCAGGTGAACTTAAGAAAACTACGCAGTAGCGAGCTAGTAATTATTATCCCTACTACAAAATCAAACAGTTTATAAGAAACGGTGTTCTGATTATTTATTTTACACTAGTAAACATAACAAGCGTTCGTAGGTACATCCTTTTTTCCGCACTTGGAATAATTCCTGCGCCGCGGAAGGACTTTACAAACAGTCAAATAACGGACACGAAGTAGGTACACCTAGACTCACAGCAACCATTTGTGGATCACACAAATTTTTGTCCGGCGTGGGGATCGAACCCACAACACTCGGCGCGGCGGCAGTGGCAAGTCGACCACATAAACCACAACACCAAGCGTGCAGTCAATAATCTCTTGTAGGACTCTGAGAATCAAAGAAGGCGCGCACGACGCGTCAGAGTCGCCAAGTTTGCGATTTTAAATGTGTTGCGCTTGGGCGGCAAGGGCTTTCATTGGTTAGAGCATGGCGCGACACGCCAGGCCTACCAACTTAAGCTAGCTAACTTTTTAATATTAAAATATCAGTAGAAAATAGTGCGAAATAACAAGTTTCTCTTACCAACTACAAAGCCGACTGCGCCGTATATAATAACAACCACTTTAATGTCGATGTTTAGTTTGGTCTCATGGATTATCCATCCCAAGTATTGCCTTATTAATACACCACCGGTCATAATCGCCATCATTTTTAATCCTGTAACATATTATTATATGTAATCGTACTTAGCGCCGACAGCCAATCGTGTAAATGGTAGACAATGATCTAACTAACTAAACTGTTATAACTGCACTAACCACAAGTAAAAGTTTATATAATTATGTATATCAGCCCTGTATTGTATGAGAAGGGTTTGGGCATAGTTCACCAGGCTGACCCAGTGCGGGTTGCCAAACTTCACATATCTTCGAGAAGAAGTTATATAATAATAAGTATAGAATTTCTATAAAGAACACTCAGATATGCAGGTGGCGATGTTTCCTTCACGGAAAGGTATGATGAACCTAAAATGAAATGTTACCCTATGTCGCTTGACAACTTGTATGCGTAATTTTATGATGATCTGTCGAATAATTAAGGCGTGAAAGCGAAATAAACAAACTCACTTTCGCAGCTTTATTATATTAGTTAGGAAGTAAGGATATCCTTTATATTAATTCATAAGTGAATTGGCATACAGTTACAGCTTTCCATGATTAGTAGCAGTAGTGAGGTAAATATAAACTACATAATTAAAATTAGGAAATATTCTCTAAATACAAAGTACCTGAGGCAATAATGATAGCTTTCCTGTACTGTGGTCCTGTAAACAATTCTAAGGGAGAACTGGAATTACTCATTTCGTCTTTGACGCCCGCTTGAAGCGCAGTCAGTTCGTCTTCAAGTACCTGTCCAAGAACCATGATTAGACAATTTTATACTTTGGTCTAAATTAAAGAGGAGGAATCATACATATTATATTAAGGACTTAAGGTTGACACCCATACTTCATAATAAAGTATTGTACTTTATTTAAGGTAAACATACTAAATGAGGACGATAAAGTTTGAGACATTTCGTTAAACCAGTTGAGCTAAAGTAAAAAGTCTATTATTTATCAAGATAGATAAATAATAGACTTGAATAATATATTAAATATAGACATACATTGTAAAGATTCGGTAAACACGTTCCATGATGATAAAAATTTGTTAAAAGTTGCCAGAAGCAACAAAAAATTGGAAACAAAGAGCAGATTGAAGTAGTAATATTTATTTTCAGATGTTCTTTTTTTTTACTCACTAAGTATACTAAATATACTTTATTTGTTCAAAATTCAGCAACCCTGCTTAAAGTTGACGCCAAATCACTGGAGTAAGATGTGAAACGTCTATGATTGCATCACAAAAACAGGGCTGCATTGCACATTCACTCACATTGCTAAGATAGACCGCAAGCCGCGTATGGCGGACGTGGCGGCGATATTAAGACCTCAAAGCTCACCTTCTCGTCTTTGTATCCATGTAATACCCTCAGCGATTTTCTTGCACCTTCCACATTTTTCTTCTTAAGACAAAAGTACGGTGTTTCTGGTATCCACCAACATAACATGAAGTAGGTAACTGGTAGTGCGAACATAATGTAATTTAATGTCTCATACGAAAGTAAGGGGCCTGCAATCATCATGAGTAAGTTCCCAAACTTAAATGTAAAGCTGGTGATCACTTGCAGTGTGGCTCTGACGTCTTTGTCTGCGATCTCGGATAGATAGTAACCGTTGACCTGGAAAAAGAGATTAAATTGCAAACAGGTATACATAATATAGGTATGTATAATAAGCAAACTGTATCAGGGATCTAATTAAATAGGTACGTGAAGGTATCCAGTAAGAGGCAGGGCTTAGAAATCTCTTCTTGAGGGACTAGGGGTATACATTTTAGTTTACGTGATATATTACTACGATTTGAAATTAGACTAAGAACCGATTTTTCAATCACCAATATCACCATATAAACAGACGAATAACTACCTACTCTACGAATAAATTTATTCGGCTGTCTATTACACTGATAAAGGTGCCCGGGTTTTTCAATAGTAATTTTTTTAGTAATTTAATGTATAATAAGCAGTGATCGGAGTAGGTAGATTGAAATGGGGTCATTGATCCGAAACGTATATATTAATATGGACATTCCTCCGGAATTGGTGGATTATTAAAAAAAACCGGAACTTATGTAGGAATTTTATTCTGCCAGAGTGGAAGGAGTCATTTGATGATTTGCCATCCTCAAAAAAAGGTAGGAGTTGTAATAAAATGAGCAATATTATTCTTTATTATTCTTCATATTTTTTTTAACGGCACACAGTCACGATTTGACAAAACCCAACGACCAATCAGAACAAAGGATCATGGGTGGTACAATAACCGGTTATCAGAACAATGCGTACGCCCGCCGACGACATGCCAGGTAGCTCACTCGTTTACTTCGGTTCGTAGAGTGCGCATCTTTGTTTGTTACTGTGTTGTGAAAACGTTACTTGACCCTGGCTTGTGTACATACTGACTTCTGGAATCTGCTCTAAACCACGATTTGGCTCGAATATACGGACTCAGATTTTTCACTATTGAATTGGATCTACATATTTAAACCAAGCTTTGGTAAGTAATATTTTACTAGTTACAAGGAGTATAAAGCATGTTTGGATGTACTATAAGAATATTTTTAGTATTGTGTTTGTTCGCTTAACCTGCTGAACATACCATGAGTCTTAATATTGTTAAATCTTTAATAGAGTATGAACCAGAGAGCTTAGTGCGAAACAAAATTATGATATTCTAGTAATGTAGTCGCAATTCAGCTAACTCCACTATTAACCGACATTTTACTGGAATCCGTATATAATTTGAATGCCCTGTGTCCTCTTGCAATGTATTGGTAAAATAAATTACTATAGGCCTTATCTACTTCTCTACAAAATATTCTACGTAACAAGCCCTTTCATTTGATATATATATATATTGAAGGAATTGTAAAAAGAAAAAAAATTGTCCGCCATCTTGTAGCGGCAGCCATTTTGGATTGACAGGAAGAGGGTGAAATTTCAATGACTAAATTTGATCCACGAAAAATAAAACAAACGGAGTAAGCTAAATAAACTAAATAAAATGTAATTTTTTCATGTCTTTGTTTTAGGTGATATATACGAGGTTCCATCTCTAAAACAAAGTTCAGATATGGCAAACGTCAAGGCTGAAACTGTAGAAAAATGGATATCCGGTCATCCCGAACTACTTTACGATCACGCTAGTGGTACAATATACTGTTCAAAATGTGAAAGCCATTTGAAAACCATAAATAAAGGAAACGTTAAAAGACATATCGAAGGAGCAGTACACCAGGGAAAGTTTAAGCGGCCCGAAGAGGAATTTTATTTCGATCTTATAAAATTTCTCATTTTGTGCAATATTCCGTGGTCTCAGATGAAAAATACTACTTTTCAAGATTTCTTTAAAAGATATATGTGTAGTACCTGTTGTTGTACGTGTACTAATCGTACTCTGCCAGATGAATCACAGTTACGGAAAGTTTACTTGGACAAGTTTTTTAAGAATAAAATCAATTCGATTCGGCAAAATTATAAAAATGAGAAACTATGGATATCATTAGATGAAACGACAGACTTTTTAGGTCGCTATATAGTCCATTTTTTAATAAAACCATTACATCCTAGCAATTTGACTAGACCTTATTTGGTAGCATGTAAAATGCTAACTGTAGTTAATGGACAAACAATCACGCAATTTGTGGTAGAATGTTTGGAAAACTTTTGGGAAGATTCTTTTGAATCGAAGGTAGGTAACATTCTTGTCCTCTGCACTGATAGCGTTGCATATATGCTGTCTGCAGGACGAAATTTAAAACAATACTTACCTGAAATGAAGCACGTAACATGTTTGGCGCACTCTCTTCATCGCGTATCTGAGCAAATTAGGTTAGAATATCACGATGTTAACATTTTAATAGCAAATGTTAAAAAGGTATTTTTGAAAGCCCCAAGTAGAGTCAAAATTTTAAAAGAAAAATATCCAGATTTGCCGCTACCTCCCCAACCAGTTGTTACAAGATGGGGCACTTGGTTAGAGGCAGCATTTTATTACGCTCAAAACTTTGAAAAAATAAAAGAAGTATTATCTTGTTTAAGCAGCTCTGATGCGGTATCTATTCGAGAGGCAAAAAATATTATAGAAAAAGAAAATTTAAAAGAAGATTTAAATTACATTAAAGACAATTATTTTATAATTCATTTGTCTTTAAAAGAATTGCAAAAGCATAATTTATCGTTGACAGATTCACTTTTAGCATTTGACAACGTCAGAGATGCTATAAATCAGTGCAATTCAGAAAATATAAAAAATAAAATAGAACGTGTTATGGAACGAAACCCAGATTTAGACACACTTAGAGAATATAGTGAGGCCATTGAAAAAAATGAAGCACATAATTTAATACCTTTTTTAAAATTTGCTCCTTTGACATCGTCAGATGTAGAACGGTCTTTTTCCATTTATAAATGGACTTTAGATGTTAAAAGAAATAGGTTGAAAATAGAAAATATAGAGAAACTCATAGTTATATATTTTAATTGTAAAGATCAGGATTACCAGGATGCTGACATTGTAATCGATGAAGATTAAAAATGTGAATAAATGTAAAATGTACATATTTAATAATAAACAATCTTGATTTTTATCTTTTTTCTTTATTCTACCCCTTTTTTTTGGTCCTAAAATCTGACTAAAATCAACCTGTTCCTTCGTATGCCCTTTACGTTTCAGAGTCGTGGTGCATCCTTAGAACAGTCTCACGACCCCAGCAGGCATTGGCCCTCTATGGGGCCCCGTCATTTATTCTACCCTTAATGCAAATTACCATGACCCCTATGAAAATATTTAAATTTAAGTGCAACAATTTATGTCTATCTATAAAAGTTCTAGCCATAAAAGGCTAAAAATAAAAATTAAAGCTTCGATCGGAATTCGATTGTTTTTATTATTCAACAGATAAAAATGAATTAATTTAGTTTTGATACCTTCCTTTAAATTTTGAATTGAGTAGGAATAATATCACTACCAACATTAACAATATTTAATTGAATCCGGAAATACCGGAATTACTTTCCGGGAAAATGGCTTATCCATGTTATTCTTTCTGTGTGCATTTATGATACAAGTACCAAAAATCAATCTACCTACTCCGATCACTGATAATAAGTATGTATTATAAAAAAAAGGATATATATGTATGTTTATCCCAATGGATAAACATACATATATATCCTTTTTTAACTAAACAGACCTTGTACTATGGGTATTAGACAATTCTAATACCCATAGTACAAGATCTGCTTAGTTTGGGCGGCTTAGTAGTCGTTTCGCACAAATTTGATCGCACATATCGTGCAAATAGAAACTTTTAAAATATATTTTTTTGTTGTCGTATCGCACACATATATATTTTCGTGCGAATCGTTTCCGTCTATAAACGCAGGTGTCCAGTCGCACGTTTTCTTTTTTATGCTAATAAAAGTAGAAGTATTGTACATTCGTGCGCGAATGTACAATACTTCTTTAATAAAATAAAACAAGGTATACCAATAAATAAAAAAATAACAACATTCTTACAAAACAGTGCGTAAAATACATATACATATTACTTACATAAAACTGAGCTTTTATTCAGAGAACATTTTGAGAGAACATATAAATATTAGATACTTATAATATATGCACTTGAAATAGTGTGTACACGACTGTATTTTGATATTTTTCTTCTTAAAAATAGAAAACGTGCGAAACGACAACTGCGTTTTCAGACAGGAACGATTCGCACGAAAATATATAACATGTGTGCGAAACGACAACAAAAATATTATTATTTTAATAAAGTGTCCATTCGCACGATTTGTGCGAACAAATTCGTGCGAAACTACTACTAAGTCGTTTGGGCTGGATGGTGTTGGTATGTGATGGAATACTATTATTATTATTCCCTGGATCGCTATCCGACTGAATAGTGAATCCAAAGCGTCACTTACTTCAGACAGGTGAAACAAATATATCGGTTAAATTGAAAGATTAAAAAACTAAAATTAAGGGCTAATGATTCTATTCTCAGATATTATTCGTTATAATTAATAACTTATATCTAAAAACAGAGTAACTTAGTAACACTTACAGTACTCATCATTCCAGTGCCGCATTGCCACGTGAACGCAGTTATAAACAAGAGCCATCCCTTTTTCGCAAACACCAAGATTATCTGCAATTAGTCAACAATATTCATTTAGTTTATATATGTATATACTAGCTGACCCGCGCAACTTCGTCTGCTTCATATAAGAGAATTTTCCCTGTTTTTGCAACATTTTTCGTTTTCGTTGTAGCGTGATGTTATTGCCTTCTTCGGTTAATGGGCTATCCAACACTAAAATAATTTTCAATTCGAACCAGTAATTCCTGCGATTAGCGCGTTCAAACAAACAAACAAACTCTTCAGCTTTATAATATTAGTATATATTAATAACAGTGTGAAAGAAAACATCGTGAGGAAACCTGCATCACTGAGAGTCCGCCATAATGTTTTCCAAGATATGTGAAGTCTGCCAACCCGCACTGGGCCAGCGTGGTGAACTATGGCCTAACCCTTTTCACACGGAGAAGAGGCCCGTGCCCAGCAGTGCGACAGCTTAATACAAGGCTTTTATTGTTATTATTATACCCCATCAGGGTTATACAGACGTGAGTTTATTAACAATTATGCAAATACGAACATTACGGCCTCTCAATTTACAGCATCAATATATTTCCATTAAAACATGACAAGTAACGATTTGAACTTACCGAGCCAATTGTGATGGGTATCGCACTGCCGAGAATGGTGACTCGTCGTCCAAAAGTATCGGCTATATAACTCGTAGCCAAGGACCCGACGGCAAACCCCACCGGGTACAAGGAGAACATCGTAGCTACCTCGCTCTGTAACAGAAAATATAAAAATAGTAGAGAGGCTATATAATATTATATCAATGAAGGGTTAGTTGTTTGCGTGTTACCTCCCACATTTCATATAATATGTCTACTAGACTGCTACTACTGTACCATTATTGATATTGCTGTTTATTAGACATATTATGCTACTGACTTAACTGCCTTAGTAAATTGACTAGAACCACATCCGAGTTCCTTCTCTTGCCCTTCGCATTGCTTTGCGACCCCAGCAGGCAGCCGCAATGTGCACTGATAGGCCCGGCCCTATTTGTGTGCTAACAGGTTGTGAGATGCGCCGGCGCACCGTCTCGGGTCTGTTTCTGCTCGAACGACAAAGTGCCCACAGCTCGCCACCCGCAGGCATACACTAACAGAGGCTGCAGATCGGCTCGTACCCTCCTGCACTCTAGGTATCTAGGGCCGGGGCGTGAGGCTTCTCGTTCTCTTACGTGTTCCGCCTCCTCCTTTGCTTTCAACACCACCTTGCAAAAGCTTCGTCCATGAGGGTAAACCATATACTGGTAAGGTAGGCTAACTTGTGTTAGGCGCTATGGGTTGCACACATAAATTATAAGTATCGGTTGTAAAACTACAATGTGTAACCCTTTGTATACCGGAAATAAAGTAAAATAATGCTTCTCATTTATGTAAGAAAATAAGACTCATTGGCTCGCTAATACAAATAAAACAATCTGGAATGACTAACATGTGCACAACAAATGCCGACTAAAATTTGGCAATACGTTTTTTGTTAAAAATACCATGTTTTAAATCTGTAAACAAACTATTTGCCTATTCCAAATTTATTACCTGCAAAGCCCTTGATTTTTTTAAGTAATAGCCTGTTATCTTTTCTTTGACTGCAGTGGCCTTAAATTTTGAAGAAATATCTATACCTTCACATTTTAATTTGAGTACCTATGCATCATCCGTATAGATAACGTTATTTTGGTTGTTACAAATAAAAAGGGCACTTCAGTATATTTGAGTGCCTACCATAATTTAAAAAGGGCTGTTGATTTAAGAGCTTCTTATCTTGACATTTCTCCATATATTTAGATAGATTTTACAAAAATTAACTCTCACGTTTCAGAAATACTGTTTGGTTTGGGTAAAAGTTCAAAGTACCCGAACATAATTTACTTTGAGCTCATTCTGCATAAATAGGAACACCAAAGATTAAATTATGTTCGGGTACTTTGAAATAACTAGCTACACTTCAGAACGAACGTTGGGACAACTACCATCTTAGTCTCCCCGTGAACATGGCTGCTGTAAAGCAACCGAAACGTCGCGTCGGGGCAAAGTGTAAACTCAAATATAAATTGTTTTAATTAGAAAATATATAGATTAATTAATAGTAGTAAAATTTCAATAATAGTAGTGTTAGAGTTTTCAAAATTATGTAATACCAGTGTTTAAAGTAAAATAAACAACGCGATAAAATCTGTATAGTGTTTAATTCCCTTAAAAATTTGATGAATTTTTTTGTTAAGAAATCTCAGCAACAACCCGAGTTAGGAAGTTGGCGGTGTTATACACCCTCGTGCCTCGAAAGCACGCCGTAAAGCCGTTAGTCCTGCACCTGATCTCTCTTCGGTTGTGTCAGATTATCCCATAGAATCATGAGAGTTAGAGAACAGAGAGTGTACTTGAATTTGCGCACACACTTGTGTACTATAATATCTCCAGCACAGATGGTCAGTCTCCGTTAAGATTAATCGCCGTGACCGAAATTCGGTCTGGGTGGCACTATTATTATTTGTTGTATTTTGAATAATGGTAGTGGACTATAGCCTGACCCTTCTCATAGTGAGAAGTGGCCCGTGCCCAGCAGTAAGACAGTTTCTATACAGGGCTGACACCTGTGCAGGTTGGCAAATTCACATCATGTCTTCTAGAATTTTCTGTAGAACTCAGACATGTAGGTTTTCACGCGATATTTTTTCTACCGCTAAAGCTTGCTATAATTAAGTATTTAATACGCACAAAACTTCAGAGTCAAAAGTCAGAGATGCGTGCCTTGGGATCGAACTCGATAACTCTGATTCAGTCCAACGAGTTCCTACTAAAGTGTTGCTGCTGCTTTTATAGATTCTAGCTTATTATATTTGTTATAATCCCTGAACCGCAGAGAGTTTTATAACTATTCAAACAATAGATACGAAATACGTATTCTGAATACTTGTGAATACTTGTGAATCAAACAAACTACTGCCTATTGACCTAAAATATTTTCGCTAGTACATTTCTAAATCTATGCTACTGCCCCATACGGGATTGAATATATAATAGAACTGTGTTCTATAATAGTTATGATTAACATGTATATATATATATTTTTATTATGATTCAGAACTTACGTCCTTCTATTATCTTTTCTGTGTTCCTGTGTTGTGTAGGTATAATAACGTATACAATGTAGAAATATAACGCAAGCTGGTGCTATTTGATTTGTTTAACAGTGTTATACAAATTCTTAATTGTAGTTTGACTGCATGAATAGTGTTGTGGTTTAAGCGGTCTACTATCGCCGCGCCGCATGTAGTAGGTTCAAACACGAAACAAAAATAGTTTGCTCGAATCAGAGCGCGTCTTTGTTAGCTTGGCTTTCGTTACAAATTACTAGCATTCTTGTTATCCCCTCCAGCTAAGCTAGAATGTAAACGTCGGTAACTCAATGGGTGAGATTCAAATCCGAGACTGGTCGAATGTAAGCCCAATGCCTTATCCATTGAGCTACCGCCACTTCATGTGTCAAAAAGTGGTTATCTAATTTCGTTATGGCTACATTTTTTTAAAATATTAAGTGCATTATAATAAAATAACTATATTTTGCTCGCGGTTTTGCTCACGTTAATATAGATTTATGTTAAGATAGATTTTTTAGTAGCCTATATGTTATTCTGATGTTTAAACAATAATACTGTAAAGTGTCATCAAAATCCGTTCAGTAGTTTCTGCGTCGAAGAGTAACAAATAAACATCCATCGCCATCGTCACAAACTTTCACATTAATAATATTCGTAGGATATTATTGATATAGCATAACGTAATTATTAGTTTACAGAATACTTAAACCTCATTGATGTCTTCATTTGTTTTAAAAGCATTTTTATTATTGTAACCACGGAGTACGTAACCAAATAACGGTCATTTAGTTGTTCATAATATTCCTCGCTATACATATAATAGCACCATGTGGTTCGTTGCAATAGTAGTTTATCTAATGTAATACCAGGATTTTCCAAGTCGACCGTTTTGGAGCGTGACGAGGACATGACGTCATCAGGACTTATTTACGAGGCTATTGAAGCCCCGATCTCAGATAATTTTCTTAGCTGTCAATAGCATTGATTCTCGAGATCTTTCTTTGTTTGGTTGGTTGAACGCGCTAATCTCAGGAACTACTGGTTCGAAGTGTTGGATAGCCCATTTATCGAGGAAGGCTATAGGCTATACAACATCACGTTACGACCAATAGGAGCGAAGTAGCAATTATAATATAAATATACTTATATGGAGCAGACGAAGTTGCGCGGGTCAGCTAGTCTATCAATAATTAGAAGCCACTTCTAAAGATAATTACTGGAGTATGTTTACCAATTGTAATTGCTTGTTATATATATCAATAATTATTATCAATACGAAAGTCTTATCTGAGCAAACGATTGGAACTAGTGTAACTATATTGAAAACGAATAACATTATACACACAGAACGTTGGGACAACTACCATCTTAGTCTCCCCGTGAACATGGCTGCCGTAAAGCAACCGAAACGTCGCGCGTCGGGGCAAAGTGTAAACTTAAATATAAATAATTTTAATTAGAAAATATATAGCTTAAATAGTAGTAAAATTCAATAATAGTAGTATTAGAGTTTTCAAAATTATGTAATAACAGTGTTTAAAGTAAAATAAACAACGCGATAAAATCCGTATAAAATGTTTTATTTCAATGTATAACATTCGCGTAAACATAAGACAATATTACGAATAACATATGTAACACCAATACATGTAACAGTAAGGTATGATAATAATATTTTCATAATTCAGAGCCGTTACTATGAGAGGCCGCTTATTGAGAGACACGAATTCGAATTAGTGGTATATTAATATAATATTTATTTATTTTTAAGACCACATAGCTCACTACAGGTAATACTTAACCTAATGCAATGGATGCAGAATGTACTTAATACGTACAATTATATTTAATATATATTATATACAACCTAATACTATATACTTAATCCTTAATAATAAAATTCCATTGACTTAAATTATAATATTAATGTTTGCATAGTTACTTACCTTTTTTATATTTGTATTATGTTATTTTTGGTTTAATGTGTATAACGCAGGTTATGTAATAGTATTAAGGGCGCGTCTCGCCGTTAAACAATTACGTTTTTCGAGTGTAAATCAGTATGTTACCATAGAAAAGGAAATAAATGAAGGCATATAAAAAAAATACGGTAGTGTATCCGCCAAGTTCGGTAAGAAGCGAGCTACGCACAGCCAGTGTGTATATTACACGTACCATTGCGAGCTTTGTGTCCGTTGCTAGAAAGTTTGTAAGCTTCCTCGCGACACAGTACCTACCTAATAATTCTTGGGGCAGGATACATCTACTTATAAAAATAAAGTGTGTGTGCACTGCAAGTCAAAATGTATCTGAGAGTACGTTCCGAATGTAAATAATAAAAGAAAAATACGTATTCTTTTGTCTACAACAAAATTATTAGGAGAATATAATGTAAGTTATTGTTATTTTTGGCGTCGATATTATTGGATTAAAGTTCATTTGTAAAAAGGTTTAGTTAGGTATTGGTATTTTGTTGTTTTGACGTCGCTAGATATTGTTACAGTATATTACACTGGGGAACAGTCATTTTGCGGCGTGGTAAGTTGAAGTCGATTTTGTGTAAGTTCAGTATGCTGAATACCAGAAGAATATCAGATTTATTAAATTGATTCTAGTTTATGAGATAAGACTTTATAACTATATGACTAAAAGAAGGTCAAAATCAAAATATAATTATATATTGAATATATATTTTAGAAGCGGCTGTATAACAACGACAAGAAAACTTAATACATAATTAAACTATTAACAAAAAATCATAAAAGAAATATTAGAAATCACTTTATCTGTAAGCTTTTCTATTGTGTTTATGTTGAGGACAATCTATTATTAAACTCAAGCAATAGTCTGCCATCATAATATGGCTGCCCCATCGACCTTGGTATCTTTCTTTCATTGTTCTAATGTCCTGATGGAACCGTTCTTTATTTTGAATATCAGAACCAGAGTCAATCCATACAAAGTAAATAAATTTCGGATATGACTGATGAAGGTGTTTATTAAAACTAGTAAAAAGATTAATGCCGCAGAAAATATATATTTTTTGTTGCCCAGTGTTATCATATAAAAGTTCATTTGTAAAATAGATTTCATAAGATATTCTCGTATTATTATTGCTAGGTATATTGTCGTATTACTTTGGCTGACACCGACTCCAAAAATAACAATAATTGTACCTTAATTATCGTAATCATTTTGTTGTAGACACAAGAACACGCAAATTTTTTTTACCATTTATTACATTTTTTGTTTTAGAATATTCATTTTTGAAGACAGATAAGAAGATATTTGTTTATTTTCGATTTTTAGTGAACCTGGCGTTCGATAACTGATTTTATTTGTCTGTATATGGGTAGACCTACTAAACGTGCTGCTCTATGAGACAGCGCCGTTCATATTATGAGACAAACGAAGAAAGGTAGAAACGCCTATCTTGCAATTGGAAATCTACGCCCAGAGCAATTTCAAAAGACTTGTGAAGAGCACAAAAATATGCTTTTGAAAATGCTAGCTTGCATGAAAAATGTTTTGAACAGGGAAATCATTTTTGGCCATAGTGCATCTTATGATAATTCCAAATACGGCTAGGATGCTGTTTTATTCCGGAGTGCCGGTGCTTAATGACTTCAGCGTCATATCAAAAGTTGTTTTGTTGAGATTGTATATTAAAAGCATATATATATATGCTTTTAGGTATCAAAAATTAATTTTTAATTGTGTATACAATACATATACATGTGATTACAGCAATCACGGCAAATTTGCTGTCATTTATTAAAGAATTCTGTTGTATGCCACTGAAGACCTTCATCAAAACATCACCAAATTATCAACATCACCTCAAATTACTACGACGCACTTCCAAACCGTCCTAAGCTGTTGTTTTTTTGTGCATTTTACATCGACAAGTAATAAAATAAGAACATCATCAATGTAGTCGAAGTCAACCAAATACGCATTGTTAAAGATAACTCAAAAACTACTAGTCAAATCCTTTCAAATGAAAACACTTCAAAATCGGTTCACCTTGAAAAAAGTTGAGGTAACACACATAAAAAAACAGTCGAATTGAGAACCTCCTTTATTGAAGTCAGTTATAAATGACTTACATCGCTAATATCGACTTCCGTCTCGTTTTCCTTGAACTTAGGCAGTACGGGTGTCGCCCAAGCCGATGACACTCCGAGCGCCACGAATGCCATCGACACTGGGAATAAAATAATACTTTAAATAATAGCAGCCCTGTGACCTTGCACTGTGATATAAATAGCTGCTTATGATTGCTTTAGTAGTGAGCTAGTGATGCACATTAATCACAGTGATGCGTATCGTAGGTACTGCCTAGTTTGTAGAGTCAAGGACATAGGGCTCGCACTGATGTATTATATATAATAATAATATCAACCCTGTTTACAAGCTGTCCCGTTGCTGGGCACGGGCCTCCTCTCAGTGTGAGAAGGGTTATACCAGTCCACCACGCTTGCCCAGTGCAGACATATCTTCGAGAACATTATGTAGAACTCTTAGACATGTAGGTTGCCTTCACGTAAATAAATTCGGGAATTATTTGAATCTATACGTCGCTAATCGTTAGGTCTCGTGTCCGATTAGGTAGGGTAGGGCAAAGTCTTACTTAGGTTCGTCTGTTAAGTAATCCTCAGCAGCACGGTGTCTATAACTATGCCCGGTAGAGTTATTTACTCATCCGCTATTCAGTTAAATACGATTGTGTAGAGCTATGCCCGAAACAGAAAATTATTAATATTTCCTCGAATATTTAACTATACTCCATTTGGTTTGGTATTTAACTAAAGGTAAAAAATCTTAATGTGACTTTTTATACTAACACATATTAAACAAATAAACTACTGCTTAAACTAACGTTTCAATTGATATAGTAATCGTTATTGTTGTACATTGATCTTTAGCAGCATTTTATTTTAAACTGAGTTTTTAGATAAAAAGACACATCAAGATTGTTTAGCTTTAGTTAAATACTTAACCAAATGGAGTTGAGCTATACTTTTAATAACAGTGTGGCTATATTAAAAAAAATAGTTTTTCTATTTTGATTTCACCGACTCGGGAATCGAACCTAAATTCTCAAGTTAATCTTAACAGCACCGACAGCGGTAGCCAAGATGGAAGTTTATTTCTGAATAAAATGAACTTAATAAATGAATATTTAGTAGTAACTATCCGCTACTTCTGCTGTTCTGTAAGATCCATAGTAATTTTATAATTATAATCTATTAAACTTACCAGATAGCGTAATCAAATACTGATTCCTCCTATTTCCGCGTTCCATGGCCTGCAACAAACGTAAAAATTATTATGTCTAGTAAAGAGTGTCGCAGAAGTCAATCGGCGCAGCTGATTATCTCATTTTAATAATTACGTATTTATTTATTTTAATCAATATAAATTGAACTCGTTTAACCTAATTACCTAGCCAAAATATAAAACACGGATTTGTAACTACAAAATTAAATAAATATCGAAGATATGATGTTAATAATTGTAGTCACCGCAGCTGGAACCTGGAACGCGATCTACAAAGTCTACAAGCTATTGTGGTTCATAACAGTATTTTATTTATCATGTTAGAAAAGTAAATTATTAAAGCAAAATAACCAGTGGCTTATAAAATGTATTGTGACTGTATTTAGAAACCGTTCAGGTTAAGGTTAACTAAATAGCAGTAGAGTTAAAATGTTAGGTTATGTTTTGTTTACTTACATCAATATACTGAATTGTTTATAAAATCATATTACCTATAGGTATAATAAAGCGTCAACATTACCAATAATAGTTTGTACGGTTCAAAATAAAATTAGCTAGGCATCTAAGGAAACAATAAGAATAAATATAATTTCGGAACATATTTTATATTCATTTAATTAACTAGTAAATCAATCGGTGAGCATATTATACATTATCTTAGTGTTAATAACAATTAAAAGCGTACATACCTCTTCATTACTTTCATTACGAGTCATCCTGTTTAATATAAATAAACACACAAAATGACCAACACTTTTTCTTTTCGAACTAAAATCCTTATTCTACGTAAACTTAAAAGTACATACTGTAATATATATTACACAGTTAACTGACAAAGAACTAAGACCATATTTAAGCGCTATTTTCGACATTGAAAACGAAAGCACGTCAATGCAAGCGGAATCTTCTCATGCAACTGAACGAAAACGAACTGTCAAACTGTGAACAACAAGTCACAAGTGTACTGCCGAATTGCCGATTGCCGCTAGGAGCAGTACGAGCAACGCTATGATTGACGAATGAATGCAGACACTTAGACAGAGCATAATATATAAATGAATAATCTCCGTAAGTACTGAAGTTAAGTAGTGGTCGTGTATATGTGGTAAAGCCTGATAGAGCCAATACGCTAGCGTATATGGAATTGTATGATTATTGTAATAGACTTAGGGTATTGTTATCGTCTCAAAATGTTTTTCCGGGTAACGTAGGCGGTGAATTCTGAAGGTGTGGCGAGTCCTTAGTTCAGATTAAACAAAATTAGATAGGTAGGTACCTAAGTTTAGATTAGAGAGATTAATAAGCATCAATGTTTCCAATAAAGCGACTGTCATTATCACGGAGTATTTTTATTTTAATACTATAATCTAAGCTGCATGCTACAGTGTTTATGGGGTTGTAAATGCCACTACTATACATGAGGTACCGGATTTGATTTTCAGTCTAAGTCAACAAAAATATATTAGGTTTTTCTATTAAGACATGATCAGTAGCAGCCCGCAATTAGCGGGAACACAGTTGCATGACTCGGAGAGAACATAAAGCCTTTGGTCCGGCCCCTGATTTCTCACCGGTCGTATCGGATTACAGCCCTAACGGACTACGGAGTTGAAACCTAACATCCTGGGGTGGGCACCAGGCATGTCTGGGATGAACACCAGGCATTCCTAGGATGAGCACCAGGCATTTCTGGGGTGGGCACCAGGCATTTCTAGGGTGAGCACCATGCCTGTCTGGGGTGAGCGCCAGACATTTCTGGAGTGTGCACCAGGTATTTCTGAGGTGGGAACCAGGCATGTCTAGAGGAGAGCACCAGGCACTTCTGGCATGGGCACGGTTATATTTCTAGCTTTGTTTCCGACATCAAAATACCATGTTTAAATGCAATTTCTTGTACTAGAATGTAGACGACCAATAATTGTTTTGCCAGCTTCGGGAATAACATTAGAGAAATTAACTCACCTTTAACAGTTCAAGTTAAAAAGATAACCTATTTAATTCAAATAGTCCAATGTAGGTTAAAGTATGCTTATGAGATGCATCAAAAGCATATTAAATGATATCAGAACGCCACGCGGTACATGGGTACCTAGCATAAAGTTGCCGGGATTTAATTTGTAGCTGATGAAATTAGAGCGTAATATGTTGGTAGGTAATAGGTATATCTCTAAAGGATTAATTAGAGGTACTTAATTTAAACTTTTAGAGATCTATATATAGGAGTGAAAAGAAAAAGGAATACCAGGTTTTAAAAATATATATCTTTTCTGTTGTTTAATATTCGAGATGGGTGTAAAAACCCTGGATTGAACTTCTTCGTTCTTCTTCTTAAATGTAAAAGTAATGAAAAGAAATGACCTCTATATCTCGGGGGTCCTTTGACCCATAGGGCCCATATTCAAACTCGACCGAGGTATGACCCCAAGGTGTCTGCACACCACGTTACAAGTCAATCGGTCCAGTGGTTACGGAGTTATGTCTGTCACTAACAGACAGACACATAGACCCACATAGTGTTTTTATTAACCTCTTCGAAGAAGACTCAGAGGTTAACACTAACTATCTTCTAAAAACAAACACACTCACTATATTATTATGGTTTTCTTCTTTAATATTGCCGGTATTATACACATACGTATTATACTATATATAACAGTCACAAAGAACACCCAGACTTGAAACAACTATTTGGTTATAACGCAATTTTTTTAAATTGGTCTGGGCTGCCACTTCTGGTGCTACGCCATCAGTCTAAAATTATATAGGTAAGAAGGTATAGAGTACATAAAAAAGTACAAATAACTTCCATCGTGTTATTTACCTACAACAAATTATCCTAATCCACTTAAATTACATTTTCGAATAAGTTTGTTCTAAATTGGTTTCATACCATTATTTTCGAGTTAATAATATGAATTGCTATTAATGTAAATTAGTAAACAAATTAGCAGAATTTACACTCAATCTTTAGTTAGTTATTCGGAAAAGGTACATAATATCTACTATACTTAAGGGTAAGGAGTTTTTGTGACCTGTATAGAAATGAGAAGTGGCATGAAAGAAAAGAAATAATAAAAGTCGATATGAGCCTAACGCTTACTTACTAGACTGAACGCGATAATAGTATGCCTAATTTACCGAACATTTTTCATTCACTAAAATACAGCTAGTTTCACGTCTATATACCCAAAAGGGTAGTCAGAAGTATAAGGCATCCATATTTCCCAGCTATGTTCTTGATCCCTGTGTATAGCTGTATACCAGGCATAGTTATATACTCCGTAATGCTATTAATAATTCCTGGAGGAAAAATCCAAAAACACAGCTATGTCATTAGCTAACGCTGCGCTACCGAGGTTGTCATTAAAATAAATTTGCAAGGTACGTATAAAGCGACAGATTATTCTTAAGGCATTGGACTTGCGATCAAAAAACCGTGGGTTTAATCCCACCTATTAGCCTGATGTAAGCCCACTCCTAACACAAGCATTCTAGATTATTTTTAATGAGATAACAAGAATACTAGCAATAAAACTACCTAATACTAAGCAGAACCATCTTGTCATTTCTCAGGATCACTCTATGAAAGTAAACGCATGCTTAACTTAAATATACCTATTCGGCATTGGTAGGCTAGTGAACACTAATAATAAAGTACGTAAGTACCCACAGTAAGTACCTATATTAATGTCAATAATCTGTGTCAAATTAAAATAGCGGATAGGTACGCAGGCAAACTTAAGTTATCTGCGTGGCTCTCCGTATAGCCAAGCTGAAGAGACAGTAGGCAGGGCACATAGTGCGAAGAACTGATGTTTGCTGGACAGGAAGATTCTGGAGTGGCGGCCACGCACCGGCAGTAGCAGCAGAGGTAGGCGCACGCACAATATGGACCGACGACCTGGTAAAGGTCGCGGCAAGCCGTTGGATGCGAGCGGCTTGAAACCATTCTATGTGGAAAACGGGAGACCTGTGTCTATCAGTGGACCGTCTTTCGGCTGAGATGACAAAACGTTTTCAAACGACGTCAGCTATCGCAATGTTATTTTATTCTAAGGAACTAATGGAGCATAATAATATATAAATAAAACGGATATACTGATTTCGCTTTCTAAATACTAGGTATACATTGGGAAACCATCAAAATAAAACAAATATTAATTGAATACTATCTAATTAAATAAGTAATTATAACAAGTTACGTAACAGATAGTATAATATTTGTGTATTGATAGCAAGCCTTAATAATGATAGAGAGATTTTCAACCAGGGGATTTACTTTTTATATTTCGGCCAAGCAGTAGGTACATTACATACAATTTTAAACCGGTGTTGCGCGAGTTACCGGGCTTCACCGCGATGTTTAGGCTGCCACAAGAATGTTAACCTGGGGGGAATAACATTTAAAATAGATTTTCGATTTCTCCCTTCATAAATATCACAAATGCTACTATCCCAAAGTAAAATAAACTTAAATTACCTTTCAGTTTATATTTGACGTTTATAAAACTAGTTTGATACTCTTTGCTGTCTAGTTCTACTAACAGAAGGAAAAAACAACTACGAAGGTATTTCTGCCTATGACAACCATATAATATTGTAATGTGTTCGTGATGTGAGTAGGGCTTTAATTAAAATAAACGACTTAAACTATTTGCAAAAGCCTTGTCTGAAACTGTATTTTCCAATTTATATTAAAGTAATTTATGGTTCCTTTATGGTTTTTAGTACTCATACTTTGCAACAATCTAAGCGTACAACATGCATTCCGCTGACAACATCCCAAGATACCACTTCGGCTTTGACCTTTTAAACACACAGTCCCCACAATACATTCAGTCTCGAAAGAAGCTGAATGTTTAAAATTCTTATCAAATGCCGTCACAAGAAATTACTGTTGAATTGTTTCTTCGTAATATCAATGGTTGTTTTTATAAGTAGTCGCTCTAGTTCGTAGAAACATCTCAACAATGTAAGGAAACAAAAAGGCTCGACTACATCCCTGCTTCGGGGTCGCAGTAGTTGTAAAAGCAACTGCTGGGAATGAGGTCCCGGGTTCGATTGCCTAGTCGGGCAGATTGTTACTAGGTTTTTCTGACAAGAATTTCTTAGTAACAGCACAGAGTCTGGTTCTGTGCCCGATAAACGATTATAGGTTGGAACTTCTTGCGCGGGACCTGGTCGGACCTAAATCCATATTTGGTTAAATGTGGTCGAAATACATCTCTGCCTGTCCCTTCAAGAATATAGGCATGAGACTTTGTATGTATGTAAAACACGTTGTCAAAACTTATCAACAGAGAGATAAGAACTACAAAACCGATACGATAATAAAGGTTTACTTTAAATATTTATTTATGTTTGTACCAATGCACTGAGCTGAAAGACTTTCTATGAATCACGGCTATCGAGTATTTATCAATGGCACAATGGTTTTCGGACCCCACACAGGACAAAATATCGTGATCTACAAATAGTTGCTTCAAGTCTGAGTGACATTTATTGTACGTTGTTTGAGCATTTGTAATAATACCGCAATACCTACTGCTATGTAGAGCCCTATACCAAAAACGCGTTTGGGTAGATTCGTCGCTCGGCGTGTTCTATTGCGATAGATTATTATTAGAATATTGAAAGCGATGTACGGGCAGTTATTTGAGGCAATAATGCATTTCCAAAGCCTTATTTTTTGTATTTTGAATGTTTATAATGTTGTTTTGCCATAGATAGAAAAATCAGTAGTACCTAGTAAAAAAAGTACGATACGTTAAGGCGTGAAAGCGTAACAAATAAACAAACACATTCGCATTTACAATATTAGTTAGAATTATTGTTAAATACTTTATTGATTTTTTTATTAAGACATCTCCCGCATTAGGTATAATTCCTATGTCGCAGGGGACTTTACAAACATTCAAACAACGGGCACAAAGAATATCCAGACTCGGTACAACCATTTGTGGATCACACATTTTTTTGTCCCGTGTAGGTATCGAACCCACAACACTAGGTGCGATGCGGGCGGCGCGGCGGGCGGCATGGCAGTGGCATAGGCGACCATTTAAACTACTACACCATCCGTGCAGTCTAAATAATATGTGGTAAAATACGTATAAAAACATATAAACCAGTCACTGTCGCCTATTACAACGTAAGTACACGTACCTTAAAAAGGCTATCGCGGCCATTCATGGCACCGGTTATTTCCCCATAACAACGTCTTGGACTCCAACACAATAAAAGAAATACCCTACACATTACGGGGAGACATTCGTAGCAGTTAACTGGGAATGTAACACCATCTTCCAAAGTAGGTACTGTATACGTGAGCACGAGAAAGCGCATAAAGAATACAAATGAGGTTCTGATATTTTCATACAATCATAATAAATTGTGTTTATAAATGTGTATCTCCATAGTAAATATACTTAAAATTAAGCTTTTAAAGAGTAGGTACCTACCAGTGCCCACCTTCCGCCTTCACCATCACACTCTGTATACCAGTATCTATACCTACTAATATTATAAAGCTGAAGAGCTTTTTTGTTTGGTTGAACGCGCTAATCTCAGGAACTACTGGTTCGAATTAAAAATCTTTTAGTATTAGATAGCCCATTTATCGAGAAAGGCTATAGGCTATATAACATCACGCTACGACCCACAGGAGCGGCACTGTAACTATAAACGCGGGTGAAACCGCGGGCACATCTAGTCATAAATAAAAAGGATTTGTCAAGGCAAATCTAACGAGCCTAAATACGATATGGCTAGTCTGCAGGTGGCCCTGTCAGCAGTATCAGGTCCAGCGGACCACAATATAGCATTGTCATCAGGTTTATGCATGAATACCAAATTTCAGGCTTTTCGACTACGACAAATGGTATAAAATTCTGTTGCAAATATTGACATAAACAAACATAGAAACTCATTCACATTTGCATTCATAATATTAGTTAGGATTATTATTAAATAATGTGCGATCGAATACGTATGAAATAATAACATACAAACCAGTCACTGTCGCCTATTACAACCTAAGTACACGTACTATCGACTTGAGCGACGGTTGACCGGTTCAGAAAAATTTTTGCTTACACATGTTGACTTTAAGTGACACCGCCCTTAAAGAAAATCCCTTGTAAAAAAAATCTCAAACAAAAAGGTCGTAGTTGTGGCCTGCTATGCCATTTTAACCTTAGGTCTTAGTGGTCAACCGTCGCTTAAGTTGATAGTACCTTAAAAAGGCTATCGCGGCCATTCATGGCACCGGTTATTTCCCCATAACAACGTCTTGGCCTCCAATACTATAAAAGAATACCCTTATACCCTACACGTAACGGGGGACATTCGTAGCAGTCAACATAGGACGTAACACCATTACCAGTACCTATTGTTTTTGTATGCGTGAGAAAGCGCTTTACAGGTTTAGTAGCGTTGTTTCACTCTCGAGCGTCCTAACAGCTTTTTAAGAAATGGTGGCATGGCTCCTGGACATGTTGAGCGTTATTTTTTTACTACCACCTGAGTTTGCTTATAACCTTTTTGAGCTATTTGCAGTCCCAATACTAATTGAGTTTATTTATTTAGATAATAATTATTAAATGATAATGTTTTGATGTCTCACATTTGGCATACGCACATGACTTTATAAGATATTATTTACAACAATATCATTATTATAGGTAAGTTTATATATAAAACTGCCTTAGTGACGCAGGGTATAAATAGATGCGACTGTTGTGCATGAAATTACGGATTCGATTCCGGGTCGGGCAAACTATTATTGGAATAGGCCAAATAAAGTAGGTACTGATATTTACATACAAACATGATAAACTGTGATTATAATTGTGTTTCTCAACAAAAATTATATGTTTTTTTTTTTTAATGCCTGATGCATACCCTCTCGCCACAAGGGGAGGCGAGAGGGCTATGTCCGGCTCTCCCGTACTTCGGGCCTACGGACCAAAACCCCACGGTGTGCACGCTCGCTGCCTTGTATAGTGGATGGGCCGCTGGCAAAATTACTACCTCAGCGACCCACCCAGCAGTCTACAACTCCTCGGCGACGCCCCGGCACTACATAGGGCGTTAGACCGACTCAATGGCTGGCGGACGGAAGATCCCCGATCTCCCGCCCGCGGCCTTCATTATGGCGGCATTAGGCGCGCGCAAGCGCGCCTGCGCCGCCCGGTTCGCCGGCGACGGCTCGGATCCGCAAGGATACTTTCTTCACGGATCCGCTCCGCCGCCTCCTTCTGCGAGATGACGTCCTCGCAGAAGGACGCGACCGCTGCCCACTTCCTCTCGCTGTCAGCCATGGCTTTGACCACGGCCGGCAGCGAGAGATCCTCACCCACAATCTCAATGAGTTCACGGCGCTACACCGCCCAAGCAGGACATTGCTCGAGCGTGTGCTGCTCCGTGTCCTCCTCACAATCGCAGTGGTGGCATATGGGACTCGGTTCCCTCCTAGCGACCGTGTGCAGGTATTTGCCAAAGCAACTGTGCCCTGACAACACCTGCACTAGCCAGAAGGAAAGAGTCCCATGCTGCCGCCCTGCCCACCGCTCCAATACCGGCTGGAGGGCCCCAACGGTTCTGAAACCGGCCGAGGGCACCTCCAGCCGTGCCTTCCATTTTAAAATCATGCCCTGATGGGCTCGATTGCGCGCGTACTCAATCACTGTCGGGAGGGGACGACAACCCGTCTCCTCCCGCACCGCCTCACTCATCGCATACACTTCGGCGAGCACTTCAGCCTCCAAATCCCACGGGGGTGTTCCGGCCAACGCACAAGCTGCGTCGTCCGCAAGAGAGTCCTGCACTGAGCGGTCAGGGAGTCCGCCCACACCGGTGCGCCGGATAACCCCCGTGTAGAGTCGCCGGCAACCAGCACTGGGCCCATCCAAATTTGGCAATAGCCGCCCAAGGGCGGACGCAGTGCCGGTAAGCTTCGGGGCGAGCTGTCTGAAATGCTCGTCTAAGTGCCACCTTCCGTCCAGCACCAAGCCCAGATATTTCATGTGGGCCTGGACGGGAACGCGCGTCGAGCCCACCATTATCGAGGCGCCGCGGGGTGGACTACGACGAGGCCCATGAAAGACCAGGGCCTCCGTCTTTTTAATAGCCACCCGTAAATCCAGCGCCTCGATACGCCCGACCACCTGGGAAACCCCCACGGTAGCCAAACGGGCCGCCTCCTCGAAGGTACCCCCACGGGCTGTGACGAGGGTGTCGTCAGCGTAACTGATGACGCTCAGCCCGGGGGGTAGGGCAGCACGTAGGACCCAGTCGTACCCCATGTCCCACAGGAGCGGACCAAGAACCGATCCCTGCGGGACACCGCACGACATGGGCCGCCGCCAAACCTCGCCTCGAACCTCGAGGAGGACACTCCTGCCTCTCAGATAGTCTGCCACCAGCTGCTCCAGGTAAAAAGGTACCCCGTGATATCGGAGCGCCCCCTGGACACAGCTATATGGCAGACTATTAAACGCGTTGGCGATGTCTAAAGACACCGCCAACAGAACACCGCCGCCGGCGACCGCCTCCTCGGCCGTGGCCTTCAGGCGCATAATGGCCCCGACCGTCGAACGTCCTTCCCGGAATCCGAACTGAGCGTCCGACAGGTCGGGACCGACCGTGCTCAGGTGCCGGACAATGCGGGTGGCGAGAATTTTCTCAAACATCTTCCCCGCCTCGTCCAGCAGCACTATGGGCCTGTACGCCGCGGCCGACTCTGGAGGCCGTCCCGGCTTGGCCAGCAGTAACAACTTCCCTTCCTTCCAGCACTCAGGGAATCGTCCCGACACCAGGCTCGCGTCGAAAAGTTCCCTGAGGCGGACATCCAGGTGATCGAGGGCCAGCGCGAGAGCTCGCGCCGGCACACCGTCAGGTCCAGGGGCAGTCGTCTTGGAGCGGATCTGCAAGACAGCCGCCCCCATCTCCGCGTCTGTAACCGAGGAAGCACTGAGGTCCGGCTCCCGATGTCGGCGGATGGGGCCATTGTCGGGGGCACGTGCTCTGCCCGGTCAGGAAATAACTCCTCGACCACCTCGGAGAGGAAGTTGGGCTGGAGGGTCTCCGTGAGGGGGGGGAGGCCCGCGCACGGAGCTTGTTCAGCGCCGCGCGATATGGGCGCCCCCAGGGGTCATGGTCTAGACCCACCTTACGTTAACTTATCCGCATATCCGTGAGTAGTCAAATATTATACCTGCATTTCAACATTCTGATTCTCCAGCTATGGTCCCGAAGCTAATTTAGCAGAACAACTTAAATCCTCGACCCGAAAATCGGATCGTTCTTCAAAGTCTTGTTTGAGATCCTTATTGTACAATAAAATGCCACTCCTAGAAGACATAAATCGATTCGATTTGCGTATGTACCTACTACATTTTTAAGTCTGGTGGAGCTTGAATTCTTGACAATATTTTAATGCTCGACCAACAAACCCCTTGACCGTGCCGGCCGTGCCCGTAACATTTACTTTTTCTGCTACACGACTAACCCCTAAAGCACTAAAGGTTGGTTGTAGTTAAGGTTGCCAACCGTACTTTATATTAAAGTATTGCACGTTATATCGGGTAAACGTACTTTATACTTTATTAGGAAAATAAAGTACGTGAAAATACTTTATTGTATCTATGACCACTTTTACAGGTTTTATTTAATTGTTTATTTAAACAACAACAAGCAATGCTATAGAGATTGCCTAAATTGAATAAAAGTAATTGTTCTGTTGTTTACCAGCATCTCATATGTTGCGCTACTAATTTACCTTATTATTGAAAAGAGGCGTGACCTTGTGGATTTAGATAGGTATAGACATATATTGTAAAGATTCGGTTACGACGTTCCTTGATAGTAAATATTTGTCACTAGCATCAACAAAAATATGGTAACAAAAAAGCAGGTTAACTAAATAATACTTTATTTTCAGATCTTGTACCTACTTTTTTTTTACCTAATATAGTAAATATACTCTATTCGATCAAAATAAATGTGGCAACCCTAGGTGTAGTTGAGCATGTATACATATACTTTAATTACATGCCACAAACGAGGCATGCAATTACATCATCCTAAATAAGTATTGATTGAGTAAAAATCAAACTCATGTGTACGCTACTATAAATCATAACAAAGAACCGCTGAATCGACAATAGGAGACACAAGCATACTCAATTCTCATAGCAAAAATGTAGCTAATGTGCTATTTGTGGTATGGCTTATATAATTGACAAGACGGTTTATAATTTAGTTTACTATTAATTTTATTAGAATAATAAACTAGTATACCATCTAGTACACACGGCTACACATCAAGTTAGACACCCTATATACGCATAACTACGATACATACAAAACAGAGAATTGTCGGAAAGGGACACTACATAGTGGTGTCGATGAAATGGTAAGGATAGAGCGTAAGAAAAATATAACGCACTCTCTCGCACGATTCGCAGGGTTCAACTTCTAATAGTTGAAAGTCCAAATAGTCTAGATTGATGCGTCGCTGTGTGTACAAACTACTATATATATCTACTCACTAACTATATAAAAGTATCTGTGTAAAAATATAATAATATTTTGCTTCCTTCACCGTTCTGCAAGCATATTGCCAGCTTATTATATTTATCGCAAACGCAATTATTCAGGTAGATGTTTTATAAATATCTATCAAACGCTGCCACCTGAATTTATGACAAAGAGAAGATTATAATATTTCATGAAACCTACTATAAATATGGGCCAAAGTAAGCTACATGTATCAGAAAAAAAAGCAAAATGACTCATTTCCAAAATATTGTCATTGTCAAAATCACACATTAAAATGATTAAAAAAGTCATTTCGAAAGTGTCGTGTGGCATTGGTGTATCTTCATGTTGAAATATCGCTAAAATTTACTTTTCTGTTGAATAGTTACGATGTCAGAACATGTGTTACCGGCCGAAGAGCCGATACGATTTACAGCCCCAATCATTCAAGATAATCCGACAGGATGGGGCCCGTGCGAAATGCCGGAGCAATTCCGTGACATGCCGTACCAACCCTTTAGTAAAGGCGACCGCTTGGGTAAAATCAGTGACTGGACTATGGTACAGGACAAGAAATACCAAAGTAAGTTTCCTGTTACTATTTCGTATTTCTTGAAGTTCAAAGGACATGGCATTCTTTCAACAATTATTTTGTTTATAGGTTATAATGACGTTTCTTTACACCAGCACAAATTAAAATATCAATCAATTACTAATAAATAAGCATTTTTTTACTTTGCATTAATAATTCTTTTTCCAAAACATGATGTAAGTACCTAGTCATTATGTATTCAAATAGTTTTGATTACGAAACTTGCAGACAAGTATGCGTCTCAATTCGGCGCTGGTTCGTCGTATGCGTACTACCACGAAGAGGATGAAAGCACGTTCCACCTAGTGGACACAACGAGGGTGCAAAAGCCACCGTACCAGCGTGGACGCGCTCGCGGTCAGCGCGGTCGCGGTGCTAGAGGCGCGCGTACGCCTGGCGGTATGACTACGTTGAACAAGGTAAATAGTGTTTACAAACATTTTACAATATGTTGTATTTGTAATATACATTATTTACTACCATACTGCTTATAAATTTATCAATCAAACAGCTTGTAAAGTAAATATTTAATTTTAAATATATATAATCAACTATTCCCACCATAACACAACATTAGAATGCGTTGAGTCTTTTAAATTATTAGGCCTACATATAGATACCAACTTAAACTGGAAATCCCACATCCATAACATAAGCGGAAAATTATCTAGGTTCACATATGCACTACTACAATTAAAAAAAACAACAGACCTAAAATCAGCAACTGCTGCCTACTATGCATATGCACACTCTTGGCTTATGTATGGAATTATACTATGGGGTAATAGTACAGACGCAGGTGTTTTGTTCAGATTACAAAAGAAATGTATAAGAATTCTGGCAAACATCGACGGAATAGATAGCTGCAGGCCACACTTCATTGAACTTAACATACTAACTTTAACATCTATGTACATCTTTGAAATCTGTATCTTTGTCAAAAAACAAATCCACCTATTTTCCCTGAAGAAGGATCATTACACACAACCTCGTAATCTAAGAAATAAAAACACACTTGCTCTACCGAAATCAAACCTATCCATATTTCATTCTGGACCATATGTAATGTGCGTCAAAATATATAACAAAATACCAAAACAATTAAAAGACACAGCAAGTTTCAATATATTTAAAAATAAATTAAATAAATACTTGTCTCAAAAATGCTTTTATAGTCTAAAAGAGTTTTTCGAGGACAGAACTGTAACCTAATATAAAATATGAATACAATATTAACAATGATATTTATAACAATTAACTAAATAATATAAGTAATTTTTATTTTATAATTAATAAAATAATAATATTATGTTGCTGCGCCCTAACAGGGTATCATGTATGAGCCTATAATTAATGTAACATCCTATATACTCATGATTGCAATAAAGATTTGATTTGATTTGATTTGATTTGATTTAAATCCCAACATATTTTCTTAATATGTGACTGCAGAAAATGACTTAATGAGGTAATAGGCAATATCCACACAATTAAGAAAGCATTGTGTTTGGATAAAAGGGTCTGACTGTTAGCTAGGAAATTAATAAATTTATTTAAACTCTCACCTATTGAGTCAAAGTGATCATTTTAAAATAAGTTACATGTTGATACTCAATTATACCTGTTAATAGTAGTAAATATAATATATAATATATATTTCTTTTTCATTCATGACCTTGTAAAAGCAATTATATCATTTGGATGTATTTATTTATTAGCAACGTGACCGCAAGCTTGGCAAGAGATGGGGCCAAAGAGGTGCTCCTATGAAGATCCGTGATGCATCTGTCACTGTGCGGCCAACATGGGTCACTATTGAGGATATGGACTTCCCTCGTCTTGCCAAGTTATCTCTGCCTGGCATCAAAGAAGGTACATAGAAAAGTTTTATGCTGTATATTTTACAAGAACAATTAAAATATTACTTATCATGTCAATTGCGAACTTGCCAGACATAATTGACAAAGAATTGTATCTGGTTGTAGCAGGCTACTTCTCAGGATATTAATACTAACTTGGTACTTTTGCTATATAAATGTTTTCTGATCTTGTCTGTGAAAGTTAAATAAAAGCTCTGTGTAGTTGTGAACTGTGTAAAATTAAAATTCACAGTATGTTTTTGATGTGGCAATAGCATAATAGCCAAGTTCTTTATATAAACAGCATGTAATGAATATGTAATCATATTCAAAATGGATATAATGAAAAGTGGTACTGGACTAAAATAATTGAAATATTCCTAACAATTTTTGATTATTCAAAAGCTTCTTTTTTTAATGTTGGTTTTTACAAAGTTATAAAGATGAATATAGATATATGTAAAAATTTTAACATATTAATTTTCAAAAGTTCTCATAAAATATGTAAATACTGGCTATCCCTTGAACAGTACTTTTTCCTGGATAAAAGCTACCCTATGTTCTTTTCTTTATACCTGACAATGTGTATGGGAAATTTCATGATGATCGGTGTTGAGTACTAAGGTGTGAATGTGTCACAAAAAAGCTCACATTCTCATTTATAATATTAGTTGGATTGTTTGACAAATCTGAACATTTGAACTTATTAATATTGTTTTTTAAAGGTTATTCATTTTAAAACATCTCAATAATATTTTATAACCATATTTGCTATTTAAAAAGTTTGTTTTACGAAAGGAAGTGTTAATTTTTATGTGATTGCTGTGATTTACCACAAATTATGATTTGCTACAAACTATGAATTTAGCCTTAAATATTTTATTATTCTTTAGAACACTTGTATATTCTTGAAAGATTAGCCAGAAAGCATATAACCAAAGTCAGCAGTCTATGTTTATGTTCCAAGTAAAAGCATAGAACAATAACCATGTGCTTCATAAGCTTTAAATAGAAATGATTTTAAATTATTATTTGAAAATCCACTGTTAGGCTTGTTTCATATGTTTCCAAGACATTCTGCCATTTGCATTTAGATCTGCTATCACCTCAACTGACTTGTGGCACCCAAACTTACTCACTTGCTAATGAGTGTTAGCAGTAATTAGTAGATGTTTTGTATAAGCATTATATAGTCTACTATAATTATTATAATTAACTAAGTTTGAAAGTAAATATAATCTATATTTCTGCAGTCTATTAATTAAAATGATGTAAAGCTATATGCATTCCATATCACTTAACATTTTTTTTTGTTAGTGGTTGGCAGATTTAAGAACAACATATTTCAATTTTGTTTTTAATACCATAAATTCTTTTGACAGGTGAGGACATTGTATGCTGTGGCACATTGGAGTATTACGACAAGGGCTATGACCGTGTCAATGTCAAACATGAGAAGCCACTGCAGCGCATAGACCGTATCTTCCATACGGTGAGTTCATTGTATTAGCATTTGCATTCCTAAATTATGTTAGTTAAAACTAGTCAAAAATGAGATGTCGCTTCACTAATATTTTTATTTACTTAAAATATAATACAAGATAAGGGATCTCACTCGCGATTAAGTTTTTTGGCAATGTTTCAGCAAGTGCAAATTTCGGTAGTTGCCAAAACCTGCACTTGGTGAAGGTAGTTGCCGAAACCTGCAGTTAAAGAAAGAAAACACCAGTCCACTAGTGACGATGATCGATGCAAGTCAATCAATACGTATTTATTACCTTTAAATACTTCGAGTGCACCCATTATCTTATATAATATTACGTATGTGTACAAATCGCGGCAGCCTGAAAACGTTAATTTTTATTTATATTATATTCAATATGCACATTACTAAAATACACCATTTTTATATTAGCAAAGTAGTCAGTTTCGTTTGTGGTTATCTCAAGACATAAACTTACAAGTCACTAAATGTTTAATATGTGAATGTTAAACATTGCGATCCATTAATAATGCAGTGTGTTAAGTCCCTGCGCCACGCAAATGTGTTCCGCAATTATTTGGACTTGTTGCAATGCTTATAAAGCAATACATTAAAGATAACATCCCTAATACAACTCGATTACGTTTTGAAACAAGACAAATTCTGCATTCATTTTAATTAACTGCGCGGATGGCATAGTGTTTTAAATGGGTGCCTCGCTGCTGTCACTGCGCCGAGTGTTGTGGGTTCGAATCCCACATGGGTCAAAATTTGTGTGATCCACAAATGGTTGTTCCGAGTCTGGTTCTTCTTTGTGTCTGTTGTTTAAATATTTGTAACAGGAATTATTCCTAGAGCGGGCGTCGTCTATTAAAAAAGTCATAAATAAATCAATCTATCAATATACTCGCTGTTTGTACCTCTAAATATTTTAAGCTTATAATTTATATCAACTCCAGGTGACAACTACTGACGACCCGGTGATTCGACGGCTGAGTAAGACCGCGGGCACGGTATATGCCACCGACGCCATCTTGGCCACTATTATGTGCTGCACTCGCTCCAATTACTCCTGGGATATTGTTATTGAGAAGATTGGTATGTACTTTCTTTAAAACCAGCTTCCGTGTTCATTTAAACAGACCATATTCAGCTACCGGTAAAGTCGCAGGACAGAGATCAGGTGCAGACCTGATCTCTCACGGATATTGACCGATTGCCGTCCCATCATTCTATGAGAGTTAGGAAGTACAGAGTGACTTGTATGCGCACACTTTCTTGCGCTATCATATCCAAAATTAGGTCCGGAGATATGTTTTAGAATTGATTTAGTAGTTCTAGTAACCTACATACAATTCTACAATAATTTACTTATAGTATTAGTGTAGACTAACTGCTTTCCGCAGCTTTGTTCGCATCCTAAATGTACCCTATGTCCTTCACCTAGTTCGAGCTACCACACAAATTTCTTCTAAAATAATAACAGGATGATGTATAACACGCGCTCATTTAGTCCACCATGATTGGGTTTGAGGTAATAGAGGGTGCGCACTTCTATTATATATATAGTTCTAGCCATCATGCTGCTTCTCTGTTCACGCACATATTGTAAGGAACTTGCTTGTTGCTTGAACCTAGTATCTCATTCGACAATTTTTTAGATTCCATTCCTACTTAGGACGCTTGCACCACGAGAGCTATAACATTCAGAAACTGTTAAAGTGTTGCTGTGCTGCCATTACAAGGGACAAGGATTTTAGGATGTCTCCAACTGACGGTTCAATATAACCTTGGAAAGCTTGAAAACCCTACACAGCACATAAGTACAAGATGGGGTTAAAGGACTATTGTCTCCTGGTTGGCGGTCATCCCTAATCCCTAACTAGGTTGCTTCAATTTGTACGAATATTTGGAGGATTTCCCTGTTTTACCTATTTTAACATTTTATAATAATATGTGTATGTTCTCCAGGTGACAAGTTGTTCTTCGACAAGCGTGACAACACGGAGTTCGACTTGCTGACTGTGAACGAGACATCGGTGGAGCCGCCGACAGACGATGGCAACTCCATCAACTCGCCGCGCAACCTCGCGCTTGAAGCTACATTCATCAATCATAACTTCAGCCAACAGGTCAGCACCACTCTTTGATTTAAACATATTTGTTCAAACTTGTTACATAATGCCGAATGCAGCCAGTCAATTCAAATTCGAGTCGGCTGATATAGTTTGAGTTTTCTATAGTAACTATAGTTTGTTATCATGGTTACTGGCGAGGTGAGAATCGAGTTTAAGATCAGCTTACATATGCGAGCATAAGGTGTCCACAGAGTGTCATTGGAGAAACTCGTTGGCCTGTGTTCGTTTACGCTCGCTTTGTCTGTACCCAATACATATAAAGGCACTTTATATTACCTTGAAATGCCTGTGCAAATGGTTTACACACACTAAACTTATCTATCTCGATTCTAGGTGTTCTTTGTGTTCGTCTTTTCAATGTCTATAATTAAATTCGCAATACAGATTAAAGCTAGAGAAGAATAAGAGATCGCGACCTGGAGTCCCATCCATTGCACTACCAACGTAAATCCAATCTTAAACATAAGCGTTCTAGCTTAGCTAGAAGGGTTAACAAGAATACTTATAAAATGTAACCCAATTTTTTTGTCATCTTTAAAAAGAATTAGCTTATAGGATAGGTATAATAAATTGAGGTTGAGATAAAAAGTGGAATTCTTAAAAAAAATATGTGTCATCAGGCACACTGATTAGTTAGTATTACTATACATTATGTTGTTTTTTTCTGTAGGTGTTGAAGAACGGTCCTACCGAGCCGAAGTACAAGTTCCCGGAACAGAATCCGTTCGTTTCTGAGGAGGAGGAGGGCGAGGTGGCCTCCGTCGGGTACCGCTACCGCAAGTGGAACCTCAACAATGGCGTCGTGAGTACTCTTATAAATTATATATTCTTTTGCCATTAGTTGGGATATCATATGATATACCTATGTGGTACGACTATGGCTATCGAATATGACGACTGGTTACCTATGTATGTATATGTATAAAAACTTTACTGATTTAAAAAATATTATGTGTGTATAGATGCATGAAATCTTAATTTTATTTGATAGAATTAAATTGGTAAACAATATACGACACAAAATGTATATTATTTGAAGATCTATAAATTAATATAATAAACGATAGATATGTAGGTATATAAAAAAATAACTTATTGGATAAACATAAAATAATTTGTGTATAAATTCGTTTTAAATACTCAAAAGACATCAAACTAAAATGTCTAGTCTAATATTTTATTTTATTTATTTATTTAGGCATATTTACAAGATAAGACAGACATTCGCATAAAATTAACTATTGTCAAAGTACATGTGCCACTCCAATTACAAATATGCACAGCACTGACAGGTAAACAACATGCAAAAACTAAGTTAACTAAGTACTAAAGTTAACTAAGTAATATGAACAAACATATCTAGTAATTGATGATTACTAGCTCATAACACTACTCCACAGAGCTGCCCTTCGAGACACCTATTTGTTGCAGGTTGTCTGTGATGTGATATAAAATAATGTTGGTAAACAGTTGGTATATCACACATTTGTTATGTCTTGTTATTGAAATAAAAAATACCAAACAAGTTTGTATGATAAGACTCATCCAACCGAAATGCATTTTGGTTCACTTGATTAGTTTGAGGTCAGTCTTAGTAGGTTTCTTATCTACTACACCTACTCGAGTCTTAAATTATCCGTTCTGATACGTCCTTGTTGAGTCGCACGACCTATACAAGTTTAATAAGAACCATCTACCTAGGATTAATGAGTGAATTAATGATAATGGCGGGTGGCCCAAGATTCCGGTCTGTGTGGAAAACCTTGGGGGAGGCCTATGTCCAGCAGTGGACGTCTTTCAGCAGAGATGATGATGAATGATGATGAAAATTAAAATGGTTTCTTTTTTAACGTAGGTGCTAGTCGCTCGGTGCGAACACGACGCAGTAATGCAGGGTCCCCAGAACGAGACCCAGTTCTTGAGCATCAAGGCGCTCAACGAGTGGGACTCGAAGCTCGCCAACGGCGTGGAGTGGCGCCAGAAACTGGACACGCAGCGAGGTGCCGTACTCGCCAACGAGCTCAGGAACAACTCCTGTAAGCTCGCCAAGTGGACCGTACAGGTACGATTATCACCTATTATATTGTAATAATATCAGCCCAATATTAAACTGGGACAGTTACACAGGAATAGATTGGCTTACTATGAGAAGGGTTAAACCATAGTCCACCACGCAGGCCCAATGCGGATTAGCTGACTTCACATATCTTCTAAGAACATTATGGAGAACTCTATTTTCCTTCACTGTTAAAGCGAACGAAAATAATCTATTTAATACATAACTTCGAAAAGTCAGAGGTACACACTTTTACCCGCAGCTTCACTCGCGTCAATGTAGGTTATGTAAATTTTTATCACTGGGGTACATACTTTTTATGTACCTTGGACAATGTGTAAGAAAAAATCATGATGATCGGTCAAGTAGTTAACGCTTAACAAACAAACTCTCCTTGTTTAGTAACATCCATAACTGAAAACAGGTATTAACGCGATCATATATGTACATACCTTGAACGGCTTCTGTTATATAAATGAAACAACGCGAAAGTATAAAAGTGATCTTCCAATACACCATATGAAATTGAATACACGAACGTGACTAATTCGTCGTACCCACACAGGCGCTGCTGGCCGGCTCGGACCAGATCAAGTTCGGGTACGTGTCGCGCGCGCAGGTGCGCGACAACTCGCGCCACGTCATCCTCGGCACGCAGCAGTTCAAGCCGCACGAGTTCGCCGCGCAGATCAACCTCTCCATGGACAACGCCTGGGGCATCCTGCGCTGCATCATCGACATTTGTATGAAGCAGAAGGATGGTCAGTTAACCCACACTTTTACACACGTACCTTATTATACAATTAAAGCCTTCTGAAAAGCTAATCACCTACTTGTTCATAACATCAAAGTATTCTCGTTTTAAACAAGTCGCACTAGGAGTAATTTCGGTGTGGCGGGGGATTTGCAAACAACCCCTAGACTCTGAATAACTGTTTTTTGTCTCGTGTTTCCATCTTATCCACAACGGCGGCAGTGGCGAGGTGGCCATTTAAATCTCTATACATATATTTTCAAAGACAACTCTTACACCTTGAATAATGACTGTGTCACAAGAGACTTTACAAACATTTAAACAACAGACACCTAGATTCTTAACAACTGTTTCTTGATCATATAATATTTTTTCCCATATGAGAATCAAACTCACAATAAAGCAGTGGGCACCACTTAGACCATTACATCATCCATCCAGTGTCCACCTCAATTTATGTGATGTATATTTATATATTGGCTGTTGTTAATTCAGACAATGGATGTCAGGGATTAACATGCGTTTTACCGTCTGTTAACTTATTTTTGTATTGAGCTGCCTATATATAAACTGGGAATAACCTGTCAGTTATATCCTAAACAAATGTATTATGCCTACATCACCCTAGCATTATTTAAGGTCTAAAATAAGACTCTAGCCTATTGTCGTATACCAGGCACAAAGCTATACCTCATGGAAGACACACGTGGAACATGTGTCGAATAGAATGAAACGATTTGTTTACGCGCTCAAACAAAAAAGAAACGTAACAAATATAAAAACGGCAACTACGTGTTACCACGCATATGTAGGGTCACTGTTACGCTACGGACTTATAATGTGGGGTAAATAGTACTGATAGAAACCGAGATGTTTGGAATACAACCCGATGAATCGTGTCGTCCGAAGTTTAAAAGCTCAATAATACTTTGCCCGGTCTGGCTGTCAAATCCGGAAAATAATAGGCGACGGACAATATATACAGCCAGCCAACAATGCACTATATATTATATACAGATAATGCAATCCACGATGACGCGCCCTACTATTCCTCCTAACCGTTATAAATAGTATATGAGTGCACGCGCACACTACAATGAATAGACTAATCAAGAGAGAGCATCACGGTCAAAGGAAAGATGCTCTACTTCAATTATATATTTTTTTATTTTTAGGTGATATTTAATGTGATTATTAGTTAATATACGATAATATTACCATTTTATATTATTTTTATAAAAAATTTTGCTATTTACAAAATTAAATTACTTTCCTCAGCTTATTTCATGTGTTTTAGTAACTACAAACTTCTAAACAATGTAAATACCATTTACATACCTGGCTTTTAAGTACAGAATGCTGAGATTTTCTCGACATTTAAAAAAAATATAAAGTAGAACAACTTTCGTGACGAGTCTCAAACTCCCAGCACCCCGCGATCCCCTCAACCAAAAATTTGGTGGGCGCTTCTTCGTGGATTGCACTATCTGTAATATATACATAAATAATGTACATACTCGAATACTATAGTACATTGTTTAAGCTATCAACAACACATTTAATTTCTAGATATGAATTCAAGATAATAATCAATAAATATTCGCTATACATAGTCTCACGCATATATTCCCGAAAGATTAGGTATACGATATACGTATATAGAAGTGTATGTGTATAAGAAACTCATAGGCGACGTTTTTGCCGTTCGTCCAGACGCGGACTACTAAAAATAACCCAATTTCACCATGTACGACCCAGAAATTGAAACCGAGACCATAAGCTCAGCAGTCGCATTCCCTACTGCTGCGCTACCTAGACAGTCTATATAAGGTATTCAAAAAAATCATAAATGCGTGTAATGTTTCAGGTAAATACCTAATAATGAAGGATCCCAACAAGCCCCTGATCCGCCTGTACGACATTCCGGACAACACGTTCGAGTCGGACGCGTCGGAAGAAAGCGGCGACGAGCCAGCCGACACGCCATTCGCACCACTTTACTCTTACGGCAACGCCAAGAGAATTTAGACCTGAAACTCTTATTACATACAGTTCAAAATACAATAACTTTATTGTATAGTTGGCATTCACTAACCCCTTCATATTGTATCTTCCGATTGAGTGGTAATCTATATAGGGTTGCCATAATAAAATAAGTTTTCTGGTATCAGTATGTATTTCATATTTTATTCAGTTGAATACAATTTTATAGTCACATTTTGGTTTTTATTGTAATCCTTTATCACATTTTTATAAATAAATACATTGACAAGCAACATGAAAAATGAGCTTTTTCTTGTTTTTGAATGATGGACATATTATTATTAATATACAATATTGGTATTCGAACAGTGTGTGTACAACACGATATCTACTTTCAGAAGACGCGCATGCACAAACGACTCAAAAAAATGCTATTAAATTATTTGTGTACTAATGCTACAATGCTGACAGCTTATTCGTAAAACATCTTTTAATTCTAATCTGTATTTAAAGAAAATATTGAAATTAATATCTGTGTTCTTATCTATCGGAATTTATTTTAAAACCACATACGGAAAAGTTATAGACAGAAATAGCATTCAGCCATATGGCCCATAATATGTGTACGACAATAGTGTACTGAAACAATGCTGACAACATGACCAAAGGAACTGTTACAATTAGACTTCCAGCAATTATAGTAATCTATCAGATGATGATAATTTGAAATAGCAGTATAAATAAATCTGAATTTATTGTTTGCCTTGTATTCCTAATAACAATTATAGTCCATTCCAAACAAAATTAATAAAAAATAAACAATGTAATTTTAATTAAATGTTTCCAATAATTACTCACTTAGCACATTAATCCGTATTTTAAGGTTTCCATTTAATACCTAAAAGCATGTTAAAACAATTTCCGTTTTATTAATTAGCTAATAAAAATTAAATTGGAAAATCCAAGTTGAAAAGTGAGATTACCTGATAGATAAAAAATATCTATAATCTATGATTGCATAGTGCTGCACCGCTTTATAATTTATGTTCTTATGAAGTGTGAAACACATGAATAAAGTAATATTATGACTTACCTAAACTAATTTCTAATACTAATACAATAACTCTTATATAATATACTTATTTTTATATGCTACTTGATTTATGAGTCCTTGCACAGAACCTTACAGCTTCTAATGGGCATAATCAGTGTAATCATCGCCCGTCTTGACCACTTACGATTAAAACTATAAAGAAGCGTCGTGACTTCGTGGCCGATGGTTTACGTTTGTCTCATAAAAATATGCTCGCTCTATTATACACTTTTATTATACATGACTAAGTCATTTAATATTTTTCAAATTAAAATTAAAAGCTCGCTTTAATTAAACAATACTCTTAACGAACTAAGAAACCAACATTTGTTTTTATGTCTAATAGGTGCTCTATTACTTAGACGTACTATGTAATGCCTGAGGCTTAACTAACATTAAACAACAGACGCTAAACACGCCTACACTGGGATCACAATGATTTGTACTGTGTGAAGATCGTACCAACTCCAGACTTCTCTTTATTTACAGCATTTTAGGTGATTGGTGATCAAATTTTGTAATAAATTAAATGGTTATAAACAATAGTCAATGCAATCTACCTATGACATTTCTTTTTTTATGTTTTACTAACTTTTATATACACAAGAAAATAAGCACCTCTAGGTTGGTTAGATTATCGCTATGTAACCGAATACATACGTGCCATTTTGTTATAGACCGAGCTTGAAACCCGAGGAAGAGTATACTCAATATTATATAATATGTAGGAAAAGACTGTAAAAGCCGGCTGGACTAGCTAAAATGTTCGATCCAGAATGTATTATAATAATAATAATATTCTATCACATACACACAACACCATCTAGCCCAAACTAAGCAGAGCTTGTACTACGGGTACTATACAATGGATAAACATACATATATACTTTTTTTTGTAGATACTTATATATTATACATAGAAACACTCAGATCAAGACAAACATCCATGATCATGCACACAAATGTTTGACTTGTGCAGAAATCGAACCCGCGAACTCAGGAGTGGCAGTCGGTTACACTAACCACTACTACTATAATGGTTACTTAGTTATATTTAATCTGGCATTAGGATGCGTGTGCTTTAGTAACCTGATCTATGCAAGTGAAATTTTAATTAAAAAGGGGGAGAAGAATAAGTTACTACATATCATTACAATAATCTTCCCTTGTTCTAAAACCAGACACGCTACTATAAGCTATCTATTTTGAATAAGGTGGGCGAGGTGCCTACGTCGGCAATTTTTATAATATATGGCAATTTATTTACAATCATTCTAAAGTTAAAATTCAGGTACATCATGATTTACTTTCATCGTGAACTGCTGTATCCAAAGCTTCTGTTTCCCTTTGCATATTGTCTTGAACCTCCTCCAGAGTTTTGCTGTTCGTCTCTGGTACAGCGAAGTATATAAAGAACAGTCCCGCGTACCCTACTAAGGCGAAAAACCAGAACACAACGTGATCTCCGAACGCATCCTTCACTTGCTGATAACACTTCGTTACTACAAATCCTAATATGCAGGCTAACATAGTTGCCATGCTCGAGGCTACTGCCTTGACGTTCACTGGAAACAGTTCAGCTTGCATCACGTAAGGTAAGTTACCAATACCACTCGCGTACAGGACATTGAAACACACAATGCCTGTAAGTGGGAGCCAGTTTACAGCTTGGAGGGTCTCCGGTGTGACCTGAACTGAGTCTCGTAGGAAAAAATATAGGCCAACCAGTGTCATGGCAATGGATACGCCGAGGCACGATGTGAACATGAGGATTCGCCGCCCCACCCATCTGGTTAGGAATGTTGCGCAAATGCCTGAAATATATGAGGATATGGTTTGTATACTGCTGTTTTTAACGGCATGTCAATATTCAAATCTAAAGCAGTTTGACTGGAGATTTATTTAGCCGCAACAGAAGGTCGCATTGTTGCTGCTTTGTATAGGGCTTACAGTAGCAAGGCAATGTCTCTGGTAGGCTTTAAATCCCTTTCGTTACCGAGGGCATTGATCCCTTCCTGAAGAAAAAGATAGCTGCTTTAATGTAACCTTGCCTTTAGATAGATACTAATTAAATGTAAAAACAAATATCTATATAACAATCTAAAACAGTAAATCATTCCTATAAAAGATACTTCCCCATGGACCTATTCATTGTGTCTCTTTAAAAGATTAGATAAATGTAAATGTGCCTATTTATCAGCGTCGTAAAATATTATGACCAAATACAAAAGGCATTAATTTTAAAATGCGAACCTAATTATACTGTAATTTATATATTAATACAAAGAGTAAACTTTGTACGCCTTTTTAAGCACACGTATGATATATGCTATTGGCAGTAAAGTTTGTGATGAAAAAGAGTAGGCACAAATTCTAAAAATTAAGCATTAGGTTTTGGTATAGTCCTCTGGGCGACCCTTAGTCTTAGATTAGTAGTCTTATTATGCTCAAACATATACACTGAAACTTATCATAAAATTGAATATCACTCGCACTGGTCACTAATAACAAAAAATACTTACCTGCCGCCAATTGCACGAATCCGTACACAATACTACAGATTGGACCAGACATGAAGCTTGTTTGTCTAAATATAGTCTCCAAGTATGACTGTACCACTAATATACCAGTCATATACTGCAACAGTTTTAAACCTGAAAATTAATAACATTTTAAATGAATATTACATCAATAATACCCAACTACCACGGTGACGCAGTGGTAGCAAACGCGACTGCTGTGCATGAGGTCACGGGTTCGATTCACTGGCCGTGCAAAATGTTATCATATTGGTAGCATCAAGGAGTACATAATTAACTGCAACTGATCCGATTGATACATTTTATGATTTATACAGACACGAAAAAAAGTGTTACGACTGTGTGACTTATGGGTACCTAGTATTTAACTGCACAGCAAAAAAATACTAATTGCACAGCAAAATATATTTAAAAAGATAAAGCTAAGTCGACGGAGTCGCGCTCCGCGGGGCTCCTATTTTTGGGTGGGTTTAAGAAGGATCCTAACATAACTTAACACTTCTGAGACGGGATGCAGTGATTTGAGGCGTATAGGTGCTCGTTATGCTGTGCAATTAGTATTTTTGATGGTCATTATATTTAATCCCATTTTTTTAATGTGAGATTAAAAGATTAGATAAATGTAAATGTGCTTATTTATCAGCGTCGTAAAATATTATGACCAAATACAAATAAAATTAATGTGTATAACCAAGCGAAGGTAGGTATGTCATTTCTTTCCCCAAAGACTTTTGTTCACGTGTATACATACTTATATTGTATATATATAAATAAAATAATATTCTTCTTTTTAAAATGCGATCAGTTGAAAAAGAAAAATAATAAAATTAATTATTAAGTCAACTCATTCCGCGGAATAAGTTCGAGCGGCCTCAGTTGACTAAAGAGCCGCTCTACAAAACATCACTTAAAAAATGTGTTACTTAACCTATCTGTTGAGACTTAAAAGTGTTACTTTTGTAGTTGATTTAAGAGTTAGATACCTATTCGACGGTTTAAATTCTGTCATTTGCAAACAACACAGTTGTCTCTAAGTTAAGCCTGTATGATAAGCGTATAAAAAATTATCGCTTTGGTATAAACCAATAGGTACATAACATGCTGTAAGGCACTAGGCGTACTAGGCGTAGATAATTTATATACATCGTGTCCATGACCATCCATAGTTGCTGTCCGTATGATTTCTTAGCCTTCAAATTAATTTAATTCATTTTCATTTAGACAAGAACTCCTATTGCCGTTAACGTACATACTGGTATCAACTTCATGCATGCATAGATGTAAATGTCTCAATTTTACCATTTTAAATATATCTCAAAAGCTATCGACCGTTCACCCATGCAGACAGGCGTACCACAAGGTTACACTTTGGGTGCACACTTCAGCACAATTTACGTTACCCATAGTTATAGATATTCAATATTTGTAAATTAAGTGAGATACACAATGTCGTCAGAAATTTCCTTTAAACGCTAAATATTACATTTTCTCAAAAAGTTTTAAATTCAAAGATTTCAGTAACAAAGCAAATGTCAATCAATAGCTTCAACTATCTATGTTATTTTACAAATATTTATTCTATGTATATATAGACGTGAGTGACAGTGAACAGTAGTATATTGCTTGAAGAACCAAAGAACAAACACAACGATATCATGTAGGAATTAGAACGTTTCTTATCGACTATCTTAAACTCACTAGAACATAATAGGCATATCTTTGGAGAAACATATCTCGTAGTCTGATCACACTATACCGCGATAACAGGATCACGTTAGATAATAAACAGACGCAATATTTATTAATTTTTTGGAAACTGTAACGGCGACAATGGGGCCCAAATATCAAATGGTACTTATTTTTTTACTCGAGGAATGCATTCACGAATAACTCTCCGCGGGGCCGAGAAGAGATTATGTCGGACTCACACCTGAGAAAAGATGAAAGGTCCCGGTCCTACCAACTAAACACACCACGGTGTACCTACCTCGACGTTACCAAAGTCGACGGAGCCGCGCAAATACTTCTCACATGCGAATCGCGACCCCGCCGAAGTTTCGGCCACCGTGTGAAACGGTAATTTCACAATTAAAGGGTAATTTCGGGTAGAGACCCTAGTCCCCACCTGAAATTACCCTATCAAAACACGCAAGCTAAAATACCTATACCTACCCTAGTGGATCTACTGGTACCTGATATAAGACGCATTATCATAGCCGTAGGCGCTTGCAGCATTTGGGATATGCCAATCTGCAATGTACCTTATACTATTACCACGTTATATCGTTTTAATTACAATGTGTAACATTACACATTGTAATTAATCTAACTTGAATGTATTGTTACACTCAGTGCTATCTCTCGGCTTTGTGTGAAAGTTCCGTCTAATAATTTATAACAGCGCCATCTATTGCATACTTACGGAACTACTTCGTCGGTACGAGAAGAGTAGAGAGAAAGCTGGCACATTCTCGAATCTTGGTACTGTTACGTACCGTGTATGACGTTTCTAGAAAACTCCGGAAACGCTTTAACCGCTTATTAAAGGGGAAGGCCAGCGCTCGCCGAGTCAGTTTACAATCGTAAGCAGTCAAGTGTTCGTCGAAGCGAACGGAAGCGAAAAAACTACGAAGTTTGAAGCAGTTACAGTGGAAAAGTGTAGTATAGTGTTTGTTGTGTTTTAAATTTAATTGTCTGCTAGAATAAAACGTTTTAGTCGGTAATATTGTTTTACATTCTTATCCCTCGAACCCAGCACTTAAGAGTATTATTATGTGGTTTATTAAAAAATACACATTTAAATTAACCACGAAAGAACTACCTACATATTAGTTTACATCTATATATTTGGGATGGGTGGTGGGCCGTGCCAACCCAGAATGTTAGGTTTCAAATTGTAGAGTCTATTCGTACTTACCAAATACTATGTATATGGCTTTCCTATACTTCTTATTTGTTATTAGCTCCTTCAAGGTTGTTTTGTTTTCCATGCTCTCTCTCACGTGGGTTCGTTTTATCATCAGATCATCCTCAATCAACTGAAATTTAAGTTAAATATATTTTTACTTATGAAAGCTCTAGGAATAATTCCCGTTTTTCGGGATACTTTATAAATAATAGGGCACAAAGAACACTCAGATTCGCAACACCTATAATTAAAGTGAATAACAAAATTTTCCCTCCTATGCAGGGATCGTAACCGCAAGACCCCAACACTAGCGTGACTTAGTAGGTACCTCGCTAAAATCCTATAATAATATAGAACTTTATATGCTTTTAGTACTAGTTTTTGTTTAGAGTTTAAACCGAGTTCTAAGCATCACTGAACCGAAAGGAACTAAATATTTCTTTATTGTAATCTAAGGTTGATTTGTATAAATTAATTAGGTATTTAGGAGGAATTTGTGAAAAAGGTAACTCATGCAAAGCCTGGTTGGCATGGTTGATCGGTGGTGAATCAGTGGGTAATCCCTTACCACATATCTTAAAGCATTAGGTACATGCGCGATAAAGCTATACAAGCGAACTGTCTCATCTTCCTTTTCTGTGTCCCTGACAACGTGTATGTGATATTTCATGAAGTTCGGTCTCGAATTAAAACTTGGAACCAAAATAATAAACAAAAATACTCATATTCTCATCTACCGATACCTCCTTTTTTTTTAAGACATCTGCCGCTCTTGTAATTATTACTGTGTTGCGGTAGTGTACAGGGTACTTACAAACATTCAAACGGACAGACAATTGACATAGAACACCCAGACTCGATCCCGTGTGGGGATCGAGCCCATAACACGGCGCGGGGGCAATGACGAGGTGACCACTCAAACCTCTACGCCATCCGTGCACTCAATTAGTTTAGGATAATTAAAGCCCCACCAATATTTTATGAAGTCGACGCTCATAGATTTAGTTATAATGAATCTGTCTCTGTCATGAATCTGGTCTGTATATTAGTAAAAACTGAATGAAAATCCGTTCAGTAGTTTTTGAATTTATCGCAAACAGACAGACAGACGCGGCGGGGTACGTAGTGATAATGAAGTGCATGTAATAGTCTTATACTTTTATAAAATCCTTAGAAAGTGATTTAATGATCAATGTGTAACACTCTCGTATACGTAATACGGTAACACAGACACTTTACTATGTTCGCACGTGTGTATGCATATCCTGAAGTGATTACAAATGCAATTTTACGTATCAATCAGCTGTTCATTCATTGCAAAGGCTGCTTCAATACCTCACGTAATAATATCCTGGACTGAGACTGGTCAACTACGCAGGATATATTGTAGTGCACAAGTGTGTGCGCAAACACAAGTGCACTCTCTGTTCCCTAATTCTCATGATCCGATGGGACGGTAATCCGACCCGACCGGAGAGAGACCAGGCGCAGGACCAACGGCTTTACGTGCTTGCCGAGGCACTGGGGTGTCTTACACCGCCAACTTCCTAACTCCGGGCTGGCTATTGAGATTTAGTATGGAGATTTGGGATGGGTTTAGTATAGTAGACTATCTAGCTGTATGTAGTACACACAGCGACACATCAACCTAGACTGTTTGAACTATTAGAAGTTGAACGCTGCGAATCGTACGAGAGAGTGCGTTATATTTTTGTTACGCTCTATCCTTACCATTACATCGACACCACTATGCACTGTCCCTTGCCGACAATTCTCAATTTTATATGTAGCATAGTTATGCGTATATAGGGTGTCTAACTTGATGTGTAGCCGTGTGTACCTACAAATATCTGAAAAGTAACCTACCTTTTCATCAGTAGTCCCTTTTAACTTCATATACTCCTTCTTAGCAGCTTCTATTTTTCCGTCCTTCAAGTAATAGTAAGGGGACTCTGGTATCCAGGAACATAAAACGACGTAAACGATCGGTATCGTGAGTATTATGGCGTTCAATCCCGTATACGAGACGAACGGGCCGATACCATACACGATAAGGCTGCCTAAGTTGTTCATCACTTGTATTGTCATCCCTAAGGATCCTCTGATTTCCTTATCCGATATTTCTGTTACGTAAATCATTGTTATCTGTGAAATAAAGTTTTACGTTAGAAACAAATATTTACTAGTAAAAAGAAGTGTTTGAAAATTTGACGACTGAGTTAAATGTTTGGCACCCCACAGGGTTGTGGAAGCTTAAATAATTTAACTTTAAGTTTTCGCGTTGCATGATATATTTATAATTCGTGACGGGTATTAACGCGATCATGCGTGTGTAAGTGACCACGAAAACCGAGCTGGCTGCGATCTTTAAAGTGGAAGTACTAACTTTTTCAGCAAAGCTGCTCTACATCAAGGAGAAGCCCAATATAAGCGCAATCTTGCTGTGTCTTAAGTTGATAGTTCAGTATCAAGAAATAAGTAGATAATAGCAATTTCCCGAAATATAGGTACTTACTACAGCTATGATACCGGTGGCTAGCCCCATGATAAATCTTGCAATGCATATCATCCAAGGCAGTCTTGACATCATTATGATAATCTGAAATACACATTTACAAACTATATCTCACGTTTATATCCGTGAAGGGGTTGGCGTGAGACCTACGACTACTAATACAGGGTTGGCATGATTAAAACAAGTCGTTTTAAATCACGCGTTCATCACATCAGTGTTTAAAACAGTTTAAATTAAAACCGTGTTTTTTATCACGTGTTTAAACAAAGATTAAGACAAAGTTTTAAACAATGTATAAAACATTAAGAAAAAACATAATTTAAAACTACATAGCGAATGAATTGAAATAAATGAAAATAAAATTTATATTTAGGACTCTAAATAGCTTGACATAAAACCAGTTGAGTCATGTAATTCTTTTCGAATTGTAATTAAATAAAACATTACTTTTATGACAAGTAATTTACTCAATCAAACAAAGATCAAGGTACCATTAATTAACAAACAATATTTGGTACATACATTTATAGGACAAGAGAACACGTATTTTTAAAACATACATTATAATATTCAGTTCAAATCAATCAAAGTTATAATGATAACAATTTTAATTAACAAACAATAAAAATTAGTTATTATAAAATCAAAATTGTAGCAGTCAGGTCAATGAGAGTCAGACAATATGACAAGACAACAATTACTTTTTCTTATTTAGGTATTTAAAAACTGTGACAAGGTTTGCAGTTTTCTCGGTAGGTACCCAGTTTATTTCGTATGTCAGAACGAATAAATGCAAATGTTGAAAACAGTCTTTCGATTCCAGCACTTGAAGCTACAGCATTTTAAAGCTGAGTCACTAAGTCCATTGCTTGGCCATTAATTTGTTTTTTTAATGACAGCCACCATTCGAGAGGTCCGACCTGATTTACTACATGACCTTCAAATAGAAAGTTATGAAAGGGATCTGTCATTGCCCTGTATTTTTAACATAGGGCATTGCCTCTTTGTGATAAACTTCTATAAATGATAAAGCTTCAGAAATATTTTCACTGGTGAGTTTTTCACACCTGTACTTAGGATGTAGTAAGTTTGTTGCAAAATGAGCTGAAGACATTACCATTTCAAGCCAGGCATAGAACTTACTTACTTAAATCATCCAGTGAATATTCGATCTCATGCAGTCGTACATTCTCACCCTCAAACATATTTTTAAGCTCTATCCATGCTTCAGTCACTTCGCCAATACAGCAGGATGTCTTCTGGGAGATGTCAAGTGTAACTGCGATATTTTGCAGATTTTTGTAGAGAGCCTGGGCTTGTTGCTTCAGCGCCATGTCATTTACTTTCAATGAAATTGACAAATCTATAGCAGATGCATAACTTTTTTTTTTATTGCCTTTGGTGGCTGACTGGTATGTGGCCCACCTGATGGAAAGTGGTAACCGCTGCTCATGGACTTCAGCAAAGCCGTGAAAGAAGAACTCTTTAAACCTCGTTTGAAGAAGGACATATCATAGCGCTCGGGAAACACCGAAGCAGGCAGTTCATTCCAGAGCTTGGGCGAAATGATCGCTGAAAGCGTACCGTCTTGGATTTGAACGCTTCCAGGTGATAAACCTGCTTCGTTGTCGAGTGGTACGGTGATAGAAAAGGGCCGCTGGTACCAAATCAAACAGTTCTTCAGAGCACTCACCGTGAAAGAGTCGGTAGAACACGCAGAGAGACCCAAACTCTCTCCGTTGCTCCAATGACTCCAATCTATCCGTGAGATTGGGATTATAGACGATTCGAACTGCCCGTCTTTGTCTGGAGTCAAGTGGGTCGAGTTGATATTTAGGGGCCCCTGCCCAGAGATGTGAGCAGTACTCCACGTGCGGTCGGACCTGTGCTTTGTAAAGCACAAGACGTTGACCTGGTGTGAAGTACCGCCTCGCCCTGTTCAGTACAACCATCTTTTAGCTCGCTAATTTAGCTTTATTCTCCAAGTGACTCCCAAACTGGACTTTATTCGAAATCTCCACGCCGAGGATCCCAATACTTTCGCAGATACGGAGAGTAACTCCTTGGAACTGTGGCGCCATGATAAAAGGGTCCTTCTTGGCAGTAAACGCGCACACTTGTGTCTTCGAGGGGTTGCATCGAACTAAGTTTTGTTCACCCCATTTAGAGGCCCGCCCAAGAGAGTCCTCGACTTCAGACACAAGTTGTGTTCGTCTTGCCTGTATCATGCTCCGAGGGACATACTGATAGCTGGTATAACGCGCATCACCCGTGCTGTCATCCGCATAGCAATGTACGTTGTCGATTGACAGCGTTGGGGAGAGCATCGAGCCTTAAGGAACACCAGCGTTAATGGTTTTGGTTTCGGAGCTACAGCCATCAACGACGACTGTAATGCTCCGACCATCCAGAAAGCTGGCAATCCATTTGCAGAGTCCCTCGGGGATTCCATAAGGTGGTAGCTTCGATAGAAGGGCCCTATAAGCCAATGACATTATAAGCCAATTTTCCAAAATATTTGCTGCGTTGTCTGTCACTACGCTTCGCACCGTGCAGTTGAAAGTTTCACATTGTTTTATTGCCGTAGTACTAACTTTAACCAAGTAGTCGGCTGTATGGCTTTCGGCGCCTGTATCTATTGTATCAATTAAATGAGTTGAGCTTGTCAACACATCTGTGACACAGACACAGACACAGATTATCGAGTCCTGTCTAACGTTACTCCAACCGTCAATTGACAGATTGACAACTTTGTTTTTCAACTCATTTTTTACGATTTCTTGAGTCGAGTTGTAGATTTCGACCAGCAATTTGTTTGCGGTTTGGAGGTTTATATCCTGGGCGTAAAATTTCCATTAATTTAAGGAACTGTGGGTGTTCTACGTGGTAAAAGGCGTGTTGGTAGCAAACATATAACAAGATAATTGTAAATCAACTTTCTTCTTATCTTCTTGACTTGTGGCAATAGTAAATTTTTTCATTGAAATGTTCGTGCTCGCGCTGCTGCTGGTACTGGCATTTTTAGATTGAAGAGTAATAACAGAATTTATAGGTAATTACAGGCCGGTAAAGTCCCGCTAGGAAAGTCCCTATGTCGCATGTCGGCCATCGAAAGAAAGTAATTCAATGGACTAATGGGTATTCCCCTTATTTAAATATAAAATAATATAAATATTGGGGTTACTATGGTGAATTTAAAATACCTAGTCTAGAAATGAATTAATATAGGTATATTTGATTTGAAATTAACGGCCTAAACTAAAAAGAAAAAAAACATAAATAAATCACTTGTTTAAAACAATTTAATTGTCTGTTGCATAAAATTAAAAAAAATACTGTTTTTTTCTAACCTGTACTAATATAATACTAATTTAGTTGCTGTAATACACCTATCTATATATACTAATAGATGGCGTATTGCCATTCCAAACTCCGTGTAGCTAATGAGAATTTCTTGACAGAAAATCCTAATAACAGTTTGATCGTTGCGTTCGATCGATGCGCTGCGATCGGCGAATCGAACCCGAGATCTATAGCACAACAGTGTCATACACTACTGATGAGCGGCTGGCTCAAGGCAGTATAAAAAGTAACTTTGAAATATTCCTGATTTTCAATTGCTAAATGCGGTACAGGCACAGGGTACAGACATAGATCATTAAGAAGAACGTGTCTTTATAAGTGATAGGAGGGCGCAGGGGACAATTCCTTTACAACAACTATATCATCATTGTAACAACCACAGATACAAAGAACGCGGCGTAGGTAAGTACATTTAAAACAAATATCTATCCAGCGCCTTTTTTGTGCCTAACAGGAATTAAATACGGCGCAATAATAATGACATGAAAACAACGTCTACACTTCAGTTTTTGTACCGTACACCGTACAGAAATCAGGTTAGTGACATGAAAACAACGGCCAAGTCTCAATATTTTGTACGGTACAGGAATCAAATCTACATTACTCAGCGTTTTGATAGTGGTAAGATAAACCACTCGCACTATACGTGCAATTGAACGTAATCTTATTATCTTATGGTACGAGTGACGTCTAGATCATATCATTATGCAATTTTACAGTTTATTAATATGGCTACCTACATAAATTAATTCATTGTTATCTTGTTTCTTGCCGACTAACGGGCAAATAAAGATCTGATCATCTTATCTTCAATTGCATTTTTACAAGTTCGGAGGATAAAAACACTTTTGAAACAGGTTTAATAATTACGATTACAATATTATGAAACTCTTCAAGATTATTTTAGTAGGTACTATCCAGCTAAACTTGTAATAAGGTCTTCCAGACCGAATATCGGTCACAGCTGCCAATGTTAACAAAGACTGGCCATGTGCGACGAAGATATAATTGGAGATTTTACAAACATTCAAACAACAAACAGAACAACCAACTATTTGTGGATTACACAAATGTTTATCTCGTGTTAGGATCGAACGCACAACTCTCGACGCGGCGGCATCGGCAATGGGAAGCCATCCACTTAAACAACTGACCGCTGACGTAGTGGAGATCCGTGCAGTCAGTCTGTAGTCTAATACAGCGGTTCCTACTTTTAAGATAACGGAACAGTCACCAAATACTTTTTATTTTATGGTACCCCATATCAAATGATTACAAATTTAACACACTATAACTTAAATAAGAACAATAACTTTATTTCTCGTCTCGTTTGCGCTATTTCAAAATCATATTTGTACTTAACTGTGGTATTATTTAACAGCCAAAAATAAATAATTTCGCGGAACCCTGGTGACTTTTCTACGGAACCTCTAGGTTACGTGGCACCCACTTTAGGAATCGCTGGTCTAATAAACATTGTTTAAAATCAGTTATTCATAAGCATTCTGTTAACCTTCGTTATTTATAGCATCATTATTTAACATTTTTATGTGTTTTCATATTTTTTTTTTTATATATTAATACTTTGTTTTTTTTCTATAAACTAGCTTCTTGTAAGTTTTATGATAAGGGCGTAAGAGTACAAGTTGTGATTTGTTACGTACCGCGCCTAAGACGGCTGGCACTGCTGATCCGGTTAGGCCGCGTCGCCTCCCAGCTCTCTCGTTCAACACCTGACCGAAATAACACCCGAACAGCGCTCCAGCTGAGTGCAATGACACCACCCATGATGTCTGCACCTGTTACCACAAACCACATCGTTGTAAACAAACCATTGAGTTAATATGCACTACACTACATATTAACTCACTAAACATCTAATTTAAATAAATACGAGTATTTTATACAAAAGCCAGTATCACAGTCGAAAGCACCAACCTAAAACTTCTATTGGATCCATTTATTATAATATAGATTATGTACTTTCCTAGAATTTATTTTACTTAAGTGTTGATGATGTTTAATAATCTACATAACTAGTTAATTTATTTAGTCTATCAAGCTATAAAGTTAATTAATGTGTAGTAAGTACATTAATGAGCTGTATGTCATTATAATTGATTATATTCGCGAATTATACTAATGTTTACGATTTGTATACAGGTTGTCCGGTGTCCATTAATGAATGGATAACCTGGAAATGTCTTATAGTGGAACTGATGGCCGTTCAGAAAAAAATATGAAAAAAAATCTATCCTAACTACTACCTGAGATATGTGTATTTTGTTGTTTTATTATTAAACACTAATTATGCTAATAGATAGACAGCCAAAAGTATGCTATGCTAATATAGCTTGCAATTTTAATATATTTTTTTCATTTTTCTGAAGGACCTTCAGTTCTACTATAAGATATTTCAAGGTTATCCATTAATTACCGGACACCCTGTATAGGAATTACTTGTTTGTAAAGCTTAGTTAGAAATATAATTATGCAGGTAGGTATTCCTGCTAATATTATCTTCTGCCACTGAAGTGACAGGATGATTAATCATCTGTCTATATTTTCACAAATACCATATTGATTAATACTTACATCAGTGATATCAACATTCGCCTCACCGCTTATGAACTTTGGAATCGCCGGTGATGACCAGGATAGCGTTGCTCCGGTGAACGTAAACGCGAACGCAGCTGAATTCAAATATTTTAGAATGTCAACAATAGTAGTAATAAATTTATATTCAACTCTTATAGAACTCACAGTAGCAAAACTCCAAAAATAGTATTTGAATGCTTACTCTCAAGATCGAACACATTTTAAATAAAAATTCATTCCAATTTTAAATTTAACCGCGAATTTAATAAATTCTATCGAAAACTCACCGCAAATACCGGCCAAATATTGCACTTTCCTATTCGTTTTGTTCGTCATTACGTTTGTTTATTGGACGAAGTATGGTGAGAATTATTTTGCTTCAATATACGAGAAAATGTATCAACGATTGTTATCTAAATAAAATACACAACCGGTGTCTGTCCCGTATGATAACTAAGTACGGCTGTGCTGACACTAGATATGACATCACCAAACGAGTAGTTAGACTTACTGTACAACAAAGACTGAATTAGAGATTATTGAATGTTGTTCGCAGCAGCAACGCTACGTGTCCTCAGTTTGTCGGCAGCGGTTATTTTCAGCAGCTTTGTCAATGTTTTCTTTTTGTTTTATTTGTTAAAGGTCAGTAAACTTCCAAAATGAAAGCGCCTTTCTAGTACCTACAATATTTTCACTCGAATACAAATAAAATACCTACAGGTAAGTCTCTGTGGGTGAATATAAAGTTCTTACATGGTGAATTGGTATAAGTACCTAAACTGTGGTAGCAAAAAATAATAAAGTACCTACAAGAAGAAAATTGAGTAGAATAAACTGTAGATACTGTGTACTATAGGAGACAAATCAACTACATAGATTGTTTTTAATACGCTTAACAGTGCAGGCTTTCTAACTGGCTTACTTAGTGTGATTTACCTATCGCTTTTTCCAACGGAACGTTGCAGTGCAAAATTATAAAGGTTACCTTTCCTTCATGAACTTAACGCTTATTTTTAATAGGTATTCAAATTTTATTAAAAGACAGAACTGTATCGTTGCGACTGACGTCCGAAAAACTGCGGCGTCATTAGTGTATTCGGTGATACGATAGCTTAGCGAGATTTCTCTAAAAGACTCACTAATCAGTGCCTACAGCTACTGAATTTTCAACAAGCTACTAAGTCGCCCAAAATCTACAACAAAAATAAATTTATAAGGCAGTAAAATTTCGATGCGCTTTTATTTTTTACACGAACTTTGTCGGTTAAATAGTGTTATACCAGTGCTCGGGCACGCCACGATCGTGGCGGTAAGTCCCGTGTTTGAGGAGTGGCTGGAGAGGCGGCATGGCGCCCTCACCTTCCGGCTGACACAGGTACTGACTGGCCACGGTTGTTTTGGCCAGTTCCTGTGTCGTATACGCCGGCAAGAGACGTCCGGTTGTCACCACTGCGGCGACTGCCGCGACGTTGTTGAGGACACGGCGCTGCACACTTTGGCGGTTTGCCCCACCTGGGCATCGCAACGCCGTGAGTTGATCGCGGCAGTCGTATCGGTTGCCCTCTCGCTCCCGGCCGTAGTTCAGTCTATGGTCCGGAGTGAGAGGTCGTGGAACGCCGTCGCCTCCTTCTGCGAGGAAGTAATTTCCATCAAGGAGGCGGTGGAGCGGGAGAGGGAGCGTTTAAACCCTCTCCCCAACCGCAGAGCTGGGCGCCGGAGGGCGCGCGATGACCTCCAGCCACCCTGAGGTTTGACCTGGGGGTGGCGGGCTTTGTGGGCCTGCCCGCCATCCGTTCAGCACCAGGTCCGAGAGGCAGCGTGCGTGTTCCCACGCGCGCCTCTGTGTCGAGTCCGTCTCCCCTCTAGGGGGGAGACAGTAGGGTTTTTATAATGTTAGAAGTGCCTATTTTGGGTAGGTCTTTTGTGTAGTGGCCTGCCGTTTCATACGGCGGGCCGTAACCTTGGCGGGGTCGCGACCGCATGCGAAAGCGATTCGCGCGGCCCCGTCGATAGTGGCTGTGTCGAGGAACACCGTGGTAGGTTTAGTCGGTATTCCGGGAGGTACTTTACTATTTATTATTCCATCTTTCTTTTACCCCGGCGAGTCCGACATAATCCCTCCGCCCGCCCCCGCGGAGGGATATGCGTCAATACATTCCCCCACGTAAAAAAAAAATCTTCATTTAAATCCTTACAAACAAACAATCAAATATTTCCTCTTTATAATATAAGTATAGAAGTATAGATAAAAGGATCACAATCAAATGCAGATTTATTAAATACGTATTAAAGTTCGTCGTCGCTCGGCTTGCATTTCTGCATGAACGATTCTTCTCACCTGCGACTATTCTGGAGTTTTTGACACTAATGGCTGACTGCTGCTGAGCTTCTTCTTCTAAATAGAACTGCCTTTCAAGGAGCATCTCAGTAGCTGTATTATTATATTTTGTTTAAACCTTAGTGGTTATTGATTTGAGAAAGCTAAATGCACTCTGCAGGTTATAATAATACTTGTGGTATGAAGGGCACTAACATATAATCAATAATATTCGAGATTCCCTAAAATTTCGAATTTTACATGTTGAGATGAATGACATTCAATACTAAGAATGACTGTACCGTAGATTATAATGATATCATGTTACAGAGAATTACATGAACTGTATAATAGGAAAAATAGAACAATGAATATGTAAAATTTAGGCCAGTGGATCAGTCTAAAGGCTTTTGGGCTCCAGCCCAGAGCTCCAAGGGTGTCAAGAGCCCTCAACCACAGTGAAAACGAAAGGGCAAGATATTTGAAGATAGTAATGATAATAAAGAAAATAAATTTTAAGCATTCAAAATGAATGTATTTAAGTCTTTTACAAAGGTAAGGTTAAATCGTCAAAATAGGAACATAATTTCTTAAAGTTAAGTAACTACAAAATCTATAAATCTTTCTACAATTCTTTGGCAATCAAAAAAATCACATAGAACTTGTGGCCTACTCATACACATATATCATTCATCATGTTATTACATTTATTTACAACAATACATATATATTACAATACAATTGAAACACAAAACATTAACACGAAAATTACAATCACATATCATCTTATTTATTTATTATTATAAAATATTCATATCGTGCATTGGAAACGAACTCAGCTAGCTGCCGTAACTAGTTTGGTTATGATTATGAACAATGCGCGTGCGCAGCCCGATGACCGCGCCGCCGCGCCAGTCGGCCCACAGACCTCTCACGCGAAGCCCGTGTCGTCCGCCTACCGAACGCTCACTCGTATTCTCGTATATTATAAACTTACGTGTTTTCGATTTCTGTATACTATCGCTTTAACTACTTCTACTCCTTCATATCTACTTCTATGCTTATTGTATAGTGCTGTGTGGAACTTTCTCTTCTGTGAAACGTGTGTAAACAATAAACTTTACTTGTGCTGGTATATGGACTTAATTTATTTCATACCACTACACAACTATTACCACACCTACATCTACAACTGGTGACCCCACTACGGACACGAGACATCGAAGCGGCAGGATGAGCGACAGCAGTGATTCAGTGAAAACAGCCGGTTCACGGAATGGCGGCAACGCCAACGTTACCACGCGGCGCGCACAACGAGCGCGCGTTTCCACTGAACGCGAAAATAATGACATGCGTATATTGAAAATTAAAGTGCCTCCATTCTCACCGGAAGATCCTGAACTTTGGTTCGCACTTATTGAAGGTCAGTTTGATAGCCACAATATTACAGACGATTCAATAAAATTTGCGCACGTGACCAATAACTTGGACATACAATACGCAAAGTCTGTAAAAGACATTATCGTCAACCCACCGACCAAATATAGATACGATAAGATCAAATCGGAGCTCATAAAACGATTGTCTGCTTCACATGAGAAAAAGGTCAAACAATTGCTAACTCATGAAGAGCTTGGCGATCGAAAGCCCTCCCAGTTTCTCAGGCACCTTCAGGACTTGGCAGGACCTTCCGTACCTGAAGACTTCCTCAGGACTATATGGAGCAATTGTCTTCCAAACAACATCCAGACCGTGCTAGCGTCCCAACCTACTCATTCTCTAGAGCAGCTGGCGGACCTGGCAGACCGTATACAGGAGCTAACATCACCGTGCAACGTCTCTGCTGCATCATCCCGTCATTACAATCCATCTGATGAGATCACGGAGCTTAAAAAAATGGTTCAGCAGCTGACACTTAAGCTGGAAGAACATACTCGCGCTGCATGCTGTTCTACCAGCCGTTCTAGACCCCGAGAGCGACGTCGTTCACCATCGCGGCAAAGAAGTCGGTCTCATTCAAGCTACAAAAAATACCCGATATGCTGGTATCATGCTAAGTTCGCAGAAAAGGCTCAAAACTGCATCAAGCCCTGTGATTACAACAAGTCGGGAAACTTCAAAGGCAATCGATAGTGGCGACAGACGATTGCCCGCCTACTACAAGTCGCCTCTTCGTTACTGATCGCAGAACAAACACACAGTTCCTGATTGACACCGGTAGTGATCTCTGCGTCTACCCGCGTTCTGCGCTTCGGGAGCGTCGAGCCAAGGCAGATTTCCAACTCAGCGCAGCCAACGGAAGTGTCATCGACACATTCGGCTTTATTGAGCTTAATTTAAATTTAGGCTTAAGGCGTAATTTTGCTTGGCGTTTTACTGTGGCAAATGTTACAAAACCTATAATAGGCGTTGACTTCCTTTGCTATTATAATTTAATTGTAGATTGCCGCAATCAACGCCTAATTGACAACACTACTACTTTGTCATCTAGTGCTTCTCTTGCTAATACTGATGTTTACTCTGTTAAGGTTTCAACGGGCGACACGCGCTTTCACAGGTTGTTGAGTAAGTTTCCAGACATTACACGCCCTTCAGGCACACCTCTTATTCCAAAGCACAACACAGTACACCACATAAGGACTACACCAGGACCTCCTATATCATGTAACCCCCGTAGACTAGCACCCGATAAATTCAAAATTGCTAAACAGGAATTCGAACTTATGCTCAGCAATGGCACCGCGCGTCCTTCTGAGAGCCCTTGGGCTTCACCCTTACACCTTGCGCCTAAGAAGGATAACGGCTGGCGGCCTTGTGGTGACTATCGTATGCTTAATGCACGGACGGTCCCAGACCGTTATCCTATTAGGCACATTCATGATTTTGCTCACTCTATTTCCGGTTGTACAGTCTTCTCTACCATAGACCTGGTGAAGGCCTACAATCACATACCTGTATTTGAGGCCGATATACCGAAGACAGCAATCACCACACCATTTGGCCTATTTGAATTCCCTTACATGACTTTTGGGTTAAGGAATGCTGGTCAAACATTTCAGAGGTTTGTTGATGAAATGACACGAGGCCTCGAGTTCTGCTATGCTTATTTAGATGACTATTTAGTCTTCTCTAGAAGTATGGCAGAACATGAAGACCACCTTCATCAGCTCTTCAGTCGTATGAAGGAATATGGCGTTCTTATCAACACCTCGAAATGTGTTTTCGGTGCAGCCGAAGTGACATTCTTAGGTTATAGAATCTCGGCATCCGGCACTAAACCTCTAGAATCCAAGGTCCAGGCCATTAAGGACTTTCCAGTCCCTAAGACAATCAAGCAACTTAGGAGATTTTTAGGAATGCTCAACTTTTATAGGCGATTCTTACCTCATTCGGCTTCAATCCAAGCTCCTTTAAACGCTTTGCTTACCGGTTGTGTTAAGGCATCTCAACCCATCAATTTGCATGGCGACGCACTGGCAGCTTTTAATAACTGCAAAGAGAGTCTTGCCAATGCTGCATTACTTGCACACCCAGATTGTCAGGCCAAATTAGCTCTGGTCACAGATGCGTCTGATCTGGCAATGGGTGCAGTTCTGCAGCAACTAAAAGATGACATTTGGCAGCCTCTAGCGTTCTTTTCGCGGAAGTTGAGTCGTTCTCAGCAAAAATATTCACCATACGACCGCGAGCTCTTGGCCATTTATGAAAGCATTAAATACTTTCGTCACATGCTTGAGGCAAGACATTTTGTAGTGTTTACTGATCACAAGCCGCTTAGTTATGCATTCAGTGAAAGGAAAGCTAACTGTTCGCCCCGACAGTACCGTCATCTAGATTACATCTCGCAGTTCACGACCGACATTAGACACATTTCGGGAAAAGACAATGTTGTTGCCGATCCACTGTCACGTGTCGATGAGCTGCAGATGCCAATCGACTTAGATTTGCTAGCTTTTTCTCAAGCATCTGATCGGGAGCTGATTCAACTTTTGGAAGGTGAATCTTCAATCCAACTAAAGAAGTTGAGCATCCCGAACTCTAGTACAGAGCTATATTGCGACATTAGCACCACCACACCTAGGCCCTTCGTTACCAAGCCTTTTAGGAAACAAATTTTTGACAATCTCCACAGCCTTAGCCACCCAGGCGCTAACGCAAGCGCTAAAATGGTTGCCGAGCGATTTGTTTGGCCTGGAGTGCGCAAAGACTGTCGAGAATGGTCTCGACAGTGTTTGCCTTGTCAACGCGCCAAGGTCAATCGTCACGTGTCATCTCCATTAGGCACGTTTGATCTTCCTCGCGCTCGATTTGCCTTCATTCACGTGGACATTATCGGCCCTCTTCCTATTTCACAGGGATACCGCTATTGTTTAACTGTCGTGGATCGCTTCACACGCTGGCCTGAAGTCATGCCTTTGGCAGATATTACAGCTGAAACAGTTGGGAAGGCATTAATATCGTGGATATCCAGATTTGGATGTCCAGCAGATATTGTCACCGATCGCGGTCGACAGTTTGAATCTTCACTTTTTCAATATATTGGAAAAATGATTGGATTCAAACATCGCAGAACAACCGCGTATCGCCCAGCTTGTAACGGCCTTGTGGAGCGATTCCACCGACAATTGAAGGCGGCCATAATGTGTCATGCTGATTGCAATTGGGTGGACACGTTGCCTTTAGTGCTTTTAGGTATTAGAAACTCATTTAAGGACGATCTTCGAACGTCATCCGCCGAATTAGTTTACGGTGAACCATTACGTTTGCCGGGAGAATTCTTTCAAACGACGTCTTCCCACTCCACCGACATATCTGACTTCACCACTCGGTTGCGTACAATTATATCAAAGCTGCAACCGTCACCGGCATCGCGTCACAATAAAAACAAAACATTTATTTACAAAGATTTGACTTCGTCTAGTCATGTGTTTTTAAGAGACGACACCATACGTGGTTCATTACAACCACCTTACTCAGGGCCTTATGAAGTTCTAGAACGTAGTGACAAAACCTTCAAAATTCTAGTTAAGGGTAAGAGCGTGACTGTGTCTATAGATCGCCTAAAACCAGCCTATTTACTGACTGACCCAGCTTCTAATCACATCCCCACTCGTTCTCCCAGTCCCAATCCCAGTTCTCTTCCTAACCCTGTTCCTGCAGGACAACCCACCCCAGCTCAGGATGACCTCAGAAGAACGCGTTCAGGTCGTACAGTTCGTTTTCCTGATTTTTATCGCCCGTAGTGACGGTCTCTGGGGGGGAGTGATGTGGCCTACTCATACACATATATCATTCATCATGTTATTACATTTATTTACAACAATACATATATATTACATTACAATTGAAACACAAAACATTAACACGAAAATTACAATCACATATCATCTTATTTATTTATTATTATAAAATATTCATATCGTGCATTGGAAACGAACTCAGCTAGCTGCCGTAACTAGTTTGGTTATGATTATGAACAATGCGCGTGCGCAGCCCGATGACCGCGCCGCCGCGCCAGTCGGCCCACAGACCTCTCACGCGAAGCCCGTGTCGTCCGCCTACCGAACGCTCACTCGTATTCTCGTATATTATAAACTTACGTGTTTTCGATTTCTGTATACTATCGCTTTAACTACTTCTACTCCTTCATATCTACTTCTATGCTTATTGTATAGTGCTGTGTGGAACTTTCTCTTCTGTGAAACGTGTGTAAACAATAAACTTTACTTGTGCTGGTATATGGACTTAATTTATTTCATACCACTACACAACTATTACCACACCTACATCTACAAACTAATATATATATATATATATAGACTTTCTGTAACAAAATAATATTCCTCAACACAATAAATCACAATTGTATCATCTAAAAAAACGAAGAACAATAGACTTTTCTTAAAAAATAATCGTCATTTAAGTTACACTTAAGCGAGCGTCTAGTATCTGTGACGTCGCGTCTGTGACAGGGCGACAAATAGATGTACTATGCGAATGTAAGAATTCTAGGGAACATAATTCGAGCGCAGCGACGCTGACGATGTTCCCAAGAATTACATACATTTCCTAACTGTCGCTCTGTCGCGGCGCCACTGACGCTCGCTTTTAAACTCTACCTTTAACACCAAGTCGTTAATTTGTAATTTAATAAAAGAATAAACTGGTCAATTGCTATTACCCATAGGTACATCTTTTGAAGATTTAGTTTTGTTAGTAACATCATTAAAATATTAGAAATAATTTTGATTTTGTTTTGTTTTCCAGTCTTAGGTTAAGTATTTACAAGGGGTACCACAGTATCAATATCACTGTTATCGTTTTGAATCACAGGCATGCAATTAATATAACCTAAATGCTTGCCGTGCGCGCACACTTCACCCACATCACATAAAAAACAGCTCATATTTCTCATTGTCATTTAGGATTTGAATTTATCCGACAGAACCTGATGCACGGAAAGGGTGTCTCTGAATGGTTTCAACTGTGTAGGAATAAGTCTTTCTTTGTGAATTATGTCCTCTTCCGCTACTTTTTTTATAATAACGTTATCTATTCTTGAACTTAATATTTCGTAAAAGTTATCAAAATCTCCAATATCTGTGCCAAACTGTTCTTCTCATTGTAACACCTACGCCATCAGGGGCACTCTTTCCGTGTCCAGCTTCTGAATAGTTTCATGTAATCCTTGTTATATTGGAATGGCTAGACGTCAATTGGCTTATAATGTAAAACATATATTTATTTCTGTATTGGGATGATGGAGAGTCCGAAAGAAAATGTACAGTATCTACGAAAGGATTTAGCCTCATAATTTCATCAAGAACTGGAACTAAATGCAATTTAGCTATAGCTTTCGAAGTGGTAGCTCCTGCAATTTGAATAGATTCTAATTGTATTTCTCTATTCTGTACTTCTTCATTTCTCTGTCTGTATTTCCTGGAGTTTTCTTTCGACCTTTGATCTCTTTGGGAGCGAGGCGTTTTATCTTTAATTTGAACAACTTTACCCTCTTCTTTTCTCTTAAGATATTACAGCTAGCAGTTCCGGATCATTTTTTAATTCGTTATAGCGTCTTCTTTTACACAAATGCTGGTTTGCTAATCGCTGTTGTTTAGTATTTTTGCTGACCCAGCTATCTCAGCGTCTACGCATGTAAGAAAAACGCCATAATTAACATTTATACTAATATATTAAGTATTACAATTGCAAAAAGGAATCAATTTAAGAGATAAGGCACAATATCATATTTCTCACTTAAATTAGACTTACTGAATGGGAATCGGTCTACCCTACATAAGACCGTCGCCAAATAACGCTGCTGGATTACGTTCCTACCGGTGAGAGTAAAATCGCTAGTGCTTATTTTTTGTCCGTTATCCCCTTTAAGCAAAACGGTAAAGTTTCACCGAAATTGTCACATTACACGACAAAGGTAAGGTGGGATCCGTGCGGAGATCACTATGCTTTCCGTGAGAGACGTGGCTTTACGACAAACGCGAGATCCGGTTGACCCTATTATTTATAGGTAGGGTTGCCATCCGTCTGGGTTTCCCCGGATTTGTCCTAGTTTAGAGGACATCCGGGGAGCGTCCGGGCAGGGCTTCATTTGTAGTCCGGGTTTAAAAATTTATTGTCTTGGGCCGCCTGCGACACACGCACTGTGCCCTCACGCCGCGATCAACCGACGAACCGACTCGCTAAATTCACCGTCCCCACGCCCCTCCCGTCGCAGTTGCCACGATGCGCACTTCAACATAGTCGCCCGCACTTCGCAGTGACACTGGCAATGAGTCGCAGGACGGTTATGAGTGTAGACATCTTTACAGTTAAGCGGGTGTACCTGGGTAAATAAACTAAATGTGTAAAATAAAGGTTTTACTGCCACTGTGCTTTTATTTATTGTTTTTAGTCATTTTAATTGGGTGCAAATGATTATATATATATATATATATATATATATATATATATATATATATATATATATATATATATATATATATATATATATATCATTGCCAAAGGCACCATGAATTTTTTATCCTGGTACATTATGTATTTCGAGAAAGTTTACTAAAAAGGCGCCTAACGTCATTTCCAATCTGATGATAAATACCAAAATAACTCTTATAGAATGAAGATTACCAGAACGCGACTTATCGACGAAACATATCAGAAGGCGATTAAAAAAATATTTTTAGTAATTACATGTATTATTCTAATGCATAAGTGGTAAATTTTTATAATAAGATCAAAATAAAATGTTAAATAAATGTCACAAAGTTTTCATAATTTCCGTAAGAGTTCGTCAAACAGTGATTTTTCCGATTCTGCGAATACAAAGAACATGATTGTATCCCCGCAGCTGCAATTCTTTACTTTGCTAGCGATCGGCTGAACAAGTGGACGCGTAATTGTAAGATTGCAAAAATTGTAAGACTGAATACTAAAATGGACTCAGTACTTTTAAGATTTTTGTTTATTGAATTTTGTTAGGTTTAATATTTTAATAAGGTTTTGTTTTCTTATCAGAGTATATTATTAATTTGTGTTTTACTTTTAAGAATAAAAAACTGATTATTAAAACAGAATCTTATTATAGTTTGTTACAAATTGTAACAAACTGTAATAATATTCTGTTTTGTGTTCATAATTTTATATGTACCTACATATAAAATTATGATAAAAGATGACTAAATTTAATTTTAAGGTCTGAAAATAAATAAACAGGTGATTCATGACATTTTCAGCTGCTTTTTTTTACACTGACTATGTTTAAAAAAACCTGTTGACATGTCCGGGTTCTGGACTATAAAATCAGGGGTTTTCACGCGTCTTGTCCTGGTTGCCAAATTTTTGAGATGGCAACCCTATCTATAGGCTACAGTAACCGCTTACCATCAGGCGGGCTGTATGCCTGTTTGCCACTTTAGCTGTATATCTTATCTTATCTTGTGTGGGGGCCAGTCAGTACAGACCGGCGACACTTCGACCCAGTGGGATCTTTCGTGTCGACTTCCCCAATAACGACTGCCATAGATGTTCATGGCAGTCGGGACCGACGGCTTAACGTGCTCTCCGAGGCACGGAGCAGGCGATAATTGTCAATCAATACGCACATAATTTCGAAAAGTCATATAACTTCCGATAGTCAGAGGTGCGCGACGTGGGTTCGAACCCGAGACCCTCTGCATTGCAGTCTGTTGGTCTCCCCACTGAGCTATAGCTGCTCTTCTCTTCTTAGCTGTATAAAAACAATGTAAGTTAATTAGAGTCGTATGCAACTTACAAACGAACATAGAAATAAAGTGATAAAACAAAGATCGCTATACTTTGTATTGCACAGGCAAGTAAAATTTTACCGAGCTATCTCTAAAAGACCTCAATTCCTCTGTTTATCAGAGTTGAAAATCATTATTAGTAACCCGTCATCATTTTATTCAACTTAATAATCATTAATCGAAACGCGTGTCATTTGTCACAACAACGACGTTGGTAAGAATAATGTTACGAAAAGTGACGAACTGAGAATAAAACATGTCTGGACATGTTTATAACCATTATATAATATAATATTCTACCACATACACACAACACCATCTAGCCCAAACTAAGCAGAGCTTGTACTATGGGTACTAGACAATGGATAAACATACATTACCTTTTATTTTTGTAAATACATACATATTATACATTGAACCATGAATTCTTATCACTGATTTTACAATATGAAATCGTCTGAAATTCACTATTTACAGAAATAATATAAGAACTTTTAATGTGCACGTTTATGGAAATAAAAATGTTATTACAAATTATATTTTGGATGACAAAGGAGATGTTTCATTTTGGGCTATGAATTGTACTATCAACCAAAAATTAGCAAATAATACAAGGAATCGGAGAAAAATATTATTTCCTGAATTTAAGACGAATTACGTTTGCGCTTCAAAATAATAGTTTTTATATTATTGCCATTATATTCAATATAGCGGTGGTTCTCGGTCATATAATTTTGTATGCATTCATAAATCATATCGAAAACTGTACGAAAGTACTATAATTATAATAATGAAAATAATATATAAATATATATGTATATTAACAATAAATGTGTTTTAGAGTATCATTTATTCATTTCAACTATCACACACATCTTTTCAACAAACAATGAACATAAAAAATATATTTTTACAATATAGGTAATACTGACTGCAGGGTGCACTCCGGAACGAAACATTTTGTTTATGTTTGACATTATCTGTCAATGTCATATTGACTGATATTAAATATTCCAATGCTGAATTGGTGTTTCTTATTACACTTTCCTGAATCCATACGTTTTCCTTTCATTTTTACAAGAATTATCAATTCTTTGGTGAATATTAAGAGTTCTTTTACTTCTGTCAATTCTAGCATTCTAGGTTATATATAAATGTCATCTACCAATTTGTCATAGATAGTCCGCACGACAAACGTCAAACATTTTATATTTTATTTTGCGCAACGAAAATACTAGAAATTAATAAAGAATTGCTTCACTAAATGTATTTAGGGGTACATTTCCCAGGTTTCCTGAGGATGTACAAGTTATAGCCGAAGTCCTATACAAAATTGAAACATCTCCTTTACTTAACGTTGCTAGACGCGCGTGCAACACTCTGCACACACTGTAGCGCAAGGGGTGGACACTATGTACCTTTTGACAGCTAAGTAAAGAAAGAGTCGCTATCTAATAGTTGGCCCAAGAACTATTTACTGACTACCCAGTACCTTAAATTATCAACAGATGGCGCTACAGTATGGTTTTTTTTTAACTGTAATATAAAATTATTGATGTGTTTTTAATTAAAGATAATAGCGAGATAAATATTAAATTCTTCTTACAAATTGGAATAGATACAAAAATAATTTTATAAAGCACAAATACCAGCTTAGCTTAAAAAGACCTAGCGCCAGATTCTATCTATAATGTATAAAGTGACAGTTCTTAGAAACTAACAAATGGAAAAATCACAATATGGCGGCTTGCTGCGACTGCACTTTGCGTACGCGCATCTTGTAGTTCCCGATCCGTATTGTTTTATTTCGTTGTAATTACCACAAGTAAGTGCGTTGAGTTGAGCCTTGTGATCCTCTGCGTTACTATTGGGACCTTACTCCGAAATTTTTGTACCTTTCTGTGCAATATAGACGCCTTGTTCCGTGCGGATTTTTATTATTTTGCTCGTCAGAATGCTCACACTCCGCCTGATATTAAGCAGTCGTGTGGTCTAAGAGCAGTGGCCTCCACATCGTCCTCATAGCAGCTGAGGCGATGCTGAGGTCTCTACTTTGACGGCCTGAGAAAGTGCTTTTTCACGCCCCGCTTAAAGGACCCAGGATTGAAGGAAGAAGAAAACACGTGCCTTGGCAGAGAATTCCAGGCCTTGATCGTTCGGCAGAGGTATGAGGACCTAAACTTGTTGGTACGCACTCTAGTCGACTCCACCGTGTAAGGATGGCATCTGAGCCCAGCACGCGTTGTTCTGGATAGGCAAGGGGAGCGCGGGATAAGGTGGAATAACTCTTCAGAGCACTCCCCGTGGTATATTCTGTAGAAACATGCCAATGAGGCAATATCCCTACAGAGTTGCAGAGGTTCCAGTGAACTCGTGACCTCTGGATCCGATCCAAGAGCGTCTAGCAAGTACTGCGCGGAGCCATCCCAAAGATGAGAGCAGTACTCCACGCAAGGGCGCACTTGTGCCTTATACAATAGGCACAGCTGCCCAGGCGCGAAGAACCGCCTCACCCTGTTCAGAACTGCGAGTTTTCGCGAAGCTTGCTTAATGACGCTCTCGATGTAGGTTTTGGGATAAAGGGAGCGGCAAAGATCCATACCTAAGATGGAGAGGCTGTCACGTATTACCAGTGGAGTGTTCTTCAGAGAAGGGAGGGGAAGAAACGGAGACTTTTTTGTTGAGAACACGCATGCCTGGGTCTTCTTGGCGTGGAACTGGACCAAGTTCTTGGCACCCCGTTCAGAGATGCGGTTCAAGGTCTGGTCAAGTTCAACGACAAGATCGTGCCTTTTCCACTCAACCTCAGCCTGTTTGGCCCCAGGACGTCCGAGATATCGCCCATGCACGGTACGTCGTCTGCATAACAATGTATGTTGCCGAGATTCAACATATCATTGATATGCAGAAGAAAGAGCGTAGGGGATGAGACGGACCCCTGAGGCACTCCTGCATTGACCTGCATAAATTTGGAAGCGCGACCGTCGCAAAGGACCCGTATACGACGCTTCTGCAGGAAACTTGCAATCCAGGTGCACAACTGTGCACTCTCAACTCTCAACTGAGGGGGCAAGCCATAAGCCGGAAGCTTGGAAAGAAGAGACCGGTGCCAGACTCTATCGAAAGCTTTGGCTATGTCTAGGCTGACAGCCAAAGACTCGCCGTGCTTGTCCATAGCCTCACCCCAGAGGTGCGTGACGAACGCTAGAAGATCACCCGTTGATCGTTTAGTACGAAAGCTGTATTGGGGATCATTGATCAACGAGTGATCGTTCAGGTAGCAGACAATTTGGGTGTTTATAATCCGCTCGAACATCTTGGAGAGCACCGAGGTGATAGCTATGGGTCGATAGTTGCCTGGCTCGGAACGGTCCCCCTTTTTGGGAATCGGTTGAACGTTCGCCTCCTTCCAAGCCTCAGGCACAGTGCCTGCGGCGTAAGACGTCCGGTATAGGCGCGTAAGTGTGGTAGAAAACTCCGCTGCACATTTTTTGAGGACAGTTCACAGCTGGGATGCCGTCAGGTCCACTGGCTTTCCGAACATCGAGAGACTGCAGTATCGCACGAACGTCACGTTGCCTGATACGTATATCAGGCATGGTGTAGCCGCAGTTAGCAATGTTAGGCGGCTGCGAACCGCAGTCATCGATTAGTGCGACGCGCTGGGCATTTTGCAGACCTTTGGACCTTTGGGCTGGAGTACCAGTTAAGACAGGTCATGCGTGAGAGCCAACACATGGGCAATTCGTCCCGCATGGTCTGTTTTGGGAGAACCCAACCAGGTCTCATGGTGGGCATGGAAATCTCCCAAGAACACCAACTCAGCATTCAGAAACTGCTCCTGCGCGTCGTCTGCCGCCTGACTCAGGTAATCAAAGAGTCGAGTTGTCTCAGCGTCTCCTGAATGGGATCGGTAGAGGCACATGTAGATTTGGCTGAAAGAGCCATAATCTACGTGTACCCAAAGGACAGAGAAGGAAAGGTCCTCTAGGCAGTGTAGACGGCGACAGCAAATATCCGCCCTAACAAACAAGCATACCCCGGCTTTCGCGAGGAAACACTCCTCTAGCACGTGCCCGGGATATTGCAGGTAGGTCGTGTTTGCAGGACGGCGTATTTGTGTCTCCGTTAGAAAAAGCATTGCCGGCCGAGCCGTCTCCAGGTGGTGATGGACGGCATTAAGGTTAGCGTGGAGTCCTCTGATGTTAATAAACTCCACGACACCGGAAGAGGAAGCAGCGGTGGGGTTACGGCGATTGGCTGATGTTGAACGACAATGCTTTTTTCGTACTGCCATAGAGTGAAAGGAAGGGAAAGCGTGAAAAAAAAGAGGCGGCTATACTCGCAGCAAAGTGGGGCAAGGCGTAGAGCAAGTTTCGTCATATTACTGTGTGGTATGGCGATAGCCGATCCGACGGGCGGAAAGACCCCCGTACCCTTCCGAAAGTGGTCGCCGCGACCCACCCTCCGGTCACCATCCGGCACGACGAGCCACCTCGAGATTATGAGCGGCATTATGAGGCAGCCAACCAAGTTGGTTAGACTCGGTTGGGCCTCTGGACTATACCGCGGGCGGCCAGCAGAGCACCGTTTCTATGGCTCTCCCTGGCCACCGGGTTGACTCGCGCCACCCACACAATGACTCTACGGATACTCTGCAGGTCCCTCGTAAGCTGCGAGAATCGTCACCTCATGCTTAGGCCTCCGGCACTCTCATTCACCGAACGAAACACAGCAGTGAAACACTGCTGTTTCACGTCGATTTTCTGTGAGAGGGTAGTACTTCCCCGGTCGAGCCGGCCCATTCTTGCTGTAACCAGCTTTACGTTTTGTTCTTTGAATCTGTGCTAAAACGGTATTATAGTTTTCGAGAACTGATTTATAATACCTAGGCTGTGTGTATAATAAACATAATCATTATAAAAATAAAAAGTAATAAATAATACTGTCATAAGTCATAACAAAGCTTATCTAATAAGTACTCATTCAACCATTCATACATTAAAGTGCATATAGTGGCACCGTTATCTATTAAAAAATTGGCGCAGCTGCCCGAAATGACATCAAGAGAAACTATACTAAATATTTTATTATAACTAAAAACATTATTGTTAATTAAAGGAACGAAAAAGCTCATTATTTTTATTTGGTGCACTTAAATCATTTGATTCTTGTGACTGGTGAGAAAAATGCCTGACATGTGAACTTGGATTATTGTTACTTCGCGGAAAGTATTGCGCAGTCCCGTTAGCAGGTGCCCGCGGTAACATGAAACTTCGGCCACGCGGTACCCTACCGCGTGAGCTTTCGCGCATGTACCTGTTACTATAATTAGACATGGGAATATTTTGTTTGAAGTGACTATAATTCGACTGATAGTTATTTCGATTCAGTTGAAAAGTTTTGGTTCTTCTTTTTGACTGTGAAATACCGCGATTGTAAAAATATCTGTTTTGAGGCCCAAAGTTCATGACATGGTCTTCGTTTGGAGACAACGTATGCTCATCAACTGCTGTCCTAATAGCCTCTGGTAAAGAATCAAAGTGCCGGGAAGCTACAATTGTACTGAGACGCGTATCACTTAAGCCGTCTGAAAAACGCTTAATTGCTAACTTCTCGTTAATCATACGCAATATGGAGAACTTCGAATCATCTCCATCCGCCTGTGCAATTGTCAAGTTCACAAATGACTTTTCCAATTCATTACCAAATTGCTCAATAGACCTACGTCCCAGCTTACTACTCAACATTTTCGATTGAATTGCTACAGCAGATTTTTTCTGGATTAAAAATGTACGCATATCATGAATTAAATCCTCTATCGTTGTGTAAGTCGATTTTAAACGCAATTTCGCACTCTCAGTTAATCTCGTTTTTAAAATAAACTCTATTAATTGACATTTAGTGCTATCAGTAATCATAGAACTATATAATTGTATACCATTAAATAAACACAAGGTGTCTCGTTCCTTACCTGTCATAACAGGCAAAAGCGCGATAGCTGTTTTTAAATTAAATGACTTGCTAGCCATTTTTGTTGACGTATCCAATAATGTTGAGGTCATTGTACATAAAGTAGTTATTTTGTTATATAAAATATGAATATTACTTATAATTGAATGAATAGTTTGTAAACTTTCGGCGCTTATCTCAAAATTTTCACTTTGTACTTTACGCAAAATATACTCCAATTTACAATACTCAGCTTGAGCTGACAATACTTTTTGCTGTGCTGTATAGGATGACTGTCTCCGTAGAGGGCCGATTTTCACAAGATAATTACTTATATCTTTCAGTTTATTTATAATAAGTAATAAGTCGTTTAAAGGCATAACAAAGTAACATATTAAAATTTAAACTACAAAACCCTATAACATACGCTAAATTAAAATAATTAACCTGGTGCGTTGAGGCCACTGCGATGAGGACCAGGAACATGACACGGCGGCTACTGGGTGTCGTCGCTGTTGCAGGTAGTGGTTTTTTGGGCCGGGCTATATCCTGGACACCGTAGGCCGGGTATTTCCCTGGACTCCGCTGCTACTTTGGGCCGGGATCACCCCTGGACACCTCCTGCTCTAAACTGATGAAGCCACTTCAGGTCGGGAGACAACGCTAAATGTACTGGCGTTGAGTTCTCGTCGAAGTATTTTATTGCTCTCCTTTGGCACCTTTTGTATATAAGGTAAAATGCTCCAACAAGCATCACAATAAGTATTGTGATTAAAAGTATTTCCACAACACTCATCGGTTTGCCAATGGATTGGTTAGTAGAGGCACTGGCTTCGCCGTTTGCGTTCTGTGTTATCACGACCTCTTTTTTAGAATAACTTTTGCCCATCTTCTGAGTGACGTCCTTGAATCTTCAAATTTTGCTTCTTCATGTATCTTCTTTCTTCAAATGTTCTTAACAGGCAGGGTCGCCATGTAATAGTTGGTTTGGCTTCATGGTTTGGATGTAATTAAGTAAAACGTCTGTTTTGCAGTAAGTCTCGTTTATTAGTGATTTCATAATTCACACGGTCTTGTACAATATGTAAGAAACAGTAAAGAGCTTAGTTTACACAACGTGACAAGGAATTACGTCAATGCTGTAGTTACAGGAAACGTGAAAGGCATCACCTTACAATAGTAATAGATCGTCTCACTAAAGAAATTGCCTTTGCACATGCTCTGGAATTCTGAAAGTGGATATTCTTGAATCTTGGATCCAGTAAACATGAGATTGCAATCAAATGATTATCTTCAATATGTTAGAATCTGCGTTCTATCTGTTTGATTACCTACCATAGAGTAGTATAAGTAACTATAATAGGAATAGAGAGCCCACTCAAGCAAAAATTTTGCCACCCCCATTTTCAACGCCCGCTAGTGCCATCTTTTATTTGGTTCTAAGAACTATATGCAAGTACCTACTTAGAGATAGCTGTGTGTATATATATATTTGTAGCTATATCGTGTATATTGTGCTATACACAATGAACAACAACACAATTCATGCATACCTATATATATATATAGGTATGCATAAATTGTGTTTACATTAGGGTAAAAATAAAAACAGCTATTATTCATACCAATTCTTTATTGATTACAGAAATTAATGGTCCACAAATAAAACATAAAGAGGGAATTGGAATAAGGCGTTATTTTAATTTAATAGATTTATGCATAAAGTAGTACGATTGAGCTGCACTTTTTATTTCATCCTCACCATCATAGGTCATTTTCCAGACAAAATTCTGTTTATTGAACGACACCAGCTACAAATTAATAAATTTATTGAGACGTTCACAAAATAATCTTTTATATTATGTCGTTGGCATGTAAATTCATAATATGTTATCATTGTATCGCGTAATAACTTTATTTTTGATCTTATGTTGTATTTTGAAACGCCTCTCTTTAAAAACGCACAGGTAGCATTTTGTATATATTTGAAGGTACTTAAACATTCTTTAGATGGGTAGCACAGCCATTTCTTGTTGGTATTGTATTCTTGTGAAATCACCAGGTTAATAACAGCGAAAGGCGCTAAAATCACAAAATTCGTGAATTGTCTAATGTATTGTTATGATATGTCAGAAATGTCTAAATCCGTTTTGGACACTAGGAAAATAAGTAGCAAAATAAGCAAACATCCAACTCTTAGTTTGAAATTTTCTATCAATAAATCGAAGTCACATGATACTAATAAATCAATAAGTATTATTATGAAACAATAGTATTATAATTGAATTTTTTATTAATTAACTAAAAATATTCTACAATCCATTTTTGACCAGTGACATCTATCGTGTTAAATTGCATAATATAAGGAACCATGCAAGAATAGTTCTTAATTTGTCCGCTTTTGCGCTGCAATCGCCTGTCAAATATAGAATCAGATATTCTAACTGTGATACCACTGTAACCTACTGATAAAATACTGCCAAAGTTCACTTTTAGTAGGCGGAATTCTTCTAATGATTCAAATATCGATACACAACACAGTTACACAGCACAGAATAATAGTGAGTATTTTAGATTACACTTTAATAAATCAAATAATAGTCAAGCAAAATAATGATCAACTGCATTAATATAGCAGAAAAACAAAGCGCGAAACGAACACGATAAATAACAACAACGGTGAACGAGTGATTGATTAGTGTAGTAAATGAATTAAGGAATGGTTAGGAACTTAACTGTGAACGGAAGGAACGATTTCGAGCAATGATCGATTTAATGTTTTAGAAGGTTCCGAACGAGTAAACTATATAGCGTTGCCATAACCATAAAAATGAGCCGTAAGGTCGCAAGTTTTAAATGGGTAATTTCTAAGATTACGCATTTATTTATTTATTTATTTAAAGGCACATCTACAGATTACAAATTATGTATGAGAATAGAATAATGAGTTCGAGGTATACATGTGTTATCAAGTAACACTTCCGGCCTCACATAATTATACTACTAGTTCGGGTACATCTTAAGGTCACTATATGTACATTAAAACCAATTATCGTTTTATAATTTAATAATTTTATAATCAAGTATCTAAATAGTTATCTCATATTTCTTTATACTTAATTATATTTATTTGCTTGGCGCCTTCCGCTTGTCAGCTTCCGGCGCGATTAATAAATAGTACGTATTGTTACAGCTGATCTCTGTACTTTTTCTTACACTATGTCGAATAATAAATCCTATAATCATTTTGTTTACTATGTATAATATAATGATGACGCTATTAGATTCTTACTGATTTTGGTTTAGGCATAATTTTGTCACACCGGCGCCTCTGCTTCCGGTGTAATAAATCCTTAATGTTACATAATTATGTATTATTAAATAATAATTGTATGTAAATAATCATCAGAATAATTAAGATAAACAATGTTTAATATTATCTATTGAGTTTGTGAATTTAGTATTAAATTAGGTCAAATGTTTGTATAAATACCGGCGGTTAGAATATTTTAGGGCATTCATATTCTAACCGTTGAAACGTGCATTAAAAGGATAATATAAGTTCTTTTCCGTACAACTTGTGTCTTCATTGCCGCCGCCGCCCTGACCGTTCGCATTTACACATGTTAATTTGCAACCCGATTATCGGCGTGCACAACATTTAACAAATAATAGTAGTAAAATAGGGCAGCATTACAAATAACATTACATAAAACAAAACGTTGAATAAAAAAAGAATGTCAAAGTGAAATATAAAATAAAAATCAGTAGTAAAGTTAAGAAATAACCATAGGTAAATCAATTTTATACACAATCAGAGTACTTATCTTAAATTTATAAATTACTTAAAACTGAAGCCTAACAGAACAATTAAATTTAAAACTCAATCTTATTCGATACGATACCTGTCAAAAAGTACTCATTGAGTAAAAGTATCAAGTACAAAAGCATCGGTATCGAAAGGAAACGTACTCGATACCACAAAGTATCGATACTTTTTCGTGTCCCTCCCTAGCAATATAGCATCGTACCAGCCTTGCCAAGGTTACATTTATTACATTTTTCGTAACTATTGACCCCCTCGCGTAACATGTAAGTATTTTTTATATTTAAGGCAATTTTCGTAACTTTTAAGAACAACGAGATTTGTAATAGTAGATTTTTATTGCAAACAGTTTACTAACGCATCCAAATTGAACGCACCTAAAACTGGCGCGTCTAAAAAGTATTTTACTCCATATGCATACTCAGAGATGGCTCTGAATGAAACGCGCCATGACAAAATAAAACATATTCTGTATTCATTAAAACTTGAGTTGGCTTGAGAGTGTTCGCGTACGTTTCCTACTTTGCGAGTTCGCGCGATTTCGTAGGTACTTAGCGCGAAAAAGAAAATTTACATGGCTGATTTACGTAGTATTAATGTTTGTTGTCATAGAACTGTGAGAGGTCCCGCGGGGAGCTCCCGGGGTGGGAGGAGGTCGCACGCATGTGGCGACAGACGCGGGCCGCCCTGCTGAGGCGGTGGACGGACGACCTGGCTCCTCCGATCCCGGGCCAGTGGACGGTGGAGGCCATTCGCCCGGTCCTCCGGGGGTGGATTGGGCGGCGATTCGGGTCGCTCACCTTCCGACTGGTGCAGGTGCTTTCCGGGCACGGATGCTTCGGAAAGTATTTGCACCAGATCGCGAGACGGGAGGCGACCCCGGTCTGCCACGAGTGTGGGGCGCCGGAAGACACGGCGCTCCACATGCTGGAGGCATGTGCCGCGTGGGGGCCGCAGCGGCACACGCTTTCGGCCATAATAGGCGGGAATCTCTCCCTGCCGAGCGTGATCAGCGCCATGCTCGGCGGGGAGAGGTCGTGGCAGGCAGTGGTTTACTTTTGTGAGGCAGTTATGGCGCAGAAGGAGACCGCAGAGAGAGTCAGGGAGAACAATCCCCTCGCTGACCCTCTCCGGCGCAGACGGACGGGAGCGAGGAGGAGATTTGCCCGCCTTCTCGCTTCTGTATAGTGGGGTAACTGGTACAGAGTCGGGGGACTCTCTACCGGCTTGCACGGCCCCACACGTCTGGGGGGTAGCCTTGATGAGTAAGGCCACCACTCCACAGGTGCTGAAGCCCGGTTACCATCAGCCGGGCCAACCGCCGGGGCGGGATGGTGATTGCTAACGCGACCCCATCTCGCCCCACCCCGTCGGCGGAGGGACTGCTCATCCCAGGTTTTTAGTGTGTATACCGACCCCCTTCAGGGGCGGAGAGTCCCACATAACTTCCTTCTCCCCTTGTTTGGTAAGTAAATTTAGCGTTCAAGTTTCTCAAATTATCGAGATTCTAGTGCTTATCTTTAATGTATTAATAAGTACCTATTGATGCTGATACGATAATATGAGCGAGCATCTTTTAAGTGTTTGAATAACTTCTCTTTGACCATTCCAAAATTAGGTAGGTAATCAAAGTTCCGTAAATGATTTAGGTTATTATTGTCAAGGTTCGAAGAGCCGTACTATGTTATTTGTCAACCAAGCACGTACCTTTTTCAGAAACCTCGGGCCAAATACTTGCAAACGAAAAAGTGCCAGCCCAAAAACTATAAGCCGAGCAGCAGTCATCTAATCATCTTTTGGCTGAAACCAGCAGAACGACAGGTGAAACTACATTCTACTATCAGGTGTTAGTTAGTACAGTTACTATACAGTCGGGAAAAAGGAACATTCACTTTTTTTATTCATAAATCTGTTAATAATGCCTCCATATAGATGAAAAACAAAATATCATTTTTTCCGACGGCTAATTGTCTTGAAATAAATGTATGAAATTTTTTAAATTCAATGTCAGTTCAACTGACGCTATTGTGGCGGCTAGGTGTGTATTACGTCATCGGTTCGGTCTCTCAAGTCGTAAAAATTAGATTTGCCAGATTTACTATTTAAATCGTATTTATACTATCCTTTTTCGCTAGGTTTATACCTAGCGAAAAAGGATAGTATAAATACGAGTTAGTTCAGAAATTATATTAATGATTTCTGAACTACATAACTCTTAAACCTACCAATTATTAAAAAAAAATACACCATGTTAAATCATTAATTATTGTATGTCAACCAAACAAAATAGGTGTTGATTTTTTTTTGGATTCATGCATATTCCTTATTATTTACGAGCTTCCGACATTTCGACGATATTATTGGGTTACTTAATTGCGTGTGGTACGTTAATACGTAATTTTAAGTACTCCAGAGTAATGACGTCTGTCTGTCTGTCTGTGCGCCATATACTCGAAAACTACTGAACCGATTTGGATGTGGTTTATTTCACTAACATATAGCTTGCTTCATTTATTTGTTGTAGTATAAAATTTAATTTATTTGTAAGTAACATAACGTAATTCGTGCGAAGCACGAGGTGGGTCGCTAGTACTATTATAAATGAAATTCGCCGTCGGCGTTTGTGCGCGATAAACTCAAAAACTACTGAACCGACTTAGATGCTTTGACTAACGCATAGCTTAGTGCATTGCGGTGGTTATATACTAAAACCATTCATGATAATAATTTATTTGCATGTATCATAAAATTCATAATTCATGCGAAGCACGGGGCAGGTCGTAACTATTTATACATACAGGGTGTCCGGTAATTAATGGATAACCTGGAAATGTCTTATAGTGGAACTGAGGGCCGGTCAGAAAAAAATATGAAAAAGATCTATCCTAACCTGAGATATGTGTTTTTTTTAATTACCATGTATAACTTTCTTGTATACTACGACCATAAATGAATGAAATCCATCGGTTTTTTGTTGTTTTATTATTAAACACTAATTATGCTAATAGACAGACAGTCAAAAGTATGCTATGCTATATTAGCTTGCGCTTTTTAATATATATATTTTTTCTAATTATTTTTCTGAACGGCTTTCAGTTCTAATATAAGACATTTCAAGGTTATCCATTAATTACCGGATACCCTGTATAAAGGTCGATACCCATTCGAATACGAATGTTTATCCATTTCTAATACGCATAGGACGATTCCTATGCGTATTAGAAATGGATAAACATTTTTCTATAAATATATTGTTTGAATGAGATGTCTGCCTATAAATATGAGAAATATTGGGAGGAGAGGAGAAAGTCTTGATTCTCTCTTTTAGAATAAATTTCTTGCTCTTAATTTTTTTCTTATTTAAATCTGTTTATAAATTCAAACATTCTATACGTATATACTACATAATCTATACTTATCCGTCCATACTATCCATCCTAATTATATATGCTATGCATGTCGCATGTGTGTCTAATGGAGTTATGGATGTGGAGAGTTTAATTTTTTTGCAGCACGCATGGCGCATGCGTGAAATGCAAAAGCTTGAAACCTTAAAAAAAATCGCTTTAAAATAACTGCTAAGATGTATAAATTTTTGGTAAAAGGTGGAAAGTCTAATACTACAACAAATATAACTACTATAACAACTACAACAACAACTACAACAACAACAACTTCTGTGACTTCTACCTCTAAAGCCATAGCTGGCACATCCGAAAAAATAACTAAAAACAGACCCAAGACCCCCGAGTTTAGTGATACAGAATCAGATCCACCTGCTAAAAAACAAAAACCTGCATATAATTTTAACGATAAATGACTTTCTAATGTCCTTTACAGTAGATGGTTATTGAAAAAAACAAATGAAGGTGAATCAGTGGCTTACTGCAAAATATGTGACACCAATGTTACTAATCATAAACCTGCCTTAGATAAACATATGGCAACGATAAAGCACCAAAACAACATGAAAACAATAGCATCTAATAAACCCATTCAAGAACTCTTCACATTCAAGCCCGAAGACCAGCTTGTTAAAAGGGCTGAATTAAAAATTAGCGCATTTATCGCAGAGCACAATTTACCTCTTTCATTAGTCGATGATTTAGTGCATTTTATGGCAAATATATTCCCTGATTCGAACATTGCTAAAAAAGTACTTTGGGTCGCACCAAAGCCACTAACATAATAACAAAATTAATAGCGCCGGCTTGCGCTGCTGATTTAGTCAATATAATAAAAGAGCCCGGAATTTTTTTCAGTCTCATCATGGACGAGACCACTGATAATACAGTGAAAAAACAATGTGCACTTTCAATAATATTTTGTAACTCACAAACAGAAAGTGTAGAAACTAAATTTCTCAATATGTTTGAAGTTGATTCTGGTACAGCAGAAGACTTAAGTGCAGGTATTCTAAACTGGCTAGAAGTACGTTCGATTCCACTTTATAGGATTCGCGTCTGATACCACAAACAGTATGGTTGGCGAGCACAACTCTGTTTTTTCACACTTAAAAGAAAAGGTATCAGAAATAACTTGCATAAAATGCAGCTGCCATCTCATACATCTTGTGGCCTCAAAAGCATGTTTAAAGCTACCAAGATCAATAGAAGACATGTTAAGGAATATTTCTGTACATTTCTCCAGGAGCTCTAAGAGACATTTAAAGTTAAAAGAATTTCAAAATATTTTCGAGGTTGACTGTCATAAAATTTTGAGCCCATAGAATACCCGATGGCTTTCTCTTAAAGCCTGTGTTGACAGAACACTTGAACAACATAACGCTATAGAGGAATATTTTCGAATGAAAGTTTTTGAGGATCCCAGCAAAACAACAGAAAGCATTTTGGAAACCCTAAACAGCCAAGTAGTTAAAATTTATCTAGAATTTATGTCTTACACCCTGGAACTTCTTAACGATTTTAATAAATTTTTTCAATCAGAAAAACCACTTCGTCATTGTCTACAACCGCAAGTCGAAAAAATAATAAAAACAATAGACTCCAATTATTTACAGTTCAATTACATGAAAATCACACCTGCCTTCAAAATAGAACACGCTAATCCAAGAAATTTCTTACGTTTGGAAGCTATATATCTGGGAATCTCAGCACAGGCGTCTATAAAAGAATTAGAAAATGTTAAGCAAAGGTTTGATTTTAGTGATCCAACATTTAAAACGATATCCGTCTTACATCCTAAAGAGGCACAATAATTTAAAATTAAGGATTTGTCAAAAGTAATAAAGAGGTATCCAGTTTTAAAAGAGTGTCTCAATGAACAAGATCTTCACACAGAATGGCGTCTACACGCTTTTCTGGAACACAAAGAACTGGATTTATCACCAAATTTAAATGCAGAAGATTATTGGAAAGCTGTGTTCCATTTAAAGAATGTCGGGCAGGAGCCTATGTTTCCAAATCTGCAAAAAGCATTCGCCCTTCTTCTTGTTCTTCCCTTCTCTAACGCTTGTGTGGAAAGAGTTTTCAGCCAGCTGAAACTCATTAAAACTGACCATCGTAACAGGCTAAATACAGACTATAGCTGTACAATAGCTGCTTTAATGACAGTCAAACAAAATGTTAAAAGTGCTATTGATTATGCACCGCATAAATCACTTCTTAGAAGTCATATTAAGTCATATTAAAAACTTAACTTTCAAAATTATTTATGTTAACCTAAGTTTGTGGTTCGCTGTTTCCCGCATTAATTTGCTTTGCTACTAATATTTTAATTCGTTGACAAACTGCATGTCTATGTTTGCAACTTCAAATAATAAAAATAAAAATATCTTATGCATAAATATTTTATTGCAGGTGCAAGCAAGTAAAATTTCTGTAGAATGTGAATTCAACGATTTTTAATTAATGTGATCTAAACCTCTACGATTATTACATAACGATATTATAAAAAACTAATGCTTGGTTGGTGGATTTGATGTTTTCTTTTTGTCTCCAATTCGCCATATATATAAACAATTTTTTTTTAGTTTTCGTCTTTATATAATAAACCTGTCTAATAGTCATGTTTTGTGATTTCAGAAAAAAGAACATTTAGAAAAGTATAGAACAAAACTTAATGAAAGCGTTTCACTAGTACTCAATTTAATACACAATAAGGAGAGATGACAAATAATCGTCGATAATGTAAGATTTCTGTTTGTATTTTTTGCATTTAGGCGATTTTGCCCTTTATTAACAGCCCTCTTAAGAACTTATGGTAAAAAAGTACGTTAAGAGGGTTCTATACTTAACGAATATTAGTAGTTAGTTCAGTGTAAAACGAACAGATGCACCACCTCTCGTGGATTTGGTTCAAACTAATAGAATAAGTTAGGTGCTATACTATATAGTAACAACTGTGAAGATGGCGCTGCGAACAAATGAAACTAGAGTCTGTTTTATCATAAGATTAAATACACCATTAGACATCATAGATTCCTTTATATTCCGCCATTTTGCTGATATCAATTTGCCTCCAACCATACAAATACGAAATTTAAAAAAAGAATGTAGCTTTTGCAGCAAAAATGTAACATTTGAGGAAATGAAACGTAACTTTTGACTTAAGGGCCCTGGCAACACTGCATCGTACGCCACTATTAATTATTTCACAGAGCTGTCGAGGGGATTTTGAGCGCTTTGTAATTGATAACTAAATAATTACCTAGTGAAATTACCGGAATTTCTGTAAATTATGGAAAATTATACCTGTGAGATCTGTGCTGGTGATGTGTGTTTAAATAAATTAAAAACCGGTGTTTTCTCGAAGTTGTCTTTTGATGACAAAAATAAAATAATTTCTCTTGGACGCTGTGTTCGCGATTTAGATCTAAAACAACAGAAAGGTAATACGACACGTTCTTTTAATAAAAAGTATTATGATATTTATAGCTGGCTAGCGGGCTGTGTACACACAAATAAACTATTTTGTTTTCCGTGTATATTATTTTCAAAACAAAATAAAAATAATGTTTGGACCTATAATGGATATTCGGATTTACATAATTTTCTCAAAGCTGCTTCTAAACACAATTCGTCTGAAAAACATATAGATTCTTGTTTAAAGTTCCAAATATTTGGAAAAGGTAGAATAGAGTCTAGTTTGGATACACAGTCCAAATTAAACATTGAAAGGCACAACGCAAAAGTTGAAAGGAATAGAAATATTTTTAAACGGTTGATTGACGTAGTTTGCTTTCTCGGTAAACAAGAATTAGCGTTTTGTGGTCATGACGAATCCGTTTCATCATATAATAAAGGTAATTTTTTGGAACTTGTAGATCTGTTAGCTAAATATGACGGTAATTTAGAAACTCATTTACAATCGACATCTAGTAGCTCATTCACGGGATTGTCGAACAGAACTCAAAATGATCTGATTTCCAGCGTCGCGTCTGTAATGTATGATCAGATAAAAAAAGAAATAACGGAGACCGATTTTGTAGCCGTTATAGTTGACGAAACTCCAGAGCCAGACGTAAGCGGTCGTGAACACTTAGTTTTCGTTTTAAGATATTTTCGCGATTCACAAGTAGTAGATCGATTTATAAAATATATTGATGTTAGTTCTGATCGGACAGCTTTCACTTTAAGCTCGATTATTATCAATGTTTTAGAGGAATTTAATTGCCTAAATAAAGTAGTTGCTCAAACTTACGATGGGGCGTCAGTTTTATCTTCTGAGGTTAATGGAGTTCAAAGCATAATAAGACAAAAATGTCCACGCGCGACGTATGTTTGGTGTTCAGCCCATGTACTTAATCTTGTGCTTTCCAAGTTTTTTGAAAGAGTTTCGGAAACCAAGCGTTTTTTTAGTACTGTTCGAGCATTAGCAAACTTTTTTCATAATAGTACAAAAAGGACCGCGCAATATCACGAATATGCTCAAATGCGTAAATTACCTCGTGTTGCCGAAACAAGGTGGAGTTACCACTCACAAACGATTAATGTTATTGCTACACAGCTTCATAATTTGATAGGTTTGTTTGACCATATGCAGGAAAATGACGAAATATGGGACGGAGAAACATTAACACTAGTTTCTGTTTTTTTAAATAATTTAAAAGAATTCGAATTTAATTTTTTTCTAAATACATTTTCAGAAATATTTTCGGAGACAGATATTTTGTATGAAATATTACAGGGAAAAACTAGTGATATTGTTTATTGTGTCAAAAAAATTAATGAGTTCGAATATTTTATGCAACAATACCGAACAAAATTTGATGTCAAGTATAACTCTACATTAGAATCAAATTGCGATCGACCGAAAAGAAAAAGAGGTGTTGACAATGTTCAACAATATTACAGGCGCGTGTTTAACGAGATTATTGACAATGTCTTGAACGAGTGTCGTAGTCGTTATAAAAACTTAATAGACCTTAAGTTTTTCAACCTACTTTCGTCTGAATATTATACTTTGTACTGTAATAATTTTCCAGAGCAATCGGTCGTCGAACTCATTATTTCGTATGAACATTCGTTTAACGCGGATCGCTTTAGGAATGAGCTCCGATGCGTTTATAAATCAGACGAATTAAAAACGTTAGGACTATTTGATCTTATTCAATATTTACATACAAACAATTTAACAGCCATATTTCCCGATGTTTACAAATTAGCAAAATTAATAGTTACGATTCCAGTTAGTAGCGCATCGGCTGAACAATCATTTTCTTGCTTAAAAAGAATCCATACATATCTACGAAACACACAGGGCCAAAGCAGACTCACTGATTTGTCTATGATTTCAATTGAAAAAGAACTTTTAATGATTTTAAAACGATCTTGTAATTTTTACGACGACGTTATACAGAATTATTTGACAAAAGATAGGCGCGTTGATTTGATTCATAAAAATTAAAATAATACCTACAGTCAAGTATGTTAGTAATTTCGTTCATTTATTTTTGTTAATTTGCGCAAAAAACACTCTTTAACATCTCACGGCCTTGTAATACCTACAAGGCCACAGTGGATATCATATATATGACTTGTTCTCACTATCAGTCACTTATTTGGATATTCATGGTGGCCACAAACACAATCATCAATGGTGCCATGTCAAAAAGTCGCTGAATTGAATTTGGTAAGATATTTTATTTATTTATTGTACCTACACTGATATATATACACACAAAAACATTTATAAATGAAATGTAGTGCCCTCGCAGAGGTTTCGGGTAGAGCGTGCATATCCTACCGGAAATCTTTGTGCAGGCCCCTGTTGATTTATTAGAAGAAAATCTACTATTACTAAGTACAAGTAAAATTGTCAGGCATTTGTTCCATAATTTTTTTCACCTGTGTTGCTACTATAGGATAATCAGTATATAAATCTAAATTACTATAAGGTGGTAACAGACAGACATTTTCTACATTTATTTTATCATGTAATTCTAGTTCTGGTGGTAAATTCATTTTAAACCATGCTAAAAGTTCTTTTTTTCTTCTACAAGTTCTTCTTTTGAATATGATTTTGTTTGTTTTCTCTGTGGAGGTTTTATATCAGCAGATAATTCTTCTTCTGTAACATCCAATATTTCATGGCCAGAAATTATTGTAGTTTGATAAACATCTTGAGGTATTGACAGGATCATACTGAAATATAATTATGTGTATTGATTAATCTGTAAGCTAAACCACATTGAGACATTTTGATAAAACCTGGATGTGTCTGGATGCTAATTTCAGTACAATATCAGTATGCACCTGTTAGCTACTACATAATGATCAGACTATGCACTTAATTTTTTTACTTTTAAATATTATTTTATATTAAATAAAACAAAACATCTTGGTATTGTACAATAAATACCGGCACTATCATATTTCACCATGATCACTTTTTTGTGGTTTATGCAGAAGTGATAAAAATAAGAAAATATGAAGGAGTGTGGTGAAAATCAAGTAAAATAACATATAATTCATTAATTTATTGAAGAAACATATTAGTATTATAATTCTTCTTCCACACATGAGAACATAAAACCAACTTTTATCAAATACAAGTACACAGATTATGATTTAGGTGCAACCTACAACCATGGTAATGTTATCTATTACAGTGCTACAACTACATAGAATTATGACTGCCGTGTTTAGTCTTACTACAAATACGATGAACAATAATCAAACACTAATATCCTTAAAAAAAGATATTAGGTACATTTAGGTACCCTTCGACGACGTCGGTAGATAATTACCTACATTATTATTCTTTATACTGGGTGTCCGGTAATTATTGGATAACCTGGAAATGTCTTATAGTGGAACTGAGGGCCGTTCAACAAAAATATTTATAATATCTATCCTAACTACTACCTGAGATATGTGTTTTTTTTTTAATTACCATGTATAACTTTCTTGTATACTATGACCATAAATGAATGAAATCCATCAGTTTTTTGTTGTTTTATTATTAAACACTAATTATGCTAATAGATAGACAGTCAAAAGTTTGCTATGCTAATATAGCTTGCACTTTTTACTATTTATTTATTCTAACTGTTGACTATTTACAACAATAGAACCAGGTAATTGTCTTAACAGGTTTTTGTTTAATTCAATTTTATACATAAGTAAATCATTTCAATTATTACTGATACTAATATAGCATAAGTATTTCAATTATTACTGTTCTATTTATACTAATTAATACAATACTTATTCATTACATTCTATTTTTAGGGAGACTATGAACCAACAGCTTGCCGAGCTTCTTGCAGAACCATCCGGGGAGTTTGATAATTTCGTTCATATGTCATGCACTGATTTTGAGTACCTCATACAAAAAATTTCTGCAATGGTTTCTAAGCAAGATACTACGTGGAGGGAAGCTATACCGACAAAAATACGACTTTCAATGACATTGAGATTTTTAGCTAGTGGAGACGATTACAGAAGTTTACATTATCTATTCAAAATTTCAAGTTCACTTATCTCACATATAATAATTGAAGTCTGTATGGCACTCAATTATGTTCTGAAGGCTATGATTAAGGTAAGTAAAACTTTATTTTAATTAATCATTTATTGTTATTTCCATAATACTTAGAATAACAAAAAATACAATGGGCTTTTCATGAATGTGATTTATATGGTTTTATGCATCTTCATACGCCTGATATATTATATTTTGTATTGACCCAGATTGTAAATCGTAGTACATTTCATCAGATTCTGGTACAAGTTCAACAGGTTGTTCTGGAGATGTTTGTGGGATTTGGACAGGTGAATACCGTGAAAAGTATGATTGTGTAAAGTATGTCATTAGAAAGTTTCTGAATGCGTTGAGTTTGTGGTTTGTTATGAGCATATTGTGATAAATGGGGGTTGTGGGGAGATTGATTAGGAATAGGAGCATGAGTTGAAGGAATAGACTGAGCTGGATGTGGTCGGTTGTGCGGAGATTGAATAGGAAAAGTGGCATAATTTGAAGGCATAGACTGTGCTGAATGGGGTCGGTTGTGCGGAGATTAATTAGGAATAGTAACTGTTGAAAGGATTGGCTGTGCTGAGTGAGGACGGCTGTATGGTGAAGAAGATGAGGGTGACCATTCAGATTGGAAAGAACTTTGCGAGGAGCACGGACGATTAATATAAACGTATGGATTAGTGACAGCATTTTGGTTATTTGGACATCTGTTGATTAATACTATCAATCTGTAACATAATTTCTTCTTTTTCATACTCTGGAAATTTTCTTAATTTTGTGGCAAGTAGTTTAGCATACAGGTCACAATCATCGTCATGCCTTGCCGTTTTATTATCAAGCACTCTTTTTAATGTGCCAAAAGCATTTGCCATCTCCCTAATAGCCTCTGATAATCCTGGTGGGATTTCTGAACGGCGCCTTAAAACTGGAGGTGTAACTTTTAGTTTAGTAGTCGTATTTCCGGCTTTGGAGTTGTTACTTTCAAGAACTAAACAATTTGAGTCGTTTTCTGCGGCTGTTTCACTGACCCGTGTCGATAACGAATTCTGTAACAAAAAAGTGAGTTTAATTTTTTTTTTAATTTCAGATGCCTGAAACTGCGGACGAATGGATTTCTGTTTCTGAAGGATTCAGCTTCCCGCATTATCTTGGCGCCATAGACGGGAAGCATATAACTATACAGTCACCTTTCCATTCGGGAACTGAATACTTTAACTATAAAGGAAACTTCAGCATTGTTTTACTAGCACTAGTAGACAGTAATTATTGTTTTATGTTTGCCGATGTAGGTTCCCAAGGACGGATTAGTGATGGAGGCGTTCTCAATCAAAGTATTTTATGTCAAAAACTATCGTCTAATAGTATGAATCTACCTCCTCCCATTCCACTTCCGAATAGTGATATTGATATGCCTTATGTATTTTTAGGCGATGGTGCATTTGCTCTTAGTGCCCATTTGATGAAACCGTTTTCCGGTCATCACGTACTAGGCTCCCCGGAAAGAATATACAATCAACAATTGCATACCACGAAGGCCGTCGCGTACTGCGACACAAATAAGATTGGATTTTATGAATTACTTTTCTAGAATTATGAAAAACTAAATCTTATAAAAAAATAAAATTACCATCACTTCATTTGCCTCAGTGTTAATCACGCTACAGCATTCATACACGTCCTTTAAAACAGCTTCAAGAGGCTCGTAAAACGGCCAAATAGGGTTGTAATGTTCATCTTCGCCCATTCCTGATTTTATTGATTGAATTTTCTTATTGTGATGCATTCTGAATGTTGTCATTAAAGATTCCTTTTTCTTTTTTAACTCGTTAACAGGAACATTAATATTATCCGCTATATGATTCCAAGCATCATTAATCTGAAATAAATTATTATTAATTATTAGTATTAAAAAATAAATCTTTTTTTAATTATCTTTACTATATCCCTAATTCCCAATATCATCCAAACCAGTACAGCTGCTCTGAACTTGCTTTTCCACCAACGAGGCGAAGCGAGATGAGACAAGGCGAGGTATGGAATGGGTTGGATTGGTCAGATGAGGCGAGACGAGAATTGATGTGTCTTGGTGCAATATTGAACCGTATTATTGCGTATATATAGTGCTTATTAAATTGTACTACGAAAAAACTCGCGATGGCCCGCGCGATATTCATATTATCCATATTGTAGGTAGATATCAAAGAAATATTTTTAAAATAAAACCAATGTAGTCGTGTATATAAAATTTTTAAAGTGAAATGACTGCTTGGTAAACATATAAATTTTTATTCGAGAAACTTCAAAACGGTATCTTCACTATACGGACTTACATGTCTTAATCGCGTTGATGGAAAAATAGGTATTTATACCTCAATTATTAACGCGATTAAGACCCGTTTAACTTAGTATACAGGGTGATTTTGAAATCGTGTAATTCCTTTTAACCACGCATTCTACTGGTGATATAGAATAACCCTGACCATATTTTTTCTTAATTAGAATAATGGTTTCGACAGATTTAGAGTACAGATTTTTTTCATGAAATGATTTCAAATAGTCATATTTTAACCATCTGATACTATCTTAATATTTTACTAATTTAAAAATAATAACATAACAATAACTGATGTCGTAAATAATAAGGGGCAATAAAAAGGACCGCCCGTTATTATTTACGACATTAATTATTAATATGTTTTTTTATTTTAATTAGTAAAAATTAAAATTGCCTCGGTTGGTTAACATATGACTATCTGACACCATTTCACGAAAAAAAACGGAACAATAACTTTTCAAAAAAATAATTCTAATTAAATAAAAATATGGTCAGGGTTGTTCTATATCACCAGTAGGATGCGTGGTTAAAAGGAATTACACGATTTCAAAATCACCCTGTATAATGTAAACAAATCGCGAAGGCCTAAAAACATATATGGACTTACATGCTCGGAGCGATATCGCGCAAGCTCGCATTAGCCATCGCGAGTTTTTTGTGCACAAAGATAAAAAGAATAGAATATTAGGAAAACACTAAGACATAACACTAAATAAATCAAATCAATATTATTATCTGTTTTATTTATCTAGCTTAGTAACTTACTTTGTTTTTGTTTTTATGTTGTATATGCTTAGGATTCCATATTATTGGTCCATTTCGATACAATTCTATTAATTGTAAAATCTCATTACTTGTCCACGCCATCGTAACTCGGGAACGTAAATTTCACTTAAGCGCAACAGTATAGCTTTACTGACGAATGACAACGAACTGAATAAGACGCCAACGTGTAAACACTGTTTGCGCAGCGCGCCAAGATCCTTTGATGTGCTCAGAAAAACCGGCAACATTTGGTTGGCCGGCCAATTTAGGCGCCAACTACCAACATACCGCCAAGTAGATCTCTACACGTAGGCCCAACATGCTGGCTCACTACCTTGGCCTAATGTGTACAGCCGCCTTTAGATACAGGATCGATAGAATGCACAAATCCGATATGGGTCCTATTTTTAATTATGTTAACTTTTACATATTTATCAATGACCAACAATCTTGAGTTTTCCTTCAATAAATTATAGTTTGAATTTTGTCTAACGCAATTCATGTTTAATTAATGGTTTAGCATTAATTATAAGATTTCTCGTCGTATTATTATTAAATTATATGTTTACTTTACATTTACAACAGTTTAACAATTCTCAATATAACCTCAAAAGTTATAAAGAAGGTATGACGTTTATCAAAACAAAAGTGTTGCTAGGTTTCTAAAACAGCTTTCAACCGAAATACAACATTTACAAGCGCATAAAGCAACTACAGATTAATCTTCGAGATATTGTTCTTGATGAACATTATTTTCGCTTTGTATAAATGTACTTTATTTAGTTATTCAAGATACATTTACTATATATTTACATTATTTATTTTAAAACTAATTAATCAAATATATATTCACAAACGTTTTAAGAAATAAAACAATTAAATGCTTATTATTTAACTATTAATTACGCTTTGTATAACTAAGTTTGTGACAAATATATGTTTGCGCGAAACAATACTTCGATCTCATAATACTTGAAAATAATTACACAATTTGTGTACAAAAAGCATTTATAAAATTGGCATATATTTTAATCAAATTATATACCTACCTACTGTTAAGCCATATGACAAAATTTAAAAATAATAAATATAAATGAAGAATACGTAAAGAAAAACTTTGTACCACTTTTTACTAAGATCGCGCGGTCGTATGAGTATGAAATTTGGCACAGTTAACGTTTATACGGAGGAGTGGCGAATCCTAATATATTTTATTAAATATGCATTAAATTAATGGAAAAGTACTACACGCACACAACCATTCATTACTAATACTTTCAAAAATGGAAATGTTATGCCAACAGCACAATACAAGGAGCATAGCTCACACCCTCATGCTAACAGGAGATAGTATCTTTCGCAAGCCTGGATAAGGGTCTTATTTACCACAGGATCACGACACAACGGGTGCGTTCCACTTAGCGCTTATGACACTCACGCTCACGACCACGATTTTGCCCGTTCTACTTGTTTCCGAGCGTTACAATTGTAAACTAAAGTGAAATGGATTATGGGGTGTTTTGAGCGTTGATGTACATAATACAAATGAGGAAGAATTTTTCAAAAAAGCGAAGCCTTAAAGTGGTAAGGTTACAATTTGTAAGTCTGATCAATCAACTTTTATAGTTATCGGGTAAATGGATTTATATTAAAAAAAATATATAATATCCTACTAATATCATATTGTGAAAGTTTGTGAGGATGGATGGATGTTTGTTACTCTTTCACGCAAGAACTACTGAAAGGATTTTGATGAAATTTTACAATATTATTGTTTATTCATCGTAATAACATATATTTTAATATAAATCTACATTAAGGCGAGCGATGCCGCGGGCAAAATCAAGTATTTCATAATTTTGTGGAGTATTTAATTAATTTACATTCAAATAATATAATCAAAATGTATTTTACGGCGACAATAATATATTTGGCAGTGCGTCGTAATGATGCTTTAGAAAGTACTAGTTCATCCCTTTCAGATGAAGAGTTAAATACCATTATACAAAATCATGATCGTGAAAAACGGAAACTAGACCACGTAAGATAATGTAATTAATCATTACTCTGATAAAATATCAAAAAGTAATTTCAAAAAAATGTAGATTAAAATGTAGGTTATAAAATGTTTACTTATTTAAGTATTCATTGTTTCATCAAAATCGCATCAAATAAAATAATTTTCACGGTCGCCATCTTTGTTACTTTATATTTTTTTAAATGGCGCCAATTTTCTCAACGCTTACGACGACCCACCTCTCAGCATGGGTCGTCGTGAGCGTGAGTAATGACGTCATGAGTGACGTTTTCGCCACGACCACAACGATCGTAGTCGTCGTGTTGTGGAACGGGTAAACGAGCATATTAGGCGTCGTGAACGCCAAGTGGAACGCACCCAACGTTGTTTGGCTGCAATCTTTTACAGGAACGAGGTACTTCCCCAGTTAGGCAACCGCAGTAAGAGCTAAATCGCAGCTTATGTGGAAATGTCACAGAACGATTTAACAATAATATTTCAATGTTTCACTGATATTTTATTACCACATATAATTCAGTCACCTAATATAGGTGAATTATCCTTGAAACGAAATAATATTATATTTCAGTACAACATTGTAATGCATTTCTTCTTTCTAGTGGATAGCGTATCTATGGCAGAGATGTTCTAAAAATATTATTTTTGATAGCTTTTCAACTAAAATGGTATTATTTACTCCAAATCTTAAAATAATAATCTCTAGATGTAGCTATGATTACAGTGGGCATTGTGCAAGACAGAAGAATACATATGTATATTCAAACTCAGTAAGAAAACTATGAAAAACCATAGTATCTTTCACGTGATATGCCAGTTTTTTGATTAACGTGTCTTCGTATTATTTTCATTTTATGGAACAATTGTGACAATTATTGTGATAAATTTAAGACTATTCATAAGAAATAGACTTACTTATTAATGTATTTAGTGTACACAGCATACTCTTAGATAGCAGATTGCAGTTCATCAGAAAAAATTTAGCTGTTTCATTCGTGGCCACGCTCTGGCTCTGTCTATAGGTTCTATGCCTAATCCCTAAAATTATATTTAGTATAAACATCGGAGCACATTAAGTACGCTTAGTTTTGTAATGCGTATATACATTTTAATGATAGCAGTTCTTTTGTGAGTTAGATCTTGATCTGCTTTGAATATAGCTGCTATAAGATAAGATTACACTTATTATGTAATCCAAGGTAGAAAAAGGACCGATAAATATATGTTTAAGATGACATATTCTTAAAATAATAATATCATAAGAGTGGCAGTTCAGAAAATTTACTAAGAACTTTATTAATGTAATTCGATTTTAATTATCTACATTACATATCATTAGATTTTGCCCACGGCATCGCTTGCCTTTATGTAGGTTGTCTCAATAAACCATCTGGATGAAAGAAAAAAGATCATAATATACTTTTCTGTACCCCTAACAACGTGTATGCGAAATTTCATGATAGGATAGAAGGCGTAATAAACAAAGAAACAAAAATACTCACTTTCGCATTTGTATTATTATTAGATAGGATTAGGATTGAATTGTTATACATTTTTAACGTGTTACCAGCCGGCGGGCAGAAGCCAGGTCCGTAGCTGGTAACCGTTAGGGTTATAATGAAACACGCAGACTGATTCAACTGAGAATATATTTACAATTTTTCACCTATCTTATATCCCATTTATTAGTCATGCAAGTAATGCTAACACTAATGTGTACAATAAACATTTTTACCAATCAGCGACAAGTAAACAAAAATCTAACATTTTCGAATGATTTCTTGGAAATCTGTTCGCGAGTATAAAAGTAGTGCCACGTATAAAAAGCAGAGGGAAGCTTCGCGCGTCAACAGTTCGAATGTTGATATCGTTGCGGCTGGACGTATGATGCTCCGTTCGATCGCCTTCGCGCGTCGCTTGGTTTCAGCGCGGCTAGTTGTACGATGCTCCGTTCGATTCCAGGTTTCTCGTAAAGCTATATGTTGCCTGTGCGTATATACATACGCCACATCACTCCCGCCTAAGCGAAGCGTACGTTTTGTTTCACCGCGCGGCCGGATCTGGTGACGTACGAATTTCGCGGTGAAGGTGATGACTGTGATGAGGCTGTCCGCATTGGTGTGGGTGATGTGTCCGGGGCTGGCTTGTTTGTTAATGTTGTGTTTTCTAGCGAGTCTTCCTCGTTGAGTAGATGGGCTGGCTTCAATCTGTCGATTGAAATTACTGCGGTGCGGTGCGGAAGTTGCACTGTGAAGTGCTTGCCGTCGGTACTGCGTTGAAGTACATGATATGGTCCGTTGTATGGTGGTACGAGAGGTCTGCGCACGATGTCGTTGCGCACAAACACATGCGTACATGTCCCGAGGTCTTTGTATATGAATGTGTTTGACCTTGACGCTTGCCTTGTTGATGTTGGTGATAATGACGACATTGTTTCAGTCAGCTGACGGACAAATTCCGCATCTTCAATGTTCGGCTTGGTAGGCGCGAAGAAATCAGATGGGACGCGTAACGTAGATCCGTATGTCATCAGGGCCGGGCTGACGGTTGAGTCTTCACGTAGGGCGGTGCGAAGTCTTAGTAATACTGTAGGTAATTCATTGATCCATCTGCAATCGGTTGCTCTTGCCATCAGTGCCGCTTTCAGAGATCGATGCCGATGTCGTTCGATTTTTCCATTAGCTTGCGGGTGAAATGCAGTAGTACGTATTCGAGAGACGCCTATTTTCTTCATTAAAGCTTGAAATAAAGACGACTCGAACTGTCTCCCTTGGTCTGTAGTAAGTCGTAGAGGACATCCAAACCGCGATATCCATCCCTCGTATACGGCCTTCGCGACCGTTTCGGCGGTAACGTCACGAGTAGGTATTACCTCTGGCCAGTTAGTGCAGCGGTCAATCATAGTAACTAAGTATCTATAGTCATCTGATGGTGGGAGTGGCCCAACTATGTCCACGTGCAGGTGTTCAAAACGAGATGATTGTTGAAACTCACCGAGCGGGCTAATGACGTGTCGATGAAGTTTCGCTCGTTGACAGCTGATGCACGCCTTGGCCCATATACCTACGTCTTTGTTTATAGATGGCCAGAAAAACTTTGTCGTCATTATTCTTCTTGTTGTACGAACGCCGGGGTGACTTAGTTCGTGTTGTGCTTTGAAGGCTGCGACACGATAAGGCAATGGTAGGTATGGTCGAATGTTCGCTGTCGATGTTTCGCACCAAATAGGCCGTTTGACTCCCGGTAGGTTTACGCGGGAAAACTTCAGTCTGGGGTTATTCATGCAAACACGTAGCTCGGCGTCCGTTTCTTGTTCTTGAGATAACTTATCGTAGTCCATCGTTGCGTTGAGTAGTTCGATTTCTGTGATACGTGATAACGCGTCAGCGGCTTCGTTCTTATCACCGTGAATGTATTTGATGTTAGTGCAGTATTGGCTTATGAAATGCAATTGTCGTTCTCGACGCGGTGTGTCATTGTTACTCGGCGTTCTTGTTAGAGCGTACGTCAATGGTTTGTGATCCGTACATATGGTGAGTTCGTTGCCCTCTATCAGTCGGCGTAGGTTTTTAACAGCTGTATACATTGCTAGAAGTTCGCGATCGTATACACTGTATCTTCTCTGCGTCTCGCTCATTGTTTTTGAGTAAAAGGCGAGTGGTTTCCACACGTTGTCTATTTTTTGTTGTAGGACTGCGCCGAGGCTAGTGTCAGACGCGTCGGTGAGTAAGCATAACGGAGCGTTAGGTATCGGGTGCGATAATATAGTAGCCTCGAGAATGCTTTGTCGGCATCGTTCGAAGGCTGTTGCAGCTTCATGTGTCCATTGGATAGGTGTTTTGTCGTTTTTCTTGCTATTGTGTAGATACTTGTTAAGTAAATTTTGGTATTCGGCTTGATGGGGTAGGCAGCTACGGTAGAAGTTGATCATGCCTAAAAATCTTCTTAACTCTTGCACTGTAGTTGGTTTGGGAAACGTAAGTATGGCTTGAATGCGTTCTTCTGTGGGTTTGATTCCGTCCGGTGTAACTTCATAACCGAGGAACTGTATCTTGTCTTTGCCGAACTCACATTTATCATTGTTTAGAGTGACGCCGTAGTTGTCGAGTCGTTCGAGAACTTTTTGTAAGTGACGCTTGTGATCCTCTGGGTTTTCTGAGTGCACTAGTAAATCATCGATGAAACAGAATACGTTGTCGTCGAGCCCTCGTAGTACTTCGTGCATGAAACGTTGAAATGTTTGGCCGGAGTTGCGTAAGCCGAACGTCATACAGTTGAACTCGAAGAGGCCGAAGGGAGTTATTATGGCAGTCTTCGCAGCATCTTCTTTTTCAATAGGTATCCAGAAGTACGCCATTTTGAGATCTAGTTTAGAAAAGATTTTCTTTCCATGTAGCTGGTACGTAAAATCTTGAATTCTCGGTATAGGGTAGCGATCGGGTACTGTAACGGCGTTCAATCTTCTATAGTCGCCACACACGCGTAGCGAACCATCCTTTTTCTTAACGACGTGAAGCGGGCTGGCCCATGGACTGTTTGACGGTTTACAGATTCCCATCTCCATCATCTTTTCAAATTCTAGCTTCGCAGCTTTGTATTTATCGGGCGGCAGGAGGCGCGGCCTTGAATAGATTGGTTGGCCTGTTGTTTCTATGCGATGAGTTACGTTGTGCTTAGTCGGAGTTTTGAGTGACATGGGTCGCAGTACGTCGGGATATTCTTTCAAGATGTCGTGATAGGGGTGATGGTGGCTGATAACGTATACGGCTTCCTCGGTGCTATGTATTTTGATGGTGTGAACGCTAAGGTCGGTAATGCGGTCGATGAGTTTTCTTTGATGTAGATCGACAAGTAATTTGTGCTTCGCTAAGAAATCTGCGCCTAGTATTGATGTTTTCACGTCAGCCACGGTAAATGTCCATTTAAAGCTTCTGCGTAGACCTAGGTTGAGTTCGAGTGTGCGCTCACCGTAGGTACGTATCTCTGTACCGTTCGCAGCAAACAGTTTGTAGGTACTTTGAATCGGCTTCACGTGTTTCTTATTTCTTGCGGCTAATACGGATATGTCGGCACCCGTGTCGACTAGAAACTTCTCTCTGTTGTTAAGATCGATAACGCAGAGGCGGTAGCTTGGTTTGCTAACATCGACGCCCGCCATAGTCGATGTATTTTCTAGTTTTCCTGCTTCTTTTTTGCGCACGGTGATTCGCATCTACGGGCTTCATCTCCATAGCGCAGGTGGTAATAACACAGCCAGTCGGGATCGCCGGGTTTGCGGTTCGAGCGGGCACGGTATCTCGAGTTCGATCGCGATCGGTTGTTGCTATGCGAACGAGTGGCGCCATAGCGATACGACGCATGTTGTTGATTGGTTCGAATCTCGGTGATCTCCAACGTTAGTTTTTCTATTTGTTTATATAATAGGTCGAACTGTAGATTTTCTGTAGTTGGGTGAGTTGGGCAATGTAAACACGACGGGCTTGATGTGTGCGCCGGCGTAGAGGATGTAGTGTGGACTGCGGCAACAGTTGCGGGTTCGAAATGTTCAACCATTTTGTCGGCCATCACAGCTAAACATTCTAGCGACGATTCGGTGTTCACGGAGAGTACGGCGCGGACTTGTGTGGGTAATTGGTTGAGCCACATAACTTTTAGAGCTTCGTCGGTTAGTAATTTACCGCTCAAATCGCGCATCTTACGTAATAACTGGCTAGGTTTCATGTCGCCGAGTTCTAGGCCGCTGAGTAATTTCTGTAGCTGACGATGGTCTGATTCTTGGTACGTCGATATCAGTCTGTTCTTTAGCGTAATGTACTTGTTGGTCGATGGCGGGTTTAATATGATGTCGCCGATTTGTTCGAGGTCACTACAGCCTAGCAACGGTACGACGAGGTTAAATTTCTGTTCTTCTCCCATCTTGCTGGCGGCGACGGCGGCTTCAAACTGTGCGAACCACAGTCGTGGGTTTTGACGCCAGAATGGAGGTAGACGTGCAGGCAGTGAGATTGTAGCGACATCACCGTAGAGAGGGGTCGTTACTTGCTTGTCGGTGAATTCTTCAGCTTTTTCTTGTGCCATGACGATAAGGTAGCGTGTTCGTACGTCTAGATTTGGCCGAAAACCAACAGATGTTGGGTGTCGGTTCAGTGAACCGATATTATAACAGCACTAGAACGATGAGAGGTCAGGGGTCACCAATTTAACGTGTTACCAGCCGGCGGGCAGAAGCCAGGTCCGTAGCTGGTAACCGTTAGGGTTATAATGAAACACGCAGACTGATTCAACTGAGAATATATTTACAATTTTTCACCTATCTTATATCCCATTTATTAGTCATGCAAGTAATGCTAACACTAATGTGTACAATAAACATTTTTACCAATCAGCGACAAGTAAACAAAAATCTAACATTTTCGAATGATTTCTTGGAAATCTGTTCGCGAGTATAAAAGTAGTGCCACGTATAAAAAGCAGAGGGAAGCTTCGCGCGTCAACAGTTCGAATGTTGATATCGTTGCGGCTGGACGTATGATGCTCCGTTCGATCGCCTTCGCGCGTCGCTTGGTTTCGGCGCGGCTAGTTGTACGATGCTCCGTTCGATTCCAGGTTTCTCGTAAAGCTATATGTTGCCTGTGCGTATATACATACGCCACACATTCATATATTTATATTGATAGCTTTATAGTATTGTTACGGCTAATGCCCTCTGTCGGCACTGTGGGGAAGAGTCGGCGGTTTCTAATAATAATTTATTACAGCACCATCTATTGACATCTTACGGAACTACGTATTTGTCGGTACGAGTTCAGTGGAGAAAGCGCTGGCACATTCTCGAATCATCGCGCTGATGCGTGCCGTGTGTGACGTTTTCTGGAAAACTCCAGAAGCACTTTACCCGCGTATAAATAGAGCGCACGCGCACCGCCGAGTCAGTTTACTATCGTAAGCGATCAAGTGTTCATCGAAGCGAACGGAAGCGAAAATACTACGGACTTTGAAGCAGTTACAGTGGAAAAGTGTAGTATAGTGTTTGTAGTATTTTAAATTTAATTGTGTGATAGAATAAATTCTAATTGATATTTATTTTGCGAATAAACGTTTTAGTCGGTAATATTGTTTTATATTCTTATCCGTCGAACCCAGCGCGTAACAAATTGGTGTCAGAAGTGGGATAAGAATATGCCAGTACTACCGAAGGAGGAAGTGGAAGGGGTGCGTACCAGGAACCAGCGCCAGCAAGATGTAGACCAGAGGCGCTTGGGAGACGCCCCTCGCCGACGTCAGGTGGACCACGTGACTGCAGCGGAACCATCTAGTGCAACTCAATCGCCGGTAAATCTCGACCTCGCGACGTTGATGGCGTTCATGCACGAGCAGGCACGCCGCCAGGAGGAGCACGCGCGCCGCCTCGCGGAACAACTGCAACGCGATAAGGAAGAGGGCATGCGCCGCCAGGAGGAGCATGCACGCCGCCTCCAGCAACAGCTGCAACGCGATAAGGAGGAGGGTATGTGCCGCCAGGAGGAGCAGCTGATGATGTTAAAAGACCTTAGTGCAACGGTTGGCAAGGAGATGAAGGAGGTGAAAGAGGAGATTCAACGCCACGAAAGTCGCATCACCGAGGTGGAGAAAACAATACGTGAGCTCAAGGCTGGAGATGGGATCGTGACACCTGCGGTTGTGGCGCCCTCACCACGAGGCTTTAAAGTCCCACCATTCGACGGCTCATCGTCATGGTCAGCCTATAAGATCCAGTTCGAGGCCGTCATGAAATCGAACGGGTGGACGCAAGAACAGGCTCTGACTGCTCTCACCTTGGGGCTTCGTGACCAGGCCTTGACCGTGTTAGAGGCGCTTGGTCAAGACGTCACGTACGAGAAGCTGTTGGAGGCATTAGAAGCGAGATATGGCGACGCACACCTGGAACACGTGTTTCGCGCCCAGCTGAAAGACAGATCGCAACGTGTTGGTGAAACCTTACAGCAGTGGGCCCTGGAGGTGGAGAAGCTGGTTCGAAAGGCATACCAGTCCTCACCTGCGCTCATCGATGGGAACCTCGTTCAAGGTTTCACCGACAGGATCCGAGACCTGGAGGTTAGGGCCGCAGTGAGACTTGGACACTTCAAAAACCTGAAGGATGCCCTAGCCCACGCTTTGGAGGTGGAAGCAGTGCGACGGGACGATCGCGCTCACCGTATCAGGGAAGTGTCGACTTCACCCCGGTGGTATAGCTGCGGCTAAAGAGGCCACATCAGGTTGAGCTGCCCGAAGCGAAGGAGTCCACGCAGCAGAAACCAGTCGCCGGTAGGAGGAAAACCTGATGTGCCTGCCGTGCTACAACAGCAGGGAAACGAGTAGACGCCAAGACTGCGGGGCGGGTGCTGGCTGGTGATAGGAGAGCCCCAAGAATCTCGATCTCACAATCGTGTGACGGGAACAGCCTGACTATCGAAGGCGAAATTAACAGAACGCCGTGTAAGTTGACATTGGACACTGGAGCTTCTCGAACAGTCGTCAGTTTCCGACTAGCAAGACGGTTTCTTGGGGACTACTACGGGAACCATGAATGTGTACATCTTAGAACAGCTACCAGGAAAGTGGACATGAAACTAGGTAATAAAATTTACTGCCACAACGTCATCGTGGCTGATATAGTGGACGACTGCATCCTGGGTTTATACTTCTTGCGGAAGCATCACTGTGAGATCGACGTTAGTCAAGGAGTATTAAAGTGTGGCTCAGAAGAAGTATTCATGGAGGGCGCATCATCGGGAAAAGTATACTGCCTAAAGAAAGTAGTACTTCGTCCGAGGTCGGAAACGATCATACCGGTTTGCCTTCCAAGGAATTCTGATCAGGCAAATCGATCGAAGATTGCACGCACTTTGGCGAAGGATACCAATGTTACATCGGTACGCGCACTGAACCCAAGTGACAACGAGCTGGTACTCAAGAAGGGCACGATATTGGGCACCTGTAAAGGAGCAGTTTGGATGCGTAGATGCCATGAACAGCCTACCAATGCCAAAGTTCAAAGAGCAAGGTACGACGTGTCTTCTCTCTTAAAGGACTGCCGGAATAACCTGTCGAGAGAAAAAAAGAACAAGGCTAAGACGATGTTAAACCGGTTTGCCGATATCTTCTCGACCAGTGATGCTGACATAGGCAAGACTGCCCTAGTTCAACACTATAAACACAGGCAATGAGGTACCGATCCGCCAGCGACCAAGACGTGTAACAGTGGCACGAGAACGTGAAGTTGACGCTATCGAGGGTATTGTAAAAGAAGGCGTGATTGAGCCTTCGTCCAGTCCATGGTGTTCAACAGTGGTTTTGGTGAAGAAGAAGGATGGCAGCATGCGCTTTTGCGTGGACTATCGTCGGCTAAACGACATCACAAAGAAAGACAGTTACCCATTGCCAAGGATTGACGACACAGGATACGCTAACGGGGATGAAGTGGTTTTCTTCTGTAGACCCAAAGTTGGCTACTGGCAGGTCGAGATACACCCTCGAGATAAGGAGAAGCCAGCATTCTCCACAGGCAAAGGATTGTGGCAATTCAATGTCATGCCTTTTGGATTGTGTAATGCCCCTGCTACTTTTGAGAGATTGATGGAACGGGTACTTACTGGATTGATTGGAGACGCCTGCCTGGTCTACTTGGACGATATTATCATAGTAGGACACACCTTTGAGGATCACCTTCGCAACCTGGAACGCGTGCTCTCGAAGATTCGAAAAGCCAACTTGAAGTTAAGTCCAAAGAAGTGCGCATTGTTCAGGAGGCAAGTGAACTTCTTAGGACATGTGGTCTCCGAAAAAGGCATCCAAACGGGCCCGGATAAGATCATTGCTGTCAAGGACTGGCCAGTTCCGGAGAACAAGACACAAGTCAGGGCATTTCTTGGTTTGTACTCCTACTATCGACGGTTTGTAAGGAACTTTGCTGACATCGCCCGGCCTCTGCATAAGCTTACTGAGGATAAGATAAAGTTCTGCTGGAATGAGAGCTGTGACGTCACATTTCAGAAGCTGAAGGAACATCTATGTAATTCACTGATTCTAGGCTATCCTGACAATGAACATGAATTTGTAGTAGATACAGATGCCAGTAACACCGGCATAGGTGGAGTATTATCTTAACGTAAAGGAGAGCATGAGGTTGTAATAGCGTATTTCAGCAAAGCCCTATCCAAACCTGAAAGGAACTACAGTGTCACGCGAAGGGAACTGGGAACGTATAGCATTAGATGTTGCCGGACCGTTTTCTGAAAGCCAAAGTGGGAACAAATACTTCTTGGTGGTCATGGATTACTTCAGAAAGTGGCCGGAAGTGTTCGCAATTCCCAATCAAGAGGCATCTACGGTGGCCGACAAGCTAGTCCGTGAAGCCTTTTGTCGTTTCGGGGTGCCCTTAGAGATCCACAGTGACCAAGGTCGGAACTTCGAGTCTAAAGTATTTAAGGAGACATGTCGTGTGATGGGTACCCACAAAACGAGGACGACTGCTTATCATCCGCTATCAGATGGCATGGTTGAACAATTTAGCCCGTCTCTGCAAAGATATCTGGCGAAAGTCGTAGAAAGCAGCAAAGGGATTGGGACAAACACATTCAACCGTTCCTCCTGTCATACCGTAGTGCCGTTCACGAAAGCACATCAATAACACCTGATTTCGCTAACTTCGGAAGGGAACTACGTTTACCTGCAGACTTGATCACCGGCATCCCACCTGAATCTCCACGCAGCATAACAGATTATGCGAATGATTTGCGCAACAGGATGAATGATGTATACGAGCACATCAGACAGAGCGGTCAGCAGATGTCTGAGAGGATGAAGACCCGTTACGATCGGAAGGCGAACAATAAAGGCTTCGAGGAAGGATCGCTGGTGTGGTTTCATAATCCGGTACGCAGCAAAGGAAAATCTCCTAAGTTGCAGGCAAAATGGGATGGACCCTATCGCATAGTCAGTAAGATGAATGACGTCACCTACCGGATCCAGAAAGGACCACGAAGTACACCAAAGATCGTTCATGTGGATCGACTGGCACGCTACTACGGATCCAACAATGTTCGGGACGAACATGTCTAAGAGGGGGGCAGTGTTACGGCTAATGCCTTCTGTCGGCACTGTGGGGAAGAGTCGGCGGTTTCTAATAATAATTTATTAGAACACCATCTATTGACATCTTACGGAACTACGTATTTGTCGGTACGAGTTCAGTGGAGAAAGCGCTGGCACAATCTTGAATCATCGCGCTGTTGCGTGCCGAAGCACTTTACCCGCGTATAAATAGAGCGCACGCGCACCGCCGAGTCAGTTTACTATCGTAAGCGATCAAATGTTCATCGAAGCGAACGGAAGCGAAAATACTACGGACTTTGAAGCAGTTACAGTGGAAAAGTGTAGTATAGTGTTTGTAGTGTTTTAAATTTAATTGTGTGATACAATAAAACGTTTAAGTCGGTAATATTGTTTTATATTCTTATCCGTCGAACCCAGCGCGAAGCAGTATAAATGAAATAAACAGTAGATTATCTAGTAATATTCTGGCAACACCTAGAGTTAGTCTAAGAGCCCATGAACCCCAGACCTACGTTATTTTATAAAAGCTGAAAGTTTGTCAGCGCATGCTCTCAACACAGGTAAGAACGATGGACCATTATGAAGTTTTGGTTACAGTGGCTTTGGTAGGTAAACGTCAATAAAGGTGTGTAAAATACCGATCTAAATACATCAAATAATAAAGTGTGACTTTTTGGTATTACCTTTAAAATATTATTAAAAATCACGTTATTCATTGCCAGACACTTAACATCGTGGCAACCCCTTGCCAGACACCCTTAATGTTCATGAAATTATAATTTTACTTATGTTATAGTATAAAAGCTGATTTTTATAAATAATACTTGTCTAATAAGTAGATGATGTTTCCTCATTAGCCAGACACTTTTGATAGTTCCAACCTCTTGCCAGACAAGCATGTAGAGTAGCTGTAGGAGAGCGCGAGACAGTATGGGTGGGTGCGAGTGAGATAGCAAGTTAAGTCAAAGTCAAAAATCATTTATTCATTTAGGTCACAAAGTAACACTTATGAACGTCAAAATATATGGGTTAGTGAGTTTACTAAGTTACTGAAGCTACATTTAGGTTAGTTGCTAGGTTCAGGCAAAGGGTTGAGCCTATGAGAAGAAACCTGCAAGAAACTCACGGCCACTCTTTTAAATCGCCAATTAAATATAATTTCAGTATTTTACAACTCAGATTAACAAGGTGTTGCAGCCATTATGCCATATACTACAGACTATAAAAAAACTAAAGATAAAAGCAATAATAGCTTAATAATATTATAGAGATTAAATAATTTGGGCTAAGGTATATGTTTTATTATAAATTTAATCTAAAATAGGCAGTAAGATGGCATGATGGCGCATACACTTACACTTTGTGACAATGCAAAGGCAGTCCGTGACCAAATGCGGTTGTGCATTTATATTCTTCAATAATAATCAAATTAAGAAACAAGTTACTTGTTAACATCACAAATTATCACGAGGTACCTCTACATTACTAAATTGACTTAAAAGTAACAGGTTCCCTGTCCAGTGAATCATATACATATGATTCATCGGACATATTTTGTACCAAGTTTAGTACGTTCATGAATCACATATGATCAAATATAGAAGCTATTTTGCCTGCATTTTTTTTATGGACGTAGGAGTATAAACACGATTTTTGGTGTTTAGACGTGTGGGATACATCATGAAAATTGAAAAAATGAAAAAAACTGTAGTGATTTATCAATATATATTTATTTATCAAAGTTATTTTCCAGCCTAAAATCAAACAATTTGGTACGAAATCAGTCTTTATTAGGAACAATATTTATCACGACATTATTATGAAATACAATAAGATTTCAGCATTTGGACTCAGTGTGCCTCGTTGAAACATTTTAAACAAAATGTTTTTTTACATTTTAGACATTCGGTGTTTACTTGTTTAGCTAGCAAAGGATTTCCTTCAGCCTTTTTGTTAGCATAACATATGACACAACGTCTCCTTACGAGTTTTCCTTCTCGCCTCGGAATTTGGGTTAGAGCATGTCTTTCTGATGATGTTGAAGGCAGAGTAGATATTCTTGCTGGCTGTTTTTTCATGACCACTTCGCCAAGCCAATGACGTATCATTGCTTCCTGTACATCTAAAACAGAAATGGAAGAACCGGTAGCCTCTTCGAAAATCACTTTGGTATTCACTACTGCTGTTTGAAAAATCAAATCATAAGCTATTTTTTTATACCACGTCATACTTTTTCTTAGAGGGGAATGGTAACAGCTCAGTTGATCTGCAACATCAATGCCTTTCTTGGCGTCGTTGTAATCTAGAACCATATTTGGTTTTTTTGATGATCCTCTCCAAGATGTAACATCCGTCATTTCCTTACCATGACAAGTAGAAATCATCAATACATCACGCTTATCATGCCACTTCAAAACAGTTACAAAGCTGTCCATTTGCTTAGCAACGACATCACCTCGTCTTAGCTTTTTCTGAACTATATCTTTAGGCAAATTCACTTTGTTTTTTCGCAATGTTCCACATAAATCTGTGCGTCTATCTTTTAGGTATCTAGCCAAAGCTATCCCGGTATAGTAGTTGTCGGCAACAATCAATCTACCTTCATTTAGAAGTGGAAGACATAGCTTCACCACAACAGATCCTGGTTTATCCAATCCTTCAATAGCCGAGCCGGATCCCGCATGAATAGAATATGACCATGTATAACTATTAGTAGAACACATTTTATAAATTTTTATACCATACTTATGTGCTTTGGATGGATTGTAGGTTTTTATTTTGAGTCGGCCTTGGTGTTTTATTTGAGACTCATCGACGACGATAGTATCACTCGGCGTATATAATTCACGAAATCTTGCTATCATTTTATCTACTAAAGGTTGTATCCGGTACAAAACATCACTATTATCAGGTTGCACGTTTTCGAAATGCCAACAACGCAGTATATTTGTAAATCGATTATACGACATGGAAATTTTGTGAATAAAATCACAATAGTACAAAGGATCCATTTTCCAATAATGCTCAATGGAAGGTTTCTTATCTACCCCCATATAAAGAATGACTGCGAAAAATTTCTTCATTTCTTCAATAGAAACATCAACCCAACGAGACATTCTAGAGAATTGCTTCGTGTGCACCCTCTTTAGCAATTCAGCGTATGAATTTGTTTTTTCTACCATGTAATGAATAATTTCATCACATACGAAATACTCCATAATTTTTTCAATTGTAACTGAACCGTCTTGATTTCTGATGACCAGAGAATTTTGCAAACCAGAAGAACCTATAAAAGCTTCTCTGCCGATGGGCAGAATATAATCCACCCATGTCGGATCCCGATTGGCCTCAGAGTCGAACTCAGTTTCAGACACTTGCTGCTCCTCAATTTGATTATTTTCCTCTGCATCTTCAGATTCATTTTGCTCCTCTCTAATAGGTACATACACGTCGTCACTGCCATCACTGAAATCTTCGTCTTCACTGCTTTCTAAAATACGCCGTAATTCCTCGTCTGTATACAAGCGCCCAGAACCCATTTTACACACAAATACACACACTTTCCAGATAATACTCGTGAACTTTTGAACTTAAATAAATTGAATTGACTTGAATGTTTTATTGAAAATGTCATAAAACATCGAAATATGTGTCATTTGTTGTCTATTGTTTTATTTTTGCATAGATAATTATAATGCACAAGCCATTTATTGTTTATAGTTTTCTTTTTGCACAGATAATTATATGAATTATATCTGATTCATGGGACGTATAAGGTGACGATACGTTATGATACGCTCATGAATCATATGAGCGTCATGATTTTTTTTTGTTTTTTTAGGGTCTTTTCGACACTATTATAATTTCATATTAACTTAATAAGCCCTTAAAAATATTAAAAAATATGTATTTGCAAAAATAACCCGGGACATTTATAGTGCCAAAAACTTGATTGTATGGGGACAGGGAACCTGGTAATACAGATCTTTAAATCCTGTATGCAACAATCAACTAGTTCCATGAGTTTTTGTCATTTAAGTAGTCTTTGACTGAATAATAACCCTTCCGAATGAGATGTATTTTAACGGCGCTTTTAAATTTAAGTAATGGTAAATTTATTATATTAATAGGTAGTTTATTAAAAAAACCTATACTGAGTCCCGCAAATGTATTGTGAACTTTATGTAAACGATGATATGGGCCTACTAACTTATGCTTATTTCTAGTGTTTACGTTATGGATATCACTATTCTTATTATATAAGTCTACCGCGGTCCCTCACTGCGCAGTTGTTATTTCTACTGATAGTCTATGTAAATTTTAAAAACATTTTAAGAAAATAAATTCGACGCTTTTTTTTTATTTTTTTTATTTATTTACTTATTTTTTTATTTTTTATTTGGGGGAATGCAATGACGCATATCCCTCCGCAGGAGCGGGCGGAGGGATTATGTCGGACTCGCCGGGGTAAAATAAAGATGTTGAAAAGATAATGTACCTCCCGGAATACCGACTAAACCTACCACGGTGTTCCTTGACACAACCACTATCGATGGAGCCGCGCGAATCGCTTTCGCATGCGGTAGCGACCCCGCCGAGGTTACGGCCCGCCGTGTGAAACGGCAGGCCACTACACAAAGAGACCTACCCAAAGGACTCACTCTAAAAATTCACTACTGTCCCCCCTGGAGGGGAGACGGACTCGAAACAGAGGCGCGCGTGGGAACACGCACGCCGCCTCTCGGACCTGGTGCTGAACGGATGGCGGGCAGGCCCACAAAGCCAAAAGGTCAAACCTCAGGGTGGCTGGAGTGAAATGCTAGTATTTTTAGCAATACTTCGCAGCAATAATCCTATGTTGCATTAAGTAGGTACTTGCTAATGGTTGTTCCGTGTTACTGGCATGTCGGATTACAATGGCACCGGAAACCACCGCAATATCAGCACAGTTAGGTACATAGTATTGAACCGGCAGATAATAAAATTATTATGTCTCAGTCAGGTCCGTACCTAACTCATTGTTACGTGAATTGGTAGGTACTATTTTGAAGAGAAGGCATATTTACAATCTGACTGATGGAAACTGGTAACTTATGAGCACATTATACTTCCTCCTGCAAACCTTCTCCTTCAAAAAAGGAGTTGCTGATAGAATGAAAGATCTTATTTACGTTCTGCAGCCAAAAAATATCTTCTGGCAGAGCCACACAACATAACATAAGGTTCCTCAGCTGCAAACTTCCGTAAGGTGGCAGAAGTTAATCGAGGACTAATTTCAAATCCGAATAGACATGCCGCTGTATCTTTCATAATATAATAACCCTTTAGAAGGATACAGGTACGACTATGTTGATAAAAACAGCTCACTAAAAATAATGCTTTGTAATTATATCCAATATAATGGTATCTATTGCATGAGAATTTATATACCTACAGCACATAGTTGCATACTTATCTAGTGTCCGTACTATATACACATACTATTTCAGTATACATATATTCTTTCCTATAACCTTGAATATTTATGTACACTGCGCATCCGTTTTATAATTGGACGTGGTCATCAAATCAAGATGTTTATGGTTATGTGGTGTTTATAGTACACCTTCACCGATACAAATACTGGTATCAACTTAATTAAATTAAAGTCCAGACGCTTTGACGCTTTATTCCTAGAACCCATGTTTCTTTATAATTTGGTTAGTAATTGTTACGACTGCTCAGATTTAACAAAAAAATTGTGCTACACGGTCTCTTGAACTGTAAAAAGACGCGAGGTACGCGCACGTCCTCTTTTTGCTGTTTCCTCTTGTCGCACTAACGCAGATATCCGCGAACCTTTGCATCGAATTTCAGAAATTAAATATAATAAACATTTTATAGATTTAAGAGTTTAGACTTGCGCGCTCTATCAGCGGGTAAATTCAGAACCGATTTAATGGCAAAAATCAATAGATAAGATAACATTTTCAATAGAACACACATTTATCTTTAGATTAATTAAGTATTATTTACTTATCTCAATTTGTTTACCATAATCTAATTATTTAAGTTTATTTTAAATATTATAAAAAGTAAAAATATTATGCTTAACTCTTATTCAATCAGTTCATAATTAATATTAGAATTGTTAAACGTGTGGATAACACATCAATAACACATCCACATGTTTAAAATTATAATATTAATATGCATATGTATATTTCTTGTTACATAGTGTTTATTTTGTTTAGTAGATAATTGTGATTGTATTTCCCTAAAATAAAATAAATAACATTGACTTTTTCCAGGCGAAAGTACCATGCCCCAATAAATCTGCTGGATGCGTTTACACCATGGTGTCTAGGGATATGGAAGATCATCTCAAAGAATGTATCTTCCGGGAGATGGACTGTCCACTAGGCGTTGTTTTCGGAAAATGTTCTTGAACCGGTAAGTAGTATAAATTCAATGTAGAATTAGTGTTACTTTGCCTTAGTTTTTCATTTTATGACAGAAGACCTAGACACCTAACTTGTCTTACTAACATCATAAATGTGATAGTTTGCCGCAAGTCTGGATATTTGGGTTATTTCTAGCTCATTTACGCATAAACACGAAATAAAGTAAATAACACTTTAGAACGTCACATATCTGTGATCGATCATACCTGAATAAACACGAGGATACTTTTCATCCCGGTATGCGACCTTGCGGAAGCCACGTACGCAAAACACTGACAGAAGCTAGTTTTTAACTTGTTAGGAAGTTTACATCTAATGATAGACATTTTCCTTTTAAAGAAAGAAAGAAAGAAATATTATATTTTAATGAAGCATTGCAACACACAATCAAAACTATTATAATACAAAATTAGTGTGTAATAGTAATAAATGCATTACAGGCCAACTGAAAGAAATGATGCAGCACTTTAAGGAGCGTCATGCCGAGAATTGCAACGTAGCTACTGATGAAGAGATAGAATTATCTAACGTTAATGTCAAGACTGATGACCGTCATCTGTATTTGGTAACACAAACTAAGATGCTTTTTGTTATCACCATGAAAATTGATACACTGCAGAAGATTGCGTACTGGACAATACAGCATATTGGTAGCAAGAAGGTGGCTCATGATCACATCTACGAAATACATATAACGAGCAAACAGAATACTAGAAGAAAGGTCGTGTACACTGAGCATTGCTTCAATGACGCCATGAAAGCCGACGAAGTGTTCCGTACGGGCAAGTGTGCAGTTGTACCATTAGATTTTCTGGCAAAAAAACTGAACAAAAAAAACTCATTCAGATTCTTCATTAAAAGAATTCCGGCAGAGCAGAAGAATAACAATAAAGGCAATGACAATAAACCACCAGGCCCGAAAGGTCCAGGACCTAAGGGGCCGAATAAAGACGCACAGAAATCAAAGCCAAATGCACCAAATGGACCCAAAGGTCCCAAAGGCAAAGCAAATGCTTAACTCTCCTCACAACTAAATATTCCAAGTATCCGTATTATACCTAAATATATACTAAACGGATAATTGGATATCTATATTATACTTAAGACCGATTAAGAAAGTAATTTGGCGTGTAGTCAACTATACTGAATTGTTATGTTCTACTGGTCCACACTAGAGATCGATTCTTATGATTACGTATGTCACAAAAGGATCTATTGTAACAAAAATGGATCTTAGTGGACCCAGTGAAAATATTCTACAGAACGTCTACTCCAGTCTTACTGTGGGAATATTGCGTTCTTACTCATGAAGGCCTCGTGATCCCTGTCAATTGGCTTCTAAGCGCATATTTACCTTAAGTCCAGGATTGTATAGTTTAGTAAACTTAATCATACTTCACTTGATTATACATGTCCTAAAAAGTAATTTTCGCTGTCGAAGCACCAACCTCTTGATATCGTGTAGGCTCATCTTGGTATTTCGTTATCTGGGACACTGGCAATATAAGGACGTCTTGGAGCACTTAGGATTTTCAGGGTTGTGTGTGCGGCCAATGTGCGTTTCAAATGGTTAAGTACATTTTGTTGAGATACGATAAATTTTGCAGCTCCGAGATAACTCGGGAGTCTATACAGAAATCGGCAACTCTACTTACAGATATATCCAAACAAACACAGCGTTCACTGCATCAGACATACTTACGTGCCGCATTCGTTGCCTTATGATGCCACATTTTCAGATAATGCCTTGTCATTCTCACTAAGAGCTCAAACATACGAAAGTTGTCAATGGTTGATTATAAATTAAACTAATATATGCTTCGAGAATTATCAGTACCGTTAGTTCGCGTCTGCGCGTAGTAATTTGGCGACAATCTTATTATTGTTTTCGATGTTGTGTATCGAATAAGCGTGGACTTTGGTTAATGAACTAATGACTTTGAAAGAACGTTCTCGTTCATGGCAATTCAAGTAAATAAAACGGTTGAAGAGTTTAATTATGTCGTCATACCAGCCATAAATTATTACAATTATTTGGCGTGTGGCAAACAAAAAACTGTGTTATTGGAAGAGAGGTTGGTGTTTTCACAAATAAGTCACTTGGCCTTTTTACTTATTATATTATTTGTTATGATGTTCTCTTACATATGTCAAGCGAAAAATAAGCGTTAGTCTCTAGTATTTATAGGTAATGATCAGTGTAGTTACTCATGATTGATGATTTGTATGTAGGTACACTAAAGTGTATTAATTATTAAAGATATTTTGCTCGTAATTGTTAATCTTAAGTTTGGTTATATCGTTATACCTATTTTCATTTTATTTTCAAATAAGTATTGGACAGTAAAGGTTTTTTATTAACATAGTTTACGAAAAAAGATTCCTAGGCTAAGATATTATAATGAATATTCTTATATACATAAATACATATATATATATATATATATTAATACATCACATTCAATAGAAATTGTTGATTGGTGTCATTTATTCTAAATAAACAATATTATCTGATAAACAATTAGGTATATTATTTGCCGCTTAGTAGTAAACCTCTTGGAGATGGTTGGTGAAACTTCACCGCTGTGATAACAGGCCATAGGTACACTTTTATTTACTTACTTATTCCGTCGAAAAATAGGCCTGTCCCAGGCTTAGGGAGCGAATAATAATACTGAAAACCCTATAGGTACCTATACTGCGTATTAGAAATAGGTTAAAAACAGGCGTGTAAATTACAAGCTGAATAAATAAATCTAGCAAAGTATGCAATGCATGTCCATTGGTGTAGTTTTTGTGATACCGATCTGAATAATAAATTACTATGGAACTCGGTACACCTGCCTAAACCGTGTTTGTCCGTATTTTACTGATGTCAAGGATTTGGAAACGCGAAAGTGACATTTTAATACCTGTAGACATTTTGAAAACTGTACACTCTGCGGCTGAGTGATGTAGGTTTGCTTTGCCTAGGTACTTCAAACTAATTATAGATTGTAGCTATCACCAAGTACCTAAATTTTATCTTTCAACTCTTAACAGCAGTACCTACATATCCTACAAAAATAGTTGACTGTTTTCTAGTTGCTTATTGGTACCGTCTAACTATACTTATGCGTCTACTGTGTCTATCCGTCCCGTTCATCTAAGCGTCACCTATGCCCACAACGTATGGCTCATCTTGGCACAGCCACCATCGCAAACTGGAAATCTATTTACGTAGTGAATTAGACGAATTTGGTAAAAAAGTAGCAGAATTGGTCGTTCCGCCATTTAAAAGATACTAGGGGGTATTGGTGGCTGTGCCAAAATGAGCGCTCATCTTGCACAGCCACCTCAATATCTCGGGAACCACAATGCGTAGCGATAATATATGAACATCGAGATGGCGGGACCACGCCAGGTTTTCGAATATCATGTGATTAGGATTTAATACAATATTTCTACTAATTTATACTTCCGTAGTAAAATTCTACACTCATAAAATTTCTAAATATTCTACAAAGAAAGTAGTGATTTCAAAATAGCGGGATCACAGGTAATGATAAACATATGGCGTGACCTTAAAGTGAACATACCAAATTACGACATAGTACATACATAGTAAGATATAGTACAACTACCTTGGTATGTTATTATACTTTATTAACTGTAATTTCAATAAAAAAGTGATTGTATTTAAATTGCAAAAGCGCCTGAAGAAAAAGTATTGTTACGGCTAGTGCCATCTGACGGCACTGTGGGAAAGAGTCGGCAGTCCCTTCTAATAATAATTTATTACAGCACCATCTATTGACATCTTACGGAACTACGTATTTGACGGTACGAGTTGAGTGGAGAGGGCGTTGGCACATTCTCGAATCATCGCGCTGTTGCATGCCGTGTGTGACGTTTTCTGGAAAACTCCAGAAGCGCTTTACCCGCGTATAAATAGAGCGCACGCGCACCGCCGAGTCAGTTTACCATAGATTACAATACTATATAGATAGGCAACTCGAGCCTCGCTAGAGGTCTGCATAAGTGCTGCGGCCAAGTAGCAGTATCATGAACTAAACTGAAGTCGTCAAAGCAACCTACACATACATACATGTATATGCGTATATAGACACCTGCATTATTCCTTTAAATTTTTTATAATTTTATTGTAATTTATATGCTGCCTATATTTGTATGCATACAAAAATAGGCAGCATATAATCAAGTTACAAAATGGGATTATATGGCGAACATGAAAAAAATAAACAAAAAATAATGTGTATGTTTTTTATTTTCTCTTGTGAGTCATAATTATAATAATTATGCGCTGCGACTTTAACAGCATCGTCACAGTCCGTTTACCGTCTCCAAGCTTCACCAAACATCCTGGTACACAACATGATCTTTAAGTCATGATGACAAATTTTATCAAATTCACCACAAAATAGAAGTCTGTAGCATTTTTAGGTACTATCGATGCCTAGCCGGGGGAACTAAGTTTATCTCAACGTACTAGGTTGTAGAAAAACCACAAATACACAGAAAAACAAGAAATCAACTTTGAGCAAACGCATAAATCAAAAATTTTCTTGTTAGAAATCGTCGGACATGATGTGTCAAAAAAAGTGTTGCTAGATGATCTCAATATTTCCACTAAATCTTATTCAGTTAAATATTTTAATCTGCATTGATATTACCTGTTTAGCTCTATTGTACTTATATATGGCATTTTTGCTGAGATTTTAGATATTATTTATACAAATTATCATCTTCATTGATTTAAATTGTTGTAGACTAAAACAAAATATCCCACTGAATTTTTACTTTGCAACACTAAAGTAGACGCTACCGTATTGTAATCTATGGCTACCGCAGCAAAATTTTGTAATATCGCCATCTATTGAAAACTATATAGTAACACAATTATAACACAATTAATTCATGATACTGCTAATAGAGGCGCTCTTGTCGAAAAACGTACCCGTACATTTGTTCGTAGTTACCATAGCATGCAGTTTACCATAGATTACAATACTGTACAGTTTACTATCGTAAGCGGTCAAGTGTTCATCGAAGCGAACGGAAGCGAAAATACTACGGAGATTGAAGCAGTTACAGTGGAAAAGTGTAGTATAGTGTTTGTTGTGTATTAAGTTAATTGTGTGTAATAAAACGTGTTTTAGTCGGTAATATTGTTTTGTATTCTTATCCGTCGAACCCAGCACGTAGCAGTATCCTAATAAGCCAAGTATCATTTTATGGCTCTTACAATTTGTTTAGGCGATTAAAATGTTTGGACCGCGTAGAATTTGTTGTAGAAATATTTTATACAATTTAATTTACAAAGGCTACTCCTTGAATGTAAAACAATTTTAATACAGTTAATTTACTATTTACAATAATTAAACACGCAATTCTTACAATAAACACATCAAACTATTTCTCGTACTTATTATCCTACACATATTTTTATTTTTATCATGCAGAAGCGGGTAAGTTTCAAAGGAAAAATCAGACAAATAGTTGTATACTTGCATTGTATCAAAGTATTGTACAAGAATGTATTTGAAAATCATCGATAGCCTTCTAGTAGTGACCAAGTTTTTAGCCAGATGAGTAAGGAACTAGATTTTCATATGACGCCAAAAAGTTTGTATACTTATGTATATCATTAAAACAAAATTAAATTTTTTTATGAGTGTGATTCTGCGACGTCTAATTAAGATATTGAAGAGACCACCAAGAGTGAGTTATACAGTTCTTCTGCGTCTTTGTCAAAATCAAACCATGAGTTATCTACGCTTGGCAAAAATGATAGATGAATCGTTTGAATTACTGAACACACACGATTACACGTCTTCACAGTGTTACATTAGGATCGACACAAACCATTTTATTAAAATATTGTGTAATTGTTTTAAAGAGATAAAAATTTGTCAAAATTACGAATCAGCTAAACAAATAGTCAAGGTCGTAGTTACCTACATTAGGTTTTGCAAAGTTCGTTGGATCTGAACAAAACAAAGTTAAAAGAAGCGAGGAAGCAAGAATACGCTTAAGAAGTTTAACAGTATTAACCGATTCGTTGCGACTCCCGTTTTAACTTCTAGCTATGGCGGCGAACAAATATTTCGTGACATGCCTGGCGTGCCAAGCGCCATAGAAGTTGATGACACGCCTAGAGTGCAATCAGCCACGAGTAAAAAAAAATAAACACCTTTGTTTTTTTTTTACTTGTTGAGATGTGATTCAGTTGGTTGACTTTAAACACCGGTCGTCAACGGAAGGATACGTTGTATTAAGTGGTATTTTAAGTGGCGCAGCGGTAGTGAATACGGTGCATGAGGTCTCGAGTTCGAATCCCGGGTCGAGCCAACATAAAAGTTTTGTTTTTTTGCTTCCACCTGTGGGGACAGACTTCCTCCGACCTTCAGAGGCGCTGGAGATCGGAGAATGAGGGGCTGCATAGGCAGCTGGCGGAGCTCCGAGTGGAGGTGACGGCCCTGAAGGCGGCCGCTGCCGCTGCCGCTCGGACCAACGGCGCCAAGACGCCCTCGGCCGCCGCCGTGGCGCCTGCCGGGAGGCCACGGGAGGTGATCTCACCCCTCCCGCGGCGCCCAGCGCGGCCCCTCACTCCCGCGGAGGACCGGCGTCCCGCCTGGGCGGACGAACTGATGCGGTCCACGGTGGCTCAGGCGCGCAACGTGGTTGATGCGTGCCTGGCCAGCTATAGCCTCACGCCCGTCCCCACCCTGGGCCCTCCGCTCGGGGGCCGCCCCCGGATGGTCGGAGGCCCCACCGGTTGCGCGCCAGACATCTGCCCCCACACTATCGGCTTCCTCTTCTAAGGGGAAGGGCAAGGGGAGGGCGACCGCCACTGTGGCACCGCGGCGTCCTGCCTGCCAGCCCCAACCCCCCCGCGGTACTTCGGCTGAGCAGCCGTGGACAGAGGTCGTCGGAAGGAAGAAGAGGAAGAAGAAGAAGAAGGCCGCCCGGGCTACCCCGGTAGGAAACAAAAAGAAAGGCCTCCGCCCGGCTGACCTGCGCCCCCCGCGCTCCACCGCCGTTGTGGTGGAGCTGACGGAGGAGGGGCTTGCGCAAGGCGTTAGTTACGCGGGCGTCCTCCGGCGGGCCACACAGGCCATGAAAGGCAACCTTGCCGAGATGGGCCGCGCTGGAGGCGTCTTCTTTAAGGTTGCCGCAACTGGGGCCAGAATCTTAGAGGTCCCAGGTGCCACCTCCGGCGACAAGGCGGGCAGGGTGGCCGAAACAATTCGGTCACTCTTCATGTCTGAGGAGGTCAAGGTCTCCAGCCCGGTGAAATCCGCAGAAATGCGGATAACCGGGCTGGACGAATCGGCCTCCTCTGAGGATGTCGCCACTGCGGTGGCACAAGCCGGAGCCTGCACTCAGGCGCAGGTCAGGGTGGGGGAGATGCGCCGCGGCGAGAGTGGCCTGTGCACGGTGGTGGTGCGCTGCCCCATCCCCACCCAAAGGTGGCGGCCGGCCGTTTGCTGGTCGGGATGGTCTCGGCACAGGTGAATCTCCTGACGCCGAGGCCTAGGCGGTGCTACCGCTGCCTCGAACCGGGATACGTGAGGCAGCAATGCACCGCCGAAACTGATCGCAGCGACTTTTGTTATCGCTGCGGTCAGCCCGGCCACAAGACCGCCGCCTGCTCCGCCGCAAAACCTTCCTGCAGCCTCTGTTCTGCTGCAGGAAAGCCGGCGGAGCACCGGATGGGGAGCAAATCTTGCTCCCCACCGACACGACGTAGGGCCAGAGGGGTGGTCGCCGGGACCTCGGCCGCCCCGGCCCCGTCCCAAGCAGGAAGCAGTACGAAGGCGATGGACACCTAATATTAATTATGGCCCATCGCCTCCTACAGGTGAATACTAACCACTCCGCCAGGGCGCAGGATATCTTGCTGAAGCACATGGCGGAGTGGTCAATAGACATCGCCGTGGTCGCCGAGCCTTACTGCGTCCCCAGCCGACACAACTGGTTTGGGGACCTCGGAGGCTCGGCGGCCATTGTTTCGTCCGGTCCCTCGCTCCTGGTGATGACAGACAGGGGCGAGGGATATATATGTGTTGATTGGGAGGGAACCGTCCTGATCGGTGTGTACTTTTCTCCGAACCGGCGCCTCGCCGAGTTTGAGCAATTCTTGGGCGCGGTGGGGGCCGTGATTAATCGGTACCCATCGCGTCCGGTCATAGTGGCGGGGGACTTCAATGACAAATCAACGGCTTGGGGATCCCCTGTCACCGACGCTCGCGGCGACGCGCTGGAGGAGTGGGCGATTGCGACCGGTCTCGTGGTTCTTAACCGGGGATCGGTCGCCACGTGCGTGCGCTAGCAGGGCGAGTCCATTGTGGACATTTCGTTCGCAAGCCCTGCCGTAACGCGCCGCGTTCGGGACTGGCAAGTGCTGGTCGAGGCGGAGTCACTGTCGGACCACCGTTACGTGCGATTCGACATCTCCGCCTCGCCGGCGATCCCGGACGATCGCCCGAGGAGAGTGCACGCCCCGTCGTCCCCACGATGGGCGTTGAAACGTCTCAACGTAGACGTGCTGGTGGAAGCCTCCATCGTCCAGGCCTGGACCCCGATGGGCGAAGGGCCTGTGGAGGTTAAGCTAGAGGCGGAATGGTTCCGGGGCGCGATGACGCGGATTTGCGACGCGTCGATGCCCTAGGCCAGTGATCGACCTCCAAGGCGTCAGGTGTACTGGTGGTCTGACGACATCAGCCAAAACGCGCCGCGTGCATTGCGGCGCGTCGCCAGTACACTAGGTACCGCCGACGCAGGCGGTACCGTGACCCGACCGTGGAGGCACGGCTGCGGGGCGAATACACACAGCGAAAGTACGCCCTGCAGTCCGCCATCAGTGAGGCCAAAGTCCAAAGATGGGAAGAGTTCCTGGGGACTCTCGAGGCAGATCCGTGGGGCCGTCCGTATAAGGCGGTCAGGGGCAAGTTGTGCCCCTGGGCCCCACCGGTCACCGAGAGTCTCCAGCCCCGGCAATTGGAGAGGGTGGTCTCCACTCTCTTTCCTTCGAGAGCGGAGCACACACCTCCCGTAATGGCGCCGCCCGAAGTTGAGGAGGGCGGTGCCGATGCCGGAGCGCCAATATTAATAATGGTGGAGCTCAGCGCGGCAATGATGCGGCTCCAGGGCAAAAACACCGCCTCGGGGCCGGACGGAATTCCTGGCCGCGCCTTGGTTTTGGCCTACGACGCCCTAGGGGACCGGCTCCTCAGGCTGTTTAGCGCCTGTTTGGAGTCGGGACAGTTCCCTTCCATGTGGAAGATGGGTAAGCTGGTCCTCATGAGAAAGGAGGGCCGCCCCGCGGACTCTCCCTCCGCGTACCGCCCCATAGTGCTGTTGGATGAGGTGGGCAAGCTCTTTGAGCGTGTAGTGGTTGCCCGCCTCTCCAGGCACCTGGTGCGGGTGGGCTCTGACTTGTCCGGACATCAGTTCGGATTCCGAGAGGGCCGATCGACGATGCCCTCTCGGAAGAGGCCGCCTCGCGTGGGGTGGTGTTGGCGGTGTCCTTGGACATCGCCAACGCGTTCAACACCCTGCCGTGGGCGACTATTAGGGAGGCGCTCCGATTTCATGGGGTGCCTCCCTACCTGCGCCGAATAGTCGGGGACTACCTACACCAGAGAAGTGTATTCTGTGTGGGGCGGAACGGAGAGACGTTCCGGAGGGAGGTGTCGTGCGGTGTTCCGCAGGGTTCCGTTCTTGGACCGATCCTGTGGAACATCGGCTACGACTGGGTGCTGCGGGGCGCCCTGACCCCGGGCGACGACACGCTGGTCACGGCCCGGGGAGAGGATTACGGGGCAGCTGCCCGTCTTGCCACGGCAGGGGTGGCCCTGGTTGTCAGTAGAATTAGGATGTTGGGACTGGAGGTGGCGCTGGAAAAGTTCGAGGCCCTGTTATTTCATGGGCCTGCGTCGCCACCAGATGCCCACATCATAGTTGGAGGGGTCCGCATCGGGGTGGAGCCGAGTATGAAATACTTGGGGCTCCACCTCGACGGCCGCTGGAACTTTCGCGTCCATTTTTGGGCTCCCCGGCTGATGTCGGCGGCGGGAGCGCTTAGCTCTCTGCTGCCGAATATCGGGAGGCCGAGTGTCGTCTGCCACCGCCTCTATTTGGGGGTGGTGCGGTCGATGGCCCTCTACGGGTCGCCCATTCGGGCCGGCGCCCTCGATCGCCGAAACATCGCCCTCCTGAGGAGACCTCAGAGGGCGATGGCGATCAGGGTGTCGCAGGCGTACCGCACCGTCTCCTTTGAGGCGGCGTGCGTCCTGGCGGCATCACCGCCCTGGGATTTGGAGGCGGAGGTCCAAGCGTCGGTGTATCACTGGCGCTTGGACCTCCGGCTCCATGGTGAGGAACCCACTCACGGGGCGGTGGAGACGCGAAGGTCCCAGGCTCGACTGGTCCTCGAGGCCAATTGGGAGGAAAGGCTGGCCCAGCCCCGCTACGGGATGAGGACCGTCGAGGCTGTCCGTCCGGTGCTAAGGCAACGGACGGACCGGTGCGGACCGCTCACCTACCGGCTTACTCAGGTGCTCTCCAGACACGGCTGTTTCGGAGAGTACCTGTGCAAGATAGCCGGTAGGGAGCCGACAACCAGGTGCCACCACTGCGAGGAGTGCGACCGGGACACGGCGCAGCACACGCTGGAGGAGTGTCCGGCGTGGGCCGAGGAGCGCTGTGCCCTGGTCGCCGTGATTGGTCCCGACCTCTCGTTGCCAACCGTCGTATCCATGATGGTCGGCGACGACAGGTGCTGGGGTGCAATGAGGTCCTTTTGCAAGGCTGTCATCTCGCAGAAGAAAGCGGCGGAGCGGGGGCGTGAGGAAGATCCTTACGCCCCGGACGTCCGCCGCCGGAGGAGGGGGCGCAGGAGACGCGCTTATGTCGCTCTCCTAAGGGTCCACCTAAGGGTTCTGGGTGGCAAGGCCTCAGGGGACCCTGCCACCCGTGAGTTAAGAACCCATAGAGGGCGCGCGCGGTGTTCCCTCGCGCCTTCTAACGTCGAAAGGGGAGAGTTGTGAAATGCTCTCCCCCGGGGACGAGAGGAGGTCGGGTCCCATTGACCCGGCCGGCACCCACACGGGGGGGCCTGCTATGGATGAATCTTTTTAGACTCCCAACAGGCCCCCCCCATTGGGTGAGAGAGGGAACACCCCAGGTTTTTTTAGTGGGTATACCAGCAATAGGCTGGTGAGTCCCACACGCCCCGCCGGTGCCGTCCCCTAGCCGGCGGGTAGTGCAACAAGCATTTTTCCTGGGTATCAAAAAAAAACATTTTAGCCGCCTGGCCCCCCGGCTGATGTCGGCGGCTTAGCTCTCTGCTGCCGAATATCGGGGGGCCGAGTGTCGTCTGCCGCCGCCTCTATTTGGGGGTGGTGCGGTCGATGGCCCTCTACGGCACAGCCAGCTCCACTTCGGTATCACGGAGTGCCTTTGTACCTGGATCGGCTGATGGCAGACTACATGAGAGGAAGGAGTGTCCTCCTTGAAGTCAGTGGCCAAGTTTGGCGGCGGCACATGTCGTGCGGTGTCCCGCAGGGCTCTGTTCTTGGTCCGCTCCTGTGGGACATCGGGTTTGATTGGGCCCTCCGTGGCGTCCTACCCCCGGGGCTGAACGTCATCAGCTATGCTGACAATACTCTCGTCACAGCCCGAGGGGGTAACTTCGAGGAGGCGGCCCGCCTGGCTACCGTGGGGGTATCCCAGGTGGTCGGGCGTATCGAGGCGCTAGGTTTGCGAGTGGCTCTCTCCAAACCGGAGGCCCTAGTTTTTCATGGGCCCCGTTGCAAGCCACCCAACGACGCCTCGATAGTGGTGGGCTCGGTTCGTGTCCCAGTCCAGGCCCATATGAGGTACTTGGGCCTGGTACTGGAAGGGCGATGGCGCTTTGACGAGCACTTCAGCCATCTCTTACCGAGGCTCCTCGGTGCTGCGTCCGCTCTTGGGCGGCTCTTGCCAAACTTGGGCGGGCCCAGCGTTGGTTGCCGGCGGCTCTACATGGGGGTGTCCGGTCGATGGCGCTTTACGGCGCTCCGGTGTGGGTGGACTCCTTGACCACCCAGTGTAGGACTCTCTTGCGGAGACCGCAGAGAGTTATGGCGGTCAGGGTCATACGCGGATACCGCACGGTGTCGGCCGACGCAGCCTGCGCTTTGGCCGGAACTCCCCCATGGGACTTGGAAGCGAAAATGCTCGCCGAAGCATATAAAGTGATTTCGGCTGTACGGGAGGAGACGGGTGTTCGTCCCCTCCCGGAGGTCTTAACTGACACAAGGAACCGAGCCCTCCAAGGCGTATTTCTTAAATGGAAGGCGCGGCTGGAGGTGCCCTTATCCGGATTCAGAACCGTTGGGACCCTCCAGCCGGTGTTGGAGCGGTGGGCAGGGCGGCAACATGGGACCCTTTCCTTCCGACTAGTGCAGGTGTTGTCAGGGCACGGTTGCTTTGGCAAGTACCTGCACACGGTCGCAAGGAGGGAACCGAGTCCCATCTGCCACCATTGAGGGTGTATTGAGGACACGGCGCAGCACACGCTCGAGACTTGTCCTGCCTGGACGGTGCAGCGCCGTGAACTCATCGACGTTGTGGGTGTTGACCTCTCGCTGCCGGCCGTGATCAAAGTCCTTCTGCGAGGACATTATCTCGCGGAAGGAGGCGGCGGAGCGGATCCGTGAGGAAAGTATCCTCGCGGATCCGGTGGCGCCTACGCGCGCCTGATGCCGCCATAGTAAAGGCCGCGGGCGGGAGAACGGGGATCTCCCGTCCGTCAGCCATTAGGTCGAAGTGACGCCCTCTGTCGTGCCGGGGCGTCACCTGAGTCGTCGCTCGCAGGCATTCCGTACCTGCGTTGGGCACTGCTGGGTGGGTCGCTGATGTACTTTCAGTTCCAACGACCCACCCGGCTGGCACACCGTGGTGGGTTTAGTCGGTAGTACCCGGGACACTCCATCTTTTCCCGGGTGAGCCCGACATAACCTCTCCGCTCCCCTTTTCCGCGGAGAGGTATGCGTCAAAGCATTTCCCCACGAAAAAAAAGAAAAAAGCACAGCCAGCTCAAAATAATTATATTCAGCTAATTAAGTTAAGTCTGTTAACTTAGTTAAGGTAATTGATATAGTTGGTATTATACAGTGTTGAAATAAAATATATATTTTTTTATACTAAAGTGCCTTAAACTCCATTTACCGATTGTGATATTGAATGAAACTAACTAAAATTAATTACTCCAAAATCCGATAGATAGCGTTAAACACAGTAAAGTTTGGAGAAAGGAAGTTGTGGGACCGTATTGATGGGAAATAGCAATACATGCTTTCGATTTATTTGTTTTATAAATATTGATTTGTAACCGTTTATTTATCTGTTATTACTATTCTTATAATATTGTAGGTTATGATTATGAAAGGCGTCGTAAACAAGTGACGTGACAAATCATCCGATGGGTCGGGTTATAAAAGCGTGTTGAGCGCGCATCGAGTCACTTTGACACCGAGCGGCGGACGGAACAGACGTGTTGTATGATAGTTGTTGGTTCTTGGGGTTATATCAATTGTGTTGTTTAACTTTATTTGTTAATGCATTTTTTTAATTAACGGTTACAATAACCATCCTGCAAAATCGAACGATTATTAAACAATGAAAGTAAGTTAGTAATTTCTTTTTTTTGGTGTTTGGCTTCTGATTCCTAGCATCAGAATTCGGATAAAGATTCCTTTGCTCACAAGTAATAGAACTAGGATCAGGCTTTACAAAAAAATGTTTATCACATCGTTCTCTTTTAAGGTTAGGACTACGTACGTCAGGCTGTCATGTAATAGGCACAATTGTGGTAGAAGATCGCGTTTTACGTCTCAAGATCGCGAGGGTTCCGCGATCTGCAAAGCGATCTAAAACCAGTATGCGGAGTCTTTTTTGGCTACGTCCGTCAATCGTTTGAAACTATTGTCTCACGGTTAAAAGTGTTGGAGGACTGTTCACAGGTAATAGTGACACCAGATGCTATGAATACTGAAGTATCAAATGCGGCTACTGAAGAGGTGGTAAGAGCATACAATCTTAAGGTCTGTAAATAATCATCATTTAATATTTCTTTTATTCAAGCGAGTTTTGAGTAATCAATTCGGTCAATTAGGTCGGCGGAACGGTTACACGTGAATTGAGCAGACCAAGATTAATATGTCAATGGCACCGACAACCACCACGTGTTCATCGGAAGAATGATCTGGTTTTAGATCTATGCGGTATGCAAACTTTATACCTATGCCAACAGTGATTGTGAGGTAGCCAAACTTTGAGCCTATGCGTACAATGTTTGAATTTGTGTGGTATGCGAACTTTGTGCCTATGCTAACAGTCGTTGTGAGGTACGCAAACTTTGAGCCTATGCGTACAATGTCTGAATTCTGGAAAATGGAATGATTATTTAACAATGAAAGTACGTATGTTATTTTTTTAGGCTGTTTCACTTCTGATTCCTAACAATATTGTAATTGTTCTTTTTTCTTTGAGCAATCGTTAATCATTTATTATTTTTAGGTTCATTATCTTACTTTCTCTCTCTCACTCACTCTTCACAATTCATTTTTATTTTCAGTTTAATATTTAAGCAATAGTTTCACAGTTTAAATTTTTAGGTTACTACCTCACCTGTATTACTGTTTTTTGTTTTTATTGTATTCTTTTCATTAAGGGTTTATTTACTTTTTTCGGCATGCCCCGCATACGTCATTCTAAGTTATCTAGGAACTCAAAGCGGGCAGCAGAAATTGATCGATCCTTAGAATCCATACATGCTGAATTAAGGAGGCAGCGACAAGCTGCTTTAAGAGCTGATGAGACACTTTCGCAAATCCAGAAAAAACTGGAGGACCAAGCCACCCGCCAGGCTTCATAAAAGCGGAGAGACGCTCCATCAAACACAATTGTGGTTGGAGGAACAAGCCGAACGCCAGAGAGTCTTGAGGGCGAATGAAACGCTCCTTCAAACGCAGATTGATGTGATGTACAAGCTGAACGTCAAGCAGAAGAGCAACTGAGATGTCTCATCAAACGCAACGCCGCGCGCCGTTTAAATAAACAAATTCAAGCCTAGAGAACTTTAACAGCTACGAGACGCCCCTTCAAATGCAGTTCCATTTAGAAGAACAAGCCCAGCGGCAAGCAGCTATTAGAGTGGCAGAAACTCTATTAGAGAGAATGCATTGACGCATACATCTCGCGGGACGACGGAGAAGTTATGTCGTGCTCACCCGGTGAATGATGGTGACATCCCGGTTATACCGACTAAACCTACCACGTTTTTTCTATAACCAGAGACGGTGGGCCGGGAAAATCACTTTCACATGCCATCGTGACTTCGGCCCGCCTTATGAAACGTCAGGCCACTACACAATACTACCTATCCTTATTAAGATATAAATTTAATCTCTACGGCGGCTTAAGACTACACAACAAAGAGGCGCGCGTAGTAACATGCACGCCGCCTCTCGGACCTGCAACTGATCGGGTGGTGGGCAGGCCCACAAAGCCAACCACCCCTAGGTACACCTAATGATGGCTGGAGTTCGTCTATCACCCTTAGGCACCCGGTTAAGCGGAGAGAGAGGGAGAGGGTTCAAGCGCACCCTATCCCGCTCCGCCGCCTCATTTATGGAAATTACTTCCTCACAGAAGGAGTCGACAGCGTTTCACGACCTCTCGCTCCGGAACATAGACTGAACCGTGACCGGGAACGAGAGAGCAACCATTCCGACTACCGCGATAAACTCACGGCGCTGCGATGCTCAGGCGGGGCAATCTGCCAACGATTGCAGCGCCGTGTCCCCAACAACATCGCGGCAGTCGCCGCAGTGATGTTATCCAGGCGTCTCCTGCCGGCCTATGGAACACAGCATTTAGGTGCAAAAGGTCCAGGTTGCAAAATGTCCAGTGGTTGCAAAATGTCCAAGTTGCAAAATGTCCAGGTTGCAAAATGTCCAGGTTACAAAATGTCCAGGTCGCAAAATGTCCAGGTCGCAAAATGTCCAGGTCCCAAAATGTCCAGGTTGCAAAATGTCCAGGTCGCAATATGGAAATAACAGGACCTTCTTATAACTAGCCGCCGCCCGCGACTTTGTTTACTACGTTTCAGTAGCATAAAATAAAAAATAAATAAAATAAAATAAAATCCTTTATTTCTTTATCAACAGGTTAAAACACAAACGTTGTAGAGGCCTTCTTTTAAGTATATAAATACTTGTGACAGAAGACCCCACTCTTCCATATCTTTAAAATTTAGACATAGCCTGTGACTAAAGTAAAAATAACAATCTTAATATTTTAATAACAATATGAGAAAATGTATTTAAAAAGGGAAAACATAAAAACAGAATATTAAAAAGAGATAATATAAAAGTATGTGTGTGTGTGTGTGTGTGTGTGTGTGTGCGCGCGCGTGTGAATGTGTGTGTGTGTAGCTGTTGTGTGGATGCGGTATGTGGTCTGTGTGTGAATGTAATCTTACTCATAAACTACTGCCTATTTTAAAGGTTGAAGAAGTGCTTCCGTTTCTGTGTAGGTGAGTTCCTTTAACCACAAAGTAAGGATATTTTTGCATTCATAATATGGTTTTCTGTAAATAGCATACATTTTATTGACTGCGTTATAAAGAAAGGAAGCCTGGGTGACAAATTGGTATCTAGCAAATGAAGTTCTCACTCTATTTATCATCACAGTAGCATATCTTCTATTTGTTAATACATTTTGGTCAAATTCTGTAGATTTGTGCATTTTTAATAAAGCATTCAAAACATATAGTTTTCTTACTGTTAAAAGGTCGCATAGTTTGTAAAGAGCATCTGTACTGTAACGATATGGTTTGAAAAACATGGTTTTCAGAAGAGCACGCTGAGACCTCTCAATTTCTAAAAATTTTGTTTTTGTTGCACCGCCCCATACAGGAACGCAATAACTTAAAATAGACTGAGCGAGAGCAATATATATTTGTTTAAGTAGACAAGTTGTAGCTACGTGCCTTAGTTGTTTAAAAATCCAGATTAATTTTCTAGTTCGTTCACTTACTAATTCAATGTGATTATGCCAAGATAGTCGATGATCTAGTATAACACCTAAATATTTAGTTTTGTCAACTTGTTTAATTATCGGACATGCACAATTAAAAGGATAAACATTATTACATTCATGAATTTTTACGTTAAAGTTATTGTCGGGTTGAGATTTTTTGCTTAAAGAAAAAGACATATAGTTTGTCTTTTCGGTATTAAGTGTTAACAAATTATTTCTTAACCAAAGGCTTATTTTAGACATTCCTAACTCCGTGTTTTTTCGTACATCTGCCCAGTTATCACCAGTAAAAACAATAGCAGTATCATCTGCATAGGAAAATACTCGGGCACCACCTGACTCTAGTTTACATAGATTATTAATGTAAATCAGAAACAGTGTGGGCCCAAGAACACTCCCTTGTGGGACTCCGTATGCGATATTGGAATGCCTGCTAATATACTGACCAATCTTAACCATCTGTGTTCGATCAGATAGGTAATCTTCTAATAATTGTAGAGCTGTACCTCTAATCCCTACAGATTCTAGTTTGCGTACGAGAATCGGTACAGATACAGTGTCAAACGCCTTTTTTAAGTCTAGAAACACCGAGAGGCATTTTTTTCCTTGATCAAGTTGCTTAATAATAAGAGAAGTTATAGCTATCACTGCATCTTCAGTCGATTTACCAAACCTAAATCCATACTGTGTGTCTGAAATTATTTGATTTTTATTTAAATAGTTTACTAATCGTTTATTAAGTAATTTCTCTAATATTTTTGATATAGCTGGTAGTACGGAAATTGGCCTATAATTATTGACTTCATCTTTTGGTCCATTTTTGTATACTGGCGTTATAATAGACTTCTTCATTAGCATAGGAAATACACCTTTATCAAAACACAAATTAGCGAGATGAACAATAATTGGGATTATTTGATCTTTAGCTAGTTTAAGAAAACTTGTAGGAATATTATCCCAACCAGAAGCGCTACTAGATTTTAGGTTCATTAGTATATCATGCACTTCAGCGACGTCTGTACTCAGGAGTACAAATGATGTTAGTTGCGTGTCTGTGTCAAATACATTTTCTTCACGAGCGCTTGTGTTTAGCATAATTTTCTCAGCAAGCTGTTTACCTATTCCTACAAAGTATTCATTTACGTAGTTGACTGCTTCATCTGGAGTTGGCTTTAGATTTAAAAGTTTCTTGTTATCTGTTTTCGTTTGATTAAGGTGAGTTATATTTTTAATGTTAAACCATAGCTTTTTAGTGTTTTTTGTTGAGTTTGCTAGTTGTTCTCTTTCGTATTTACGTTTAAGTTTCTTAATTAATTGATTACAATAGTTTCGATATCTTTTGTAACTTATATTGAGTACGTCATTATGGGGTTCACTTTTAAGTTTAATTTGCATCTTGTTTCTGTTTTTTATACAACGCAATATACCCGGGGTGATCCAAGGCTTTATAGTTTGTTTGCTTTTCGGAATATTAATATTAGTCGTGTTTTCTTTTAGAGCTTTAGATATTTTATTTATTAAGTGTTCGACTATAATATTAGGATCGTCAAGCATGAGTAGTTCTTGAAGATCTTGATCTGCTAAAGATTTTAGCGCCATGTTAAAATCTGTATTAATTTTAGATTTTTGAATTTCATGTTTTTTCTTTACTTTAGATAGGTTTAGGAATAATAGGGAATGATCAGTTATTGATGTTTTAATAACCGCAATATGAGCACAGGATTTTGCATTATTAAGTTTAATCATAAGATGATCTAAGCAATTATTTAGCCTAGTGGGAAAAGTGTGCCCTGGCATCATCCCATGCATAGTTAACATGGTCATGTAGTTCTGTCTGTTATTACGCTCATTAGTTTGTTCTAATGAGGTTGGTGTTAAATTTATATTAATATCTCCAGTCAGAATAATATTACTAACAGATTTCATTGATACCAAATACGCGTTTAAAGAATGAATAAATATATCCGCATTGGTGTTTGAGGGAGAACGATAAATACCTATTATTAAAGTGTTACCAATTTGTACCCCTAAAGCTGATGCATGATTAAGTTTGATTTCTTTAACACTAGCTTTGATATTACTTGCGATATAAACTACAACTCCATCATTTTTGTTTATATGATATGTAGTTTGAAACATTGAGTAATTAGGTATCATAGGTATAGGTTTATTAGGATTTATTTGACATTCGGTAAGTATTAACACATCTGGCTCAAATTTAAGGCATGATCAACTTCTGATATTTTGACAAAATATTTTCAAGTCATTCCTTTGGACTTTTATATGCTTTGATATATCTTCAATATCACAATTAAATGCATTTGCGAATAATGTGTTATCAATTTCTTTAAGTGCGGATAATGAACTATCCATATTTTTTTGAAATATATATGCTGGGGATGTAACTTAGGTGCAAGTATACGAAACGAAGACATGTCAATGAGGCATACGTTTATGAGTATGTGTATATTTGAGTAATGGTGTGTGTGGTGTGGCTAAGTGTGTGTGTATGTTTGAACATAGTTGTACCTGTAAAAATGATCATAAGTTCAAAAATTTTAACGAATCTTACTAATAAAGAAAATCTTTCAAAAAATAGAATTATAAAATAACTATAACTAGTTAAGAAGTTAATAAGTATCAAATCGAGATTTTTTATATTGTCTAGTCATGCTTCTTGCATAAGTTGCTGGATCTGAACTTCAGATTTAATATTTATTTTCGTCGACCTTTCATCTTTCTTTACATAAACTTTGCCGTAGGCTGTCCAGCAGAATTTAAAGTTCTTGATTTTGGCCAAATCTCGTGCTAAGAAGTAGAGACGAGATCCTCTCGCGGTTAACTGCTCTGAGACATAGATAGACATCCTAAATGTTTAGCGGCGAGTTTGTGATTTTTGTGTTTAGTGTTAAAATTCTTACACATTTTCAGAAAATCATTTTTGACTATTGTCGAAGAGGTTTCTACTACTATGGGGTTATTGTTTTCTCCTTCTTTCTTACTACTCACTCTGTAAATGTCTTTAATGTCTTTTTTATCTATTTTGCAATCTACGTTATTTGACAAACAGACTACCATTTCAATTAAATCTTCTTTAGTTTCTCCGCTCATTTTTGGTACATTTTTAAGTTGAATGTTTGCTTTCCGGCTCGATATCTGCATATCTTCAATTTTATTCTCTAAAACGGTTATATACTCTCTATCCTTTCTTGTCTGTCTTTCTAGTTGTTCAATCTTATTTTTCAAGTCATCATTTTGTGCTGAGAGGAAGGCAATAGAACTCTCGATATTGGTATTTGTATGTTTTATATCGGATAATACATTATGATTATGATATGTTGGATTATGTTTTTCATTTCTTTTTGTTGCTCAGCCATCAGGGAGGATATAAAATTCTTTATATCAGCGGTCTCTTTATCCTCTTTCTTCCTTCTTAATCGGGCAAATACAAAGCTTGGTGGTGTGAAATTATCTTGTTGCAATTGGTTTAAATCGGTTTCTGAGAGTGATTTATCCATTTCGTTCTTTGCCATTATAATTCTAATTGCGAAAATCAGTTTGTTAAGACAAACGGTAACGAACCAAATTATATGAAGCGTACAGATGTTAAAAGTAGTTAAGTTCAGTTATGTTACTATGCGCAGTAGATTAAATTGTACAATATCTGTATTATCCAGTCTATATTGACCTTGGGGTTTGGTCTAAGTAATAAGATGTTTTCATATAGGTTTCAAGCGTGCGCTTAACTCAGATAATTTATTTTTATTATTTTTTCTTTTTTTTTTGCACTCAGTGTTTGTAGCATAAGATATAATTATGTCTTTTAGATGCAGAAGGTTCTGTTATTACCATATTGCGACTTGGAAATTTTGCGGCCTGGACATTTCGCGATCGGGACATTTTGCGACCTGGACATTTCGCGACCTGGACATTTCGCGATCTGGACATTTTGGAACCTGGACATTTTGCAACCACTGGACATTTTGCAACCTGGACCTTTTGCACCTAAATGGAACACAGGAACTGGCCAGATCAACCGTGGCCAGTCATTACCTGTGTCAGCTGGTAGGTGAGGGCGCCAAACTACCTCTCCAGCCACTCTTCAAAAACGGGACCTATCGCCACAATCGTGGTGTGCCCGAACATTACATAATTATTTTTTTACTTGTGGTAATGCTTTCACGCATACCTATCGCTCCACGGGGCGTTGGAGAGGTTATATCGGACTCACCAGGTAAATGATACCCCAGTAATACCGACTAAACCTACCACTGCACACTGTATCCCTCAACATAACCATAGGCGGCGCGGCCGCGCGAATCGCTTTCACATGCAATCGCGAACCCGCCTAAACATAACATAACTTAAACTAACCTACTTCTACGCGGGCGAAGCCGCGGGAAAAAGCTAGTAACTCGATAAATCCTGAATTGCCGCACTTACTTTTTATTTATAAAAATAGGTTTAAACTTGAACAAATATTAAAAAAATCATGGCCCGAAGTCATGGACTAACAGAGTTAAGACGACTTAACTGTATATCCGGATCGGATTGTCAAATTTTTTAAGGATTGGTTAATTTTGTGTTTTGTTATTTTGTAAAAATAGTCTATTTATTACAGTTATAGTTAGTATTCAGGACGAAGCCTCTGCTCTGAATTATAAATAAGTTGCAATATTTTCCGATAAAAGGATATATTGTGTGGTCTGGATGAATCCACCCTCGATAGTCATTTGCTAAAACCCCATACTAATAAATATAATTAACTTCTTCTTCTCCCTAGCCTTTATTATTCCCAAGTCACTTGAGGTCGGCTTTTCTGATCTAACCGGATTTGACTGGATATCAGTTTTTACATGGAGCGGCTGCCACCTGACCTCCGCATCATGTAAATAACTCTAAAACAAAACATCTTACAAAAGGTTGAAATTATATAAAAATATAAGAATGCTCAAATTTTTTATTTATTTTGTTTTAAATAACAAATTCTTAAACGGATTCAGTCATCAGGTTGCCAGTGATCACTATTAGAGTAATATTACAATATGTTTGCAAATCTACAAATAAAATATGTGTGTATACATATTGATTTATTAGAAGAATATCTACTATTACTAAGTACAAGTAAAATTGTCAGGCATTTGTTCCATAATTTTTTTCACCTGTGTTGCTACTATAGGATTATCAGTATATAAATCTAAATTACTATAAGGTGGTAACAGACAGACATTGCCTACATTTATTTTATCATGTAATTCTACTACTGGCAGTAAATTCATTTTAAACCATGCTATAAGTTCTTTTTTTCTTTTTACAAGTTCTTCTTTTGAATATGATTTTGTTTGTTTTCTCTGTGGAGGTTTTATATCAGCAGATAATTCTTCCTCTGTAACATCCAATATTGCATGGCCAGGAATTATTGTAATTTGATAAACATCTCCTTGAGGTATTGACAAGATCATACTGAAATATAATTATTATATTACCTTTAAATGTTATTTTATATTAAATAAAAAAAAAACATCTTGGTATTGTACAATAAATACCAGCACTATCATATTTCACCGTGATCACTTTTTTATGGTTTATGCAGAAGTGATAAAAAATAAGAAAAATATGAAGGAGTGTGGTGAAAATCAAGTAAAATAACATGTAATTCATTAACTTATTGAAAAAACATATTAGTATTATAATTCTTCTTCCACACATAAGAACATAAAACTAACTTTTGTCAAATACAAGTACACAGATTACGATTTATGTACAACCAACAACCACGGTAGGTAATGTTATCTATTACAGTGCTACAACTATATAGAATTATGACTTCCGTGTTTAGTCTTAGCACAAATACGATGAACAATAATCATAATCAATAATCAAACACTAATATCCTTAAAAAAGACATTAGGTACATTTAGGTACCCTTCGACGACGTCGGTAGATAATTACCTACAATCTACATTATTATTCTTTATATAACAGTGATGATGAATTTACCTGTAAGATACAGAATCGATAGAATGTACAAATCCGACATAGGTTCTATTTTTAATTATGTTAACTTTTACATATTTATCAATTAGCTTGACCAACAATCCTGAGTTTTCCTTCAATAAATTATAGTTCGAATTTTGACTGTCGCAATTCATGTTTAATTAATGGTTTAGCATTAATTATTATTTAATAATTATAAGTCTTCCCGTCGTATTATTATTATATTATATGTTTACTTTATATTTACAACAGTTTAACAATTCTCAATATAACCTCAAAAGTTATAAAGAATGTATGACGTTTATCAAAACAAAAGTGTTGCTACTTGTTTTTCAACCGAAATACAACATTTACAAGCGCATAAAGCAACCACAGACTAATCTTAGAGACATTGTTCTTGATGAACATTATTTTTGCTTTGTATAAATGTACTTTGTTTAGTTATTCAAGATACATTTACAATATATTTACATTATTTATTATAAAACTAATTAATCTAATATATATTCACAAACGTATTAACAAATAAAACAATTAAATGCTTACTATTTAACTATTAATTATGCTTTGTATAACTAAATTTGTGACAAATATATGTTTGCGCGAAACAATACTTCGATCTCAAAATACTTAAAAATAATTACAGGTCTGTGTAAAAAAAGCATTTATAAAATTGGCATACATTTTAGTCAAATTATTTACCTACCTACTGTTAAGCCATATGATAAAATTTAATATAAATGAAGAATACGTAAAGAAAAACATTGTACCCCTTTTCATAGATAAGACACTATATACTGAGACCCCTTTTTACAAAGATTGCGCGGTCGGATGAGTATGAAATTTGGCACAGTTAACGTTTATACGGAGAAAGAGTGGCGAGTCCTAATATATTTTATTAAATATGCCTTAGAAATACATTAAATTAATGAAAAAATACTACACGCACACAAACATTCATTACTAATACTTTCAAAAATGGAAATGTTATGCCAACAGCACAATACAAGGAGCATAGCTCACACCCTCATGCTAACAGCAGATAGTATCTTTCGCAACTTTCGCAAGCCTGAATAAGGGTCTTATTAACCACAGGATCACGACACAACGTTGTTTGGCTGCAATCTTTTACAGGAACGAGAGACTTACCCAGTTAGGCAGCCACAGTAAGAGCTAAATCGCAGCTTATGTGGAAATGTCACTGTGCATTACCTTTCAGAACGATTTAACAATAATATTTCAATGTTTCACTGATGTTTTATTACCACATATAATTAAGTCACCTATATTATGTGACTGAATTATTCTTGAAACGAAATGATATTATATTTCAGTACAAAATTGTAATGCATTTCTTCTTTCTAGTGGATAGCGTATCTATGGCAGAGGAGTTCCAAAAATATTATTTGTGATGATAGCTTTACAACTAAAATGGTATTATTTACTCCAAATCTTAAAACAATAATCTCTAGATGTAGCTATGATTATAGTAGGCGTTGTGCAAGAGATATGAATACATATTATATTCAAACTCAGTAAGAAAACTATGAAAAAGCATAGTATCTTTCACGTGGTATGCCAGTTTTACGCTTAAAGTGTCATTGTATTATTTTCATTTTATGGAACAATTGTGGCGATTATTGTGATAACTTTTAAGACTATTCATGAGAAATAGACTTACTTATTAATGTATTTAGTGTACACAGCATACTCTTCGATGGCATATTGCTGTACATCAGAAATTTTTTGCTGTTTCATGCATGGCCACGCTCTGGCTCTGTCTATATGTTCTATGCCTAATACCTAAAATTATATTTAGTATCAACAGCGGAGCACATTAAATACGCTTAATAATGATATCAGTTCTTTTGTGAGTTAGATCTTGATCTGCTTTGAATATAGCTGTTATAAGATAAGATTACACTTATTATGTAATCCAAGGTAGAAAAAGGACCAATAAATATATTCTAAGGATGACATATTCTTAAAATAATAAAATCATAAAAGTGGCAGTTCAGAAAAATGTACTAAGAACTTTATTAATGTAATTCGCTTTTAATTATCTACATTACATGTCATTAGATTTTGCCCACGGCATCGCTTGCCTTTACGCAGGTTATGTCAATAAATTTCTATCTGGATGAAAGAAAAAAGATCATAATATACTTTTCTGTACCCCTAACAACGTGTATGCGAAATTTCATGATGATCAGTTCAGTAGTAGGCGTAAAGGCGTAATAAACAAAGAAACAAAAATACTCACTTTCGCATTTGTATTATTATCAGTTAAGATTAGGATTGAATTGTTATACATTCATATATTTATATTGATAGCTTTATAGTATAAATGAAATAAACAGTAGATTATTTAGTAATATTCTGGCAACACCTAGAGTTAAGTTTTCAGGATTACCCGTAATGTTTTATTATCTGTCGTATAAAGCATTATAGCCTTTATTGATATAATGTTAGAGTTTTAAATGACTTATTACTCACATGTTTATCTATAGGTAGAAGTATAATACGTAATTATGGACCAATCTGAGTCCAGATACACGTCACGTCACAAAGTGCATTTATATGTCGGTCTGGCTGATTGCAATTACAGTGAGTGGATAAGATTCAGTTGTGCACATTTTAGCAACCGGTGCGCGCTGGGTATACAATATTCATATTGATCTCTTTCTGTTCAAGCTCATGTAAGTTATCCATATCATTATTTACCTAAGAAATAAAGTTGTCTCTAGTCGCCATGTTGATATAAAGTATGATAAATCATAAATTGCAGCCGACATGACATTTTTTCGTCGAGTTGCGTTTGCTATTATTGTTTATATTACCGGGATCCATTTATATAACCTTATTATTATAAATATCGCTTAGAAAAGTGATGTTTTTGTGGTTTGATCATTGTTATATAAAAACCATTTTTATACATCAATTGGTTTGATTAAGAATATTATACTTTTGAGATAATCACATCACATTTTATTGATTACTTACCTAAATATTATCAAGTTTATATTTGTTTATGAATGCGATACGATCTTGGTTTCGTCAAGTGTAATTTTGACATAGAAATTCATTCAACATGGCGCTACATGTTGTTATTAATTACTATCAATAAAAAGGAAATGGCGAATTATGTATGTATCTAGGTATTCTATTTTAAATATTTTTCGAATTCGTGATCTAATAGTTTTAGCAATATTTTAACAAGGTACCTACGAATGCTAGTAGAAGTCATGTTTCCATGTTCATAAGTAGGTACCTATATTCCATTTGGTTAGGTACTTAACTAAAGGTAAACAATCTTGATGTGTCTTTTTATCCATAGATAATACACTACAGAACATTTTTATCTAAAAACTCAGTTTAAAAATAAAATGCTGCTAAAGATGGAAATACAACAATAACGATTACTAAATCAATTGAACCGTTAGTTTAAGCAGTAGTTTATTTGTCTACAAGCCCGTACGCCCCTTGACTTTCTCCCCTTTCATAGAAAGACGGAGCTCCGCTTCGCGGGACTCCTATTTTTGGGTGGATTTTAAGAAGAAACCTAATAAATACCTACTAGGGGGCGAACCTTGAGGGGTGAACGGGCTCGTAACTGTTTATTTGTTTAATATGTGTATGTATAAAAAGTCACATCAAGACTTTTTACCTTTTAAGTACCTAACCAAATGGAGTATAACTACCTGTCGAGTGCTGGTAAACCAGGTAGCCTAGGTAGGTATAGATAGCTATGTATTAGTATAATAATTGCTGTATGATACTATACTTACTGCATCAACAGCTTATACTACTGTCTTAACGTATTATTAATACCTAACTATTCTTTATCAACGTTAGTATTAGTACTTACCTACTTGTCACGACACAAAAGATCCCACTAGGTCGAAGTGTCGCATGTCGCCGGTCTGTACTGACTGGAATGGCACTGATGAAGACAAGTAGGTATCTTATCTTGTGTGGGGGACACAAGATAAGATACCTACTTGTCTTCATCAGTGCCATTCTAACAAGTACAATAGTGGATATTGTAAATTTAACCAATAGATTTTTAATTATGTGTCGTATTCTAAATCTTGACTGTCTACGGGTTAGAGCAATAGATAAGAATCTACTGCACTAACAACGACTCATTTACAAAAATATCTGTGGTGTTAAGCTAAAAGGGGATGACCAACCAAACCCAAAGTATTTACATAATTTGATACTAAAATTGAAGTGTAATAGGGTAAAAAGGAGATGATTCAATATAATGTATATTAATATACCGATATCTGCTTTTTAATATCATAAGTATATATGGTAAATCATATTCTTGGCAAATTACACATTATCGTAATTTAATAATATTTTTATTCTCTTGAGGTTTATCGTGCTATATTTTGCATTAGTTACTTATATGTGTATTTATAATCAACATGTCAGGGGTAATCCCCGCCCGCATATTTTGGCAACGCCACACACGTGAAAGCAAAGAGATGAGCGTTTGCTTTATTTATGTACCTATTATAAAATATATTGTCATTTGGATATATGTAGCTATTCAGTTAATGTAGGTATTGTTACGTGCTGGGTTCGACGGATAAGAATATAAAACAATATGACCGACTAAAACGTTTTATTCTATCACACAATTAAAGGGGTTTTCTAGAAAAGCCATACCCGGTTTGTAACAGTACGATGATTCGAGAATGTGCCAGTATTCTCTCTACACGACTCGTACCGACAACTACATAGTTCCGTAAGATGTCAATAGATGGTGCTGTAATAAATTATTAGAAGGTACTGCCGAGTCTTCCCCATAGTGCCGTCAGATGGCACTAGCCGTAACAGTATTTTATATTAATTCTGAAATTTAGAGGCATCATTATATCTATTATCATTTGTGTGTCAACAATGAGACCCAGGATTCAATTTCTGGGTCGAGCAGTGTTATTGGGTTTAACTGAGGAGTTTCTTAATAGCATAACGAAGTCTGGCGATATGCCCGGTACATTAATTAATACACCTCAGTCTGTCTCTATTATCCTTGTATTTATATTTGTCATTAGAATATAATTAAAGAATCGTAATCTGTGAATCGCTGCTATGCCAGACATCATTGAACACTGCACTGTAGCTTAGAACGTTAATAATTGTTGTTCAATTTCTTCTACTTTAATTTCATAACACGACCTTGCTTTAAACATATCCTAAAGACAAAAACATATCCTAAAACAAAGCATAATGTTATGTAAATAAACACTACCGTCTACTAATAATAGGTACCTACTTGAGAGTTTTATTTATCAAACTATTCGTTAAAATTATCTCGATTAATCAATATAGATACCTAATTATCTACATAGGTGTTAATTTGGTTAGGCCATTGATCTCGATTTTAATTAGTTAATTGAAAATTAACTATTAAAAAGCATTGTTTTATCTAAACCTATTCACGAATAATTATTATAAATAGGTACATAATATTCGATTGCTTTATTACTAAATGTCATACCACGTAAAAATTAAGCCATGGGCAGACAGTCGTTTATTATAGCTACAACTAAGAAGGCAAAAATACATAATCGCCTCCTGGATTAAACGGTTACTATAGCCCTCTAATCACCTGCTCTTGGGAAAAATTTAAAAACACTTCCTATCGCATGAGTTCGAAACACAGTGAAATTATTGATTTTAGATTTTTGTAACGAAGTACTGACAGGTACTTCCCCCGCCAGACTTGGGGAATTACCTACACATAAAACTTCCTAGTTTGAGCTGGATTTCCTTTATTTTATTGTGATGTTTCTAAATAAGTGTACGTCATTACTCATTAAGTCATTATACCACACAATATGACCGGCGTAACCTATTCTATCAGTCATCGAATACACGTTTTCTGTACTTATCGTGATTGTTGAGCACAATAATGATTGATGAGTTTGATGACTCACAATTCACAAATCATCGAAATACTGAAATAAGTGTACAATATATTCCACACTATTATTACACATATGTACCAACTTAACAAATGCATTAAATTATTGTATAATAGCTGTTTTTATCGGATCTTAATTTATTTATTAAAACCGGTTATTCAAAATATATTATAGTTCAAATTATTCTCTTAGTGGCTGGGGTGTCCAATACGTCTTCTGTGTATGAAGTTTCGAGGTTCAATCGTCGTATTGGAGATTATTGGGCTTTTTTTTCCAATAAATTCTCAATAGCTGGATACATGGTGTTTTTTAAATAGGCTCGTCTCTGAAATTGCGTATACTTAAAACTTTAGACTTTTAATGCGTAAGATGTATATGTATATATCAATGTCATTAAGTTTATTAATGTTGCTGTTTTCCTTTTTTACAGTAACTACCATTAACAAAATGTCGTCAGCGAAGGCTAACAGAAAGTGAGTAATTATAGAAATTTATTTATTTATGTGCTTAAGATGTTTCTTTAAAAACTGTTCAGTAATAATATATCTGTACTAATGTATAACTAAAACTTAAATATTGATATGATGATAGAGCAGCGACGGTGGCGGTGGAACTGCCGGAATGTCCAGTCTGCATGGAGACCATGAGTGCTCCGATCTACCAGTGCCAGTCGGGACACAGCCTGTGCAATGGTTGCACCCAGAACTTGATGCCACCGATGTGCCCCATCTGCCGCCAACCGCTTACACAGATGCGCAACTGGCAGTTGGAAGAAGTCATTGCTAAGGTAAATTATTAAAATATACAATTACAATAATGCAGATGGAAGTAAAACTACGAAACTATTTATGTTGGTACAGGTACCTACATACACTTTATTGACAAATGATCTATGACACAAACCACTTGTCTGTTAATATCATATCATTTAACATATGTAAATAAATAGTAAAATCTGATAAGTATTCGTTTATTGCCAGTGCAGCTAGTAGTAAGGCGCATATTTTCGTTCAAATAGTTCTAATACAGCTGTGTACAATGTGATATCTTTGCATGGTCAAGGACGCAGTGGGCGCGCTGAGGTTTAGTATTATTAATACATTCGAATGCAATTGTGCTCGTCACTGGTATTCAGTGTAATATTTCTCTCTCGGCTCACTCGTGTGGATGATGTTGCACGGTATGTTTTGCAGCTGGTAAAAACTAAAATCAATAAAGAAACATTGCTATGGGTATACTAATTAGCTAGGATATCACTTGTTCTTAAATCCAGCATCCATTGTACAATTGACACTTTCCAGTAACATACCTACATTTCACAACGCGACGTAGGATTAAAGAACAACCGACTACAGAATCTGTCTACCAAGTTACCAACCCGTTACAATCCTGCAGTTTCTATAGGCTAGTATTTTTAGCAATACTTCGCAGCAATAATACTATGTTGCATTAAGTAGTTACTTGCTAATGGTTGTTTCGTGTTACTGGCATGTCGGATTATAATGGCACCGGAAACCACCGCAATATCAGCACAGTTACATAGTATTAAACCGGCAGATAATAAAATTGTTATGTCTCAGTCAGATCCGTACCTAACTTATTGTTACGTGAATTGGTAGGTGCTATTTTGAAGAGAAAGCATATTTACAACCTGACCGATGGGAACTGGTAGCTATAGATAATTTATGACCACATTATCCTTCCTCCTGCAAACCTTCTCCTTCAAAAAAGAAGTTGCTGTTAGAATGAAAGATCTTATTGACGCTCTGCAGCCAAAAAAATATCTTCTGGCAGAGCCATACAACATAACATAAGATTCCTCAGCTGCAAACATCCTTAAGGTGGCAGAAGTTAATCGAGGACTAATTTCAAATCCGAGTAGACATGCCACTGTATCTCTCATAATCATAATATAATAACCCTTTTAGAAGGATGCAGGTACCACTGTGTTGATTAAAACAAAGTTCACTAACAATAATGCTTTGTTATTATATCCAATATAATGGTATCTATTGTATGAGAATTAATATACCTACAGCACATAGTTGCATACTTATCTAATGTCCGTACTATATACACATACTATTTCAGTACATATTCTTTCCTATAACCTTGAATATTTATGCACACTGCGCATCCGTTTTATAATTGGACGTGGTCATCAAATCAAGATGTTTATGGTTATGTGGTGTATATTGTTAGTACCTTCTCCGATACAAATACTGGTATCAATTTAATTGAGTTAAAGTCCAGACGCTTTGACGCTTTTTTCCTAGAATCCATGTTTCTTTATAATTTGGTTAGTAATTGATACGACTGCTCAAATTTAAAAAAAAATTGTGCTGCATGGTCTCTTGAACTGTAAAAAGACGCGAGGTACGCGCACATCCTCTTTTAGCTGTTTCCTCTTGTCGCACTAACGCTGATGTCCGCGAACCTTTACATCGAATTTCAGAAATTAAATATAATAAACATTTCATAGATTTAGAGTTTAGACTTGTGCACTCTATCAGCTGGTAAATTCAGAACCGCCTTGTAATGGCAAAAATCAATGGATAAGATAAAATTTTCAATAGAACACTCATTTATCTTTAGATTAATTAAGTATTATTTACTTATCTCAATTTGTTTACCATAATCTAATTATTTAAGTTTATTCTAAATATTACAAAAAGTAAAAGTATTATGTTTAACTCTTATTCAATCAGTTCATAATTAATATTAGAATTGTTAAACGTGTGGATAACACATCCACATGTTTAAAATTATAATATTAATATGCATATGTATATTTCTTGTTACATAGTGTTTATTTTGTTTAGTAGATAAGTGTGATTGTATTTCCCTAAAATAAAATAAATAACATTGACTTTTCCCAGGCGAAAGTACCATGCCCCAATAAATCTGCTGGATGCGTTTACACCATGGTGTCTAGGGATATGGAAGATCATCTCAAAGAATGTATCTTCCGGGAGATGGACTGTCCACTAGGCGTTGTTTTCGGAAAATGTTCTTGGACCGGTAAGTAGTATAAATTCAATGTAGAATTAGTGTTACTTTGCCTTAGTTTTTCATTTTATGACAGATGACCTAGATACCTAACTCTTGTCTTATTAACATCATAAATGTGATAGTTTGCGGCAAGTCTGGATATTTGCGTTATTCCTAACTCATTCACGCATAAACACGGTATAAAGTAGGTAACACTTTAGAACGTCACAGATAGATCATACCTGGATAAACACGAGGATACTTTTTATCCCGGTATGCGACCTTGCGGAAGCCACGTACGCAAAACACTGACAGAAGCTAGTTATAAACTTGTTAGGAAGTTTACATCTAATGATAGACATTTTCCTTTTAAAGAAACAAAGAAAGAAATATTTTATTTTAATGAAGCATTGCAACACACAATCAAAACTATTATAAATACAAAATTAGTGCGTAACAGTAATAAATGCATTACAGGCCAACTGAAAGAAATGATGCAGCATTTTAAGGAGCGTCATGCCGAGAATTGCAACGTAGCTACTGATGAAGAGATAGAATTATCTAACGTTGATGTCAAGGCTGATGACCGTCATCTGTATTTGGTAACACAAACTAAGATGCTTTTTGTTATCACCATGAAAATTGATACACTGCAGAAGATGGCGTACTGGACAATACAGCATATTGGTAGCAAGAAGGTGGCTCATGATCACATCTACGAAATACATATAACGAGCAAACAGAATACTAGAAGAAAGGTCGTGTACACTGAGCATTGCTTCAATGACGCCATGAAAGCAGACGAAGTGTTCCGTACGGGCAAGTGTGCAGTTGTACCATTAGATTTTCTGACTCACTTCATAAGCAACAAAAAATTATCATTCAGATTCTTCATTAAAAGAATTCCGGCAGAGTCGAAGAATAACAATAAAGGCAATGACAATAAACCACCAGGCCCGAAAGGTCCAGGACCTAAGGGGCCGAATAAAGACGCACAGAAATCAAAGCCAAATGCACCAAATGGACCCAAAGGTCCCAAAGGCAAAGCAAATGCTTAACTCTCCTCACAACTAAATATTCCAAGTATCCGTATTATACCTAAATATATACTAAACGGATAATTGGATATCTATATTATATATAAGACCGATTAAGAAAGTGATTTGGCGTGTAGTCAACTATACTGAATTGTTATGTTCTTACTGGTCCACACTAGAGATCGATTCTTATGATTACGTATGTCACAAAAGGATCTATTGTAACAAAATATTCTACAGAACGTCTACTCCAGTCTTACTGTGGGAATATTGCGTTCTTACTCATGAAGGCCTCGTGATCCCTGTCAATTGGCTTCTAAGCGCATATTTACCTTAAATTCAGGATTGTATAGTTTAGTAAACTTAATCATACTTCACTTGATTATACATGTCCTAAAAAGTAATTTTCGCTGTCGAAGCACCAACCTCTTGATATCGTGTAGGCTCATCTTGGTATTTCGTTATCTGGGACACTGGCAATATAAGGACGTATTGGAGCACTTAGGATTTTCAGGGTTGTGTGTGCGTTTCAAATGGTTAAGTATATTTTGTTGAGATACGATAAATTTTGCAGCTCCGAGATAACTTAGGAGTCTATACAGAAATCGGCAACTCTACTTACAGATATATCCAAACAAACACAGCGTTCACTGCATCAGACATACTTACGTGCCGCATTCGTTGCCTTATGATGCCACATTTTCAGATAATGCCTTGCCATTCTCACTAAGAGCTCAAACATACGAAAGTTGTCAATGGTTGATTATAAATTAAACTAATATATGCTTCGAGAATTATCAGTACCGTTAGTTCGCGTCTGCGCGTAGTAATTTGGCGACAATCTTATTATTGTGTTCGATGTTGTGTATCGAATAAGCGTGGACTTTGGTTAATGAACTAATGACTTTGAAAGAACGATCTCGTTCATGGCAATTCTAGTAAATAAAACGGTTGAAGAGTTTAATTATGTCGTCATACCAGCCATAAATTATTACAATTATTTGGCGTGTGGCAAACAAAAAACTGTGTTATTGGAAGAGAGGTTGGTGTTTTCACAAATAAGTCACATGGCCTTTTTACTTATTATATTATTTGTTATGATGTTCTCTTATGTCAAGCGAAAAATAAGCGTTAGTCTCTAGTATTTACTTACCTATAGGTAATGATCAGTGTAGTTGCTCATGATTGATGATTTGTATGTAGGTACACTAAAGTGTATTATTAAAGATATTTTGCTTGTAATTGATAATCATAAGTTTGGTTATATCGTTATACGTATTTTAATTTTATTTTCACATAAGTATTGGACAGTAAAGGTTTATTAACATAGTTTACGAAAAAATATTCCTAGGCTAAGATATATATCACATTCAATGATGTGTCTTCTCTCTTAAAGGACTGCCGTGTTGATTGGTGTCATTTATTCTAAATAAACAATATTATCTGATAAACAATTAAGTATTTTATTTTCCACTTAGCAGTAATGCTCTTGGAGATGGTTGGTGAAACTCTACCGCCGTGATAACAGGCCGTAGGTACACTGTTACTTACTTATTTGTTGAAAATTTGGCCCGTCCCAGCCCTGAGGAAGCGAATAATAATACTGAGAACTCTATAGGTACCTATACTGCGTATTAGAAATAGGTTTAAAACAGGCGTGTAAATTACAAGCTGAATAAATAAATCTAGCAAAGTATGCAATGCATGTCCATTGGTGTAGTTTTTGTGATACCGATCTGAATAATAAATTACTATGGAACTCGGTACGCCTGCCTGAACCGTGTTTGCCGTTTTTTACTGATGTCAAGGATTTGGAAACGTGAAAGGGACATTTTAATACCTGTAGACATTTTGCAAACTGTACATACTGCGGCTGATCGATGTAGGTTTGCTTTGCCTAGGTACCTACTTCTATCACCAAGTACTTACCTAAATTTTAATATCTGTCAACTCTTTAACAGCAGTGCCTACGTATCCTACAAAAATAGTTGACTGTTTTCTAGTTGCTTATTGGTACCGTCTACCATAGATAAGACACTACTTATACTTATGCGTCTACTGTGACTATCCGTCCCGTTCGTCTAAGCGTCACCTATGCCCACAACGTACGGCTCATCTTGGCACAGCCACCATCGCAAACTGGAAATCTATTTACGTAGTGAATTAGACGAATTTGGTAAAAAAGTAGCAGAATTGGTCGTTCCGCCATTTAAAAGATACAAGGGGGTATTGGTGGCTGTGCCAAGATGAACGCTCATCTGGCACAGCCACCTCAATATCTCGGGAACCACAATGCGTAGCGATAATCTATGAACATCAAGATGGCGGGACCACGCCAGGTTTTTCGAATATGTGATTAGGATTTAATACAATATTTCTCCTAATTTATACTTCCATAGTAAAAATCTACAATCATAAAATTTCTAAATGTTCTACAAAGAAAGTGGCTATTTTGATATCAAAATGGTGGGACGCGAGACCACTATTCAGGTAATGATAAACAAATGGCGTGATCTTAAATTAAACATACCAAATTTTAATATGATATAATATAACTACGTTAGTATGATATTATACTTTAATAACTGTAATTTCAATAAAAAGTGTATTGTATTTACATCACAAAAGCGCCTGAAGAAAACGTATCATATTAAGCCAAGTATCATGATCTGATATCGCTAATCGAACCAAACAAGATGACGTATCTTGTTAGAGGTTCAATCATCAACTTCTGTTGTGGACAATTATGATGAAAATTTACAACAGCAACATTGATATCACGTCATAAAACGTGGTAAGTTATTACCCGACTGCGTCATAAGGAGGGTAATGTTTTTCGAGCGTATGTATGTATGTATGTGTGTAAGTATGTCCATTTCTTTGGCACGCCCTACAGCCCAAACGGCTGGACGGTTTTTGACATATGAGGTCGTTGAATTCTTCAGAATTGTGGTAGTGACATAGGCTATAGCCTACAAATTCAAATTTTATTTTTCTTACCTAAGCAATATGGGTATCAAATGAAAGATCGTGAAAAGACCATTTCAAAAATATATGTATCATATCACGTTTATATTACTGTTTTAACACAAATTGTCAAAAAGCGTACCAATTATAAATCGGGATATATGATAATTTTCTAGCAAGAATGTATTTAAGTCAGGCATGATATTGCCCGTACTTAGTTATATATTAAAATAAAACGATGTATATATTATAATATTACATAAGTAAAAACAGAAATAACTTGTCGGTTAATAAAACTAAAAAGTTTGAAATAAAATTATTATTAAACAAAAAACCCGAATTTTATATAGATATAATAAAAAATAAGTGCCGAAATTGAGAACTTCTCGAGTAAATAAAATCGAAATAAAAGACCTAAAAGATATTGTAACTGAGTTACGAGCGCTTATAATGTCTCCATAGATGAAATAATCCAATGTCTGTTAATAATAATAACACTGATAATTTTTAATTAATGTTTTCCAGAATATCCGTTTGAAAAGTAACGAATTTTCAAAAGCACCTATCTCTTGATTTAGACACACTAATAGATAGGGAATCATAGATTACAATATCTCGAGCCTCGCTAGAGGTCTGCGTAAGTGCTGCCGCCAAGTAGCAGTATCAAGAACTAAACTGAAGTCGTCAAAGCAACCTATACATACATACGTGTATATACGTATATAGACATCTGCATTATTCATTTAAAATTTTTATATTTTTTTGTAATTTATATGCTGCCTATATTTGTATGCATACAAAAATAGGCAGCATATTAATCAAGTTACAAAATGGAATATATGGGGAACATGAAAAAATAAACAAAAATTATGTGTATGTTTTTTATTTTCTCTTGTGAGTCATATATAAAATTATGCGCTGCGACTTTAACAGCATCATCACAGTCCGTTTACCAAACATCCTGGTACACAACATGATCTATAAGTCATGATGACAAAATTGATCAAATTCACCACAAAATAGAAGTCTTTAGCATTTTTAGGTAATCTCGATGCCTGGGCGGAGGAACTAAGTTTATCTCAACGTACTAGGTTGTAGAAAAATCACAAATACACAGAAAAACAAGAAATTAACTTTGAGCAAACGCATAAATCGAAAATTTTCTTGATAGACATCGTCGAATATGATGTGTCAAAAACAGTGTTTCTGTTGTTGTAGACTAAAACAAAATATCCCACTGAATTTTTACTTTGCAACACTAAAGTAGACGCTACCGTATTGTAATCTATGGCTACCGCAGCATAATTTTGTAATATCGCCATCTATTGAAAACTATATAGTAACACAATAATTCATCATTAGCATTCTAATAGAGGCACTCTTGTCGAAAAACGTACCAGTACATTTGTTCGTAGTTACCATAGCATGTAGGGAATACTACTCTCGTTTCTTTTGATCTTATCTTTACGAAACTGTAATACAAATACGATGTCACTTTTTTTGGTTTCTAAAACACAGTGCACTGCAAGTGTTAAAACTACTTCCTACTCCATATCAAACGTACTATTTTTTTATCTGTGACCATGAATAAATTAATGAAAATGAAATACCAAGAACTCTAAAATTAAGTAATAAATTATATGTATCAGTAATTGAATACATTTTGCCAATTTTAGAACAAGGCATAGGACAGTATAAATCTAAATAGATCAGATTTCCAGGAAAGTGGGAATGCTATGATGATATGAAAAGTCGAATCACTAGAAGCCAATTTATTATTTCACACTGTCTAATGAATGTGGAGAAATAATTTAATTCATCATTGTACATACTGCTTTTTATGACATGTTTAAAAATAATAAATTCTATTTCTATTAGTACATTGTATTTCTCGAAATATCCTTATCCTTACTAATATTATAAACGCGAAAGTTTGTATGGATGTATGGATGTTTGTTACTCTTTCACGCAAAAACTGCTGGACCGATTGCTATAGCTGGAGACCTGGATTCACACATAGGCTACATTTTTATCCGACGAGCCGTAAGCGCAAGGACTGCAAGCTTGTCCCAAGGCGAGGCGATTACGTTACGATTCCGAATAGTGTTCTGAGTTGATGTGTGCTATGGACCTTTATTGTTACTTTATTAGACACTGTTAAACATTACCATCAATGCAATAAATGAAACGAACAAATCTTTTTTATATTTTTATTTCCTTATAAACTAGATGTTCATTTCTTGGCCTTGGCTTCACGCGTCGCTTTCCTTTCAGCGGCACGGGCGACTTGCTTAGCGGGCTTAAGGTTGCCTTTCTTGCAGAACCTCTGATTCCTCAGGAACTTAGGGTCCATCTGTAATGATTAACATAATTATGCATTATGAAGTTTTTAAATTCCTCTATGCCAATCATGCAGTGTGCTGCATTGGTCTTCCACATAGTACAAAAAATTGCTGATTCACAAATAGTTGTTCATTGTGAGTGTTTTGTATCAGTAATTTCAATCAAAGTTTATCACTTCTGCTGTGTTCTTACTTTTAAGTATACTAATATTGATACATTTCAAAATGATATATCTATACTAATATTATAAAGAGGACAGTTGATTTTTTGTTTGTTTGTTTATAACAATTTAATTCAAAAACCGATTTTAATTTAATTCTTTCACCATTATAAAGCTTTATTATCACAGAATAACTTAGGCTATATATTATTTTAAAAAGGTACTGTCCTAACATAACCTAACCCTTAGCTACTTTTAGGCGAGCGAAGCCACAAGCAAAAGCTAGTAATTTAAAATCTTGTTGTGCAATTTAGGCGGTATTTCAGCAGTGTGCCTAGTGGGTGACCATACAATAATACACTTCTTATTTCTAATTTTTCCCTTTCTTATTTTTCTCAGATACCAGCTTCTCACATAAATGAAATTATTGTACAAAATGTAAAGAAATTTATTGAATTTTATCAATGTATTACACTTACACACACATTATGTAACAGTATTTATAGTGTTTATGTGAGAAGAAATAGAGCAATATTATTATTATTTTATTCTAGCTGACCAACACATATTCGTCTGCGTCACATAATATTAGTATAGATTTTCTTATTTGATGGGATGACAATGACAGAGAAGGCCAATTACAATATTCTTTTAATTTATGGACGCTTGTTTTAAAAATATTGATAACTGCATGCTAACAAATTTTTGGAAGTTATGTTTATATTTATAGTTGAAATGATCTACAACAGTTTCGTCTTCCTTTATACTTAAGAGCTTTACTCTTGTCAGTGGAGTATACGCCAGCTTTCTCGATTTTCGGCCAATACCCTGACCTCCTTTTAAGACATGACCTCCGTCTTTTCTCTTAATTGATCTGTGAATGCCTTTCTGGATCTGCCCCTTGCTTTCTTTCCACAACAGTTTAACAATTTAGCAACAGTTTAGCATATCTAAAAGTTCTTCATAATAAAATAAAATATACTTCACAAACTATAAATATATTTGAAGTCTGTCGACCCACACAGGGCAAGCATAGTGGATTTTGACCTAACCCTTCCTATACTATGAAGAGATCTGTCTAGCAGTGGGACAGTCAATGAAACTTATTATTAAACTTATTACTTATTATTATAAGATACATCCATATTTCTAATATCATTTAATCCATAATAAGTCATCCATATCATCCATAATGCCATGTTTTCAATCTAAACTGGTATTTAGTTATAAAATTTATCTTTGATCCTTATGAAGTTATATGTATTGAAAATAAACCTGCCAATTGAATGAATGCAAGCCAGACACAATGTTCCCAATTATATCTGACTGCCAATGTGCCACTCTACCACTCAATAGGTTAACTAAAATTATAATTAAGCACAATATTGTCCTACAGGTCTGATCTATCTAATCCATGTAAGAATAGGTTTATTTACATGTCAAATATTGAATGACTTAGAGAAGACAACCTAATAGCAAGAAAACTTGAATTCCTGGAATAAATTAAGGTATTAAATTTTTGTTGTAACTAATATAAATCTAAATCATTATTTAAAACAATTTACATAGAACTTAGTCTAACTAAGCTTCATAGGATCGATAAATGACCATTTATCAGATTAAACAATGCCTATTTACAATTAGACATAACTTTGTGTAGTGAAAGAATGCAAGTTTTTGGATTAGATAATGAAATTATAATTTACTTACGCCAAGGGTGGATTCGTGCCTGACTTTCGTAGGCTTTTTAATTCCATTTCTGTGCGCTTTGCGGTCTGAAATAAGAAGTAAACACGATGTTTACATATTATCACATTAACACAACTTTGCATAAAACTGGATTAATTTGATTGCACTAACAAACCCATAACGTTACTGTTGTGTAGGATAACAAATTATTAGTGTGGAACTTTCAGATAATAGTAATTACTTACTTTGGTTATGATTTGTGTGATTCTTTGACTTTGCCATTTCGTCAGATTATCTACCTGAAATACAAAAAATATCCTTATAATCGTATCAATGAACACAAGTTGTCAACTAAAAAAGATTAACATTGTTTGATTTCAGTATGATTTGTCAGATATTATTAGAAATAATTTAAAAATTCAGAACACTAACCTAACAGGGCACGGATAAAGAGAAGAGGAATACAAATTAACAAATCGACACCACTGTGTATTTTTTTGCACAGTATAGCATTTAAAGTGTTCTATCTCTGTCACGCATGTAAAAAACTCTGTCATGTTGTCCTGTTGTCATGCTGACATTTCGTAAAGGTAACTATCAAAATGATTCCAGTTTTAAATTTGTGATATTTTAAGCCTGCAATACATGTTGGTCAAGCGTAGGCCAACGCGAGCGAAGGCAAACTGATACAAGGCAAGTACTACCGTCTACACGTTCGGCAAGTTTGAAGAAAACCAATGCAAATGCCAATTTAGATGAGCTTTGTGGAGCTGTCCACACGTTGGGCGCTGTCAGTCTTTATTGAGCATTGAAACAAATGGACGTTGTACAAGTTATTGCAGCTGCTGGTATTTATTTGATTATGGCACTCCAACGACTTATTCACGATTAATGAGCGCATATCATTATATATCAGGGTATACCGTAGTAGACTTGTAAAAATAATACATTTTGTACGTATAACGGTGATATTCGCCAAGCGCGAAATGGCAGTCGGAACAACATGTGGACGCTATTGGCCGAGCGCAGGCCAACGCCTTTGATTTGTGCAGAAAAACCGACACCGCGCCGCTCCGAAGTGAGACGAGTGGTCGCGAGCGACTGCAAGTTGTTACAAGCTAGTCAAGCTACGCCAATTGAGTTCTATACACGTTGGCGCTTGCCTTCACTCGGCCAGCTAGGGGAGTGATACCAAGCATATTATTATTATTATTCTCTTTATTTAAATATTTTCAATATATTTTTCATTTTTAAATATACATATATCTATAAAAATACATTTAAAAATATAAAATATATGGTACCCCACCGGCATCGGGAACAGGGTCCAAGCTGCCGGTGGTTAGGATTCCAGAGATAGGAACCTCCTCACAATGCGTGCTGTATCTAAAAGCACTGCCTTCTGCATCAAACCCTTGATCCAAGCACCCAACGCGAGCCTCTTTAGATGGTGATCGAGGCTCTTGGCTATTAGACCATTGACAGATATGACTATCGGCACAATGATTGCCGAATCAACATCCCACATGTCGACAACCTCGCGAGCCAAATCGAGATATTTAAATTGCTTATCTTTTTCAGCTTTCGCGAGATTGCCGTCATGCGGAATGGTCACATCGATAATCAATGCGCGGCGCTCTGATCGATCTATTACCACAATGTCAGGTTTGTTGGTCACAACAGTCCTGTCTGTGATGATAGTTCGATCGCAGTACAACGTGACATGACCATTTTCGAGAACTGATTCAGCTACATACCTGTAGTATGGCACTTCAACATCTACAAGTTTGTATTTCAGAGCAAGTTGCTGGTGAATAATCCTGGCTACTTGGTTATGTCTGTGCAAGTACTCGCCGTTAGCAAGACGAGAACAACCGGAAACTATATGCCTGAGGGACTCACCAGGTAGGTGGCACGCCCGACAAATGTCAACCGTACCATCCCTCAAGATATATCTCCGGTAGTTATTCGTCTTGATAACTTCGTCCGCAATAGCACAGACAAACCCTTCGGTTTCCCCAAAGAGGTCACCGAAACGTAGCCAGTTCACGGAGGCTAACAGATCTACATCAGCTCCATATAGAGCCTTGTAGAACCTACCGTGAAGCTCCTTGCTCTGCCATACATCCCTGCGATCGTTAGTGCTAAGTACTACAGGCTTGCGCCAGTTCTCTTTAGCCAAACTGAGCGGGGTGAGTCCGATGTCTACAGCAACTACATCCCGATGCATACCCACGTCTGCCTGAAGAAAGAATTCTCTGAGGTTGCATACCTCGCGGTTATAAAGGGCCTTGGCATTCAGAAAGCCTCGGCCTCCACATTTCCGCGGGATATACAGTCTCATCACAGACGAACGTGGGTGATGCATACGGTATGCCGTCAAGAGTGTACGGACCCGCCGGTCCAGGGCATCCAGTTCAGTCTGAGTCCACTTAAGTATGCCAAAGGAGTACATGAGCACCGGCATAACCCAACCGTTACAAGCGCGCACCTTGTTGCCACCTGATAAAAGACTATTTAAAACTTTTTTCAGGCGACCAAAGAAACGCTCCTGCAACGATTGCTTCATGTCAGCCTCATTGATACTTAACGCCTGTGACATACCCAAGTACTTGTAAGTATCGGTTACAAGAAGTGATCGTAGGTTCGGATTCCACTATCCTGCCTTGCTTTACATGGATGACAGCACATTTGTTCACACCAAAATCCATACTAATAGACTTACTAAAAGTTTCAGTTACTTTAAGTAAATCCATCAACTGTAATATAGTGTGGGCAAACAACTTTAAGTCATCCATATACAACAAGTGGGATATCACTCCACCACCTCTATGTAACCTGTAACATAGCCCTGAACCCTCTAGTAATGTACTAAGAGGATTCAATGCTAGGCAGAACCAAAGAGGACTCAGGCTGCCGCTAAATTTTTATCAATTCGCCATTCCCAGGGATCTGTCGACATCCTGGATAGCTAAGAACCGTTTTCCATTGCCCCATGCATGACTTCAAAAAGGTGCGCAGAGTTATTATTATTATTATTATATATTATTATTATAAGCACTGGCAAGGCAAAGCAAATACACCGTCTATACGTTGGCATTGGCTGTCACTCGGCAACGTTGGCCCAACGTATATTGCCGGCTTTAAACATGCATGCATTTACTTTAAGCTTAACAGCTGAACGTGAACGTCGCGTCACGTCGTTTTGGCTACCGTAGTACGTATTCTAATTCGAAACACAAGATTTTCAAAAAAAGTTGCATAGTTATCTTATGTCCAGCCTTAAATTTATGAACCAGCGACATAGCAAAATATGACAAAGTGAACCCATATTCTTGAAACGTTAAGGAAAGATTCAATTTGTTCGATTATTATTTATTTCACGACATATATATCGTGAAATAAATAATCGGGCAAACTAAATCTTTACAAAACCGAGTACGCAAGAGACCTTTGAACAAATGTTGGTGTACTATGGCCTAACCCTTTCCATACTGAGAAGAGGCCCGTGCCCAGCGGTGGGACAGTTTAATACATAGCTGATATTATTAATCGGCATATTGCCATGATCTCAATTGTGTGATTCAGTATGATTGTGAAAATCTCTATAAGTTGCCACAGAGATAAAAAGTTATGTCTGTGATTATTCTCTGCAAGCACAGTAGTGTGTAATGCACCCTAGGATTGATTGTCTAATTTTTCTGCGACAAATAGATTGATTCGTGTAATTTCAGAATATTTTTTAAAGAAATGTTGACTTCTTATTTAGTATTGGGCAAGGTATTGTAGCTAGACTTGCATAAAAGAAACAAAAATAAATTAGTAAATAATTAATCTATGCTAATGAAATAATATATGTTATCTGTATCACGACTGCAAATGTGAAATGTGTGTCGTGTTGTCACTGTCAGATGTCTGTAGCCCGTGAAAATTTATAAAAAAATATCGAATTTATCTAAAGAGAAGATAACAAATATTTAAGCAAATCTCATCACATATATTTAGTGAAGTTACAATGGTTGTTTTGGAAGGTGATTCTGGAGATGCAAAGCCTATATCTTCTGAAGAAACTGATAAAGAAGAAGTTAAGTCGCCAAGACTTCTAACATTAGAAAGTATCCTTTATAATTTTTACGAATATCTGAATTATTTACCAATGAAACGTCCTATACACATCCAGCTTGATACATGTCAATGGGTTTGTCACAAAATACCATGTTCCATATGGTGATTGTAATATATGGAAGTGTCATATACCTCACTTCTTGTCATACAAATGTTTTATGTTTTAAATTAAAATATGAATGAACGAATCTTCCGCATTATTTTTAAGCTATAAAATAATAATCGAGATTACCACATAATGACTAATGTTGAAGTTTACCATTCATGTGGAAAAGTATAGAGACCACCTTGTTGACAAAAGATATTAAGTACTAAAATATGGATTAAGTATGTGTAGTTGTACATATACAACTTCTCTGCAATACTAACAAATAAGACAATTAGTATTGAGACCTCTGCATTGATTAGACATTTACTTTAATTGAGACCTCTGCACTGATTAGAAATTTACTTTAATTGAGACCTCTGCACTGATTAGACATTTACTTTAATTGTTTTTGTCATAGTAAAGGAGTAAATGTGTCTTGATGTATTTACTATCCATGGACAAATATCTATATAATTTCATGATTACCATATTGGTGATAAACACAGTACTACACTAATTGATAATCTTGTTAATATGCCTATTTTGTTTAAAAAAATAAACATTTGTCCTTTGCCTTTCAGAACTTCAAGTAAACCTATTCAGAAATAACATTGATTTCAATTCTAAATTCTTTCTTGAAATTGCAATTATATTAATGTTCATAATACTTGCTCAGGCCTATTTACAGAGTAAGATTGTAATATTACCTGATATACAGGTAATACACTGACGGACTCATAAACTGCATTAAGATGACTTTGAAATAAACATTTTAACCAAGTATTCAAACATTTTATACAAATTTAAATTTAAACCTATGGTTTGGTTTGTTAACTTCATAACAGCGTAGTATCATATCCTTAAGTGTATGTTTGTTGGAAAGGAATATTCAATTTTTTTGAACAAAAATGATAAATGTAACAAAAATTGGTTTTGGTTGGTTTAATGAAAAATATATTATACAAAAAAAGTTGAAGCACAGGTTATTTTTCTTTTAATAAGGTATATTGCCTCCATGTTATTACAGATTCTAATCGGCTTCACATAGATTTGATTTGGGTTATAAAAAGGTCTTGCGGAATATTGTTCCATTCTTGTGAAATCACTGTTCTTAGTGCTTCCACTGTTGTGGGCAAACATGGGATTAAGATCTGGGCTGCATGCTGGCTAATTCATCATACGTATCCCAACCTCTTCCCAATATTGTCGAACTTGTGCAGCGGCGTGGGGTTGGGCATTATCTTGCATTAGAGTTCAATTTTCGCCTTTTAATCCCATGTAAGGTACCACGTAAGCTTCTAAAACCTCTGTTAATATAGCGTAGTGCCGTCAAACCACCTCTTCTACCGTTTTGACGAACCATGTCAATGAACACAAGTTCCGTTCGCCCGACTATCGAAATGCCACCCCACACCATACACGAACCGCCGACAAAAGGAACACGCTCCTCAATGCAACTTTGAGCATATCTCTTCCCACGTCGACGATAGACTATTCTGCGACCGTCTGTACCATTTAAACATGTCCTACACTCATCGGTGAACAATATGGAGGCCCATTGCTCTTCAGTCCATTTAAGATGTTCACGCGCAAATCTTAAACGAGCTTTTCTGTGAGCTACAGACAGCTTTGGACTTTGCTAGTCTAAAAGTGGTGATTGCCGCTTCCTTAAGCCTCCTCACGTTTACTTCACCCACTTCATTCAGCTCTGTTTTGATGTTTACTGACGTGAGGAAACGATGTCGTAGGGAAGTTGAAACAATAAATCGGTCGTCACGACGGGTGGTTGCTCGAGTTCTGCTTGTACTGGGTCTCCTATTGTAAGAACCTGTCTCTACAAAACTTCGGTACACCCTAGAATCCGTAGACTGGTTTAAATAAATTTCTAGCAATCATTCGTTGATCCAAGCCTTCCCGCACCAATGTCACACTTTGAGCAGCTTGTTCGGACGAATTATCCATATTTATGGTTACGAAACTTTTGTTGAGTTTAAAAGACTAATAATCAATACTATTGGTAACAATAATTTAAATAGCAAATGAGAACAAAAAACAAAAGGTATTAATTTCAAACTACTCTAAAATAACATACGAATTTGAAACTATGCATAAATTTTATTTTTCCGGTTATAATTTTATATCTTATTGCAGTTCTATTTTTAAATTTTGTTTTTTTTTTGTTATTAATAAAAAGTTTGCATACTTATCAAACATTTTAATTCGAAAGTAATCCTGAACTTTGATGCAGTTTATGAGTCCATCAGTGTATTTATATCTGACCTCATTTAGAATTTAGCCAAGAATTGTTTGCTCACATACATATTTTATGCATTGTGTAAAAGCTTAGCAGCAGCTTCTTAGTTTAGCTAAAACAGGAAGTATTCATTTATCATGTTCTAATTATTTGATTAATTAGTGTAATTGCCTTATAATTTTTTTATCTTAAATAAATGATTAAACAAATTAGCAATCAAATGAAAAGCTAATAAACAAGCATTCTAATTGTTTTCTGTTACAACTCTAAAATTATATATTCCTTGACTAGAGTTTTAGTTTTCCGTATTACCAAGGATGCGCAACAGCAGCATGGCTTACGGCATGGTGACTTCCAGCGGTACCGCGGCTACTGCTCACGGAGACTCAGGAGGCTGCGTAAAGTACTTAAGATCCCACAGGTATGCACTTATTTTCTTAATTATATTTAATGTTACGGGTAAGATTTGTTCTAGAACATTTATGTGACAATGAATATCTAAGTCTTCAATAACAAGAGACAAACATTATTGTGCCAGCTCTGCTTTTAATTTTAGTGATAGCTGCTCCTTGATAAGCTATCAAAGGATAACAGAATTAGCATAAGCAAACATACATTACCATATTCACAAATCTATAATCACCAACACAGTCTTGGTAGTGTAAGCAACTCCCATGTATGAGGCCTTTCTGTCAATAAATTTTCAGTAGCGGCATGGTATCTGAAATTGTGCCTGATTAAGCAATAGACTTGGTCTCATTACGTGGGACTTAGAACCGGCAAAATGTGGATTTAATACACCTCTGCCTACCTCTTCGGGGATATAGGCATAACACTATCTATACTAATATTATAAAGCTGAAGAGTTTGTTTGTTTGGTTGAACGTAGTAATCTCAGGAACTACAGGTTCGAATTGAAAGTTCTTTTAGTGTTGGGTAGCGCATTTATCGAGAAGGGCGATAGGCTATACAGGGTGATTTTGACATCGTGTAATTCCTTTTAACCACGCATTCTACTGGTGATATAGAATAACCCTGACCATATTGTTTCTTAATTAGAATAATGGTTTCGGCAAAATTAGAGTACAGATTTTTTTCATGAAATGATTTCAAATAGTCATATTTTAACCACCTGACACAATCTTAATATTTTACTAATTTAAAAATAATATCATAACAATAACTGATGTCGTAAATAATAAAGGGCAATAAAAAGGACCGCCCGTTATTATTTACGACATTAATTATTAACCTTTTGAACGCCAATGTCGGCTATAGTCGACATGAGCAAGCGTGCCCTGTGCGCCAACGACGGCTATACTCGACAAAAAACAGGTCACAGAAAAATACAAAATAAACATATAAAATCATTACTTTTATGTATTTTATTGACACACCTTGAAAGCTGAATCTCTAAACATTATTTAATTGCATACAGTAAACAAAAATACAAATTCCTTATTTAAATATTTGATGATAAAAAACTAAATAATTTATGGTTAAAAAAGTAAGTCCCATGACGCCAATGTCGTGCAGAGCCGACTGCTAGTGATGTAGTATCATGTTGACGTATATTATATTCTTAAATTAATTTAGGTAACTTAAGGTATTGTAATTTTTGTCATTACAGTTTTTATTGTTCTAACAAAACATAAACGATTGTAAGCACTGAGAAAAAGTAGTTATACTGTATTAAAAACTGAAACATAGTTGCGTAAATACATTTTCGATATTCCCTTATCGCCAATCATGCGCATCCCTAGCAAGCTCTCGATAAGCAGTCCCCTCTGCGCCATTGTCGGCAGTAGCCGACTGACTCGTGACGTCGTAAGCGAGTGAATTGAATTTTAGTGTGGGGAATATGGAACAACAATAATGTTTTGTACATTATTGCAATAATGGCCACTGAAGAAGTTTTTACCACTGAACAATTATTACGTATCTTGGAAGGTACTGAAGACGATGAGTTTTCTTAATCGGAATCTTTAGATGAAAATGATTTAGAGGTAAGTTAATTTTAATTTAAAGTTATGTGTTTTGCTTTACATGTAAGTAGGTATGTACTTAATTGGTTATTATTTTCTTGTTAAATAAAACTATAACAAAATATTGTTCAGATATAATTAATTATAATTAAAGTAAATATAATTATTTTGAAGCTGTATGAAAAGCTTTAAAAAATATTGTATAACAGACGTGCAAGCTTAAAAATGTAACAAATTTCAAAATTTCGACCTCTGGCTCTCGGTGATTCTAAGTTATTATTAAGATTCTTTACGTACTTAAAATACTTTTTAGATATTTAGGATAATTTTATTTATTATAAATGTTTTATATTAAACAATTAAACAAGTAAACTTCCTAAATTTATATGGTTGTGTTATTTGATCACAAATATATATTAGTGGTTTATGTGTTACAGCCGACAATTGCTGGTCACCAACAACTGCCTGATGATACGCCCTCAACTTCTGGACATGATCGTCATCACAGAAATCAGATTTTTAAGTGGACTACAGAAGGACGGCCACCAGAAGTTGCCGCTTTTGATGACTTTTCGTCTGGATTGCATTTTACTCCATCTGAAAATTTTACTGAACTCGACGTGTTTCAGCATTTTATGGACAATGATTTTATGTCATTCATTGTCGAAATGACAAATAAATTTCACAGCAATTTTCTGTTAAAAGTAGACTTACGAATGCATTCCCGCCTGCATAGATGGTATGCTATTACAATCCCAGAAATGCAATGTTTTTTAACAATTATGATGCTGATGACCCGAAATCGTCATTTGAATATCGAAGAACATTGGTCTACAGATATTTTATTAAATGCCCCCATTTTTTCTAAATTAATGTCACAGAATAGATTTTGCATGATTCTAGGCATGCTACATTTTTCCCGGCCAAATGAAGAAAATTCAATTCTTTCCAAAATAGAAGCATGTGTCGCTCACGCGAGAGGAAAATTTAAAAGTATTATTACGCCGAATAGAGATGTCTGTATAGATGAAAGTATTGTTCCTTTCAAGGGTCGTTTAACAATAAAACAATACTTACCAAAAAAAAGAAATCGATTTGGGGTAAAATTATTTGTTTTATTTATTTATTTTATTTATTTATTTATTTAAAAGCATCCTTAATCAGAACGGCTACAAGCCAATTACACTAATTAAGGTATATTTATTTTAAAAACAATCAACTAGCGTACAGATCTCTCACAAAACTCCAAGCATACTGACATAATCGCCTTCCGTCCATCCGCAAACAAATCACAATTCGGATTTGCGTCCAAGATAGCGTTGAGTGCGGTAAGTACCCGAGGAACGGGTGAGTTTCTGTGTGCCACGGTGCGGTAAGAAGGTGGTGCAAATAACTTGTGCCTCCTGCTACGTCGATAATTATCGGGCACGTAAAACCGACATACCTTGTCATGGAGCTGAGGGGCCTCAATGACACCAAGTAATATTTTGCACATTGTTCTGATTTGATCAAGTCTTCGTCTAACTTCAAGTGAATTGTACTCCAGGCTACCTAGGAGATACTGTGTGGGATACATGAATGGATAGTACCCGTTAGTGCGTTTGTATAAAAATCTCAGGTAAGCCTTTTGGACCTTCTCTAGTAAGAGGACGTAGGTACTTTCGTGTGGATTCCAGACGCAGGCACTAAATTCTAATTTACTTAGTACTAGCGACTGGTAGAGTGTTCTGACTACATCATTACCGTGAAAGTCCCTGGCATTCCTGAGGATAAACCCAAGTCGTCTAAAGGATTCCTTAGCGGTTAAGATGATATGCTCGTGAAAGGTCAATTTAGGGTCAAATATCACGCCTAAGTCTTTCATACTTTCAACTCTGTTGATAGGATCGCCGTTTAGGTTGTAAGGAAAGAGGATTTGATGCCTCTTTCGTCCAAAACTCATAATGCAACATTTACTCTTATTGAACTCCATTTTTGCATCAAGAGTCCAATTGTTTATGGCTTCGATATCTCGTTGAAGTGCCTGGCAATCAAATGCGGACTGTATTTCGCAAAACAACTTTAGATCGTCCGCATAGAGGAGACATTTTGCATGTTTGAGCACTGTTGGCATATCGTTTAGCATTATAAGGAACAACAAAGGCCCAAGAACTGATCCCTGACTCACTCCAGAGCGTGTATGAAATGGTTTAGATTCATACAAACCAAGCTTCACATACTGCTGACGGTCACGCAGGTAGTCTGCGAGAAGGCAAAGTAGTTTTGGAGCGATACCAATAGAGCAGAGTTTTGCAAGTAGTATGTCATTATTCACACGATCGAATGCCTTTTTTATATCGAAGTATAGGACATCTACTTGAATGCCTCGATCTAGTCTTGTTGATATGAAATCGACAAGAGTCAGCAGGTTTGTGTTGACTGAGCGCTTGGATCTAAACCCATGTTGCTCATCACATAGATGTTTATTGACCTGAGAGTAAATGTAATTGTGCAGTATGTTCTCGAAGACTTTAGCGGGTGCAGATAGTATAGCAATAGGCCGATATTCTTCCACAGATCCGTAATTACTGCTTTTAGGTATCGGGGTAACCCTTGAAATCTTCCACTGAGGTGGATAGAGCCCCGTTCCAAGACACAGATTGAAGATATGGTACAAAGGTAGACATAGATGTTTTTTGCCACGTTTGAGTACATTGGGCATTATTTTATCTGGACCTGTTGAACTGGAGTTTTTCAATTTATTTATGCTTCCTATAACATCATACGGAGTAAAGTTTGTTATATTTACATAGTTACTATCCTTACTAGCATGACCGGTTATCTGCTGTACATCTAGTGATGGTTTTTCCGGGAGGAAAACGCTTGAGAAGTATTTCGCAAATATCTCAGCCGCTTGGATACCTTTAAATGTTTCTCCATTAGACGTAATAGAGGGTTCAAAACCACTCTTTGTGCGCAAGTTTGACACGTACTTCCAGAATTTATGCGGGTTCGTTCTTAACTCCTTTTCTATCGTGTTTGTGTAACAACTATACGCAATTTTGACTCGGTGTTTAAGTTGGGCTCTCAAATTAGAAAAATATTTGTATGTGTCGGACGAGTTATCGCGTTTCCACATAGCATGAAGTTTAGTCTTACGACGTAAATCCTTAATAATGTCCTTCGTGAACCACACAGGATATCTTTTAGTTTTGTTTTTTGACCTTCTATTTTTTGGCACTGCTTGATCAAAAATACTAAGTATAAATTATTTCATAAAAATACTCTGTCGCCTGACATGGGTTGTTGCATTCTAAAACTTGATTCCATGATTGGATAGAAAGTAATGTAAACAAGAGGTCATTATCACATTTCTTAAAATTCCAATCCCTAGTGGCGTCGATATTACTTGGCTCAATCAGATCAGAACAATATGCAGTATTTATTCTTACCTCAACCTCCAACGGTGGATGATAAGCGTCAGGAAACACTGTACCATCAGTAGGAGTGACAGTAACATCACGCACATCTACGCTATCTCGGACCAATACTACATCTAACATTCCTCCATGCAAATTAACCACTGTATTCTTCTCATTCAGGCTGCAAAAAGACATAAAATAACAATAATAATTTTTAACAACTAAATTAGCACTATTTAAATTAATATCACCAAAAATTAATACAATTCCTTTTAAATCGTTTATAAATCTTCAACTTTGTGAAACCAGGTCATATAGTCTTCGTTTTTGGCACTAGGTTTAATATACACGACACATACATGTACAGAACGACCCCCCCATGAAAAACTTGCCCATAGATCCTCACCGCTGTCGGTTTCGAACTCGGGGCGCCGACGTAGTGTAATGGGCACACGTGCCGCGAGTAGCACTCCTCCACACGGTGATAACCTGTCGCGACGCAACACGCTCCAGTCTTCGGATAGAAGTTCCACATCTGTTACAGACTCGTCTAGGAAGGTCTCTGTGACAGCAACTAGGCTCTGCTCCAGTAAGGCTAAGTTATTCCTCCAAGTAGTAAGCTTGGTTTTAATACCTCTCACGTTTTGGTATAGTACGTATAGGTTAAGGCTTTGGTTTTTATTGTTCATTTGTGTTGGTTGCTGCACGAAAGGGCTGGTTCATATTAGTTGGTTCGGTTTCCGGTTTCTTGGTGGTCGTTGTGGTCGACTTTTTAAAGTTTATCCAGGCTTTAATTCTGGCATTCATAGGCCAAACATCTGCCGAGTAACACTTTTCGTAACAATTAATTGGCACGCCGATCTTAAACGAATTGTAATTACCCTTTGTGGTTAATTCGTCGACAGTACAATCCTTACCATCGCATAAATGTAGCAAGTACTTACGGACTTCCTCAGCGCTAGACTGCATGTTCCACAAGTGAAGATATTTACGTGGTTCGACGGCCTTGAGAGATGTTACGTCAGGGCCGGCTGCACCGCATAAGAAAGCTGTGCGACGTGCGCGCTTTTTGACAGCTTCAGCCCAAGTTTGCGTAATCGGTTCGCTCGGTCTGCTCAAATGACATTGTTTTTCCTGGTTAGATACTGTATTCTCAGGTATGCGATGTACATTCCGGTTTAATAATAGACTTTATAGTTTACTGTGGTGCAGCTACAGATATTAACGATCCAGCAAATTTAGGCGTTGGGGGAGCCGTTGTATCGTCTTTACTGAAAGACTTTTTTGGCTCAAACCGTCATTTGTATGTAGATAACTGGTACACAAGTCCACTATTATTTAAATATTTATATGTTATCAACATTTATGCTTGCGGTACTGTAAAACAAAATAGAAAGTGTATGGCTAATTTAAGCAGAAAACTAAAAAAATGCTATGTGATAATATTATTCTTATGTGACATGTAAGTGATATGATCTCCAAATAATTATTAATAATATAACTCAATAATTAAACTAAATGATTGGTAAATAAATAGTTTTATTTGCATTCAATCCTTTAACAACCTAAATTGTTGCAATAAGTGTCAATTTCAAGAATAATAAAAACAATTAAACTCCTGTTGCCTTTGAATTTAATTAGATACTAACATCGATAAACTGTATGACACTATGATACACCTCTTATGTACATGCGACGATGTCTTATAAAAGACTCGTCGACGGCGCCAATGTCGGCTATTCCCGACAGTAAGGTACATCAGTACTGAGAATAGTGCTGTACCTAGAGTTATTTTTATTTAAACTGTTGTGTGTCTTAATCATTGTTTTTATGTTATTAACAACTTCGTAACTACTTGAGTGGAACGCCGTAAAATATTTAATATTGGAATTTTCTTTTTAACATATTAATGGTCGACCATTTATATGGCAAGTATTGATAAAAAAATAAAATAATAATGGTTATCGATATAATGTTGGAATCCCTATTTTTTACGTAGGTATTTAAAGCGATTTTCGGGTTTGGCGTACAGGGCACAGAAATGCCGATATGGCGTGGCGGTGAAAAGGTTAATATGATTTTTTATTTTAATTAGTAAAAAATTAAAATTGTATCGGTTGGTTAACGTTAAAAAAACGGAATAATATAAAAAAAAAAAAAAAAAAAATTAAATAAAAATATGGTCAGGGTTATTCTATATCACCAGTAGAATGCGTGGTTAAAAGGAATTACACGATTTCAAAATCACCCTGTATAACATCACGCTACGACCAATAGGAGCGCAGCCTCAATGAAAAATGTAACAAAGCGGAGAAAATTATTTTATGTGAAGCAGACGAAGTTGCGCGGGTCAGCTAGTGTATGTATAAAACTGTAGATTAATTTTCTAGGGCGACAGACGCCATTACCGTCGTCGCGACGTTACTACGGTCCATCTGACCGCGACATCTGCTGAGAGCCGGCTGCTATGTGTGCCGTTACTACAAGCCGAGAGGGCCTGGGCCCACGCGATGCAACTGCGGCAAGAGGCAAACACGGAACCGAGAAAGAAGTTCCACCTGGTATCGCGGTTAAAGAAGGCCTACGCTCATGCTCAGACGCTGTTGCAACTCTGTGAGGTAATAATAATAATATCACGTTATTTATAAACTGTTCCACTGTTCAGTGTGAGACGAGTTAGGCTACCACGGTGACCTAGTGTGGCTTGGTAAACTTCACACCTCTTCGAAATTATTGTGAAGAACTATCAGACTTGCAGGTCTTCAAATAGTGGTTATCTTCGCTATTAAAGCGACTGATAAATGTGTTTTTATTATGCAAATAATTTCGAAAATTAGAGGTGTATGAAAATGGATCTAATTATACCTTCGGGTGACACGAAACGTCTATGCTCCCCTTCACGAGATCTCTATAATAGCGTTCTTGGATCCTTAAACCCATTTACCTTAAACAGCATGAAATCGTAATTACCCATTGCAGTATTTGTGTCGTATGGGTGTTTCTGCGGATAAAGCGTCACCACTGGGACAGCCTACTGTTCTTTGAAGATGCATAGTAGTACCTATAAACCAGAGAGTGCTTCAGTGGTTCACACTACGATTGCGTTATGAATGTAAGCCTTACAAATGTAATACGTTCCAGCAGAGTGGCGTATGTGACGCGCGCACGCAGCTGGAGGCGGGCGCATACGCGGCGTGGCTGAGCGGCGCGCTGCAGGTGGAGCTGCAGCAGTGGCGCGCCGCCGCCGACAGCCTGCGCCGCGCGCAGCTCGTGCTCGACAAGCTGTGCGCCGCCGTGCCCGACGACGAGCGCACCGTCTACAAGCAGAAGGTACGTCACTGCTATCTAGCAGACTTGTGACGCGCCTACGTCACGTGGCTGAGCGGCGCGCTGCAGGTGGAGCTGCATCAGTGGCGCGCCGCCGCCGACAGCCTGCGCCGCGCGCAGCTCGTGCTCGACAAGCTGTGCGCCGCCGTGCCCGACGACGAGCGCACCGTCTACAAGCAGAAGGTACGTCACTGCTATCTAGCAGACTTGTGACGCGCCTACGTCACGTGGCTGAGCGGCGCGCTGCAGGTGGAGCTGCAGCAGTGGCGCGCCGCCGCCGACAGCCTGCGCCGCGCGCAGCTCGTGCTCGACAAGCTGTGCGCCGCCGTGCCCGACGACGAGCGCACCGTCTACAAGCAGAAGGTACGTCACTGCTATCTAGCAGACTTGTGACGCGCCTACGTCACGTGGCTGAGCGGCGCGCTGCAGGTGGAGCTGCAGCAGTGGCGCGCCGCCGCCGACAGCCTGCGCCGCGCGCAGCTCGTGCTCGACAAGCTGTGCGCCGCCGTGCCCGACGACGAGCGCACCGTCTACAAGCAGAAGGTACGTCACTGCTATCTAGCAGACTTGTGACGCGCCTACGTCACGTGGCTGAGCGGCGCGCTGCAGGTGGAGCTGCAGCAGTGGCGCGCCGCCGCCGACAGCCTGCGCCGCGCGCAGCTCGTGCTCGACAAGCTGTGCGCCGCCGTGCCCGACGACGAGCGCACCGTCTACAAGCAGAAGGTACGTCACTGCTATCTAGCAGACTTGTGACGCGCCTACGTCACGTGGCTGAGCGGCGCGCTGCAGGTGGAGCTGCAGCAGTGGCGCGCCGCCGCCGACAGCCTGCGCCGCGCGCAGCTCGTGCTCGACAAGCTGTGCGCCGCCGTGCCCGACGACGAACGAGCGCACCGTCTACAAGCAGAAGGTACGTCACTGCTATCTAGCAGACTTGTGACGCGCCTACGTCACGTGGCTGAGCGGCGCGCTGCAGGTGGAGCTGCAGCAGTGGCGCGCCGCCGCCGACAGCCTGCGCCGCGCGCAGCTCGTGCTCGACAAGCTGTGCGCCGCCGTGCCCGACGACGAGCGCACCGTCTACAAGCAGAAGGTACGTCACTGCTATCTAGCAGACTTGTGACGCGCCTACGTCACGTGGCTGAGCGGCGCGCTGCAGGTGGAGCTGCAGCAGTGGCGCGCCGCCGCCGACAGCCTGCGCCGCGCGCAGCTCGTGCTCGACAAGCTGTGCGCCGCCGTGCCCGACGACGAGCGCACCGTCTACAAGCAGAAGGTACGTCACTGCTATCTAGCAGACTTGTGACGCGCCTACGTCACGTGGCTGAGCGGCGCGCTGCAGGTGGAGCTGCAGCAGTGGCGCGCCGCCGCCGACAGCCTGCGCCGCGCGCAGCTCGTGCTCGACAAGCTGTGCGCCGCCGTGCCCGACGACGAGCGCACCGTCTACAAGCAGAAGGTACGTCACTGCTATCTAGCAGACTTGTGACGCGCCTACGTCACGTGGCTGAGCGGCGCGCTGCAGGTGGAGCTGCAGCAGTGGCGCGCCGCCGCCGACAGCCTGCGCCGCGCGCAGCTCGTGCTCGACAAGCTGTGCGCCGCCGTGCCCGACGACGAGCGCACCGTCTACAAGCAGAAGGTACGTCACTGCTATCTAGCAGACTTGTGACGCGCCTACGTCACGTGGCTGAGCGGCGCGCTGCAGGTGGAGCTGCAGCAGTGGCGCGCCGCCGCCGACAGCCTGCGCCGCGCGCAGCTCGTGCTCGACAAGCTGTGCGCCGCCGTGCCCGACGACGAGCGCACCGTCTACAAGCAGAAGGTACGTCACTGCTATCTAGCAGACTTGTGACGCGCCTACGTCACGTGGCTGAGCGGCGCGCTGCAGGTGGAGCTGCAGCAGTGGCGCGCCGCCGCCGACAGCCTGCGCCGCGCGCAGCTCGTGCTCGACAAGCTGTGCGCCGCCGTGCCCGACGACGAGCGCACCGTCTACAAGCAGAAGGTACGTCACTGCTATCTAGCAGACTTGTGACGCGCCTACGTCACGTGGCTGAGCGGCGCGCTGCAGGTGGAGCTGCAGCAGTGGCGCGCCGCCGCCGACAGCCTGCGCCGCGCGCAGCTCGTGCTCGACAAGCTGTGCGCCGCCGTGCCCGACGACGAGCGCACCGTCTACAAGCAGAAGGTACGTCACTGCTATCTAGCAGACTTGTGACGCGCCTACGTCACGTGGCTGAGCGGCGCGCTGCAGGTGGAGCTGCAGCAGTGGCGCGCCGCCGCCGACAGCCTGCGCCGCGCGCAGCTCGTGCTCGACAAGCTGTGCGCCGCCGTGCCCGACGACGAGCGCACCGTCTACAAGCAGAAGGTACGTCACTGCTATCTAGCAGACTTGTGACGCGCCTACGTCACGTGGCGTCACGACAAATTTCTTTGCTTTTTTAATCTCACGGATAAGAAAATCAAAGGAATCAACTTTTTAGTCGTATCAAAATCGGTAAATATTCACAACATGGGAACATATTTGCATTGAATGGATTTCAGTAGATTTTGTACTCATTGACTAACGACGAAATAATAATCAACCAAGTTTTATTTTATTAGGTGGAGGAGTTAAAGCCGAGCCTGCGTTACTGCGCGTACAACATCGGTGACGAGTCAGCGGCCGGCGACCTCGTCGCTATGCGCGGGCAAGGACTCATCGAGAACTTGGACTCGCTCATGGCTCAGGCTAAGTATGTACCGTTGTATAACCCCCAGAAGACATAAGGATAGAGTTATGTACATTAGTTGTTACTAGATTTTGCCCGCGGCTACGTTCGCGTCAATGTAGATTAGTACATTTTGTTTATGTACATTAATCTGGATGAAACCCTATGTCCTTAAAAATTTCAATGCATCCAGCTATATCTTTCAGATTGAATATATGTTTTATTTTCCAGGGAATCCCGCTCTGGAGTGATGCATGAAGTGGAATGGCGGGGTCGTCGCGTCACAGTGCGACCAGAGAAAGTGCGACTGTTTCTCATCGCTCTGCAAGACTTAGACAAGTCCGTCGCTAACGCAGAAAACGCGCAAGCCAAGATCGATATTCTAGAAAACATTCTTATGGATTGCAAAGATGCCATTTCAGCGCTCAAAGACGAGATCAAGAGTGACCCGAAACTGAAATCTGCCTCGGAAACTCAAATGTCGAGTGTTAACTACTTGCTGTCTTATTTGATGTATCTGCGTCTGATGCGCACTATCGAGAGGAACAACTTGCTCGTACAGCAAGCCGAGGAAGCTCGTAAGAACAACATACAGATCGATGGCAAGAAAGTGCGTCCTCAGGATCTCACCAGATTGTACGAAATCATCTTGCAGAACTTTACTGAGCTACAGCAACTTCCAGGTTTCGAAACCGATACGGCCTACCAGCAGGAAATTGAGATACAGACGAAGGCATACCGCGCATTCCGCTGTTACTATATCGCTCAAGTGTTGACCACTCTCCGCCGCTTCAGGGAAGCACTGGCCATGCTCGAAAGATGCAACAACTACACCGCAGAAGCACTTGGCAGCAAACTGACTGAAAAGCAACTGATTGAGAAGCTGCAAGTCTTGAAGAAGGATATCGAAAGCTGCAAGTTCGAGGTCCATGCTGACTCTGTGTTGGAAGATGACGAAGAACAAGATGAGGACATGAAGTATACCAGCGGCAAGTATAAAGATAAGAAGCCTTTAGTAGACCGTTTGGATGAATACCGAGAAGACACGCAGGTCCTTACTAAGAATCCTAATATCTACAAAATGCCGCCGTCTATGGAAGCTATACCTTGCAAGCCGTTGTTCTTCGACTTGGCGTGCAACTTCGTAGAGTTCCCGAACTTGGATGACAAGACCGGCGCGGCTGATAGTAAGAAACAGGGAGCCGGGCTCACTGGTCTCGTCAAAGGGTTCCTTGGATGGGGTAAAAGTGACAACTGAACACAAATTTTATATTGCTCTTATTATACCAGGTTTATTTTAAAGGTTCAAATTATATACATCCATAAATATTTTAGTTGTTTATTTTATAATAAACTAGCTGTTCCCCGAGGTTTCAGTCACATTTATCACTGCTTGCTTAATATGGTTATTTGTGCTATCTTTCGTCAAATTTGGAAAGATTTTTAAGTAATCATCTCTACTTTTGTCTGTTGATCTGGAATTGATTTATGTTTGGATCTGGATTATGTATTTCGAGATCCAAGTGTACACTCTATTGATTGCACATTAAAACTTTTATCCAGTTCAACAATTTTAACATCTAATGGACGTTTTCGAAACAAACTGGCAGGGAATTTATTCAAGCATTTGGAAGTCCAACGGAGAGGCTTTTGCACAGCAGTGGGACAAAACAAATGTTAAGGAAGAAAATAAATTATATATGTAGGTATTAAAATTTTATTATGATACAAGTGATGAAGAAAGTAAGTTCGAAAATAATTATTATTTTCGAAACCACTGAATGAAAAGTATTTTTTCTGTTAATAATAAATATATTTTCTCTTAGAATAACACGAATAGAGCGGCAGTTTCGAAATTCGTTCTGTAGAGCAGAAACCACTTCAACGACCCTCGTCGATGGTCATAACATAACTTTCAGGTTCATACTCGTGATCGATCACTCGGGTTTTGATGATTTGTTTGTAGATGAAAGCAGACTTCCTAGGCATGCGCGGTCGAGTTGGGTCTTCGAAATCCACCTCGTATATGCCGAATCGTTCCCTGGAAATAAGTACGCGATATAGTTTTATACAAAAAATTCTGAATAGATCTTATTGCTGTCAGGCTATTGAGGGCATTGAGCACCAGGATATTTTTTTATGATAAACTTTAATAGCTCTTGATAACGTTGAATCTCAACGGGTCTTCCAGAATTTTGAAATACGGGTTTAGTTGGGTACAGTAATAAGGTGTCTACGGTATCGATTACTGAAAATAATAAAGTCTAAAATTATATCGTACATAGATAGAGAGAGCGTGAGAAGAAGATATTATTATTATCTAAACACAAAAGTGTGTGTAAATGTAGTTTTCACTTAAGTATAGACGATATAAGTACCTATTGAATAAGTCAATTTAACCATGTAAATGTATACGATGACAAAGGCACTATATCTCGACCCTGGGTTCGGTGAAGTCTGTAAATGAAACCCGTTAACCTGTCAATTGTTGGAATGCAAGACGTCATTGTAAAACCTATTGTGAAGTATTATGTCTGGCCGTCGGTGTGTCGCTATAACTAATAATAATTATACTTACGTGTACCCCGCCATCCATTCATAATTGTCCATGAGACTCCACGCTAAATATCCAACAAGGTTCAGTCCGTCATCCATGGCATCTAACGCTCCCTCCAAGGCTGATCTATAGTAATCGACGCGATCGTTATCCTCAATACCAGCGTATGAAGACCATCCGTTCTCCGTGATGAAGACCGGTATGTCATTACCGTATCTGGCTTGAACGTGTTTTAATACAATATACATGCTGTTCGGCATTTTCTAAAAGAAAAAATATTAATATTATTATCAATACATAGGTACATATCCCATCCTTATATTCTGCAATGGTCAGCAGAGGTGTATCTATTACATCGACAGTATAAAAGGCAGCGAACCTATTATTTATCGGCTACCGAGCACAGTTTTAGACCCGTGCTAAAGAGAATTTTCTGACAGCAAAAACTAATAACACTTTTCAGTTATTTACCCAAGTAACCAAATTATTTGCCCGAGTCTTCTGAAGATGAAAGCCAGGATATGTGAAATTTGTACTCATTAGCACACTGGATTACCAAAGTACCTACGTCAATTATTGGAGCCCTGCTTTGCTTTTCGGCTCTTCCTGGAAGAGCTTGCACTCCCAATAGATATAACGACATGACAACTGATCATCAAAACGTCAATACTGACCTTTCGTGACTCCAAGGATCAATTTAGTCGCCTTTTGTATTAGACAGAGATCTTTACTAATCACTAAATGATAATTTAAAACAATAGATAGGCACCTTTAGCCACGACGAAGCCGATTGGAGCCAATCACCTGGTGAATAGCTGCCCACTTCTATATCATCGCGTGTCGAAGGGACCGCGTTGCTCCCTGGTTCATACAATGAAAAGGAAACGTATCTGCCAGAGTAATGGTTCAAACCATAGAAATCACTTGTACCGCGAATATATTCCTTCTCTTCTTCAGTCAGTTCTGGTAAACGAGATCGTGGGTAGCCCTGTATTGCACTTTTTTGGGCAACGAGCGCTTCAAGTTCTTTGGGGTAACCTCCTTCCGCGGAAAATATAGGATCTGTATAAATAGCCCACTGGAAAACAAGTAAAGCATTTATGACAATTTTGGTTATAGGTAATGATATTACAATAAAATCGTAATCCTTCTTTTATTAAGTAATACCTAGTGTTTGCCCGTGGCTACGCTGGTGATAATCTACTTAGTTTCTGTCAATCAATTTACATCTATCGGGAACAGTATTTTCTATCTGGATGAAAGGTATCATATGTCCTTTTCTGTACCTCTCGCAAGGTGTAGGTACCTATGCGAAATTTCATGACGATCGGTCGAGTAGTCAAGACGTGAAAGCGTAAGAAACAAACACATTTGCCTTTATAGTATTAGTAAGTATTTAAGGCAACAAGTAAGTGGAAATATTGCAATACCTCAGCCTGGGAAGATAATTCAACAGCAAGTCTGTCCTCCTCTGTATCAATTAAAGGTAGAGATGAACTCATAGAGATTGTGAATCCGCATACCCCTCCTTGAGTCGGTTTAAAATCATTATTATAAGCGTGATAAGCTCTAGCATGCGCCACTAAAAGATTTTTAGCGCATACGTATTCACCAACGCCAGTTGCGTTCAGCCTGGGAGCTTTAGTCACAGAACCATAGCCCTCGTAACAAATTTGATATCCCTCGTTGAATGTGATCCAATACTTCACTCTGTCACCAAAATGTTCAAATGCCACACGTGCGTAGTCCTCAAACCAGTCAGCTAAAAGAGGGTTCATGAAGCCGCCCATTTCTTGAAGCTTTTGGGGCAGGTCCCAGTGGTATATGGTAATCATGGGTTGAATGTTGTATTTAAGCATTTCGTCGATGAGATTATTATAGTACTGTATGCCCGCTTCGCTAATGTAGTTAGGTGTGCCGGTTGGCAATATTCTTGGCCAGGATATCGAGAAACGGTACATATTGACTCCAAGTTCTCTCATCATTTCAACGTCACGTTTGTAGTTGTGATAGGAGTCGCATGCAACGTCCCCATTGCTCCGATCTGATATTACTTCCGGGGTGTTGTGAGTCATATAATCCCAGATGCTTTCGCCTTTATCTAAAATTATTTTTAATTTAAATAATTTTACTACTCGAATGTCGCGATGATAATGATATACCTACCATCTGCATCCCATCCTCCCTCGATCTGGTAAGACGCAGTGCCAGTTCCGAAGATGAAGTCATCTGGGAATCTTCGACTCTGTTTAACGACCGATGCGCTGCATACAGCTATCGCAGAACTACGACGATATATGGATATAAGTTTCGTATGTATTGTAATACTTACGTTATAGTGTAATATGTACCTAATCATGCTTCAATACGAGTCAGTCATTGCACTGTCTATTATACTAAGTTAATTTATGTCTTTGGATTACACCGTTCTACTAACTATAATCTAACAGCGTGTGACAATAAGATGTGGTCATTAGGTCCGTAATGTAAATCTGAAAAATAACCTATGTGGCCTGATCCGGGGCGATAAAAACAAATGATTTTAAACTTTATGACATGTTTAAAGTATTAATTTATATACTAGCTTTTGCGCGCGGCACCGCCCGTGTGGTACCTAGGTTCTTTTCAAGGTTTTTAACTATAACTGCACCAAATATCATCTAAATCGGTTGAGTGGTTTAGCCGTGAAAAGGTAACAGTCAGACAGAGTTACTTTCGATTTATTATATTAGTAAGGATTATTTTAACATCGAAACAAACGCATAATATCACTATCAAAATTGCCCCTGGGCATTTACGGGTTCACGGAGGTCACTGAGTCAGCTGTTAGTATTGTTTAAGTACTTATTGACCAGGACCTAATATTGAAGGCGATAAAAAATAAACTTTGTGAAAATAATGTACCTATACGAATTTATTTGTCGTAGTTTTCCATTGTATAGGGGCTATAATATTATGTGATGCTTAATATGACCACACCTTTTTGTTACACGCTGTGTATACAAATAATAGCTAGAATTACTAATGAATGCCACTGAATTAACTGATGGCTAGAATTGGCAACTCTAGCTATCAGTGGCATTCCACCTTGGAATAAATGTTACCATATAATCCAGGACCAAACTATAAAATTATTCATTTCATAATTTAGGCAGCGACAGCCTAGTGGAAGACCGTTGGACTGCCACGCAGAGGTCTCGGGACCGATCGCAAGACCGTCGTCTGACCTTTCGAAGTTATGTGCGTATTAAAAAAATAATGTAGCGCTCGCTTTAACGGTGAAGGAAAACATCGTGAGAAAACCTGCATGTCTGAGTTTTCCATAATGTTCTCAAAAATATGTGAAGTCTGCCGGCCCCCACTGGGCTAGCGTGGTGGACGATGACCTAACCCTTCTCACATTGTGAAGAGGCCCGTGCCCAGCAGTGGGGCAGATTAATACAGGGCTGATATTATTATGTATTTATAATTTAGGATTTTTGGTTAATTTCAAACGGCAATAATAATAGTAGCGGAATTTGGCAATAGTAAAAAAAACTCACCAAAATAATATAAGCATGAACTTCATCTTGTGTTTCACAACCGGTAACAAATATCACTCTACAAATCAATCAACCTTATAAGGGTCGCCCCGCATCTGTTAAAAGATCAGCAACACTCTGATATGTCAAGATAATCAATTTATCAACTACGTATCTCAACTTTTCCCTCGACATTAGGTATATTAGTGTCATGAAGAATAATCTGCAATAGAAGATACCTGCCCTTATCATATCTAGTACTAGGTGTTCACACTACACACTAGTTGTTGAGTAGATAGTATCAGATAAAATGAGGCCTACTACGAAAGGAAAATATATTTAAAATCAGCTCAATGAATTTGCGAAAATGATTTATTATCTATAGTCTATACTATTATTATAAAGAGGAAAGAATAGATTTTTGTTTGTTTGTTTATACGGATTTACCTAACTCAAAAACTAGTCAACCGTTTTAAAAATTATTTCATCTTAAGCTATAGTATCATCGAGTAATATAAGCTATATTTTATTTTTTAATACGTACTTTTACTCTCATAACGTTACGTACTTTTAAGTGAGCAAAGCCGCGGGCAGAAGCTTTTATCAGATAAAATAAGGCCTATTGCAATAAACGAATATATTTGAAAAGACAGCTGAAAGAATTTGCGAATATGGTTTATTATACTGAAATATAGCGAGTTGGCGAACGGGCAAATGGAAACGACGTGTGGGCGGCAGTAGTCTTAATAATTGTTACATATATTATGAATTCGCGACATCTGTTACTATGTATTCCATTGTATATGTCGCAGAGATATGATAAAAACAGAGATTTGGTCAAGTCCCTAAGTGATTTAATCAAATTACGGAGGATGCTCAAATAACAACACGATTTAATAATTTCCTCAAACAAATCCAGTGAATTTTAACAAATACCAGAACTGATTCCGTGAAATGCCAAATTCGATTTGGCTCCATACCTACTTTGTGTAATGCTATCACAGCTAATTCGGTTCTCTTTATCACCCCACTCCATTATAATATCACAAAAATATTTAACACAGATTGGCGCGAAAATGAGAAACACAATGAATAGTACGTAATATATTTTTTTAATTGTAAAAGTATTTATGGCCAGGCTAAGTATATACGTATTGCAATATACTTATATAACATTCCTAGGCATAATAAATTATTATCTATATTTAAGTCGAATAACCAGAACGTTACTCTGGGACATGAATGGATTTAAGGTAAAATTTTATCTAAATCCAACATTCTTTTTTTATTTAGGGACTCATTTTTGGCGTCACTATCAATCGTTTCATACGCAACTGCCAGTGCCTAGTAATAATGTATTAAATTCCCAAGTCTACGTGTGGACAACAAAGTCCAGACACAACGGTTTTTTTTCAGTTCTTCCAGATAAAGTCGTAATGACTGTCTAAAAGATTATTTAAAGTGTATTTTTGAGTTCAATACGATTTTATTTTATGAATCTATACTAAAATTATAAATTTGAAGATATTGTTTGTTTGTTTGTTTGAACTAGAGATTAGCATCTATGTCATTACCAGTCAAATTTGAAAATCATGTTTGCATAATTATATTTTTATTTATTTATTGAGTCAGTTTATAGACTAGCTATGGCATACTACAATCGCTAGGAGCGAAGCGACTAACACTTCAATGACAATAAAAGCGGCGGGATCATGTTCAAAAAATGATATTTTACTAGTTGGTTACGATTATTTTAACAATATTACGACAGTCATTACTCGATATAATATTATGTCAGTGTTATAAATGGTGAAGCCTGCGGTATATATAAATAGCCTATTTGAAGTGTGCTTGTATAGATAAGAGACAGTTTTGTTTTTCGTTGATATCAGTTCTTAGCAATTGAGTATGAGTGTATTTTAAAAGGTTCATAGTATAATTTAAAGATGTAAGCCATTTAAACGTTTCAATTATAATTTAGCACAGGGGTTACAATGAAACCAGTAACAGTCGTGTTCAACAAAAATATTTTACACAAAACTAAAGAAGTTGTCGCTCGAAGTACAAAAATATAATAAATTTATCTTTGAAACAATATATTTTACATCTTATAACATTTACATTTTACAAAATCACATTTCAATGTAATAATTGCGATACTGTGGATTTAATATGATCACATAATAATGCACAGTTAAAGTAATTAAGGCTAGCGTAAACGAAATTGTGGTCATACACGTAACGTCAAGGTGCACATACGCTCACTACGATCCTAATAATCCTCTATGAAATTAACTATGTATATACAAACATAGGTACAATAAATTCCAAATATAGTCAGCGCTAAAGTCTATACGTACATAGTTCAATAGGAGTCCGTACTATCAAACGATTCGCAGCAGCGGAGGAACGTCGGCGGTCGGCGGTCGGCGGTCGGCGGACGAGAGCGCGCGCGCGCACTACCGCGGGCGCAGCGCGGGCCAGTGCGCGTGCGCGTGCGCGTCGGCGTCGGCGGGCGCCAGCAGCTGGCCGCAGGTGGCGCACACGTGCAGGCCGGCGGCGCCGCGCGCCAGCACCAGCTCCTGCTGCTTGGCGATGTCGGGCAGCAGCGCCACGAGCTCGGGGAACACGGCGTCGAACTGCGCGCCCAGCGCCGCGCGGCAGTGCGCCGCGAACTGGTCGGCGCCGATGGAGCCGTCGCGGAAGGCGCGCGACGCCACCTTGAACTCGTCGACGGCGGGCGCGGCGCCCAGCGCGGCCGCGAACTTGTTGACGAGCGAGCGGTTGCGCTGCTCGAAGTCGGGCGGCGGCAGGTACGAGTGCAGCGGCGCCGGGAACGTCTGGCCCGACGAGTTGGTGAACGTCATGCCGTCGCACGCCGGCCGCGGCTTGAACCCGGGCGGCACGCTGCCGTTGGCCAGCTTCTTCGCCGGCAGACAGTTCTCGCTCCGCGAGTTGAGCGGCGGGTAGTCCTTCGCGGCGAGGTTGAAGTCGCCGGTTCCGCCGTTTTTATTCTTGTCCGTGTTGCCCTGACCGCCGGACGACGTATCCGCAGTCTTAATTTTCTTGCCGCTCTCCACGGGCGGGGCGCCGTTCGAGTTGACGGAGGCGTACGATTCCCTCAGTAGTCTCTTGTCGTTGGTACTGTTGACATGGAACATGTCATCTAGATTCTCCTTTTTACTGTTTTGTTTCTTTTTCTCTTTTTTGCTTAGTTTTGTGTTGTCATTTGAGTTGTGTGGGGGCGGCGGTGGTGGTTGAGCTTGTTGTTGCTGTTTTTTTGGTTTTGTTTTCGTATGATTTATGGGCAGAGTCGGGAAATCTGCGACAGGATTGAAGGCCGGTTCTCTTGGTTGCGGAGGTGGCTCTGGCTTCGCTGGCTTTTGTTTATCCTTGGACTTGACGGTGATCCACTGTGGCGGGGCGACGGGTGTCGAAGTGGACGATAGCGCTGGGAACGCCTCGGCATTTAATGACGCTTTCTTGGGCTGTGAACTCGGCTGGTTGCTCTTTAGTGCTTTCATCTCTTGGCTATTGATGAGAGTTACCTGGAAATATAAATTCATATAATATTATTTTTTTGTAAATGAAAGACAAATTTCGCACTAGGGAACACCTTATGCCGCGAAGGATTTCACGGACATACAATTAACGAGCCCTTCAATTTTATAGCAAATTATAGCACAATGCCAACATGACATCTCAGTTACACATAATATTTTCACCCTCACTCATATTAATAATTGTACACTATCTTTCATTATCTAATGTGTGAGCTCACTCATCTTAGTATGGATACTTTACACAGTTACCTTAGGCGCTTGTACAGTCCCAGCCCCAATACTGGGGTGATCATCCTTCGCGACTCCGAGCGAGGGGAAGTCGTCTTCAAATAGTGGCGGCTTCTTCTGTTGCGGCGGGATGGTGATGCCGCGGTTACCGCTCGTCTGCGTCAGCCGAAAGTTGCTGGCCGATGCTGGCTGGCTGTGGAGTTGGATCGATACACTGGGTTTGGCTGTAAAAGAAAAACGCTTAAACTGTGTGAGCTACATGGCTAAGTGCTAGGCTTTTTTTAAGGCAATGAGTTGGCACATCGCAGTTCAGCCGGTAGGACCAGAGATTTTCCACACTTCAAACGTGAAGTAACAGAAAATAATTGTACTGCTTGGAAATCGAACCCACAATATTCGGCGTACTAGCAGTGGTCACCACTGTGCCACCCAGATAAAAACTGCAAATGCATCATCTACAGTTTTTTTTTAGTTTAGGGCTGAGGTCCATCTTTTCCTCGATGAACCCAACATACCCTCTCCGCTGCATTTTTTCCGCGGAAAGAGGCGACTAAATGCATTTGATTACGTAAAAAAAAGGGTGAGCGTTCCCATTGAGGGAACACATTTGAATACGTCAGCTTTTAGTAAAAGTTCTCAAACTATTGTAAATATAGCCCCTAGTTTGTAAATGTAGCCACTCAAAAGTTATAATAGATCAAAGGTGGTCCGTCAGTCGTGACTGAGAGGCATCCATATCTCATAACCTAGTTAAAATTTACAACTGCTATGAAAGACTACTCTTAGCAATCTTTTACTAAAAACTTTTTTACGTTTTCTAAAACTAATCATATTAAATATCTACCTTTTCCGTTCAGTGTATAACAAGAATTAGCGTGCAAAAGGTGGTCCCTCAAACGATCACCATAAGTTCACTTTGAGTGGAGACGACAATGGAATTTGGAATGTTTGTATGGTTTTAGCGTTAGTAAAAGTATTGGAAAGATTGTAAATTTAACCCCTAGTTTATAAAAGAAGCCATTCAAAAGTTTCAATCGATTAAAGGTGGTCCTTCAATTGAAACGCTTATCATAGAGAAAAAGCAATTTACGTAAAGGTGCTAGTCGTTTTAACATCCGTCTCTGGTACAAGGTGCCGATTTAATCACCTGCAACATTGAGGAAAAGACCACGACGTACTACCGATATCAGCAACGAGTACATTATTTCTTTATCAAAATATCCATTGGTTTTTGGTACTCAGTCAATTCTGATTACGCGCGAGCGATACGCCGGTCTTACGGTAACTCGCATGTGTTTTGAGGAACAGGTATAATACATCAGCTCAACAATTAGGCGCGTATCTTAAATATCGCTTGGAATGAATACTATTTACATTATCTCGAGATTTTAGCGATCAAATAATGAAAATAAATTTATGTAAACCCAGTGCATAAACTAATTTTCATATGTTAGGATAACGCTTTGGGAGAGTTTCTCTTACACTCATCTGAGCCATTATTTCAGCATACTGAAGTATTGGAAGTGATTAAATCGGCACCCTATATTATTATATATCTAGCCGCGTAGTAATCTATCGCGCATGTTTCCATCGGATTTCTGTATTTAGGTATGTATATTTTGAAGTTCCTGGATTTAATAGCCCGGCCTGTACTAGGCTAGCAAATAAACACTAAGCTCCTTTATGTGAACTTTTTCATCTCTAGGTATCTGATCTTCGAACTATCCAATCTTAACATGACAGACCGGTATGCTCACTTGGCTTGCGTTAAACCGACAAGGACTGTGATCTCAAGCATTGCTGTCCAAACATATAAAATATCGACAGTATGATTCTGTTATCGACCACACATTTTATAAAACTTTTATATACCTTTTTCTCTTGGAGCAATTTATTCTTTTGGAGCTCCTACATATCTCTAAATGTGTTGCTGTATTACGGCTATATTTAAGGCTATAATTTACCAAACCTATAGCATATTGCTAGTGATATCGCTATATCTATACTAATATTATAAAGCTGAAGAGTTTGATTGTTTGTTTGCTTGAACGCGCTAATCTCAGGAACTACTGGTCCGAATTGAAAACTTATTTTTGTGTTGGCTAGCCTATTTATCGAGGAAGGTTATAGGCTATATAACATAATGCTGCACCCACGGCGCAGTAATCATAAACGCGAGTGAAACCGCGGGCACATCTAGTTCTATATATAAAGCATACTGCATAATATACAGCTATTGAGAAATTCCTCATAATACCTAATGACATCTGAAGTAAATGACTAATTTTTCAAGTACAAAGGCCAAAAATTTGTCGAATGGTGATGTTTCTAGTATACATACAATTTCTAACAATGGTTGCAGCGACTGGTGTGTTAGATGAGGCGGCGGCGGGCCGCGGCGCACTGCGGGGCGCAGCGCCGCCGCCCAGCGTCGGGAAGTTCCTGTCCGTACGGGCCAAGCCGTCCACTCCTGCAAGTAAACAACACCATTTATCTATATATAATATTATTGTTACGTGCTGGGTTCGACGGATAAGAATACAAAACAATATTACCGACTAAAACACGTTTTATTAACTTTAATACACAACAAACCACTATACTACATTTTTCCATTGTAACTGCTTCAAACTCCGTAGTATTTTCGCTTCCGTTCGCTTCGATGAACACTTGACCGCTTACGATAGTAAACTGACTCGGCGGTGCGCGTGCGCTCTATTTATACAAGGGTAAAGCGCTTCTGGAGTCCGCCAGAAAAGCCACACCCGGCACGCAACAGCACGATGATACGAGAATGTGCTAGCGCTCTCTCTACTGTGCTCGCACCGACACTACGTAGTTCCGCAAGATGTCAATAGATGGTGCTGTAATAAATTATTAGAAGGGATTGCCGAGTCTTCCCCACAGTGCCGTCAGATGGCACTAGCCGTAACATTATAAAAAGGAAAGACTTCATTTTTTGTTTGTACGGATTTGATTCAAAAATACTCAACAAATTTTAAAATGTTTCTCCTTTAGAAAGATACATTATCATTTATCACGGAGTAACATAGACTATAATTTATTATTCTATAATTTATTTTTGACTATAAGTTCTTTTAGTAACCTTACTTACTTTTACGCCCGCGAAGCCGCGGGCAAAAGCTAGTACCCATTGTTACATATCCGTACCGTAACTTACACTGCGTTACTAACTTAAAGATTTTCATGGAGTGCCATTATTGTGTAACGAGCGCTTATGTCATGTAGCGTTATGAGATTGTATATCAAATTCGATACTGAAATATTAATTATTCATACCTACCATTTTCCGTCCTTGCATCAGCAAGCGCGAATTATCAAATTAATCGGATATTGATTTGATGGATATATATTAATGTGACGCGCTTTACACTATAGAAATATACCTACATGGCACAGGCTACGGTCCCCAAGTCAAATCTATGTCACGATGTCACGTTTATGTTCATATGGTATACCATGCCCAAACTTTTACTTCTCTCTGGAGTTGCCTCAGTAGCGCCGTAATGTAATTTGTTATGACAAAAGTAGGTGTACGGGGTGAACTGCGCAGACTATAGTAACCTCAAGGCGTACTAGAAGTTTGGCGTATTAATTAGAGCGGAGGCTTGGAACCGCATAGGCTATAGCAACTTCAGAACAAGCTAAATTTAATATATTTAAAGAAGGAGCATTAATCGTCGATTAAAATGAGCACAACCGAATAAAAATTAATGTTTTAACGAAGGAATGCAGTTAGTATAGTATATACCTTTATAAGCGCGATACATAAGCGCGCAAATTATATATATTCAGAGCGAACTAGAAGTTTGGCGGGAGGCGTGACACCGCTCAGACTTCTGGAGTATAGGAAAGCGCGGCCTACAGCGCGGGGAAGCTTTATAAGCGCGATGGTGTGCGATGACGAGTCCAGGCGCGGCCGGCGCGGCCGGCGAGGCCGACAGGGCGGGGAACTGCACGTCGCTGCGAGTGTAGATGTTGTCAAGTGTGTAGGTACCTTTATAAGCGCGATGGTGTGCGATGACGAGTCCAGGCGCGGCCGGCGCGGCCGACAGCGCGGGGAATTGCACGTCGCTGCGAGTGTAAATGTTGTCAAGTGTGTAGGTACCTTTATAAGCGCGATGGTGTGCGATGACGAGTCTAGGCGCGGCCGCCGCGGCCGACAGCGCGGGGAACTGCACGTCGCTGCGAGTATAATGTTTTCAAGTGTGTAGGTACCTTTATAAGCGCGATGGTGTGCGAGGACGAGACCAGGCGCGGCCGGCGTGGCCGACAGCGCGGGGAACTGCGCGTCACTGCGAGTGTCGATGTTAGTGGGCGCCGGCGGTGGTGGGCTCGGCGGGGGCTCCGGAATGCGCTCCCGGTGTTCCCTAAAACGTAATACACGATATTAAACAGTTAAACAAAAATCTGTTTAAGTATAGTATAGCCTTGCATTAAAGAGGCAATGCCGTGACATTAGAGAGGCAATGCCGTGACATTAGAGAGGCAATGCCGTGACATTAGAGAGGCAATGCCGTGACATTAGAGAGGCAATGCCGTGACTTTAGAGTAGCAATGCTAGAGTGGCAACGCCGTGACGTTAGAGTGCTAATGTCATGTCGTTAGAGTGCCAATGCCGTGACTTTAGAGTGCCAATAACGCGACATTAGAGAGGCAATACCGTGATAAAGGAGGCAGTGCCGGGACTTTAGCTTGGGAATACCGTGTCGTTATAATGACAATGCCATGACATTAGAATGGCAATGCCGTGACATTAGACAGGCAATGCCGTGACATTAGACAGGCAATGCCGTGACGTTAGAGTGGCAATGCCATGACGTTAGAGTGGCAATGCCATGATATTAGAGACAATGTCGTGACATCAGAGAGGTAAAACCGTTTAATTTTTTAATTTATTTTTTTAATTGCTCGTCAAAATGACCACACTCCGCCTGATGGTAAGCAATCATGTGGTCCAAGAGCAGTTGCCTCCATACCATCCTCATAGCAGTAGAAGCAATGTTGAGGTTCCTAATTTGACGGTCTGGAAATGTGCTGTTTCACGCCCCGCTTTAAGGACCCAGGATTGAAGGAAGAAGGAATCACGTGCCTTGGCAGAAAATGCCATGTCTTAATCGTTCGGCACGTCCTCTAATCGACTCTACCGTGTAAGCATGGCATCTGAGCGCAGCAAGCATTGTTCTGGATACGAAATGGGGTGTAAACATTAGAAGGGTGGTATTGCAGTACCTGGGCGTCCTCTGCGTGACGACGGGGTGCGGGGTGATGTTGAACTGCAGCTCCAGCGTGCGCGCCTGCCGCGCGGCGCCGCGCGCCATGCCGCGCCCGTGCACCGTCGCCTTGTGCGCTGCAACACGCCACCACTCCTACACTACTCTACGTACACTCTTATATACACGGCTTTGCTCACGTAATTGTAGCGTATGTTAAGCTAGTAATTGTACTTTTTTCTGAAAAGTACCCTAACCGGTCGAGTAATTAAGTGGTAAAAGCATAACAAACTCACATTCGCATTTATATTATTAAGGTAGGATATACTGCGTGCTACAACCTAACCTAACATGTATAATAATAATAACAGCGCCAGTACCAAGCTGTGCAAGCACAACAGGGGTGTGCAGGGACTGCACGGCCCTCTTTCTCTTATGAGCAAAGGCTAAGCTATAGTCAATCATGTTCCACTAATGCAGATTGACAGACTTCGCATGTCTTTGAGAATACTATGGCGAACTCTCATACTACAAATAAGAATGTAAGAGTGGGCAAGTGTACAGACAGAGATGTATTTCAACTATATTTCGCGATTCACTTAATAGCGGTCAAGCCTATTGCCCTCTATCGGACTTAATTCCAGACCAATAACAGAAAATCCAATAACAATTTAGGCGTTTCGTAATCGAATCCGCAAACTCTTGCACAAGAATCGCCGGTACTGCCGCTGCGCTACAGAGGCAATTATATAAATAACAGTGTACCTAATTAATATCTACATGCATTGTACTACAAAATCACTTGACAAACACTTGGCCCGCAGTGACAGACGAACTTTTTCCTTTGTCTCGATTCTCTTGAAGGATTAACGAATATAGAAACAACAAACCTTTCAGATCAATCTCACTCCTAAACACAGCGGTCAAGTGCTGTCCAGCACATTCACCCTCTTCACACAGATAGTGGTCTGTTCGGAAATGGTGGGCGAGGGCGGAATGCGTTGCGTAGTACAAATTGCGTCCGTCAGCATCGCAAAGGTGACAGTACAAGTGCTCTTTGCGCAAATGTCGGTACAACTCATCCGCGTCCATGAATCGCTCCTCGCAGAACTCGCACAGGGGATGACCTCTGCAAATATATAAAATAATACATTAACACCTGAATCGATATTAAAATTCCGAAAGTACTTGGCACAATTTTAAAGATTGTCTAGTGGATTTTCTGCGAGTCACATTCATTTTGATCAGGAAAAGAACAAGGCAAAAAGAAACCTATTTAAACATTTTGAAGAATATCTTTCGATTTACCACTTGAAAACCTTTAGTCGACTTTCCTGATACATATCTGCCAATGTTAAGGGTAAGTTACCTAAATGCTAGAGTGCTAGAGATCAAGACCGAAAATGCAGTTAATTTACCAAAAATAAATATTAATGCAAAATAATTAGATCATATACACGTAACCTTTGAAATGGCAAAATTTATATCTTTAATAGACATATTATCTTAATGCTGGCCTTGTTGCTGCCGTGAAAATGTGCCTGGTAGACGGCAATACCCTATTATATGCGACTTGAAACTAAGCAGAAGAAATATGAATTTATTAATACACCTCTATCTACTCCTACACGCATATACTAATTAAGTCTGAAACTATATATAGATATATATATACAACATTATTCTTACTTGGTACAAAAGCCGAAACACCCCAAACATATTATTATAAGAACAATCAATAACACTAAAAAAGAATCAGAAATAATAAAACCTCACTAAGCTATCAGCTGATATAATTACACCGTTGTCCTCGCGGAAATATTGTCACCCAATGCCCCAATGACCGCTCACCGCCCAGGGCGGGGGCTGCGGGCGCGGGCGGGACGTCCCGCAGGACGAGACGGGGGTGCGGGTACCGGTGCAGGGTACACACCGAAAGGGGAATTCCAAAACTATGAATGATCTAAGCATTTAACTATGTATTGTGGCTTGTTCGATGCCTGCTGGCCGTTTCTTACCTATTAAATAGTGTGTCCTATTTTAACAAATTTTGATAGACATTTGGGATAAAATATAACATGGTTTAAAAACTATTGTAATCGATTCTATTGCTGATTCTAAACAAACTATTTTCAGGTTTCGTACTAAGTAAGAATAACGTTGTATATGCAAGTTATAAATTTACTATGGCAACACATTTTAAATACGTCTTTATATCAAAATCAAACCGGCATTGTATCAATAACTTGAAATTATTTATTTTTGTGTTTAGTCTTTGTACTGTTCAATGAGTTAAAAATCATATCTACACTATTTCAGTTTTATCAATTTTATTATAAACTCTGACATAGGTATTATATGTCGGTGTAAAGTTAAATGATATGCAAATTATTCAAGATAAGAAATAATCTATATAACATTAGTATTGAGCGAGTAAAGCTTTTATCGTGTAATACTTAGATAAGAAAAGAGTGTTCACTGTTATAATAAAATATATATTAAATTAATAAGGGCTTAAACATCACAATATCTAATCCTATAGCATCGCAATAAGTGAAGTAAGTGTAAGTAGCGAGCTGCATGCATGTTCTATGGCTAGTCTTATGTCTATATTCCCGAACGGGTAAATAGGAATATTACATCCACATTTTGCCGGCTATGTTTTAATTTCTAGAAGCACAGTTCGCACTTCGTGCAGCTATTGAGAATTTCTTGACAGAAAATCCCAACCAGAGAAACAAAACCGAGGCCTCTTGCAAAGGAGTTGCATTTTTACTACCGCTGCGAGCAGCGACAGCTCAGTGGGGAGACCAACAGACTGCAATGCAGAGGGTCTCAGGTTCGAACCCACATCGCGCACCTCTAACTTTCGGAAGTTATATGACTTTTCGAAATTATGTGCGTAATTATCGCCTGCTCCGTGCCTCGGAGAGCACGTTAAGCCGTCGGTCCCGGCTGCCATGAACATCTATGGCAGTCGTTATTGGGGCAGTCGACACAAAAGATCCCACTGGGTCGAAGTGTCGCCGGTCTGTACTGACTGGCCCCCACAGAAGATAAGATAAGATACTACCGCTGCGACACCGAGGCAGTCAGTTCTATGATGTGTGAACATGTTACTGACGTAATACCTGCATCTAATGACAATATAATGCACTAATTATACAAGTTTACCACCATGAAAAGGTAATTTTAAATTTTAACTAACCTAGGCCTTTAGTTACTTTCTAACACTAATATTTAATATGCCAAAACCTTATATAAATGAAATAAATACTTTATTGATATTCTTAGCGTATTTTATATATCGAATTAAGATCATAAATTGGTTTACACAATAAACAAAACTAGAGTGGCAAATCTAAAAGAAATCTTTAGTTTGGTTTGATATTAATTTTGACTGTTGTTGAATTCTTCTTCTCTACTATTGCTATAAGTTTTAACAGAGTATGTAACAGTATGTGACCCACACATTAGACCATTAAAAACTAAATCATTACAAAAATTACAAAAATACTATTACCATAAAGCCACTTGCTGTTACAATCCATAAATATGGCCTGGATGCTATTGCAAATAATTTTGTAACCGTTCGAGTAAGCCGGCTTGCCCGGTAAAGATTAATATCTTATATGCAATCGGCGTTAGAATAGCATTGCGGATCCTATTTCTCTCTCGTTAGTACTGGAGGATCACATAGCTATCTCCTGGATAAATTGCCTTACATTCCTATTCCCTAGGTTAGACTATGCGCGAGTTATAACTCGTGCACTAGTAGGAATAACTAGGAATATACGCCTAATTATGGCAAACAATCATAGTTTACGGTAACCGCTTAACCGGGCCAGTTATATGCTTGTTGATGCATGAGAAATCGCCTCACTTTTCTATTACATCTGTATACAAACAAATGAATGTTTGTGTGCAAATAAGGCATCTCACGAAGTGTATGGAAGGAACTAGAAGAGGCCTTTGTCGGCAGACAGCCTGACTATGAAGAAACAGGTTGCTGGTAATATATGTATATGTAATTTATGTTTATTTTTTTGGTTTTTAATGGTCAGTGAAATAAAGGCTATTTTAATTTCATTTTCATTTCAAGGCATCTCAAAATAACGAGGCAATTGGCCGTACGACTGTAATATGAATGGGACAAATTAATAGTGTATCTGTAATAATGTGTAAATGTAATATTGTCTTCTATTTACGCGAATGTTATTCATTGAAATTGAACTACTATATAAGGATTTTATCGCGTTTTAGTTTAATTTCAATGTGTAAATGTAATAGAGGATGTTTACAAGTGTTGTGTTCTGACGTCACCTGTGTGATGTGTCGTCGAGGTCTCCTTTCCGTCGATGGTGAGCCAGCTCTTGACGTGTATAACACTTTCGCTCACTTGTGAAGATCTAAAAAGACATATAATATACAGTTCGAATATTGTTATGCACATAAATTTGGTTATTTAAGTAAAGAACCAAAATCAAAAATCTTGCTGACCAATACGAAATATTTGTGTAGACAAGTCTAAATGAAAAAGTATCGCAGCGCAGCTCGCGCAGGTCGTGAATACTACTGCTTTCACCTGCGCCACCGAAACAGTTAAAATATGTCCAAAAACGACCATAGTGCAATGTAACATTCACAAAGGACGAAAAAGATATTATTGCATCACAAAAAATAATTATGCTGCAATTATTATGAATGCTTATGTAATGTAATAATTTATATAAATAATATTTAACTAAATAAACACAAACTCATTTGATTCGTCATGTTAGTCAGCAGTCACAAATAATAGCATAATATAAATTAAAAAGCAATTAATTATATAAAAATGGTCAGATGTAATATGCAGACTCATTACTAACAACACTAAAATATTTTAAAGCACTGTAGAATAACAATAATAATTATGAGCTGGTAATTTTATAAAATATGAAAGTAATTAAATTTTTGTTTGCTTCATTTAAACTGTTATTTAAACATCAGGTAATTAACTGCAGTTATAATTGCTTACCTAAGGACCAATATAGAGATTTTAGGCAAATAGTGTATAAGAATTCTATTAAATTATATATTAATTTAACCTATTGAGTTACTGGAGCACACCAGCGGCCAGACACTAGATAAATGAAAATTTATTTCGCACGAGATATGGTTTACATAAATCCGGTGGTAAATAATAATATTAAGGCTCTCTGCACATCTCGCACTTGTCAGGCATGCGAAAATTTACATATTACATTACATAGGTTATTAATTATGTCTCGCATTCCAACAATTGATTGGTTAATAGTATTTAATCTAGCAGTCTATATTTGGATACTATATATATTGGGGCAAAAGTATACATACCTTTAAATGCTTAACGCAGAGATCACAAAAGTATCTTTCATGCACTTTCCTCATGTGATCACTGAGCATACTAAATGTACGAAACGGTGGCATCTTGTCACAGATCTTACAACGGTTCTCTAGCAATAGTTCATAAGCCTGCTTGATCTCTTCGCTACAGAATGCAATTTTGTATTGCCTCTCAAAGAGTCTATCAGTGAACACCCTGTTACGAAGCTCTTTGTAAGTTTGGATGGATTCCGTAAAAACAACCTGAAATACAAATACATAAATAAGTAAGAGTTATGGAAAATTACAAATTTATTAAAACTATTTATTTATGCAATAGATATTCTATAATATGATAACCTATTGCCATTTAAGTAATTAGACTGCTTATAAGAATGTTTACAGGAAATCCAAAAGGAGCTTGACTTGACTATGAAGCAAGACATACAGTAGAAATAACACTCATGATGCTCCTTTAAAATTATGAATAAGTTATGTTTGCCAACAAATTCTGCAGGAGCACAGAGTTTCCGAAAATGTTTAAATTTCACAATAATGCAAGCAGTGATAAATTATATGTTGCATAAGTATTCTTAAATATCAGGTATATTATATAACAAGAATGCACAGATTGATATTATGTAATATGAAGATTTGAAACATACATTTTAAAGGTTCTTCATGCAAATCAGATTTCTTTTCTAATCAATAGTCATTTATTTTATTTTTCATTAATATAATAGTTAATTGACGTGTCCAAGAATTGTTTGCACATTTTTATGGAAATAAAGATTTTTTTGCTTTGACTATGACATTATGCATATTTTGAATGATTTCTAACAGAACTATGTTTTAAATGATTGTTCAATAAATCATAAACAAGACAATTTAAGTTCTTTTATTTAATTTTTAATTTTGTGAATATATACAATTGTACATTACAAAATATAAGAAAATTGGTACTTATAAAATATCTTATAAAAATGTACTTTTTCACATTCACAAAAATACTTAGATAGATAGATAGAAAGATAGATTTAACTAAAATTATTATAACAGAATTTAAAAATAAAAATATAAGGCGCACATATAAAACTATAAATAAATGAACAATAGTTAAAAAACAAGTACGACACACAAAGAAATGTTGCGACAGTCATTGTCGCTAGATGAAGTGCTGGTAAGAAGGCTTTTGTGCTGGATCAGCATCTTCATGCTCAAGCATTTCTATGACTTCTATTTTAAACAGACCAGCTGTATGTGCAAATATATCAAGGTCTGTGAAGTGGATATTATAATTAACAACTTGCTGACGCAGTGGTGCGCGTATCTGGTATACGCGCTAGTTCTGCAAGTTCCAACTGAAAATAATGTCTTTGCCCTCATCTCACGACGATCATATACTGTTCTAGGAACTACGTAACACAGTTTGTTAACAATTTCAGTGCAATCGACTTTACCATGACATATTCCATAAAGCATTATGGCTTCTAATCGACTAAATCTGGATTTTAGTGAAAGAAATTTGTATAATAAGCAACTAGGGATACTTAAGACGAATACAGTGGCACTGATAATGTATGGAGCGCAGAAATTTACGCTGAACCTTTTTTATCTGGTCCACATATTTATTATATAGAGGATTCCAAACACAGCAAGCGTATTCTAACTGTGATCTGATCAAGGTCTTAAATAACATTAAATACGTGGCCTCTTTCTTAGAATCCCGACTCGCCCTCATAATGAACCCATACATGCTAAAAGCTTTATTTGTTATTGTTTCCACGTGATTGTCCAGATGTAACTTGGATTCTAATTGAACCCCGAGATCACGCAGTGAATTCACACCTGCAAGTTCAGTTTTATTGAGCTTATATGTGTTAGCTTGTATGTTGCCTTTCTGTTCTTAGTGAAGCTAATACTATTACATTTAGGTATGCTAAGATGTAGTTTATTACGTTCACAATAAACAGATAATCTGTCCAAATCTTGTTGAAAAAGAAGACCATCGTATTGTGAATTGACACTATAGAGAAGAAATTTGAACTGTAGGAAGCAATTGTCAACATCATTACTGAACAGAATAAAAGGCAATGGACCAACTCCGGATCCCTGCGGAACTCCGGAGGTAACTTGTATGTTTTCGAAGTGAAACCCACAAAGAACGACATTTTGACTTTTTGAGAATAAAGTTGTAATATTAAACAAACAAGCCTGAATAAAACAGTTCCCAGACTATGTGGTGTTGCTTAAACTAATTATCTCACACCCCTGAGTAATAATCATTGAAAATACAATAAAAATAATCTGCATGTATAAACCATAACAATAAAAATTCATTACTTCATAGAATTACGATTTATTAACTGTGTTTAAGTTCGTACAGTATGTTACCTAACCTAGAACAGCAGAACATTTGTATTTTAATGATGGAAAAATGTTTAATGAATTAAATGAAATACCTTTACTACCTTTTTATCCTGATACAAGTTAAAGTTTATTCACCAGTTTATATGAAGCTACCTTGCATTTAAAAGATTACTCACTATGGAAGTATGAATGAATGCTGTCTGCTAAGGCTTTGGCACACCTGTTTTTAAATTATGTCTGGCATTCCAGCAATTGACAGGTTAAAAATATATTTAGATTTTGATTTTTTTGTTCTATAATGAGACTATGATGTCATATTATACCTATAACAACTTGAAAATAACATATAATGTGTGTAAAGACTAAACTCAAAACGGTTTGAAATAATAATAATAAATTAAATAACTACATAGTGAACATAGATATTTTTAGCCTTGACCTGCTCACCTACAAATAAAATAATAATCCTACTGATGTTATAAATATAAAGATATTTGCATGTGGGCAACCGCACGGACAGACTATACTTTGGTTTAATGCATATGATGGCTATGTGCTGCTATGGGATTCATACAGATGATACTGCCGGCAAAAGCTACTGTAATAATGGCATTCAATTAAATGCGAAATATCGACAAAGTAATACACATCCCTTTGACACTATAATTCACAATTCATAACTCAAAACAAATAAACCAATGTTTCTTTTTTAGGTGATATTTAGTTGACAAACTGGCAAGTTATTTAATTAACACGAAAACTGAATGACGCAAATGTATAGCAATAATTTGAGGATGTGAGTAATTATCCATGCTGACTTTAAGGCATTTATGCTATTTCTATCAACATACCATGCATACACAAGTATATTATATCAAAATATAAGTTAATTATCAAATTTGTGTAATATTATGCTTACAGAGATGGATTAATACAGAAAATTCGCTGAGTATGTTTATAATACACAATGTTGCACAATGAAAGATTGTGCTCTGTGAATAGTGCAATCATAACATGCACTGTTGATCACATAACTAACTTACCCTTGAAAGGTCTTGCCGGCAGATAGGACACTCATTTTGCAGGCAAAGCACCCGCATTCGGGTAGAACACTCGAAACATACGGGATGATCACATTCTCCGATCGAATAGTACAAAACGTTCTTGAAACACACCACGCAAGTGTTCTCGTTTGCCTGCGAGTCAGCCATGGTTTCCAGCTGGGTTCTGCAAAATTATATACTATATTGATGTACTAATAGGTTAACTGAATATTATTGGTGGATTTTTAGCAATAAATATTTTATATACCTACGTAAGATTGAGAAAAGGAAGGACGAACGAAAATTTCGTGCTGAAGTGACAGCTAAAGTCTGCTATTGCCAGACGTAAATATATTTATTGATAAGAACCCGATACCTATACGAAATAGGAATCCAACATTAGAATATGACGTGGGTTGCAAGCACAGTTGTTTAATCTATGGACGTTGGACATTTTTCATTTTTCACAATCTGTAGATCAAAACCTTATACTACTCTATGATCAAAACGGTGAACGGTTTGAAAGTTTGAAGTTTTAACTGTTATAATTTCAATTTAATGAAAGTTCGTTTGTTATTCAGTTGATAAAATACTTGAAATGTTCAGTGTATTAGAGTTTTATATTTGTGACTGTTAAGTGCAGTAAAAAGTGTTCTTTCCAACATGTATTTCCAAGTGAGTATTACGAAATATTTAGGTAATATACTAATTTAGAATTTTACTATTTTAGCAGCGTATTTATTCGTATCATTGTTTTAGATCGAGAACACTCCTGAACATATTCGGAGAGCTCGTCGTAGGGAGGTTGTGCCTAAAGAATCACCGAAAGAAGAGTGCCCTCTGCTTATATTAGCGCCGTTTACTAAACCTCCTCAAATTGTATTTGAAAATGTCCTCATCGGCGCAACTTGTGAGAGAAACTTAGAAATATTGAATCCCTCTAAACAAGTGCAACAGGTAACAAGATCTTACTACTTATTTGATATATCAACTATATCTGCATATGATTTATTATTTATAATAGTCATTACCTTTGCCTTTCTAAAGTATGTCATTGCTTATAATATAAAAGTATGAGTGAGTGGTGTCTGAAAGATCTATGTTTTCTAGTTCAATACATGTGTTTTAAAAGGCATATATATCACAACTCTTTTGTTCCTTTATAAACCTGTATGCTCATTGTGCAATATACAATATTATATTATCTGTTATTATATCATACTAGGTTCTTGTCATCCTTATATAATAATATGATTTATACATATAAGCTAAGAATTTTACTAAATAATTACGGTAATAAGTTGGTATATACTTATTACTTTTCTGTATAAATGATTAATTATTTCAATAAGTCAATACCAGACTTTGAATATAGCATTGCATCTAGCCTTCTAGACTAGGAACCACAACTTCCTTCAATTGTTTTAAGTACATTGGCTATATCCTTAAAAGACAAATAAATATGCAGATGCCATGGCTAATTGCATCAGAACAGGCTTAGATGTTTAGTTGTCAAAACTTACAAGCAGATAAATAAATTTTAGTTTTAGGTTTATAATCACAAAGTATTTTTTTAATACATACTTTGTTTTACAGTAAACAAGCTTGTTACATTTTATGTCATTTTCATCACTAATATTTAATTTAGTGAATATTTGAATCAATTTCTTAAATAAATAATAAAAATTCAATATTTTTTATACAAATAAATTTATTGATAAAATCCTAGGTAATCAGAGTCACTCTACCTAGAAGCAGTATTCTAATACTGTCAGAATAGTATTAGAATATTATCTCTTTGACACTAGTTCACTAAATTTAAAGAAATACAAAATAAATACCAATTATCATAATTTCAGATAACTCTTGGAAAATCTCTACCACCTGGTCTAGTGATACAGTTACCTGGAGAATGGCTTCTATTGGAACCAGAGACATGTTACTGTGTGACATTGATGTGGACACCAACACAACCAACAGCTATCAGAGAAACCATACGCTTTACTAATGAAAACAGGGGCCGATATGACATCATTGTGGTTCTGAAATCTGTTATGGTAATTATTTTTATCATATTAACCTACATATACATGGGTATCCCAAAAAGAGTAATCAGAGATGTAATGCATCCACATTGCCAGCTAAGTTGATAGGTCTCATCTAATAGGAGGCCTATCATAATTTACCAGCAATATTAGGACTGGCACAGGCTGTAGCAACAGAAAATTTCAAAATAAATGTTTAAAATACTCTTCAGCCTCTTTAGTAAACAGTCCTTAAAAATTAAATCTGTGTTATGGTTTAGCCAATACAAATACAAATAACTTCACTATACTTACTTCGCTGGCTCAGCGACCCAAAGTGGATCTTGGCCTCCGATATTAAAGTTCGCCATTCTTGCCTATTTTGTGCCAAGTCAGACCAATCAAGCACATCATCTCTTTCAGGTTGCCCGAGATATGAACTTACTTCACTATAAGCCTCATCATAAAATAAAAATATAGTTTTGTAGTATGTTGGTTTATAGTGACAGAAATCCTAATATTTATTCATTTACATAAATGTTTAAGTTTGTTTTTGGACCAGAATGTATTAAAATAATGCAGGCCAAGTGTGAGTTGCATTGCACTAGACTGGAGTTTAGTACCTTAGGATAACATATAAATAGCTATTTAGTTGAATTTATTATTTCACTCAACTTATGTATAAGTAGTGTACCACCACATACTTACAAAGTTTGTTTGTATGTATATGCACTTAGCAAATATTGATTATTTGCTCATTTCATATAAACTGTGCTAAGACTAAGAAAGAATAAAGTGTAAGAATAAAATGTATAAGCTTTATTTTTTCTATGCCAAGTTTGAAGTCGGCATTATTATTTGCTGTGACAGATAATCACATTGATAAAGAAAGTCGCATTATAAGGATTCCATTACACAATATTAGTATGGTACCCTAAAAACAGAAGTTATTTAAACAAATGTTAAGGTCACTAAAATAAAATATCTAATAATAATGATGCATGAAGCTGTGGTCAACAGCTTATTTATAAAAGCCTGTGGGTCTACAAGAATCTTCATAATATACATCACATACATTTGTTTCAGAATATTAATGGTAAGGGTGTCCAACCTAAGGGCTTCAAAATATCGCCTGGTAAAATTAAGAAAAAAGTTGGTAAGAAATCTCCTGTAGCTATTTACAAGAAGAAGTCTGAAGTAATTTACAATACAACACAGATCAAGAAGACATATAATGTTATTCAGACCCAACAACAATACTTACAAGTCAACAATAAAGAAAATATGTCCATAAATGACTATTCTATTGATTCGCGTCTCGATAAATGCCCATTTGATTCACCATCAAGTGTCGACTTTAATTTCGATACATCAGAAGTATTCTCAAACATGAGACGGCCTGATGTCTTACAACAGACATATGACAAGTCCTACATAGGGAACAACAGACCCAATGTGCCTCAGAATGTACTAAAACCATCTAATAGGCAAACATGCGACGTTTCAGCAACAGAGTTATTTGATAATCTCACTTTTACTCCTTTGAAGACTGCCCCTCCTGCTAAGGCTGATAAATTAAACAAGGGTCCAAAAATAATACTCAGTATGAACTCAGAAAGCGACTTTGATGACAGTTTAGATATGAAACAGGGCGGCAACAAAGAAAATCAGACTCACTCTATTATCAGTGTAACTTCGGCGCAACCACCGAATAAGTGGTTGACTGTAAACCATCATACACAATACGATAGTCACATAGAGACACCGAATGTTCTAGTCAAAAAACACCCAAACACTTCATCGCCTAAAGAATTAAATAGTCCTAACTTCTCTATCAATACAGAATTCTCACGTATCAGCGACTTATCATTCTTCCCTCAAAGATTTTCAACTGAACGGAAATGTTTCCCAAAAGTAAACAACGAAACACAGGATCTTTTAGAGGATCCTATGAAATTGAGTTCAGACACTTACACAAAAGACTCTCCTAACACACCAATAGAACCAAATTTCAATCAAATGTATGACACCAGGCCACCTCATTTCTTTATGAAGGATCAACCAAAGATGTGTAGGCAAGCTCTTTTCAGAGAGTACCAGTACCAAAAAGAAGCATTCGATCAGAAGAACATTATGAGCACATTTGAACATAATGTTTGGCAAAATGACTTGCGAGTAGATACGAGATCGCCCCCCAGATCTATTACGCCGCCGCTCCAGTCGATCCCTGAAGAAAGTGTACAGTTTTCTGAAACTCAAGTTTTGGACAGAACCAATAAACATAAAGACACCTTCACAATAAATCGCACTTTTGATAAGAGTGATCATTTTACATTTGCGCAACCTAGTAACAGACAATCGTGGTCCAAAAAGTCTGTTAGGGCCGAACCAGATCTCTGGAAAATTCCCATCTCTCATGTGAAAAAAGCTGTGAAGAACAGAAATTCTATCAAAAGCAAAGATTCTATTTGTAGTAAAGTTTCGAATACGACATTTGATTCTAACAAAAGCAGCATACAAAACATGACAGTCAACCAAATCGGGAATGTTTACTCTCAATCCTCCACTGTGGATCCATTTGTGTCTTCCACATATTTCTATGATGAAGAAGCTGTGGAGAAATTCGAAACGGAATTCAAGCGATGGCTCAACTGTATTCTGACGCCTCCAGCTGACCTGGAGAGTAACATAGAACAGAAAATTGACGTTGGCAAAGCGTGGATCGAAAATAGGAATAAAGACGTACCCGTCGCGCCTACCAAGGAGCAAGTGTCCAGTGCATATCACAATAGTCATAGGCTTGAGAGTCTTCGCAGATCCGCGAGAACGTTACTGATGAGTCCCGAAATAGCTCAAGTGTTCCAAAAATTGACTCTGCAGATCGAAAAGAAACTGATAGCTATCAGGACTGATCGAAATCTTCATTTGGATGTTGGATTACAAAAAATTATCATGGAATTATTGTTGTCATATAACCCTCTATGGCTGCGCATCGGTCTCGAAGCCATTTACGGCCTCGTGTTGCCTCTAAAATCAAACAATGACATTGAAGGTCTCACTACATTTATAATTCAAAGGATGTTCAAAAATCCGTTCCTCAGAAACAAACATTCATCGAATGCGCCTAATATGTTGCTTCCAGCTTACATGGAAGCTATTAAAAAGTTTACTTTAAAGAAGTTCTTTATGCTTGTATACTTTTTGGACCAAGCAAAGCAAAGAAAGCTCATATCACACGATCCATGCTTGTTCTGTAGAAACGCCGTTTGTAAAGAGAGCAGAGAAATAATAATAAGATTTACTAGAGAACTTATTGCTGGAATTGGCGATATCACGAAGCATCTTAGGCCCTTAGGCTACGTCGTTAGTCACAAACAATCTTATTTAGATGAATATAAGTATGCAGTTCATAACATTGCCTTAGATATAAGAGATGGCGTGAGATTAGTCAAAGTTATGGAGATAATTCTTATGAAAGATGGCTTGATAACTCAGCTGCGAACACCTGCTATATCTAGACTGCAAAAGATTCACAACGTTCAAGTGGCCTTAAACGCTCTGAAGGAGGCAAATTTTGTAATTCACGGGGACATCACAGCGACAGATATTGCCGATGGACACAGGGAAAAGACTCTTTCTTTACTTTGGCAGATCATTCACGTATTCCGCGCGCCGCTGTTTGAAAAAGCCGCCAATATTATACAGACTTGGTGGCGAAAGAAGTACGTAGTTATTGTTGAAAAGAAGAAAGAAGCAGAAAGAATTTTACAGAAACAGAACAATGCGGCAAGTTTGATCCAATGCTGGTGGCGTCGTATTCAATACAATCGGTTGGTCGAATGGAAAATGCAGCAAATAACCACAGCGACAATCGTTGTACAGAAATATTGTAGAATGTGGCTCTGTCGTACTATTCTACTGAAATATAAACGGAGTGTCTTAAAGATCGAAGAATGGTACAGATCCGTTAAGATGATGCAAGAAGCGAAGTCGACTTTAGAACGATTGAGACTCGAAAGAGAGGAGTTGAGGCGTAAGTCTGCAATTGTTATACAGAGTTACATTAGACGATGGCTGTGCATGAAAGACTTTACGTCACAACTTAAGAAGATCGTGTTAATCCAGGCTTTGGTTCGACGGTTCTTGGCTAGGAAACAGTATGTGCAGTTTAGGCAAGCTGTTGTATGTATTCAGCAGAGGTACAAAGCCAAATTGCTTATGAGACAAGTCATGCATATGTTTGCCAAACAGAGAAATAGTGCTATAGTTATACAAAGTTATTACCGAATGATTGTACAGCGAAGACAATTCCTAAGATTAAAGAATGCTGTTAAGATAATCGAGAAGCGATACATAGCTTTGGTTCGCATGAGGGACGAGCGTAAAATCTATTTGGATGTAAAATGTAAAGTGATAAAAATACAAACATTATACAGGCGCTATAAATGTGTTGACGAATATCTTAGACAACGTCAGTTGATAATATCGCTTCAGAGGAAGATTAGAGCTCGTCAATTAATGAAGAAAGAAAAGGAAAGTTTCTCTAAAGTCAAAAATGCAACGGTTACTATTCAAAAGTATGTAAAATCATATCTAACAATGAAAGTGGTAAGGCGACAATATATTACGCTGCGCCAGTCTACAATTGTAATACAGCGGTACTTTCGAGCCTACGTGTTAGCGAAAGCTCAAAGAGAAGCGTATACAAATTTAAGAAATGCTACAATTATTTTGCAAGTGTCTTTTAGAAGTATGTTACTGACCCGTAAAGAAAGGACAGCCTTCCTAGAACTCAGAAAGTCTACTTTAATCGTTCAACGAAGATATAGAGCTCAGATTTTAATGAAGAATCATCAAGAAGAATACAAAAAACTGCGTCAAGCGACTGTTACTATTCAACGTAAATACAGAGCGTTAATTGAGATGCGTTTACAAAGGTCCAAGTACCTGCAATTTAAATCGTCTTGTACGAGAATTCAGAATGCTTACAGGGCTTTCGTGTTAGGAAGACGGCAGAGGCAAGAATTCTTGCTAAAGAAACGGGCAGCTATTAATATCCAGAATTGGTTCAGAGGCTGTAAGAAAACATCGGAAGTGAAACAGCAGTACCAGCAATCGAAACAAGCTTGCGTTACAATTCAAAGAGTATACAGGGCATATATAATGGGAAGAATACAGAGACAAGAATTTATCCGCATCAAAACGGCTACCGTAACCATTCAAAAGTATTACCGAGCGTACATCGTAATGAAAGTTGTTAGACAACAATATACTCAACTTAAAACCGCCATTGTGACTATTCAAAGATATTATAAGTCGCATTTAGTAACAAAGAAGCAAAGGCGATCGTTTATAGAAATGAAAAATGCTGCTTTATTCATTGCCGCCTATTACAAACGTTACAAACAAACCAAAATGATCCGGGACAACTATTGCCAACTTCGGGCAGCTAGTTTGTGCATACAACGAAGGTACCGAAGTATTTGCGCTATGAAGGTTGAAAGGGAAAACTTCTTAAAAGCTAAAAGATTGATTATATTGCTACAGCAAAAATATAAAGCTATACTCGCTATGAGGAGGGAAAGACAGACATACATATTACTCAGAAAAGCTACATTCACAATTCAAACAAGATTTAGAGCATACAGATTAATGAAACAAACTAGAATAAATTACATTATAAAGCTTAGAGCCTGCCGTTCTATCCAGAGATTCTATAGAGCTTATGTAGCAGGTACTAAGCAAAGGGAAACCTATCTTAAACTCAAACAGTCGACTATCACATTACAGAGGAAATACAGAGCTATTGTTTCGATGAGACAGACAAGAAAATATTATTTAGCAATTAGAACAGCCGCGATCACTATTCAAAGAAGGTATAGAGCGTATTGTCTCATGTTGAAAGAGAGACAAGCATATACAAATACTGTGAGATCCTGTATCAAAATTCAAAGGGCATACAGAGCTTACATCTGTGGTAAACAACAACGAAACGAATACAATAAAATTAAAACAGCCGTAATTTTAATACAGAGACATTATAGACTTATAAGAGAGACTAGAAAAATACAAAGAAATTATCAAATTTTAAGAAATGCTGTTCTTTTTGTACAGCGCCGATATAGCGCGAACAAAACCGCTCGCCTTCTAAGGCAAAGCGAAGCTGTACGAAAAATACAAAATTGGTACGTATCTATTAAAAAACGTGATGTATGCCGGCAGGAATTCCTGATGCTCAAAGAGAACGTCACAATTATACAATCAATTATTCGTATGCGCATCGTCCGTAAGAGATTCATTGCTATCAGAAACGCTACATTGTGCATACAGAAATATTACCGCGCTCACAAACTCATGGCAATTGAGAAACAACGTTATCTCCAAACTAGATTTCACATCATAAAATTGCAGAGTTATGTCAGAAGTTTTATTGCAAGGACGCGCTTCTGCAAATTGCGCTCAGCTGTAGTCACAATGCAAGCCGCTTACAGGCTAAAGAAGAAAAGGGAAATTATGCAACAACGTAAAATAGCAGCCGCAGTATGTATACAGAAATATATTAGACGATACATTGTCCGCTCGCGGTATCTACAATATGTTAAAAATGTTATATATGTACAAAGAATTTGGAGAGGAAAATTGGTAACAAGACTGTTCCGTTGCGAGTTTTTACAGAAGAGAATGATTATTATCAAATTCCAGTCTATTATAAGAGGTTATTTGGTGAGGAAATACATTCAGGCGAAGAGGGAAGATATTCGAAAGGTGAAAGAGGAGCAGAGACAATATTGGGCTGCTTCGAAAATTCAGGTAATCACCTACGCTTTTCAATGTTTCAAAGTTCACATAATGACGACATATTTATTATGTGAACTTTTCAAAGATTTACATAATAAAGACAAGCAATTAAAGCTATTCATATTCATAATTCGTTTTGCAATACAATATTTGTGAATGTTCTTTTCAGGCGCTTTGTCGCGGCCATATAGCGAGACAAAACGTCGCTCATGACAAGCGCGTGGCCGAACTTCGACGCAGATGGCGTGATGGTGGTCTAAAGTCATCGCAGGAGTCTATGAAAGAGCGAAATGAAGAAGCTATGGAGGTGCTGCGGAATATTAGCGGTATTGAGACCGTGATCAAGGCTTTCAGATCTCTTGGTTAGTATTCTCTTGGCTACTGGAAAGTTCTTAGAGCTTCCAATTAATATAGCATGTTATGTAATATATAAATAAATAATTCATGTCACTTCTTTTCTTAGAAAATTCGTAAAAACATTTTTCTTGAGTAAAATAAGTAGGCTTGTAACTTTAACTTAGTGTGTCATGTAGAAGTTTTTATTAGGAATAGTATCAGGATTTATGGTTTTTTAAGTACATTCAGTAATATACTAAATTTAAACGCAAACGATAATCGATTTAAGTCACTGATTATACACATTTTATATAATCAGTGATTTAAATAAATTAAGATTTGCGAGATTTCTACTCACATACCATTGTGGCGTATGTATATACGCACAGGCAACATATAACTTTACGAGAAACCTGGAATCGAACGGAGCATCGTACAACTAGCCGCGCCGAAACCAAGCGACGCGCGAAGGCGATCGAACGGAGCATCATACGTCTAGCCGCGATGATATCAACATTCGAACTGGTGACGCGCGAAGCTTCCCTCTGCCTTTTATACGTGGCACTACTTTTATACTCGCGAACAGATTTCCAAGAAATCATTCGTAAATGTTAGATTTTTGTTTACTTGTTGCTGATTGGTGAAAATGTTTATTGTACACATTAGTGTTAGCGTTACTTGCATGACTAATAAATGAGATATAAGATAGGTGAAAAATTGTAAATATATTCTTAGTTGAATCAGTCTGCGTGTTTCATTATAACCCTAACGGTTACCAGCTACGGACCTGAATTCTGCCCGCCGGCTGGTAACGCGTTAAACCATTATTATCGAATTTTACAGCAGCGATAATATTCAAAGCATAATTAGATTAATAACAATTTATAACTGTAGAATAATATTAGATATATGAAATTATAAAGCAAGTGTTCAATGATTAGCTACTTATGTCGATAACCTATGTATTTATGTTGCTAGTTTTCACTTAGTTACATAAATCTACACCTTAAGAACGTTTAACTTAGTATATCGTACACACATCGTTCGATCGAATACTACTATACCTTTTTAGACTATTCTAGACGCACACACAGAAGATTCCCACATTCGACATGAATGTGTGTGTATATTTATTTGCTTATATACAATAACTAATAAACTTATCTTACTTCCAGAGTTACTAACAGAAGTGTTCCCAATGATGTACAACGACAATGCATCAGCCATTGTCCACCGTGTGTACACGTACATGTCAGTGACGAACAGATCCATTTCTAGCATAGAAGTGCTGAAGTCTGCAGCCGCCGTGCTTGTCAACCTGACCAGATACAGAGTCACAGGACCTAAGATTTACTTGGTAACTTTTGACTTTAAATTTGCTATATTTCTTATAGTATTTGTACTACCGGCGGCGATTAGTGAAGAGCGACTGGAGCTAGAAAATAATTGCGATTTGGCAAGAACCGAGCGTGTAGCTAAGATAGTTTTGACTTTGGACGATTAAATGCGCGTCCGGCGATTACTGGCACAAGCTACTCGCTTGTGTCAGTAATCGCCGGACGCGCATTAGCCTTAGCGCCAGTTCTGACCGCTAAGCGAGACAAACTAATATAGAGAGTGTTCGGCGACAAAGCAATTTACTATTATTCAAACGCTGGTGGCTTATGTCCGTCAAAAACTGTAATTCCGATATTAATGTTTAAACATGATCGACGAAAAAAAACAAAAGAAATGGAAATATCTTTATTGAGATAATATGGTCTCTGAGCTAAGTCTTTATTTTAGGGTAGTATTTAACTGTTCCTCAATTTTTTGCCTTTGTTCCATCAGAAATACTAATTGCACAGCAAAATATGCTTACTAAAATATTTTAAAGAGATCAAACTAAGGTTTAAAAAGGAACCTAACCCTTCCGAGACGGAATGCAGTGATTTGAGGCGTATAAGGTGCTTGTTATGATATATTTTAGTAATCATATTTTGCTGCGCAATTAGTATTTTTGGTGGTCATTATATTTATATTTTTATAGGTATTTAATTTGTCTCATATTTTGATTTCAGAGGGATCGCATACCGCCAATATTAAAGTTCATGTGGCGGTTCAGCAATAGTGAAACACAATTGTTCTGTATAATGGCTACATATTTGTGGCTGTTTTCTAAATATGAAACTGTGCGAAAGGTAAGACAAAGTATTTTATTCTATTCTGCAAAGAAATATTTAAATAACTTAATTTAAAGTTATTTACTGTTCATTGTAATACAAGTGTATAATAAACAGTCGAAAGAATTTACATATTTTGAAGAAACATTGTGTCAATGTTTATATATTTAATATAATAAATATTTTTATGGATGTTAAAGATAGTACAGTACACACGGCTACACATCAAGGTAGACACCCTATATACGCATAACTATGCTACATACAAAATAGAAAATTGTCGGAAAGGGAAAGTGCTTAGTGGTGTAGACTCATCACGGTGAACTAGCGTGTGCGGACGACGGCCGCGGCCCATTCAGCGTGAAAGAGACAAAATAACAACTCTCTTGCACGATTCATAGCGTACAACTTCTAATAGTTCAAAGTCCAAACAGTCTAGGTTGATGTGTCGCTGTGTGTACCAAAAATAATTTTACCCATGGTTTAAGACGAATTTTAATATTAATATAATACCTAGATGGATCACACAATATTTCCTCTCAACGTTGCGACAAGTTAAACTGTCATCCATATAGCCGAGATATTATTTAGGCCATGTTATGGTTGTTCCCAGGACTTGACTGAGCTGCTAAACTTGCCAGAGAACCACAGAATGCTAGTTACAATTAAGAGCAATGTCGACAGAACAACGAGAATGACCACGACTATTATGAAGAACAAGTACCATACACCACAGCTTTCGAAATTTATCTCCCACACAAGCAATCAATCATTAAACATGAGTGTGTGCAGTATGGGCAACAGTAGTATTGTCCTTCCTGCTGTTGAACCTGACTATGGTATTGTAAGAGTGGACAAACCAAGGTATTTTGAAGATGCCCAGCAAGCCATCAATTGCCTGTTCCAGACATACAAGTTGTAATTACATTTAGTTTTCTTTATCGTGTACTAAAGTAATTAATATATTTTAATATAATATAGCACTGATGTTTTATAATTATATAGCTTTCAATTACTTAATTTTGTAATAACGCCATCAAACATAATTTTATTGATAGAGCTTTATAACCGCCTTAAAATAAATCATGTTACTAATTGTAAACATTCCATTATGTTGCATTCTTAATCTCTTATTCACTGAAATATTAACAAAACGTAAAATAAGCGGCTGTTATTTGCTAAGACTCCGTTACCTACGAGGTTACAACAAGAACATTAAATCAATGCATTATTTTTATAATATTGGATACACTTGAATATTTGGAATTAAATAATGTTTATGTTTGATTATTGGATAGTAGAATGTGTGTATTGTGGATGTGTGACGAGTATTTGTTTTTACTAATAGCTACTAATATAATTTTATTAATTGTTTTGTGAGTGATTAGACTGTTAATTATTTTATTTCAAGGACTCTTATGAAATACTATGTATTGTATTGTAATATTACGCATTATTAGCGGTTAGTTCATTAAATAATTTTGAATTTATGATTGTGTTTGTGTTTAATTATATTGCTATTCAGATATTTATTTTGCCGAATATAGGTATACAACTACATAATTACTCGATTTGATCATTGATGCTACATTATAATTATAGTGTCTTATCTATGGCTACATTTTTATACGTTTATTACATCCTACCGTCGCAACGTCATTCGAAAATTTGTATAAAATAAAAGAGAATAACTTTTTTAATTGATGAGCTTGCTACTAAAAATAGTTTTCATTGGCCTTTAAAGACCAATATTATTTATTACCCGTTTTTAAAAGTAGCGCGCTTGACTTGTTTCAAGAACTCGGATAAGTAGTGTGTTATTTATGTTCTGGACGTCCATCGACAACGAACTCTGTCTATTTGTTAATGTCACTGTCAAATGTTATTTTAAGGTTATGTTGTTGACTTACATTGAAAATATCCTGACAAGATATTATTTTTATAATAAGTGTGTGTATTCATATATATTGTTGAAATAATATACATCAACATGGATGAGTTCGTGAATTATTTATTGTTGATATTAGTCATATTACCAGTTCTTCTGTTCTTCAACTTATGGGCTGGCATTGGATGGGAGTTGTTTGAAAACAATTAAGAATATAATTATTTGTAACCATGAATTTAGCAACTATTTACTTGAAGACTGTTAATGTTTGGCTAGAAGAAAGAAGTTATTTTTAAGATAATGTTAATTAAAAGACGTATGTAAGGCTTGGTGTAAATTAAAGTAACTTAAATGAAAAAATGTTTTTATTTATAACATATTTTATTGAAAACACATAAGATTCTTAGAGTACTATAATTATCACAATAGTGTCATAAAAATTATAATCATAACATTTTCATAATTCCAAGATTTTTATCAATCAATCAGCCGCAGTCCACTGCTAGACATAGGCCAAGATTTTTATGCATACTTCAAATACAAATAGTGTAAACCTTAAAATCAAAATATCACATCAATTGCTAGAAGAATAGGATATTACACTTTGTGTCATCAAATAGATGAAAAGTGTAGCAATCCAAGTGCAACAATTCTAACAGTTTTCTTCATAAGGCCAACATTCATAATTCTTTAGACTTATTCATTACGACTTTATTATCAAGTCCTATTATGTATTAACCTCTCAAACCCCTCAGTAAGACACTGAAAAACCTTTTGAGGCCCTCCATTTCAAAGACAAACATGAAATTTCAAAAGTAATTGGCATAGTAAAGCCTTTCAATATTGGTTTTGACAAATATGAAAATTTATAGCAATGCTTAACTTATATCTCATGCCATTTAAAAAATATGTATTTTTACACAGATGTTGACAGAGAAATCTCAATATTACAATAACATCAACAAATTAGTAAGAATTTTATCTACACATAAATAATTCATAATTTAAATTTCCTATTGATGAGTCATATACCTATTGCATTCATAAAATCCTTAGTCTAACAAAATGTCTTAACAAATTCACTGTAAATATTTGGCTTTTATAATACATGAAATCCAGTGACAAAATCATAAATATTTTTTTACAAAATAAGGAAGCTGGCTCCAGGCCTAGTTCTAAATAAAATATAAAAAATAAAAACAATTATTATAATTATATTATTTTGTTTTTGCTTGCATAATGACAGAGATTTAATTAGTCTGTAACATAATTAAGCTAAAGGCAGACGACGGACGTATGCGTACAAGTACAACTACGAATATAATATATCGCGAGCTTGCCATTGCCTCGACCACATATTTAATTAGGAATAGTTAGTATGGGTATATAAAAGCAAGCATTTAATTTTGTTTTTTTTTTCTATTATTAGTGAACTAAGATATGCATGGTTTTGATCATTTTATTAATCTCCCAGGATGACAAATATATACCTATCTACTTTTGTAGAAATGTCTGTTAACTTTGACCATACCTATTTAGAAAGCATTATTAATATAAAGTTTTTATGGACCGAGAACGGACGGTACAAGACTTCAAAATTCGGCACGTACAGTCAACTTGCGAGATTTGCTTATTTTCTGTGTTTTCCCTATTGATATATTTTCTGTGGCCTCAACTGACATCGCCGTCCATTATTCTACGAGGATTCACAGCGTATTAAATGAACAGTATGCTCTGTAAATACCCGTAATCGTTCTAGGTTCGCCTTGCATTACCATCTACAGTTCAATAAACTCTGTCGCCTGCTTTGGCTCTTAAATTTCGCTAGAGAGTATTAGTTCCTCCATTCCCATGTGTCCTCGGTGACGCCATACGCGGTATCTTGCTATGTCTTTCCTGGTCACCATGCCAACTACCTGTTCAATGGAAATATACAGTGAATAATAACTAGTTCTGCTACTAACTTAGGCCCGGTTCCTACGTTCAAGAAACGAGTTGTTTTAGTTACGAACAGTAAAATTTTGTGTACTCTTTATAGAATACAACATTTTACCGTCCGTACTATAGGAACCAGGCCTTAGGCAACAAGCGGCAGGAACAGTAATTTCAAAGTTATGTACAGACATTTATTTGTTTAGTTAGTTGGAGGGCCGCCGCTGTACACTCCAATGCCTGAAAACATCTTCAAGGCTTAGTTACACATGTCTTGTTCCCTAATCTACGGATTCGGTTCTTATTATAGCGAGCTACGTCGCGCCCATATGACCCTATGACGAAGAAGTTTGTCTTCCATATTTCCTATATGGTTTACTGTTGTACGTCTACCCAAAATGTCCGGTTTAGGTTTAGGTCGCTATTGGATTATTTGCAGACAATACCGGTGATGCGTAGCAGCGCATTCTCGCCACCACATTGCTAAAGACAAATCCGTACATACGCGTTATGTATGGGATCTCCATAGAGTAGACATGTATCAGCTTAGATATTATGTATCCTGATAGGTGACAGAGCCGTGAGAAACGAACAGTCTTCTTTGAGCGCTAACATTGACCACATGCCGTTTCCATTCTCTTTTCATATTAAATTAATCATAATTCATCACATTCGTTTTGTTTGGTCAATATAGTGTCGAAATCAGAAATTCGTTTTGTTTGAAGACTCATTAGAAGTAAAAATACCTATCGCATTACCTTCGGAACCACAGTCGCTGTATATAGGCACATTGCAACTACGTCACGAAGTACGTCTAAAGGACCTCAATTAGTGTACTGAATCATTATTTTATATTTAACTTAGTCATACATATTTCTGATTCCTTCTTGTGTGTAAATGTGTATGCTCACACATGCTTAATATTTTATTATAAATACATACTCTCTCGATTATCAAATAAATAAGTACCTATTCTGAACACGCAATTGTAATTTTCAGTAGCGTCGTGTTTTCCTCCCAGCCTTATCTACATGGATTTATAGGCACTGAAATAATAGCAGTGTTATTATGACAATAGAGTTGTATGTTGTGCGTGTTACCTCGTTGACGTCGTTAACGATGGGCAGGTGTCGCAGTCCGAGCGCGCGGAACAGCCGGAACAGGCGCGGCAGCGACGCGCGGTGCGGCAGCGTGTACGGAGACGGGTTCATGAACGGCCGCAGGTCGATCGTGCACGTTTTCTCCCATTCGGAGATCTCTAGCTGTTTGTATATAAAACATATTTACAGCGTGTAACAGAAAGGCGTGGTCATATTTTAGGACCGTAATGTACCTAGGGGAACTTGGCCCAAATCGGGTAGCCCGCCTAAAGCGGGTAAGCGTTTAAATTTGCGCGCCATTAACGCGATTGAGAATCTGTGTATGTAACACTCTAGCCGCACATCCCGCCAATCACAGGCAGTCACCCCGCTCGTCGCGTGCACGCGGTTTCAAGGTAAGAAATAAACAAAGATTTTGGTCGATTTTGGTAAAAAAATATCGATTACAGTACTTACGAATACTCAAAATTGTCGGACAATATGCTATAAGTAGTTTTACTTATATTATTTTGTATTAATAAGGATGTTAGTTTGTGTTATCGTGTGTCGACTATTTGTTTCATTTTAGGTTATATGTGCATTATAAATAAAAACATGCTCTCGGGCAAATCGGGTAAGGGCAAAGCGGGTACCCGTTTTGCCCTTACCCGATTTGCCCGTTGCTTTTTTGCGTCGCGTCTCATGTGTGATGTGATAATATAAAATGCCGGCTTTGTCATAGTTATTTATTTCTTAATAAACAAATTGCAAGTATAACTCCAAAGCTAGCGCGTTAACTTAAAAGAATAGTTCTTCTCTTCCAAAACGCTTTGACCGATTTCGATGTTGTTTTACTTATTACATTCAGGATCATATGGATGGTTCTTAGCTGTCGCCGTTATTTTTAACTTAACCGATACCTACTTATCAGTAGCCATATTTGATAAAATTCTAAATGAATGGTGTATAATTGCAGATGGTTAATAAATATGTAAGAAAAACCACAAAATACGCGTCGTGGGATGAAACCGCCATGAAGCTTGCCATAGAAGAAGCTAAAAAAACATCCGTTAATGCAGCTGCTAAAAGATACGGCATTAATCTTTCTACCCTACAAAGACATATTAAGAAAGGCTGCTCTAAAAAGATATTAGGCAGATTCAAAACTGTATTTACGGTCACTCAAGAGATGGAACGAGCAGAATATCTGTTTCACATGGATACTTTGTTTTTTGGGTTGACAAAAACAGAGTTCTTACAATTAGTATATCAGTACGCAGAACGAAATGGTATTAAGCATCCTTTTAAAAATGGAACCGCAGGTAACGATTGGTTTGTAGGTTTTAAGAAGCGATATCCAGATATCACTCTCCGGCGGCCTGAACCAACTTCTGTAGCCCGCGCCAAGGGGCTTCAACAGGCCACAAGTAGAGAGATTTTTCAATATTCTTGAAGCCGAAATTGACAAGCATAATATTGATGCGAGTCGTATTTACAACGTCGATGAGACAGGGATCCAGACTACCAGTAATAAACCACCACGAGTATTATGTAAGTCAGGCAAAAAACAGGTTGGAATTATATCAAGTGTCGAACGAGGTAAACTCACTACAGTAATATGCTGTTGTAACGCAGCGGGTTCTTTTATACCTCCATTTTTAATTTTTGGACGGAAGAGAATAGTTGGCAGACTACTCGATGGGGCACCTCCTGGAGCAATTGCTACTTGTACTGATAACGGTTGGGTAAATGGACCAGCATTTTTGGAGTGGCTAAGGCACTTTGTGAACACAGTAAGGCCAACTCAAGAAAGAAAAATGCTTTTAGTGATGGACAACCACGAGTCACATAAATATCTCGCTGCCCTAGAATATGCATCGGAAAATCACGTGATTTTTGTATCCCTTGCTCCACACACGACCCATCGAATGCAACCACTCGATACATGTGTCTACGGGCCATTAAAAACATATTTTGAACAGGCAATATCTGTATTCCAAAGAGCACACGTGGGCCGCATAGTTACCCAATATGAAGTAGCAAGATTATTCGGTGAGGCTTATATGAAAGCAGCAAGTACGCAGAACGCTGTTAAAGGGTTTTCGTGCACGGGCATATGGCCCACAAATAGACATGTATTTGACGATTCAGATTATATGCCAGCGACATTGACTGATAGACCAGAACTTACCAATAGCCAAAATGCACTCAACGATGATCTGATAATTGAAGAAACTCAGACAAATTTCGCCGTGATTACAATGCCTGAAGACGTACTAAATTCTGATTCAGACCGCACAGTATCACCATCTATTCTGGAAGCACTAAACACCTGTAATACCTGTGTAACCCCAACACCGACTACGTCAGCAGATGATCAAACTACCCCACCTGCTCGATACTCTACAGCTACTATTAACGTCTCACCTTTAACTCGAGTGACAGTGACTCCAATGGATATCCGGCCATCACCTAAAATGCTACCAAATAAAATCACTCACAAACGCAAAACACAGAAAGCTGAAATCCTGACTAGCACACCTATAAAGGATCAGCAGAAAGAAAAGGAAGAGAAAAAAAATAGATTTAAGAAAAAACTTAATACAGAAACACCAAGCACAAGCAAATAACGGAAAGCATTAGAACGTTTTAAGACTAAACGAGGACCAAAATGCAATCGGAAAGAAAAAACGGAGTATCGGTGTCTAGTTTGTGGTGAGCTTTACATAGAACCACCTGCAGAAGACTGGATCCGGTGTGACGATTGTGAGCTATGGTCACATGAGCCTTGCACAGCTTACTCTGGACGAGGATCATATTATTGTGATTTCTGTCACCAATAAATTGTTTAACTTTAATTATGTTCGACTGCTAAAGCACTAAGACTGATTATTTATATTTGAATGCTAAAGCACTAAGACTGATTATTATTATGGTTGTGAACTAGTAGGTAATTAATAATAAATAGAACCTATAATGCTCCTTATTTTCTCTTACTCGTTTTGCCCAGAAGCCTTACCTGATTTAGGCCACCCCTACGGGCAAATCGGGTCAATGGAAAGGTTTTGTTATTCGTATTTTATTCTTTGTTAAATAAAAATAACTTGAGAATTGTCATATAATTTATAAAGCTTATGAACATGCAAATTGTAAGCATATTTAATAAAAGTTTAATATGATTATTTAACGTGTTTTATGAGGACCTTTGCCTTAGCTTACCCGTTATTTTTTTTTTTTTTTTTTTTACATGGGGGAATGCTATGACGCATATCCCTCCGCGGGGGCGGGCGGAGGGATTATGTCGGACTCGCCGGGGTAAAAGAAAGATAGAAAGATGGAAATAATAGTAAAGTACCTCCCGGAATACCGACTAAACCTACCACGGTGTTCCTCGACAAAACCACTATCGACGGGGCCGCGCGAATCGCTTTCGCATGCGGTCACGACCCCGCCGCGGTTACGGCCCACCGTATGAAACGGCAGGCCACTACACGAAAGACCTACCCAAAATAGGCACTACGTCGCGTAAAACCCTACTGTCTCCCCTAGAGGGGAGACGGACTCGACACAGAGGCGCGCGTGGGAACACGCACGCCGCCTCTCGGACCTGGTGCTGAACGGATGGCGGGCAGGCCCACAAAGCCCGCCACCCCCAGGTCAAACCTCAGGGTGGCTGGAGGTCATCGCGCGCCCTCCGGCGCCCGGCTCTGCGGTTGGGGAGAGGGTTTAAACGCTCCCTCTCCCGCTCCGCCGCCTCCTTGATGGAAATTACTTCCTCACAGAAGGAGGCGACGGCGTTCCACGACCTCTCACTCCGGACCATAGACTGAACTACGGCCGGGAGCGAGAGGGCAACCGATCCGACTGCCGCGATCAAATCACGGCGCTGCGATGCCCAGGCGGGGCAAACCGCCAAAGTGTGCAGCGCCGTGTCCTCAACAACGTCGCGGCAGTCGCCGCAGTGGTGACAACCGGGCGTCTCTTGCCGGCGTATACGACACAGGAACTGGCCAAAACAACCGTGGCCAGTTAGAACCTGTGTCAGCCGGAAGGTGAGGGCGCCATGCCGCCTCTCCAGCCACTCCTCAAAAACAGGACTTACCGCCACGATCGTGGCGTGCCCGGCACTGGGGTGCACAAGTCGTTCCTTCCAATTGGCCACTAGGACCTGGCGGAGCTCGGACCTCGCCGCCTTGATTGCGGCAAGACCCAGTCCTTCGCCCCGAGCTAGCGCCTCCTGGCGCCAACGGTAGAGCGACGCCAGGAGCGCCGCTTCCAGGTTCCATGGCATCGATCCGGCGAGGAGGCTCGCAGCCTCGAACGAGATCGTGCGGTATCCTCTAATCAACCTGACGGCCATGGCGCGCTGTGGTGCACGTAGCGCCGAGATGTTTCGGGCCGCCAGGTTGTCACCCCAAACTGGGGCCCCATATAGGGCCATGGACCGCACGACCCCCTCGTAGAGCCTCCGGCAGGAGGTGTTTGGCCCCCCAAGGTTGGGCAGCAGGCGCGCGAGCGCACCTGCAGCGCCCCGAAGAATGGGGGCCAAACGACGGAAATGGGCTGTAAAGTCCCATCGGCTGTCGAGCAGGAGACCCAAATACTTAAGGGTTGGCTCGACGCCGATGCGGACCCCTCCCACCATGATATGGGCCCCTGGAGGTGGCCGGTTCCGAGGGCCGCGAAAACATACAGCCTCGGATTTCGACAGGGCCACCTCAAGGCCCAACCGCCGGATACGACCAACGACTTGTGCGACCCCAGCGGTCGCCAGTATGGCCGCCGCCCGGTGCGACTTACCCCTCGCCGTGACAAGCGTGTCGTCGGCGTAACAAATGACGCCGACGCCACGGAGGAGCGCACCTCGCAGCACCCAGTCGTAGCCGATGTTCCACAGGAGCGGACCCAGAACCGATCCCTGTGGAACACCGCACGACATCTCTCGCCGACTCCAACCGTCGTGACCCGGGTAGACGACTACCCTCTCCGATAAATATGCCCCGACTATGCGGCGGAGGTAGGTCGGCACTCGATGGAAAACGAGTGCCTCCCTAATGCAACTCCAGGGCAAGGTATTAAAGGCATTCGCGATGTCCAAAGACACCGCGAAGACGACCTCGCCCCGGGACACCGCATCCTCCGCCAGGCTCCTCACACGCTGGACAGCGTCAATGGTGGAGCGCCCGCGGCGGAAACCATATTGGTTTTCCGCCAAATCCGGGCCCACCGTGGACAGACGCTGGACGAGGCGCTCCGCGATAATAAACTCGAAGAGTTTAGCCACCTCGTCCAGCAACACAATGGGCCGGTAGGCGGACGGAGAGTCCGCCGGGCGCCCCTCCTTCCTGATCAGGACCAGTCTCCCCACCTTCCACTGGCGCGGAAACTGGCCCTGCACCAGACACTCGCTGAGGAGCCCCCTCAGTCGGGGCGCGAGCTCCTCGAGGACCAGGGCCAATGCACGACCTGGAATGCCGTCGGGCCCTGGGGCGGTGTTTTTCGAGCGAAGTCTCGACACCGCCGCTCGCAACTCTACCTGGGTCACTTCGGGAACCACGTCGTAGCTTACCCGTTCTGGGCCAACCTCCCTTATATCTGAAAAATAACCTGTCTGTTATCAGCCCCCATTCTATCGATCATAACAAATTATTTTGTTGGGCGCGGCAGACTTCTTCTCGCAACCCCTCAGATAGGTAGTAGTTCAATATGTATTATTATTTTAATTTATTTATAATATTTGTAACTGGTACCAATAAATATACAACCATATCTACCATAACTCATGGTTTCATTTCATATGGTCATTCACAACATTACGCAAAGATAACTCATATACTTATATTGTAAAATTTGGACGCCCAACCGCAAAGACAAAAGTTTCTAGATTAAAATTGTGCAAATACTACCTACTAAAGGCCTTGGAACAAAAATTCTGTTCACGCTGATATGATTTACCAGGTATACAATACTTACTTCATCAATAGAAGGGTACCGCGGGTATTCCCTCCTGAACATGTTCATATCCACGTTGAAGTTCGACCAGGTAGTGTTAGCATTCTCGTTGTATATCTTATTCTGCAATAGCACTATCAGCTGTGACCGCAGTATTATGCCTCGCAGACGTTTGTATGTTGTCACTTCCACCTGCGAACAATCGAATTTAGGTTATCTAAGCTTAAGAATCTGGATATACATAAATAAGAATCTGTTGAGTCTTCTTCGAAGAGGTTAATGAAAATACTATATGGGTCGGTGTGTCTGTCTGTTAGTGACAGTTTGTTAGTGGCAGGCATAGCTCCGGAACCACTGGACCGACTGAATTGTAACTTGGTGTACAGACACCTTGGGGTATATGGGCCCTATGGGTCAAAAGGCTCCCGAGATATAGGGGTCACAAGGTCATAAGGTCAGGGATATCCACCAACAGAGTGATTTGGAAATCCAAGGGAGAGGCTTTTGCCCAGCAGTGGGACATTACAAAAAGCTGATGGAACGAAGTCACATGAAGATGAAGAGGTTGAATCCTGGGTTTTTACACCCATCTCATTCCAAGTAATATTACAAATGCGTTTGCGAGTTTGTTTGTTTGTTACGCTTTCACGTCATAATTACTCGACCGATCATTATAAAATTTCGCATACAGTCACAGGGGTACAGAAAAGTAAATAGGGTACCTTTTATCTAGAAAATACTACTACTGTTCCCGAAGGATAGCAAGTCATATTAAAAAGCAAACTTTGTACTTATGTATGTCTCTTACGCTTTAACGGATACAGCACAGAACTGTTTTCCATTAAATTTGACAATCTACCTTGATTGTGATACGTGTTTCAATAGAACTAGAAAATAGATAGAATATGATATTTTATCGTATTGACTATTTTAGTTGCGAAAGAGTGCCCCAGTGCCTTGCGACTGATAGGTCGAATAGCCATTCCTGTTTTCCTTTCCCTATTAGTAGTCAGTGAATATTTTCTTAAGGTAAATCTTTTCGTTGCCTCTCGTCATTAAGCAATAATAAAAAAAGTAATCCACTTACGTCATCAGCTAAAGGTGGATCTACAACAGGGAATCCATTATACGAGACCAGCTTCAGCAGTTCTACGATGTGGCCGACGTTTTCCACAGTGCGGAGAGTGAAGACGGGGTGTGACATCACTTCGGACGCGTAGACGTTGTGCGCCAGTGGCGGCGGCTCCCAGGGCAGCAGCGGCACCGCGGCCAACTGGATGTGGATGTCGTAGATACCCTGGACAAAAAAATATATACTACAAAACTACGTATTACACTAAAATAATACTAATAAAGCAGCGATAGCCTACTGGATGACCGTTTGGACTGCCATGAAAAGGTTTCCAGTTCGATTTAAAGCGCATCTCTAAGTTTTAAAAGTGATGCGTATCTATTAAACAGTTAATTACCGCTCGCTTTAACGGTGAAAGAAACGTGAGGCAACCTGCATATCTGAGAGATCTTCATAATGTTCTCAAAGATCGCACTGGGCCAGCGTAGTGGACTAAGATCGATTTCTCATGCTGAGAAGACGCTCGTGTCCAGCAGTTTAATACAGGGATGGTAAATCTCTCGCTAAGAAATCGACTAAAGAGATACTACAAGCTAATAGAAGACCACAGCAATATAAGCTTATATTATAGTTGTGGCCGTAGTTCCTGCGTAAAGTAATGTACCTACTAGAACTCTTAATGTGGATAGTTAAGGAATTCTAGAAATCTGGCCTTATCGCAAAGATGCGGTGCCGTAACCGCGAAACGGTGCGGTGGTGTTGTGACGTAATGCGATGGTCAATACCCTCTGTTTCTTATTGAAATTACTCTCTTAGTCTTAAGAGACATTTATGTCACGCCACGACGCCGCACCGTTAGTAATAAATAAAATAACCAACCGATTATCATGAAATTTCAAATGAGGTACAGAAAAGGACATATTGTGCCGTATGTCCAGAAAAACATATTGTTACTAATCTAACCTAACCTACATTTATGCAAGCGAAGCCGCTGGCTAAATAAAGTAATAAATAATTCATATGCCGCAGAGCAGTGATGTTGAAGATTGAGTGTATCGCACATAAGCTCTACTGTAACTACCCTGCAAGGAATGTATCGTATTCGACACTCTGTATATCTGATGAATTACCTCATTAAAGAAGTCGCCGGTCCACTTAGCGACGACCAATGTGATGATGATCGGCAACGCGTTGGATATCTGGCCGGTGGTCTCGATGATGATGACCGTCAACGATATCGTCATGCGCACCACGCCGCCAAGCTGCGCCGCCGCACCGACCAAGGCGTACTTAGCTGGGTCGATGCTCTGTACAATAGGTGCAAGTTCAATACTGCTGTTACGAAAATGATCAAGTATTTCGATAAATTAGATGATATTATATGTATAGAGAAGTTGCAGATTAGTTTAGTTGAAAACCAGCGCCAGGCTTTCTTAGCCTAGCATATTATGTTGAACTAGGTCGCATTTGGCAAAATTTATTTATTTTGTATTTAACTTGTTCATATTGATTTATTGTCAAATTAATTCATTTTCTTTCTTTCTTTCTTTAGATATTTTACTAGCGCACGAAAAGTGAAGAATAAGAAGCGAGCCAATTGTGTCATTTTTCTATTGTTCTCAAAACAAAATCGGTTCCAAATCGTAAACGTAAGTTCTTTTGTTATCTACAAGTACAGATTTAGTAACAAAATTATTATGCAAGTGACATATCTAGTGTATATCATTAGTTGTAAAGAAAATTATCAAGTGCCCTTTTATACCCATATGGGTATAAATCTTCTTTGCTGCTGCAAATCATGATGTTTATTTAGAGTAACACACATAAGTAAGCTCCTTGTGCATATTATAAATCGTAAATTCTCAAACTCAATGGATTTCTTTATTATATTTAAGGCAATAAGTGTTTAATTATAATGTGTTTTTTTAAACAAAACGTTTTGGCAGGTACAATTATTATGTCAGTATTACTTCTATTAAAGAAAATAATGATATTAGGTATATACAGAAAACCGAGTACCTTGTGCGTATTATAAATCCAGTATGAAACTCCGGCGTTCAGTATATTTCTACCCGCAATTATGATCAATATTTAATTATATTGAAAACAATAAATTTATAATATGCTATTTTAAAACTCAATATAATAGTCCGAATATAAATCTTATTTTCCTATTGTAGTCTGTCAACCCTTAGAATACCAGACATAATTAAAAACCTATTCTGTCTGGCCATTAGTGTGCCGCTGTGACTCAATAAGTCAAAAATGAAACATTGGGGCAGGTACGAAAAGTTATGTCAGTATTTACACTAATAAAGACAACTGTAAGATTTACTAATGACTTGCATCTACAAGCCTATTTCCTTGCTAATAGAAGTTTATTTAATTATCGTTGGGGGGTACTATTTAGATACAGAATACCAGAATCAGACAAGCGTGATACAATATTTTGAATAGATAACATCTTGAGATCTTCGTGACCGTGAAGGATGTTAGATATAAATCTCTTTGAGCAATATTTATCTTTTTAAGCTAATAGTCCATTGTTACTGACAGTATTATACATATATTTGTCTTAACATCAGACAATAGATTAGTGACTGATAAAATGCACGGATGGCGTAACGATTTAAGTGGTCGTCTCGCCACTGCCAGTGCGCCGAGTGTTGTAGGTTCGAATCAAACACGGGTCAAAACTTTAAGTAATCCAAAAACAGTTGTTCCTTAACTGGGTGTTTTTGTCTCCATATTTTAAAAAGATAAAGAAATACTCACATTAGATGGCAGCATCAACTGTATAACGATTGCTAAAAGTCTTCCCCAGGCGGCTCCCGTCAATAAATTCGGTATGAACAGTCCACTGGACACTGAGAGGCCGAAGGTCCAAGTAGACAGGAGGAAATAGCATACGACGTATACAAGGATAGACCACGGCTTATATGAGCCCATGGGGTCGTGGAGGAAGGAACGGACTGAAGCTTCAGGGGTCTGGAACCAGATGGCGGCTAAGGCGTTGTATTCGCCGTCTGCGCAGAATAACTGCAAAGAAAAATAATATATACATAGATAGTTTTACGCGTATGTCACTATAGACTACTGCAGAGGTGCATTATATCCTCATTTAGCCAATTGTAGGCTTCACGAAATAGAGTGCCTATTGTCGTCTAACGAGCACAAGCCCTAACTAAATTACAATGTAAAAAGCAGCATTACACTTTTTCCGGCCGGCAAATCGAACGCGACTACATACGCAGCAGTCAGTCACTACGCTGCACAACAGACGAAGTTTGGACTAAGGTTAATTTCAAATTTCACGTAAGAGAAAGAGCCAATAATATACCACTTACTTGTAAAGGTACTTTAGTAGGATCTTCACCAAGCGGTCGGCAGTCGTCCAATAAGAACATCATAAGAAAGCCAACAGTGGCACTAGCAGCCGCCACTAAACATGCCTCCACTACTCGCAGCCACGGCGTTCCTATATACCTGGCCAAGAAATGGATAGTATAATTATTCTAAACGAGAAACTTATAGAGGTCGAAAATCTGCCTCAGACTGTTTTATTAGTAACTAGTTTTTGCCCGCGGTTTCGCTTGCGTAAAAGTAGGTTAGGTTATATTAGTAACAGTTCCTCGCCGAAATTTACCACTTTGTGGCGGCGAGAAGGTCTCGCGGGGAGCCCCCGGGGTGGGTGGAGGTCGCACGCATGCGGCGACAGGCGCGGTCCGCCCTGCTGAGGCGGTGGACGGAGGACCTGGCTCCACCGATCCCGGGCCAGTGGACGGTGGAGGCCATTCGCCCAGTCTTCCAGGGGCGGATAGGGCGGCGATTCGGGTCGCTGACCTTCCGACTGGTGCAGGTGCTTTCCGGGCACGGATGCTTCGAAAAGTATTTGTACCAGATCGCAAGACGGGAGGCGACCCCGGTCTGCCACGAGTGTGGGGCGCCGGAAGATACGGCGCTCCACACGCTGGAGGCGTGTGCCACGTGGGGGCCGCAGCGGCACACGCTGGAGGCCGTAATACGCGGGGATCTCACTCTGCCGAGCGTGATCAACGCCATGCTCGGCGGCGAGAGGTCGTTGCGGGCAGTGGTCTCCTTCTGTGAGGCTGTCATGGCGCAGAAGGAGGCCGCGGAGAGGGTTAAGGAGAACAATCTCCTCGCTGACCCTCTCCGGCGCAGACGGACAGGGCGAGGACGAGAAGATTTTCCCTCCTTCTCGCTCCTGTATAGTGGGGTCAATAGTACAGAGTCGGGGGACTCTCTGCCGGCTTGCACGGCCCCAAACGTCTGGGGGGTGGCCTTGGTGAGCAAGGCCACCCCTCCACAGGTGCTGAGGCCCGGTTACCATCAGCCGTACCAACGGCCGCGGCGGGATGGTGATTGCTAACGCGACCCCACCTCGCCCCACCCCGTGGGCGGAGGGACTGCTCACCCCAGGTTTTTAGTGTGTATACCGACCCCCTTCAGGGGCGGAGAGGGTATCCATAAAGGATATTCACACGATACAGAGGCGCGCGTGGGAACACGCACGCCGCCTTTCGGACCTGGTGCTGATCGGATGGCGGGCAGGCCCACGAAGCCCGCCACCCCCAGGTCAAACCTCAGGGTGGCTGGAGGTCATCTCGCGCCCTCCGGCGCCCGGTTCTGCGGTTGGGTAGAGGGTTCAAGCGCTCCTTCTCCCGCTCCACCGCCTCCTTGACGGAAATTACTTCCTCACAGAAGGAGGCGACGGCGTTCCACGACCTCTCACTCCGGACCATGGACTGCACCACGGCCGGGAGCGAGAGGGCAACCATACTGACTGCCGCGATCAACTCACGGCGCTGCGATGCCGAGGCGGGACAGTCCGCCAAAGTATGCAGCGCCGAGTCCTCAACAACGTCGCGGCAGTCGCCGCAGTGGTGACATCCGGGCGTCTCTTGCCGGCCTATGAGACAAAGGAACTGGCCAAAGCAACCATGGCCAGTAATTACCTATGTCAGCCGGAAGGAGAGGGCACCATGCCGCCTCTCCAGCCATTCCTCAAACACGGGACTTACCACCACAATCGTGCGTGCCATGTTATAAGACCTGACTTAGGCTTATTTTATTTTAGAAAATAATTGGACTTCGCGCATAAATAAACTACAAATAATGAAATAGGTAGTGAACAATATGCGATTCAAATAGGGAAGTGTATATAAAATAATAATATATATACATCCAATATAAACCCTTATATAATAAATAAAACCGACTCACAAAGTAGAAGAATGAAATTAATTTATATATGGGTTTTTCTATACGAGAAATACAGAAATATTAAGTTTTCATAAACTCTGCGAACTGAACAAACACTTTTTAGTTATAATCCACGCGGGCGAAGTCGCTGGTAACAGCTAGTCTATAAATAATATCATTACGTTTTTATATAATTCGAATGCAATAACATGATCCTGGTTCTTGGATTTCTTGCAAATGCTGACTAACTGATTCTTGGAAAATTCGATAAAAGACGAATGATGAAAGATGAAGTAATCGCTTACTACTAGACCGGCAACATACCGCAATCATACGTTTATAGAACGGAGATAGTGTAGCATACCTTATTCTGAAAACCGCCAATCTATAGTTAATGTAGTTCCATAGAGCGCCGAGTAGTCCACCGACCACGCCGAAGAACATGAACACGGGTAGCTCGTAGAACTGGAATGGAAACGGCTCCATTTTGCCCAAATTCAGAAGACCTAGAAATTATTTTAACGGTCATTACTGAACCTACCAACAAGACTGATGTCTATTTTATTGAATATTATAGACAATCTTATGCAACTTTCTAGTAGGATGAAAGCAATTTCTTCATGTACCTAACTATTTAGTAGGTACCTTGTTAGAATTAAATACCATACCTATACTTAGTTATGTAACGTACCTGGATAACTCAGTTCCCCAGGTCTTCCATGGTACGCCGATAAGGCGCAGTTCAACGTGAACGTCGACACCACAGTGCCAAAGAACGTTCGCCATGTTAGTGCTTGATTCCAGAAACTTGTACCTTCTTCGAGCGAGAATAGAACGCCACCTAACAAATTAAAGCACATTTATTACCTATTATTTTGGTTGTGAAGTAGATATCTTACAAGCATTTACACTAAAATTTATAGGGGAAACTAAAACTAAGTCTGACTCATCATTCAACCAGATAGACGGTAAGATAAAGTCGCACAATTAAGACCCGAAGGGTCATCCTATCATATCCGCTAAATAAAAAAAATTGCATTGCACTTGCCTCAAGAAACTGTTATCGTGTAAATGGACGTTAAGGGTCCTTTGTTACCATTTTATTAACGTACCCTTAAACGTTATAAGATAGCTGATCTATACTAATATTTAAAATGCGGTAATCTCTGGAACTACAAGACCAACCAGATAATTTTTGGGTTGTTTTGGATAGAATTCGCGTGACCGAGGTCGCAGGCAGAAACTAGTACTCCAATAAGTTAAAACGTATACGTTTGTTTAACTAAGGTAAAATTAAGGTAAAAGGTTGTAGGTAAGTAATTTAAATACGGTTTTTCATATAACTCATTTAAATACTTTTGATACCATATTGTTAAGTATTTTAAAAGAAAATTAGATTTCTTTCTTATTGTTCTACCGATGTCTCAATTACATAATGTTCAGTTAAACTACATTATATTTGAAGTTATATATAACCAACGGTTTATATTATAATATAAACGGTTGGTTGTATCATTCTTATTTTTTTATAAACAATATTAAGTAGTAAGTAGTCTAAATATCGAGTGTAGAAATAGGTAACTTGATAACCTTCAGATTGTACTACAAGTTTATTTAGGTATGTAACAAATCGTATTAATAAAATTCTTCTTTTACAGAATTCTTTAAATAACGAACTATTGCTCATTCGCTGCCAAGCCGTGCTTAAGATACCTCGTGTAAACGCGAAACGTGTATCGAAATATATTATTTGTAAACTAAGGACAATATTGTAAACTGCGATGTTTCTTTTTCTTACAATTATTAGAATTGATAAGCTTTTGACTGTTCCTGCTGGGCTGGATGCCTCTGGGCCATTATTATTACTTTCTTTTTTATTAGGTTAACGCATACCTCTTGTCTATAATTATACTATCTATGATAAGCTGAATAATAAATCCTTCTTAAAAAAATACAACTTCCTTTATAAAGACAACTCCCGCACTAGAATAATTTATGTATTGCGGGGAACTTTACAAACATTCATTTGAATGGACAAGATGGATGAAACGGACACAAAGAACATCCAGAGTCGAAACAACTATTTGTGAATCACACAAATTTTTGTTCCAAGTGAGGATCGAACTAACAACACACGGCGTGGCGGCAGTGGCAAGGCGACCACTTAAGCCACAACGTATGTAGTACTATAAAACTTATGACTGTAGATATCTTTATCGACCTTGCACTAATCCTTACGCCGTAAGGATTAGTTGCTTACAATACCGCAATCGATTATAGTATCGATGCATAATAATAATTACGCCAATTGCTTACACAATAATACAGCGAAAGATAAATAATACGTAATCAATTCGGTGACGATTTATAAACAAACTATTGAGTCTTTCCAAAGTTATTGGAGTTTATTATAGTCCGATAATATATTAAGAGGTGGATGGAGGAAATCCGTAGAAGATTCAAAGTGACCTATATACTTATCGATTTTTGCTAATTGTGGTGTTTGTAGTAGGCTAACTGCTCTTCCTCTTATTGTTGCTGTGCCCGACAGGGCCCACACCTAATTGTTACGAAACCTAACTATAAGATCTATTGTAACTTATGGAATGCAATAAAGTTTGAAATTGCAATCGACTACATAATCCATGCAACTTATCATACAACCGACGATTATATATTTGGATAAGTTTATCGAGGTTATCACTAAAGGCGCAATAAAATCACATGTTAACAAAACACATTCCTAATGACAACAGCAAACTGTAGAGATGCTTCTTATCGTTTTCCCTCGCCACACAGGGCAGGCGAGAGGGCTATGTCGGGCCCACCCGAGACTTTTCGAGCCTACAGACTAAAACCACCACGGTGTGCCACCTTGCTGCTTTGTAAGGTAGGTGGAACTAAGTACAGGGACCTCCCACTAAATAGATATTAGATAGTATAGTCAAAGTGTAAAGAAGGATGCAATCAATCCATCATCAATAAACAAATGAAATCTTTCGGGAGCTAGCAGCAGTGCACGTCATATGGCTGCAATGGATTAACACATTGAACGCCGAGTCGTTCACAAACGACTATTGCGTCTACTACAAAGTATTAATCGAATGTATGTTCATTCAATATGTTAAAGCGAATCAACTTATTTTTAAACGGCTGTGATAGTTGAGAATGCACAACATAAATTTAATACATAAGGAAACCTATAAAACTGTTTGTTGTGTTCAAAATTCCGCTTTACTCGAGTCATACTTAGGTACTAAAATCTTGGCGAGGCGATTGTTTACAAACATTGTTCATTGAGCTAGAATGAGGTGTATTTAGTTCACTAGCAAATTCTTAGAAATCTTGTGTATAAAGCACGTTATCAATATCATTATCATGTTATTACAAATATACGTGACTGTTATATCTGACAATAGTAGTTTGCATACTAAATTGTAGCGTACCAACAGATTAGCGGTTGATAGCCAATAGACTGTTTCAAGCAGTTTATATGACGCGGCCGCAACGAATCAGCTTGACTCAATACCTTACCAGCCCCTCACTGTGATACCTTTAGCCATCTCTACTGTCTCCCTGAGTGTGTGGCAGTGAGATATCTATCTTCAATCTGGACATTCCGTCCGTCTATTTCATATAAGATAAGAGAATTTACCCTGTTTTTGCAACATATTTCATTGCTACTCCGCTTCTATTGGTCGTAGCATGAAACATCAGGCTATAGGCTATATAAATAATAATAAGACTATAGGCTAAATAACAACATAGCCTATAGGTAGCCTTTCTCGATAAGTGGGCTATCTAACACCAAAATAATTTTCAATTCGAACCAGTAGTTCCTGAGATTGGCGCCTTCAACCAAACAAACAAACAAACAAACTCTTCAGCTTTATAATATTAGTATAGATTTATTTATTCATCACATAGTATAGGCTAGGGTCTAAGGTTATGAGGGCTGATAGGGCTGTAGGTACTTAAGGGTTCCGTAAGTACTTGTTATATAGGTAATTGTGCGCCTACAGTCCGTTACTACTAAAGTGACGATTGTACACAGCTAACAGCTGTTTGTCTGTTTGCTAGAATTATTCGATATAGCTAACAGAGATACAATGCCAATAGTGCTAACTTATTATTTTAAATTGCGATACCAAGCTTATAACATCATATTGCCACGGATATTCTATACATCGATGGTAATAGAATATACGAATACGAGATTCGAAGTATATAGGTACAGTCACCCTCAAAAATATGTATACAGAACAAAGTGCCATTAAAATGTCTACACCTATGCCGTATTGTATTTATTTCTTTAGACATATTTACAGGGTAAACATAGACATTCACGTATAATGGACAATTATCAAAGTGCATGTGCTACCCTAATTACAAATATGCACAGCACTGGCATTGTAGGTATACATCTATACTAATATTATAAAGCTGAAGAATTTGTTTGTTTATTTATTTGTTTGTCCGGTTGAAGGCTCTAATCTCAGGAATTAAAAGTTGGAATTGAATATTTTTTTCAGTGTTAGATAGCCCATTTATCGAGAAAGGCTATAGGCTATATAACATCACGCTACGACCAATAGGAGCAGTGCATAAATAAAAGATGTTGCAAAAACGGGCAAAATTCTCTTATGTGAAGCAGATGAAATTGCGCAAAGCAGCTTGTCTATTATATTTACATCGTACAGTAGTTGTATATAACTTTTAGCTTATGAGGGGCAAACAAACATGTGGAAAATTCACTTTTACAAGATTTTGGAACAGATATTAATTATAATTGACAAGTTACGGTAAATACCGTGTTTTGCCACAATAGATATATCAATATTTTGGCATACTGGATGTAGACTTTTTAATTAAACGAACTATATTTCGTACACGTTTGTCGTATACCGCAGGAGCTTTGGGCTAAAATCAGCACAGATTGGATCTCAGACGGTGCTAAGCGGCAACGTGGTAGACAAAAACGTCGATGGCAAGACGAATTAACTAACTACAGGAGAGACTGGTGCAAACAAGCGCATAATAGGGATATGTGGAATAGCGGGTAGGCCTTTGCCCTGACAATACAGGCTGAAAATAATAATATTTCGTATACATCGTATTGAGTGTGATTGTACCTAGTAGGTATCTACGCAGCTGATATAGTTAATAACTAAGGCATTGAGTTAGCTATAAAACAATGTACCTACGGCTAAAATATACGCGAAAGGTGTTTTTCAAAAGTCTTAACAGCCGTGCCCTACTTGCAGCTATTTATTATAAAATCACCTCGAAACTATGTAAAAAACAGACATCATTAAACATACATACATCCTAACAAATATTATAAAAATTAAATTAATAAATAATATTGTGAAAAGTTATTATGATTGTTGCGTCCTTCATTAGTATAAGTAGTCTGCAACCGTTCTAATTAAGTAAATTAATTAAATTAAAGTGTCTATTTGCAATGTCAAAATAACAGCTTTTTACTAAATGCATATGAAAGAATATACGGTACGGTATATCAGTAATATAAAAAAAAAACCATGTTTGTCTGTACGTCTGTTTGTCCCGGCTAATCTCTGAAACGGCTGGACCAATTTTGACGGGACTTTCATATAGCTGATGTTATAAGGAGTAATTTAGGATACTTTTATTTAAGAAAAAAATAGATTTCTGCGAGAAACAAAACCACGCGGCCGAAGTCGTGGTAACAGCCAGCAAATAAATACATGCGAATGTGAGTTTGTTTGTTTGTTACACTTCACGCAACTACTCGAGCAATCATCATGAAATTTCGCATACATGTGTAAGGGGACTTGAAAAGGACATCCAGTATCTTTCATAAAAAAAGTACTGTTACTAACCTAACCTACATTTACGAAAAGCAAAGCAAATTCAAAGCCGCGGGAAAAACCAGTTACTATATAAAAACGAAAGTTAACCATAGAAGACGCTTGCTGGACAAGTATATTTTATTTTGGAACGTCTTATGCAACACAGGGATTGATTCAAAAGCGTAAACTCCATTACAAAAAAAAAATAGGAAGTCTAGACCTAATAATGCACTAGCTATTATGGTTTTGAACCTGGCAGGAAAATCCTATAAATTATAATATACGTGAGTAGATTTTTTGAAGACAGATTCTTCCTACTTCGGTCAATTATGCGACGAAACCGCTTTTAAAGCATGAACAAGAATGATTTAGCTGTTAGCATATCGATTATTTTCTCTATAGACTGAATATGAACTTACCTATAGGAGCGCCAAAAGCAGCAGAGACGCCCGCAGCCGCGCCAGCCGACACAAAGTCACGCTTCTCGTGATCTTCGCGGAAGTACTGAAATATCTTGAAGTCTTTGCCAAACGTTGTGCTTTTACCCTGCGATATGCCTGCCGCTACTATTGCGCCGCTGTGAATCATGGGCCCTTCCTAAAAGAAATTATACTTTTATGTAGCAGAAACTTTCGTGAGAGATATAGTACAGACGCCTTTATCACATAAGTACGCAGTTTTAGATATATCATCTACTCTTTCGCGAACGTAAGGCTACAATGAACGACGACGATAGCCTCCACTCCAAAAACTTACCATCAGGGATCAATAATAGACAGGTCCTGACTCCTGTTTCGAAATCCAGGGATCCATAAAGGCCAGTAAGCTCGGGCCCAAATGACTTAATGGCAATATCGAAGCCGCCTCCTATATCTCCGGCATAACAGTTGTAAGGCGGACCTCTGTATATCTATCTAAAATAAAGAACCTAAATAATAAACCTACCAGCAGCAGGCTAGAGTTACTTCAGATATGCTTGGTAGGATTTTCGCCTCTACATTAAAGATAACTTTTTATCTTGCGATGTCCACCACTGTTACTTGGACGTCCTAGTCGTGCAGAAGTATAAAGCTTGACGCCCGCTTGCCACTTGCATCCCTAACAATAGACATTGTCTTCATCTTCGGCTAACCGCATTACCAATCACATCACATCGACGACGTCGATAAAATCAGAACCTTCAAGGTGCCGTGGTATACCCGACCTTGCAGAATCCTAATCCATAGGGACTCGTAGAAAATATATGAAGATAGATATATATTTTTTTAATTTAACGAGCTTTAGGCCCGAGGTCTACTTCACTCCATTAGGTCTACACATACAATATATCAAAATAAAAATGAAAATACAGAACATTCATGTGCATAGTGAACGTTGCCGCATTCCACACGCAGTAATTTTATATAAAGTAGTATATAGTTAGATATAATTAAAGCTTACCTTGCCACCAGCAAGACCGCCAACAACCGCACTTATAACTCCAATTGCCTTCACAATCAGCGTCTTGATACGCACTACACGTGGTACTTTGACTCCGTTTAAATAGCACTTCACTTGGGGTATTCCACTGCCGGCTGCTACGGGCTAAAATCATTCATATATCATAGGTCTAGTTTTCTACTACCATCACAATAAAGTTTTAAGCTGATGGAAACATAGGCTGCTATAGCCGCGCCGCATAAATTACCTATTGATTAAGACAAGCAAAACATAATTTAGGTATTATGTTTACAACTTTTGCGTCAACTACAATAGTAAAACAACATTTATCTCGCGCGACAGTATGCATAGAGTTATAATGAGCTTTAAATTGCAAATCTGTAGGTTCTGCTAAGCTAAAAAAGAACTAGGATTAATTTGAAATAAATGTGGAATACAATGCAAAACCAATGTAGATAAAAATAAAACATCGAGTCTTGCACTGTGCCAGTAATGCCGCTATAGCCTTACTCATTATCTGTAAAGTGACTAACAGCCAAATACTGTTATATAGCATTTCTACATATTATGTTCTAAGAATGCTAACTAATATGATGTCATCCAAAGCTATACCACATTATTGCTGATTTTATATAGGTCAAAATTCTAATTAAATTTTCCTTAAATCAATTGTATGAAACTAGAAGTATTATAATTGACTTTACTGACTCCTTAATCCAGTGCCTCAAGATTTCGGCCCTTGAAGGGAAAATAATTATTTTAGCAAACTACTAGAGTAATAAAAATATTGACAACTCAAACTACAAAAATGGTGTTGTGCTGCCAGTGCAAAGGCTAAAAATCAGTCAGGCTTACTAAACTAGAAGTTATACTTGTAGCAGGAACAGAAAACAGATTGGTAGCCAGAGCAACCAATCGGCGGTGTCAATTCCCAATGGGGAAGTACCTCTGTCTGTGTCTGCCTTATAGTAGACTATATGGCAGACACAGACAGAAGTACTTCCACATTGGGCTGCCCCAGTTTTAACAGAATTCTGGGTTTAATGTTCATGCAAAAGCAAACACACTTTCACATTAATTTATAATATTAGTAAATAGCTAATTAGGTCACAACTATTATCTTACCTCAACATATGCCACAAGCATGGATCCGATGAACACAATACATATATTTGATAACACCCACAGAAGGTATGGAATGTATAGTCTGTCTTGTAATACATATGTGTCGACAGCTGTTTATGTGTAGTTATGGAAATCATACAAATTATTCATATTTCCTGACAGATTTTTGTAAACAATTTAATGTTTTTAATTTGTGGTATATGAGTGTTCTTGTATAAACAATAAGTGCAATTTGCTACTCAATGCAGACTTAGCTACCAACATTGTCTAGGGTTATTTTACAGGAGGTTCTGCAGCAATCAATAAAATTTTAGGTGGGCGCAACTCACCTGGCCCTTCTACATATATACATATATGCCAATGGGTGTGAAACAGATTTATGTTTTTGTAGGTGTATTACTTATACTTTTAAAGTTTGATATCACATACCTTAAACACACTACTATGTACTAGAGATGTAATTTAAAAAGGATACATTTCTTGAGCTCTCTATATTTTATTTTTGAAAACTCTTCTATACAAATGTCTATGAAGAATGCTATCAGCGCCGTTATTATACCGATTAGTAGTATAATGTACCAACGGGCTATATCTTTCCACACAACAAAGGGATAACCTCTTTTGCGCTCCTCATCCAAAAGTAGGTGGTTTTCACATGTGTCATAGTCTAAACTCTGAAAATAAATAGCATTATACACAAACAGTTTGCAGTTTAAATAAAAAGTATAAAGTTCCAGTCAGAAAATGTAGTTATTGAATTTATCAGAATTAATTAGTATTATGTAAAATGTAACTGCAACAATATACACTGTTTGGTTGACAATTTTTAATACATTTCATATTGTTGGTAACTTTTTAAATAAATATTACATAACAATATGGAGAATGTAATATCCAATAAGACATTCATAACTGCAAATATTCTAGAAACAAAAATTTGTTATAGTCTTCTAATGTCATTGTATATCTTACTTCATATTTTGCTGACAGTGTATTTAAAGAACCTGGCTCAATTTTTTGTTGTGGATATCGTCTTCTAATTCCGTGGCTGCCATGAAATTCATCCTCTTCAGAGTCCTGTGACCATGACATAAAAATGTCACATGTTTAGATTATTTCACACTAAGCATATCATAATATGGTATACACTGGTCTTGAATACAATAAGAGTACGGATTTGCAATACGATTGAATCTTTTAATATAATAATATACTGTTAATATTGAATTAGGATACACACATACCTCGAAGTTTACTGATTTATTCAGTTGCGTATAATTAGATGTACTTGCGACTTCTTCATTGCTTATTAATTGTGCTGTATCTGATGTGGTTTCCACATTACTAATGGAACTAGCAGTTCCTCCAGCTATCGAGGTCGACGAGTGGCTCATTTTATTCTAATCATGTACTTAGACTACATAAAGAAAATTAATTAATATTAGATCTATTCTAATATCATATTGTTATGTTTTATAGCTAAATGTAACACATTAGAAAGTTTATAGGAGTATGGTTGCCATTATAGTTTAATTTTACCACTGAACACTGACTGCACCACAACAAAACGACAATAGTTTTTGTTATTTGGTTTGAAATATGTAGTCTAAAGTTTATCAGCAACACTTCCTATCGCGTATCATGTGTGACACATTATGTCAAAATCAATTTTCTAAATACACTCCATACAGATTATAAATGTTATCAATTCACTGATATTCTCGATTCTTTCATAGAAAGATTAGTCAGTAATGATAAATCATTAAAGATTAATAATAATTACCAATTATTTATCATATTACGAATACTTTCAAAGATTTTTTTTGAAACAAAAATTTTATATTATTTCTATACAATTTTATTGTATGGAATAAAAAGTCAAGTGATATATTTTATACGCGTAATTTGTTGTCAAATTAATAGAAAACGATAGCTATCCTTAGATTCATTAGTTTTCATCAATTATTTGTTTTTTTTTGTAATCAAATCATCCGTACTGCCTTACAGGTAGTATTTTGTCTCAAATTCTATTAACAGTTGCAATAATAATTAAAACATTTGCTATTTACTCGTAATATAATATAGATTTATAGCAAATATATTTATTACATTGCGGTTTAAGATCAATAATAATCTTAATTTATAGGGTTAATTCAAAAATATCATCTTATTCTCAAATGTTGATAATACAAATCATTTTGATAATGTTATCATTTTATCAGTGCGTAAACTAGAACAAACTTTTGTAGCTCACACATGCGACGCCTTCATCGCTTCGTAAACAATAGAGATTTTCAATGTGTGTGTAGCTTGTTCGTTCGTTTGGTTGACAATCGCGATGTGATGTATTCTACATCATCGCATGCTGAGTTATATTTTCAACAAAACCTTTTAATTTTTAATTAAGTTACTTGATTAATTTCTAAATGTTTTCTTTCGTTGTGAATACCTTTCTCTGTTTTAATTTCTAAATATGTGTAATTTGCCGCCGAAGTTCCATTCAGTGTGTCGCCTTTGTTTATCATTCTGTGGCGATAATTGCAGTGATGTTAAACTTCCAATTTTCGACCGTGATAAGGATAAATCACGACTTTCCGAGATGATAATGGCAAATTTGTCAATAATGGTAATAATTTTAGATTATTTGTTGCAATGATCACTGAGAAGGAGGAGTTTTCTCGTGTGAAAGTTTAGCGTAAGCGTATGAGATTGTGGATGCTGATAAGCGCCATTAACTTTCTCGCGGGTGTTGGGTATTTTCGCATTGTGATATCATATTACGGCCCACGCGTCGATTGCTCGCCCGTATGACTAATGTCATTCGTGGAAGTGATATGCGAGCGTGTGGCAGGCGCGCTGTATCAGCGGCGGCCGCGTCGCTGATAACAAAGGAGCGCGGAGATCACCTCGCGCTCCGCGGCGCCCACCTCGCCTCCTGCGCCGGAGCCACGGCGCCCTCGCCCCCTCGCCCTCCACAAATACACTACTAAAATTAATGCTCCCTTTACTGTGCTTATCCACATTATGCTATGCTCTGCTATTTTGAGATTTCAATATTATCTAAATTTAGATTTATATTTTAAGGGAATCAATCTGCAGGGGGACTGGATCCTTCCATTTTAGTCTCAAGAGTGTATCCTTATTGTTTCAACAAACAACTTGTGGGTTTCTTTAATGGGTTTGTTATCAGATTGCCTCCAATGACTCATCATCTATGATTACACTTGCAAAAGGTCACTGGCCACATCAACTCTCTTAATGACTGTGGTGTTGTGAAACTGCCATAGGTATATTACTAATGATATGAATAATATTTTTAGGTGTCTCCAGAAGACTTGCTGCCACAAGTAGTGTGTGGGAGCTGTGCACACAAACTTGATGAATTTCACACATTCAGAGAGTTATCACATAAATCTGAACGCCTTTTGGAACAGTTTGTGCAGTATGCTAATTCATTATCTGGTTCAAAAGAGGTAAGTTATATGATATATCTTACCAATAATATTTACAACTAAAAATGAAATTAGAAATCATGTTGTGAAAATTTATTAATTCCAAATATAATTTGATAACATTTTTATTTACATGGTACTACTACTAACCTTATCATAATGCAAGTTTATTTTACTAATGATTACATAAATATAATACATTTTTCTTAATGACTGATAATACTTAATAGTTTAAGCATAACTTGAGTCTGAGGTTATATTGATGTAGCGTATAGGCTGACTTCTAATCCTTTTATTGTATACTGCCTTAATTGTATTGACAAGTAAGCCTAACAGCATACCAAGGCATGCTACTAGTGCCACTCCCAGGATGCTCCATACAACATGTTTTGGTTTCAAGTTTGTTATGAAGCCTTTCTTTTGTGGGGCAAATGTTGTGTCAAAATTAGGACAGTAAGTCAGTGTGATATTTGTTATGTAAGCTCCACTAAGCCTCATGGGTGCTGCACAGCTGAAATATCAAAATTAAAATAATGAAAAGGAATCAATGAAAAGTATATTATGTTATAGTATATATATGTTATAGTATATATATGTTAATTGCATTATCAGTAGTGTTTACAGTTACATGTGTTTTCCAATCAATATATGTTTATCATAATATTTATTTATTATTGCAATGGGGTAACCCCCAAAACCTGTTATCTCAGTTGATAAGGAGAACATGAATTACCAGCTTATATTAATTATACTTGTTTATTTATATAATTTGAGTTTTAGCCAATATAAAAACTAATTGACTTTTGCAAAATAATAGTAATCATATTCTGTTATCAAGAAGAAAACAGAAGACCCACCACCATGTGGAATAAATAGTCAGGTAGATAGAGAGAGAGAGAGAGAGAGAAAGATATTCTGTTATCAATAACATTTAGTTTTAATAAGCTATTATTATGCTTGTCATTGTTATACATTTTGAAGATTTATTATATACCTTGTATTGAAAAAGATATACATATTGCTATCATATGCCTTCATAGATATACTTACAAAGGTATTTCCTCAGACTTGAACTTAGTTCCAGCTCCTTGTTTAGTTACAATGTTTGCTAGGTCACAGTTACACAGCCAATTGTTGCCAGTCATACCTAATATTTCTAGTTTGTTCCATGGCATCAAATCTGTTGATAGTTCACTTAAGTTGTTGTCATCCAAATACACCTGTTGAGCAAAGAGACAGTTCAACAACCAGCAGCTGTATTAAGAGTACCTGTAAAATGTAACTGCTTTTAGCCAGTAATAGTATTAATAAAACAGCACCAATGTTATTATATGTGTACTGTTAGGTGAAAATCTATTTCATTTTCAATATGAAGTTAGTGAACATTGAAATAAATATGAAGTAAGGCTGTTTATCAGTTATAGTGGTATAATCTGATAATATAAGTTATGCCTAATTATGACACATCAAAAACCTTCTTTATAACATTTAATGCTAATCTTGGGTTTTCCAATTATAGTTGTACCAAATCAGCATCTACCTAGTATATTTTTTTCGCCAGTTTAATTAGTGTAATTATTGTGGTTGCAAAAAGTGATAAACTTGATTCTGTTCCAGTTTTAGGATAAATGTTGCAATTCGTTGATTGATTGTGTATTAAAACATTACACTAAAATGATTACTAAGCTGACCTGGTTTTACGACTGTCATGTAAGCACTCAGAAGTGGGGCAAATTCGATTGCATACAGTCTGTAATGTGATGATTGTGATGCATTTACCAAATATATTTGTAAATAGATAAACATGTATACAACAGATTTGATAAACTTTGTTACCATGAGCTAATAATACTTGATATAGCATTTACAATAATAGACCGATGTCGTCATCCAGCACAATATAAATCTTTTGTCAGATAAATGTTGATATTATCACGACGATTTTCTCCGACAACATCCTTACTAATATTATAAACGCGAAAGTTTGTATGGATGTATGGATATTTGTTACTCTTTCACGCAAAATCTACTGGACTGATTGCGATGAAACTAGGTATGTAGATAGCTGGAGATCTGGATTCACACATAGGCTACTTTTATCCCGATATTCCCACGGGAACGGGAATTACGCGGGTGAAACTGCGGGGAAAAACTAGTTAATTACATAGGAAATTACCGTATACTCTGTTATCTAATGTTTGTTAGGAAACAAGTACTCACTTCCTTCAAGGTCCATTTGTCTTTTAGTCCTCGGAAAGCATTATGGCTAATGTACCTCAGATTTCGGTTATGGCAGAGGTGAAGCACCCTTAAGTTTCTAAGCGGGGAAAACGTGCTCCGTTTTACTTCGTCCAAATAGGAATTCTCGCCGACTTCCAACTCGATCAAGTTCGTTAAGCCTGCAAAAAAACTGATTCTATTATTATTATATACTTCCGTATTTTCCAGTACAAGTTGTAATCATATAAATCTACATCGCACGTCTAATATTTTTTTTGCTTATTTACGTTTACTGCTCCAACTGTTTCTCGAACTGTAGCGGAGTTGAGTATGTGCTTCGGAAGGTTGTATAAATGGAGTAAATAGTTCTTGAAATAGATACTTTGATAGTTGTAAACTGAATATGCCCCAGATAAATATCGTTGCCAAATAAACTATTCGTACACAAACTAATATTATAGTAACATTATAAAGTCTTTATTGGTATGGAAGTGAATGAATAGCGAATAGATTAGGCAATACAAAAGATAAACAGTCATGAGAACAATTTAGAGTTGTCAACAAATGTTGAGATGGTAATCGTACTAATTTATCAATTACGGATTTCCATTTACATAGTTTCTGCAATGGACACAGATACGAATATACAGAACGATGACTCATTTTGGCTGAATTTATTACCTAATCTTTATTATATTTTTAGATATATTGGTAAATGAAACAGTTGAAAATCAAAGTCCTAGGCTAGGGGAATGTTCTCGAACCAAATTAGAGTCCTTCCGTAAGGGTATTTAAATCTGAATAGCGTGTATCAAGAATGTGATAAGAATGGGTGATATTAAAGTTGAGAAACCGAAGACAGACAAGTGTCTACGGTTTCTCAACGATGTGGTACCTCTATAACCATGAGTATCTGTAGACATGTTCAAAGATAGGTATATATTGTCTATTTACCTATAAAACTGTCATCATTCAGCTCAACGATCGGGTTGTTATTGAAGGTGAGGTACTGCAGAGAGTCACCAACAAGGCTCAAGCTTTCAGGCACAGTTACAAAACGGTTATCGGACAGATCAATTTGTTGTAGCTTAGTTAAGCCCCTGAAGGTATCCAACGGGATATACTCGATATCTGTCTTGGCTAGGTCCAATACCTGAAAGTATACATTCATTGATATTATTATATATATAACACTAGATCTTGCCCACGGCTTCGCTTGCGTTAATGTTAAGTTAGTAACAATACTTTTTTCGAGATCGAAGGTGCCCTATGTCCTTTTCAGTTCCCCCGTCAATGTGTATGGAAAATTTCACGATGATCGGTGGAGTAGTTAAGGCTTGAAAGCGTAACAAACAAATAACTCACATTCGCATTTATAATATTAGTTAGGATAGCATGCTGCCTGTATATTGCTAAAGGAACATATATAGATATCTGTAATTAAATGATGTTTAGATCTAATGTAAAAGACTAATCTCTTGGCTTCTACCAGACAGTTTCAGTAGCATGTCGCAGATATAAATTATACGAATCGGGGAATAAAACTAGAATACTCAGGATTTGCATATTATGCGCATGCGCTTTGTACCTACGAGCTATCCTTATTCGTACAATTTTGTTATGGTATCTGTTACCTGCTTTAAGTATAATTATTAGGTACATAGGTATTGTAAATGCAGATTGAACGGTTAATATGAAAGTCGCGCCTCACAAATATTTAACTGCGGATGGATTATATTCTTGTATGTACCAGCATTTGCATCTGTGTGATCTCTTTTACTTCCGGCCTTTAGGCGGTATATTTTTAGGACAAGTCGGATATTTTAAAGGCTGTTACAATAACTAGAGATTTGTTCTATACTTTTCGCTATTGTCAGCCGAGTATTCAATATGCACCACTCAATTAGTGCTATAACTATCATTTCTTAAGCTAATAAAGTGGTAAACTTGCATATTATGTTACATCTACATAAAACATGCCGTCCGACGCTACCAAACTATCATTGAACAATGTCATAGTCAGGTGTTGCTGGCCTTGCAAGAAAGAATCGCTGCCTACCCGTAGGACTACAATCTGTCCGCTGCTTAGCGCTTACGTAAAGAATACTGGAATACCTCCTCAACACAAAAACAGAAACCAATTTCAAGAGCTCTTTTTTTTTCGAAACAATAAATCGTTCTCTTTATTTAGGCTAGAGATGCGCATATGGGCGTAGCGCAGGCTTGTATTTAGTAGTATACAGTTATCGACACATTCGAATATAATTGTGCTCATCCTTAGACTTTAAACGGACCTCCATATTTGAGTCATAAAGAAGTATATGACGGAATCAATTATTTTATTAGGAGCCCGAGTACCTACTCAGACGAGAGTGCACCCGTTATTATATTCACTGTAAAACGGTGACTATCTATTTAAATATTATGATACCGTCTTGAATAGTTGACACAATAGTAGCAGCTTTTCCCACCGCAAATCCGAACTGTACGTAATACATTATAATATGTATACCTACCTAACTATATTATTTAATGAACACGCAAAGTTTAACAACCTCATTTGTTCAGTAGGTTGTCGTGGCAAGATGACAATTTACTAGCGCAATAGAAACATTAATAAAATGTACTTGGATGTTACGAAATTCAATGGTTTTTCAACTTGTTTCATACACGGTTCCAAGAGTGTAGTCAACAGAGCTCATAGTCATTTACAGAGTAGGTACGAAATATGCTAGATTCTTACCTTCCTGGAAACTCGTCGCTTGTCATATTCCTATCATTCAAAGCATATCAGTGTCAATAGACAATAAATATGACACTTGCTTTGTCGAAGTGACGGTACTGCTTGCGCTCTGCGCCGTCCATCACTCGGCACAAACGTTATCATTACTTTCGTCTCTAGTAAACGCGCAGTATTCCGTGCCATTACCCCTTAGTCAACCATTCAATAGAATATTACGCAACATCAGACTTTTAGACATGTGTTGCTAAAATAACAAGCAATATGACCTACCCTTTATGTAAAGAAAAAAGGGACGCTCGATTCCTGAATAAATCTGTCTTTAGTTACAACCAACAAACAGATTAACAACTTCTGCATACAAAAAGTATATAATAATAATATAATAATAATTTATTTATTTTAGTATAAATTCTTAGTTTTACATTTGTTTCTTAACAATAACATAACGTGCACTTATAGATATTTGCCCAAACTAGGTTAAACCTGTGTTTCGAGTGACAAAGTGCTTACATACTAATATCAGTATAAATAAATTTACATTATAATTTTTATAATAAACTAAAGGTAAAAGTAAAAACAATTAAAATAATAGTAACATGCATCTCAATAAAGAGATACATGTTTCTATTTGTCAGACATAATGTTTATTGGTAGATCAAGCGATCTGCAGTATTATGCCATTTTTCGCACTTATGTCGACTATCGTTATATATCACTTATGTCGTATCGGCAGTATACGTTAAACTGTCACGACATGTACTCCTTAGTCCCTATTGAACGATTGAAATATTGCCTCTTATGCCTTAATGCCCTTAAGATCATAGTATAGTTTCTGTAATTCCGTATATAAAACACGATAAACTTGGCATGATTATCCTCTTTTAGTTAGAATTATTAAAGATATTACTGACCTAAAGTCATAAACAAGTACTTTTATAATATTTTGCTACCGCGACTAGTGAATCTCTGAACCGTTGCATGGCAATACTAAAGACCACCTACCGACAAAATAGCACTAACGAGCGTTGCAAAACTGTATTACCTGCGTTCTTCTACAGTATCGAAGTATCTCCCCAGACAAGTTGTTCTAGTTCCTATTAGTGACTCTACTGTGTTATTTTAAACAGTATAAGCAACCTAGTAAATTTCTATCACAAATTTCTGTTAGGTATATTTTAAGATCAAACTTTTTTAAACATTTTCGATATTTTTCGAAGATTCTCTTAAAAGCAGTGTAATGCATGGTGTTAATAAAATCATATCTAATCTTTCATCTCGGGATAAAGAATGTTAATCGACTCCATGTTGCCGTAATTTATACAACATCTCAATTGATTATCGGAATGAAACATTGTAGGGACAGGAAAGCTTGCTTTTGCGTGTTCCTATGAATATGTATGAAGGATGTCCCACTGAACCATGTGTCGATAAACCATTAGCAACCATATACAACGTGAAAGTTTTAGTTTTCACGCACTACACGCATCAAAGGAAGATTAGGTACTAACCTAATTAAGGTTGGGAATACCTAGTATTATATCATGATTACAGATATTTAGCTAATTGTTTAGCTCTTACTTGATAGAAGTCGAATCTATCGACTACTATTGAATTGTAGTCTTCTGGGCACATTTGATTTCGATATGCTACTGAGAATTCTGCTAGAATAACGAGCCAAATTACGTCAGAAACATGCACAACCAGCATTTTAATATCAATAGCGGGATGACTATTTTCTAATACCCTAGGTGTTACCCGCATTTATTTATTGCTTTTTTACATAGCTCTCTTATAGTGTCATCCTAATCCTTTACGCGTGATTAAGTACTAAATATTTAAACACTAGCTGACTCGCGCAACTTCGTCTGCTTCACTTAAGAGAACTTATCCGTTCTTGCAACATTTTTCATTGCTGCTCCGCCACTATTGGTCGTAGCGTGATGTAATATAGCCTATAGCTTTCCTCGATAAATGGCTATCTAACATTAAAATACTTTTTCAATTCGAACTTGTAGTTCCTGAGATTAGGGCGTTCAAGCAAGCAAACAAACAAACAAACTCTTCAGCTTTATAATATTAGTATAGATATTCAGAAACTTACACTTTTATATTATTATGAATTTGATTTCCTACCTGTAAGTTCTTAGCGCTGGATAAGGCGAGTATGGTGACGTCATCCAGTATTTCAATAGGGTTATTGTTGAGATACAGCCTCGTCAGATTCGGCGTATGATCGAATAAGTATCTGTCCAGTGAGTGGATGTCATTGTACCCGAGGTTCAGTGTCTCCAGCCCGATGTCTGCGTATATCCCATCTATATAGCGGCCTTGGAATATCTCACTCCTCAACACGTCGCCTGGAAATATATTTTGTACATTAGCTTGGTAGAGTTTTTATAACCACGTACAATTTGTTGTGTTGCCCTTTTTGGATTCCGTAACCGAAGGTTGCCAGCGAAAAGCATCCGCTGTCTATCAGGGGGCTGTGTCTCATGAACCGTCATGATGGCGAGTTAAAATTTTTACAGTGTGTATTTCAATTGCCACTATAACAACAATTAATAAACAGTACATAGTGTTATACCTTGTACACACGGCCAGGGGCGTACACAAAGATTTCTGGTAGGGTATACACGCCCTACCCGAAACCTCTGCGAGGGCACTACATTTCATTTATAAATGTTTTTGTGTGTATATATATCTGTATATTATATTGTAGTATTTAATAAATAGATTTCGATTATATAGATTTACATAAGCCAGCGGACTAGGGTATGCAGTGCTTATTTGCTTGTATGAAGCGCACGCGCCTGCACACGGCTACACATCAAGTTAGACACCCTATATACGCATAACTACGCTACATACAAAATAGATAATTGTCGGAAAGGGCAGTGCATAGTGGTGTCGATGTAATGGCAAGGATAGAGCGTAACAAAAATATAACGCACTCTCTCGCACGATTCGCAGCGTTCAACTTCTAATAGTTCAAAGTCCAAACAGTCTAGGTTGTTGCGTCGCTGTGTGTACCAAGGAACCCTTCGTGTGTGACTCCGACTCGCACTTGACCGGTTTTTATTCTGTAATATCACTTGCATGTCGTGGACGGACTTATTAAAACTCAATCAAGACATTCTAGTGTAAAAATGAATAATATATAATAATACTAGATTTTGCCCGCGGCGTGACTCGCGTATATGTAGGTTTAATAAGTTTAGGTTAGGAAGTCTTATTTTCTTGATGAAAATTACTCTATGCCCTATTCTGTATCCCTGACATCGTGTATGCGAAATTTCATGATGATCGGTCAAGTAGTTAAAGAGTGAAACCGTAACAAACAAACAACTTTACTTTCGCATTTATGTTAGTTAGGCTTTTCTGAATCGAGCATATTAGTAAAGCAAGCTGGCTTTTGGGCTTTTATGAAGACAAGGCCACTATCGAAATATAAAAGAACTAAAAATAACACCTTGATTGTAATAATAACGACTAGCAAATGTCTTGCATGTTGTTTAAGGCAAAGCGATTAGACGCTCGCAATAACAGGGTTATGATTAGCACGCCTCAATCCTGCACAAAACGACTTTCTCCCAGCAGCCCAATGAGTCCAGAAGCGCAAGAGCCAAATGTCACTGATTAAGAGATTCAGCATCATATTTAGACCAGAAAAACAATAAAATATTTGACTGTGATCTTCTGTAAAATGGAAGTATGTTCCTAATCGGACCTAAGCCGCGCTCCAACATCGTTACCTCAAAACTAGACACTCGGATTGGTTCACCCACTGTGAACCTTTATTTAAAAAAGACAGGTGTATTTTATCGATATTCTGTCAGCTTATTTAAGTCTTAGGTCTCGTCTGGTCTTATTACCGAGCACAGGTCTCCTTTAATAGCTATATAATAGCTAATGAGAACAGACCAAAGAAAACTTCATTAATACCTTAGTCGAACTCTGAATCAGTGAGATAGTTGCGCATGCGTTCACGCGTACTAACGATGCAACCAAAAGTTAAATTTTTGTAAGGAAGTAACTCGCCTTTTTGTAAGGAGATATTGAAAGTGATGGTTGGCCTGCATGTCTATTGTTTTAATCTGTTTTAGGTAACTACTGGCCGCCTATGTTAGAATAACATGCGTATTAGATTATGTAGCGTATAACATAAATACTCCTGGTGTATCACCGACAGTTTTAATTTTGTTGAATAAAATCATTCCTTTATGCACTAACTAGCGAAATAGTAGATGCATTACATCTCTCCCTACTCATTTAGGTGAAATAGGGGATATTAATTAAATAATATCCTCGAAAGAGTAGGTCATTTTGATACAGGTGTAATACTTCTAGCCAGCTATATTTTTTAGTTCAAACGAATGCCATGGGACTAATGAGGCTGATGTTAGGGTTAAATACAGACTATACCCACATTTCGCCTGCTATGTTTCGGTCCCCTCTTATAAGGCGTGAGGCAAATAAAACAGTTGTAGATTCTGAGTCGCTACTTTAAACTGCCTAAGTGACTTTACACGATCGGCACCATACATGAATTTACGTTTAATATTCATTGTTTACTGCCTCTTTATTATTACGTACATTACAGCGTAATAATTACTATTGCTTATATAAATTAGACCCTTAACTTTCGAACAGAGAAAGTTTCTCAGTTCGGCAGTAGTTTTGCGTCTTAACAGATAAACAAGAGACGTAAAAATAGGCTTCTATTCATTTCTAAGCGTCTCTGTGACCCAGAAACTGGCAAAATGACTCATTGTAACATAGTAAACAAACTTGGAGAAACACCACGCTAATATAAGTAGGAAAAGCAGCATATGTGCTACAGAGATGAATGTTTACTGTTGTTTTTATTTTTATTTAACACGCGCAGGGTTTTTAATAGCCAGTATCTTTGCGTCCAACGTTACAGGCTCGACCTTTGTCGGATACTTCGTTGGATCCATAGATGTTTGTTAACCTCTGAGTCTTCTTCGAAGAGGTTAATGAAAACACTCTGTGGGTCTGCGTGTCTGTCTGTTAGTGACCGGCATAACTCCGGAACCACAGGACCGATTGACATGTAACTTGGTGTGCAGACACTTTGGGGTCATACGTCGGTCAACTTTATATGGGCCCTGTGGGTCAAAATACCCCCGAGGCTCATTCAATTCATTGATCGAACCCGTAATACGAATAGTTTTTGGCAATAGTGAGATTCAAGTCATTGCACCATCCGCGCAAATTGATCAATAAACAAATAATACGTTGCATTACATTTGTATTATTAATAGATATATAAACATACATAATTGAAATTAACTTTCTAATGAGTTAAACAAATCGACGGAACGTTTTCAGAGATTACCTCCCACATACACTTTCAACATGTTTATGTATTTATGCTGATTATATACAAATATATATTGCGTTGTCTATTTGCGATTCCTTTTGCACATGTACTCTGCGCTAAGACAGATAGCATTTTATCACTCACTCATCCTCTCTCTGTATACATTTATGTTTATTCAGTTTATGCTATCGGAAACTTGTTTTTGTCATCCAAGGCGTGTCCTAATCTAAAATTCTATCAGTCAGTTCAACATAAGGAAATCTTAAATTAGAAAATTGTCTCTCAAAACTATAATCACGGATCATTGAACCGGTGCATTTGATTGAGATCTATGTATGTCGTTTGTTTAAGTATTAATTCTTTTATGTTCATAATTTCTCTTTAATACATATCTTTGTACATACAAAACACATTCTATTGAGTACGAATTGTTCAAAGTCATTGTCGTTTTACGAAGTTGCAATTTGTTTTACGTGTTATAAAATAACGTATGTGCGCAATAAAGTGTTTTGTTATCTAATCTTTGTTAGTCATCACATCCTAGAGAAATCGGTGGGAGTTGGAATTATTACTGTAGTCTACATCAAAGATTGTTTCTTTGACACGAAAGATGTTGATGCCTACCTCATAATTTATATGTGAGGAACGTAAATGTTTTAACAAAGGGACTGTGACGATTTGTCTCTTATCTACCTACCCAATTTTTTATCGTACAGTCAGTCAGTTCTTTGAAGGCTTAACACTCTTTGAATCCATATGATCCGGCAAAGACAGTTTGAAATATAAAGAACAAAAAGCCATACGTCGACTTAGTCAATTTTATTGTGTTGGGTTTACGACATTTTTGTGAATCAAAGTGTTGCAACACTATGTAGCGTTCTTCGAAGCCATATAAATAAATGTACCGCTGCCGATGACTAATGTTATGAAAGATGTTCAGTATGCATTCGTATCGGTTTAGAGCGAAAGATAATAAACTGTTTACTACATTAGCAAAATTATCGCGCCAACTGATTTCATACATGCCGAATCGAATTTACACTGCAACATCACATTTACAGTAATTTCGTCTAAAAAACGTATTAAATTAGATTTACGAATGATGTTCAATCAATAACAGATGTGATGTATGTATCTCACGCCACAAATCATTAGAAGGTAGATTTTGTAGAATTCATTCACCTTTACAATGGAAAGTTTGGAATTGTACACGTAGAAGTATCTCGTGTTCAGTTGTTTGTATACATATAAAACGTACTACCATCATCGCCCGATTTCGCCCGATTAAATTTGTTTTAAACAGACCTATTTTATCACTATGAAAGTTACGTAAACTACTTCTTACATTGGACTGCAATAGTTAATGAACTCCCACTGAGAAGAGGCACGTGCCCAGTAATGGGACAGTTTAATACAAGGCTGATATTATTATTATTATATTATAATAAACTGACCGACAAATAAATAAGAATAGATAATAGAATAAGAAAAATTGTGCATAGGATACATTTTGATATGCAAATTACACACATATATGATGACATTATTTGTTTCAATAGTTATTATTATTTGATATAAGATTGATATTGTGAGAAGTGAATATTTTATTAAATTATTTTTTAATATTATGCATCATCATTTCGCTATTGAAACGACGCTATTACCTTTGTAATCAACTAAAGAAAAAATTTATCGGAAACCACTCCGCGAAATCGACGTTAATTTTTATCGCTATTTGAGACCGGTTTTAGAGATTTAATAAACAACATCACATCTCATGACTTGTAAAGAATATTACCATAGCAGAGTTGTAAACATGTAGCTTAAGAATTATGGGGATTATTGGAACTTTAGATTTAAAGACGGGTTGTGGCAGTCTGCATAGGAAACAACAGCAGTATCTGTGAACGATGTCTTCTTTCTTGTTATTGTAGCTTGTATAGTTTTAACGTAACTTATGAGGGATGCAAGCAACTTTTCTCCCAAAGCTTATAGCCCTGTCTGTGGTGTTCGCCTACCATTAGTAAGCTGGTTTGCTACTTCACTACCTATCCCCCGACGCGACTGTCTGTCTGTTCGCGGTAAACTCAATACTCATACATACTCAACGGATTTTCATGCGGTTTTCACTAATAGACAGAGTGATTCGTTAAGAAGGTTTATGTGTATAATTTGTTAAGGTTTAGTACTATCCGTGCGAAGCCGGGGCGGGTCGCTAGTGTCGTATAAAAATGAAATACACTGGTGCTAACAGTAGAGTATATTAATTAAGTTTTATTTATTAATATTATATATATATGCATTAATTTTATTAAGTTATATTAATTAAGCAAAGCACAGCATTTGAAACTATAAATAAAGTAATATTAGCAATAGCTAATATAATACTTGGAACATTTGACTATTTACTTGTTATATTTTTGTGCAGGTGTTTATAATTCATAAGACACGGTTCATTTAGATAAAGAAGTCTTTCAAATAGCTGCTGGTTTTTAACTCTAAACAATATGCCCCGCAGGTTTACCCGCGTTAAGAGTCGTTTACTGTGACCTCTCTTTTAGGTTATAACGTAATTTTATATAGCTAATATATTAAAATGGCAATTTGTAGAAAATAAATTAACAGTAGTTTCTGAGATATGCACGTTTTAATATAAACTAGTTTTATAGAATCAATACAGATTGATCTTGAACTGTCCCCTATATATCTCTTAACCGAGTTTTATAAAATACGTAAAATATTTGTCTAACAGAAATGTGACTATATAAAGATGCAAGCTTTCGTCAAGGATATTCCACAATAAGAAACTGTTATATCTTATATCAGTATTAATGTTAAAACAGTACTGAAATGTCGTGTTATATCTCATATCAGTATTAATATTAGAACAGTACTGAAATGTCCAGCGCTATCATGTTTATCATTTTGTATACGTATATTAATAGTTGTGCTTTTCTTGTGGATGCCGACATAAATATCTGACCTACATGAGTTTTCTGATCAATAATCTCGTTCCCGTATCATATAATAGTGGCGTAAGGTGGCGATGTGCACTTTCATATTCGAATTATTTTCGAATAATTCCAATACTACATGTAAGTGCGTGCGTCCTCATGTAAAGTAGGTATCGTGTTGTGCATAGTTGTTTGTATTCGATTGCAGTGATGTGCATTACTAAGGAAGCTCCACAGTTTCACATATGCATGAAAGATGTGCGAAAACTTCATTTGACATTAAATTTGAGGATCCATGCCCAACAATGGAACAGTAATTAAATAACGAAGCTAAATGTTGTTTAAGTTTTGTTAGGATTTATTTCGCAGCAGGACTAGCAGCCAGACCAGCAGCAGTCTAGTTGACGGCAATAGATCTTAATTTATTGGACCTAAAACGGCAATAGGTGTTAATTCATTGGACTAAAAACATAGCTGGTGAAATGGTGTTTGCAATATTATTACTGTGAAAGGGAGCAGTGATTAACTACTGATGTGGTAGTTGCTGCTTTATGTTATTTTCAACGCAAAAACAAATAAATATGTAGTATCTTATCTTATCTTGTGTGGGGGCCAGTCAGTACAGACCGTCGACACTTCGACCCAGTGGGATCTTTTGTGTCGACTTCCTCAATAACGACTGCCATCGATGTTCATGGCAGCCGGGACCGACGGCTCAACTTGCTCTCCGAGGCACAGAGCAGGCCTTTAATTTATAATATTAACTTAATATTATAAATGCGAATGTGAGTTTGATTATTACGCTTGCACGCCTTAACTAACGTTAACTTAACGTTGTCAAGGGAACAGGAAAGGACATAGGGTACCTTTTATCCAGAAAAAAGTTCTGTTAATAACCTAACCAAACCTACATTTACCCGAGCGAAGCCGCGGACAAAATCTAATGATATAATTAAAAGAGTAAGTCTGTTGCCGAAATAGATACATATATAAAAATGGTTGGAGCTGGATCTTAAAGTTGCCAGTCTTATCTGTACGTGTACCATTAATCTTATATATAAAATTCTCGTGTCACAATGTTCGTTCCCGTACTCCTCCGAAACGGCTTGACCGATTCTCATGAAATTTTGTGAGCATATTGAGTAGGTCTGAGAATCGGCCAACATCTATTTTTTATACCCCTTAGTGATAAGGGTTGTCCACCCATAATTTTTTTTTAAATCTTTTGGACAAAACATTTTTTTATGGCAAAACAACGTTTGCCGGGACAGCTAGTTATAATATAGACAAACACAATTTGCTGACTATCAAAACTGTCGTGCACGGACTATAAAACTCTTAGTAGGCTCTCTAGTTGCTCCGCTATAACTTCACAAAATACCTACTAGTTCGAATATTGTAAATATTCGTACCTAGTTGATTGAGTAGGTACGTCCGTTGTATCGTCATCTTCCACTCACTGTCTTAGACTGAAGTGCTGACTAAGTCGCTTATCAGATTTCTCTCCTTGTGTATATTTGCAACTTTGTATGACCAGCTGTTATTACTCGCGGTAACGGTTGCAACTAAAAATTGGATAACTATTGGGCCTTAAAATGGTCAAATTCGTCTTTACGTAATGAATATGATTGATGATGATATGATTCAAGCTATCTCCATTCCAAATACCAACAATCTATTCAGTTGTTTCGATTTAAAAATGTTTCAAACAGCTGAATTGCTTTAATTTTATATTATGCTCAATAGCTTACCAACTAAACTATAGCTATATTCGCTTTCGTTTATTTCATCCGTGTTACAAAAAGCATAATTGTTATACCTCAGGGTGCAAGCTATCCTACAGCATATTCAGGATCTATTTTAATGAAATATGCTTAATATGCTAGGCTTGCAAAAAAGCGTAACAAATGAGTCTATTTGTTACGATTTCTTTGCAAGCCTAGCTGAGGTTCTTAAACTTTTAAGATAGCGGCAGTTTCACCAAATGCCTTTTATTTTATGGAATTCCATATTTAATGATTACAAACAAATACATAAGAACAAAAACAATAATATTTTTAATATTTATAAATATTTTCGCGGAACCCTGGTGACTTTATCACGGAACCCCTAGGTTCCGCAGAACCCATTTTAGGAATCTTTGAACTATTTCATTATAATATACAACAGACAGAGCTTGTTTTGAATTTATATATTTAATATTGATTACGCACTTGTTCGACAACTATAGTAATGATCATGTTATTATTTTTATTAGTCACCATGGTATTTATTCATTTTATAAGTGTATCTCTGTCATGTGCGTCAGGTGTATTTTCGTTTATGTTAATCTATACTTAAGTTGTAGAGAGGTAAACTTTTTTGTTTGTATGTAGGACGTAATACCTGAAACTACTGTATCGATTCTATAATTTCTTTCACTTACCGCTACAACGTTCCGGGATAATATAGGATGCTTTAAAAACACAACGCGAGCGGTGCCGCTTTTTAAACCATATATTTTGTCTCAAATCTCGAAAGACTATAAAGAGGTGCATCGTTAGCTATGTTTAGGTATCACGCAATAAAGTTGCTATTACCGTCTAATGGATACAATCCTGTTATGATTCTCAAAATAACATTTAGTTCCAAGAATGGAAATCAAAAACTCATGATCATTGCGCAAGCACTCACACTTCTGCCAGTGGTCCACCGACGCAGCTTTATCAATCTTATCTTTACGTCTTATTAAGACTGCAATGCTCAAAACATTGCAGTCCTAATAAGCTTTGAAACTCTTGTTAAAGATACATAATTAGTAAATAATAATGGTCATACGTACCAGTAATGTTATTGTTGCTCAAGTCCAAATAAACGAGGCCTTCAACGTTACTGAAAGCATCATCCTCTATGTCTATGATCTCGTTGGCTTTGAAGCTGATGGCAACCCTCCTACCTGGCACTGGCGGCAGTTGCGCCAAGTTCGATATCGTGTTATTGAAAAACGTTATCAACACGTGCCCATCTGGAAAATAGGGGGATCACAGGTTAATGGTGCCCTGCTTTCTATATTTAATACTTCAAAACTTGCCCGAAAATCTTTTACCGATAGGTACTCTCGTATAAATTACGTATTAACATTTTATAGCTCTGTTAACACTTCATTAAAATTCATAAAATTAAGTATTATCATAAAATCTAATCCATTCCGCCCACAATAAACTACATTGCGTCCATAAACGAACAGAAGTACGCACGTCTCATCAATGTTATCATGAATATTTTATAGAAACACTAAAACTTGATCAGACGCTGATCAACCGATAGTTATTTTTAAGATCCGTCGGGGCGAACATAAAACTTGATGGAAGTGCAACTATTTATTTTGTTTACGTCATACATCTGCGTGATAGTGCACAATGATAAATGAGCCCGCTCCGCTCTCGGTGGCGTTACCTTTGTCTACGCTGTTAATCTGTTCCGGCCAATCATCCGGGATTTCATCGATGTTACGCCGCGAACAGTTTAATGTTAAACTGTTAGGATCTTGTATGGAAATATCGCACGATGCGCTCACCGCGGCGGGCTCTTGAGCGCGGCACCACGAAACTAGGACGCATAATATCATTAACACCTACAACAAAGAAACACCATTACTTATATAATCTCAAAGGTACACAAACAAACAATTGAATATCTCGGTCACTGCGATCACTCACTTTACATCTCTTTAGGAAGTACATTTTGTTCGAATTTACAAAGGATACTGACTACCTTAGAATATTAATGTATTTTATCTTATCAGTTGGGAGCCGCGATATCACAAGTGTCATGAAAGGAGCAAGCACCTCATTGGTCGGTGTTTATTTGTGTTATCGAGTGACTATCATGGATGACGTTCGATGATTAAACATTGTCTTTGATTTTTAGGAAATTCTGAACATAACGGCGGCGAAGTTGGAAGAAATAATCAAGCCACTAAACGATAACGAGTTCGAGCACGACGCGAAAAGTAAATATGCCGAGATCGGCTCCCCGGACTCTACTGAGGAGATGAAGAATTTGGAGAGCCGGCAGGCGGCAGTCACACTACTACAGATAAAAAATTACGATCCAAGTAAATATGCGGTCAAACCGGAAGACGAACCTCACATAATGTTCAATAGCGTACCGAGTTTACCGCCCTCGGACAGAGCGAGAGAGGTGATGCACTGCAATACCGTCATCGATATTATAAGTAAAGCCGTGGCGGTCGCGCAGCGAGAAAACGAAGAATCTCAGAAGTTTCCACCGAACTACGCGAGCGTACTCGACAGGACGCAGGCGAGCGCAGCGGGGGACGCGTACTCGCATGAATACACGGAAGACCAGTACAACCTATACGGTGGCACGCAGCACGCGCCCAGCCCGACCAGCAACGACGACCATGACAACAAAGAGATGGACCTCTCGCTATACGGCACAGTCAAGAATGAACCGGTCGAACAAAGCGAACAGCCAGATCACACGAACTCATACTTCCACAGCACACTAACACACAACAAATCCACGAACTTTGCCGACGAGTACAAGCAACACGTCTTTGGCAATGACGAATACAAGCAACACGTTTTTGGTAGAGCTGCCAACAAGATGAAAGCGTCGATAAAGGAAAACTCATCGGTTTATGAAGAGTGCAGTCAAAGCAGTAGTGGTTCAGACCCGGACAGGCTACAGATGGATATTTCTCAAATGTCGCAGGTGAGCATACCTATTAGTTTTAACTCTGCAGGTACTAAAAATACGTTGGTGGTATAGGAAGGTCACGATTGTCACAATCAAGGTTTCTGAGAAGCTAATAGTGATAACACTTGCAAGGTTGGGTCAATGACGTCACTATTACACATACCACTACATTTAAACGACCCCAACAAACAAAATAAGATTCTAAGGTATATGTTATATGTTACAGGACGACCCAGAGGAAACGCAATCAGCAAGGTCAACCCAGTCTTCACCACAACCACCTCAGGAAATTGAACAAGACAAAGAATCACTTTGGCAAGCTCTTCATAGGCAAAATGGTAAGTTTAAACTGCACAGTACTTTACCCTGTTACATTCTTTACTCTTGCCCTAAGCACAAGCGAGGGAAACGAGACAAACAGACAAGTTTGAAAGAGATAAACAATGATGGAAGGGGTCGTCTCAGCGGTATCAATACAAAGATGATATCAAGGTAAATGACAGGTCGTAAAATATACCAGCCATTGTTTGAATACTGTGGATGTTGTTTATGTGCAGCAAAATTAGCATTTTAATGGGCTCTAATGATTTGGAAATCAACTCAATATCGTTTTAATATCTTCCGAGTAACATTTGTGATAATTCAAACTAATATTATAAATGCGAATGTGACTTTGTTGGTTCGCTTTTACGTCTTGACTACTCGACCAATCATTATGACATTTCGCATAAACGTTGTCAGGGAACTAGAAAAGGACATAAGCTACCTTTCATTAAATTTATATTTTTACATGGGTTATACATTTCCTCTTACCTTTTTGCGTGAAAAGAGGAGCGGAGAGGTTATATCGGACTCATACGGGGAAAGATGGAACGTCCTACTATCGACTAAACCTTACTAACCAGACCTATATTTACGCGAGCGAAGCAGCATGCAAAATCTAGTATACTAATAAATGTTAGTTATGTGGGTTGGGTTTAGTATTATAATTTTGCTACCAATACAAGCTTCGTTTAATGGTTTACGCTCTTGCGAGGAGTGGATTCGCAGTATAACTGCACTGAACAACATTTCAATCGGCAAATTTTCAATTGCAAGTGCAGCATTAGTCATCATAAGATATCGCCTTTAAATTTCATGAATAGTGATTAATATTTTCTGTCTAGCGTATGTACTTCGGAGAGAATTTGCGATGTTATATAAAACTAGCTGTGCCCGCGTTTATAGTTATTGCTTGGCCCCCGTGGGTCGTAGCCTGATGTTATATAGTATATAGCCTTCCTCGATAAATAAGCTATCCAACACTAAAATAATTTTTCAATTCGACCAGTAGTTTTTGAGATTAACGCGTTCAACCAAACAAACTCTTCAGCTTTATAATATGTTTAGGTTAGTCTATTTAAAAATATGTTGTCACTTTAATCGCTGGTTTCTGATAGGCGGAATCAAGCTTGTCATCATCAAACTCATTTCACGTGACTTTTTTTTTATGATACTTATGTCCCACTGCAGGGCAAAGGCCTTCTTATTCTCCTTCTATTTCTCTCTCTATATCCAAAGCCGCTAAGGAACAATCCTTTTTAAAAGAGTCATGTCGCCATCTGATTTAATTACGGGATCCCTTCTTTCCCATAATGTTAGTTTTCCGATTATGCTTTGGCATTACTATTTTGGCATTTTTATTTTTGGTATAATTATACTTTGCCATAATTGTTTTTGGCATACAGCAAACCTGGTGAGGTTTCCTTACCCGACGTTGCTTGCGAAGCGAGTAAATAGTGACAACCCGACGAATAGGTTCGTTAGGTTACCACGGGGTGGCCCTCGGCTCACCCCAGGAACCCCCTTCATTACCTACCGCTAATTTTATCAGACAATTAAAGCAATTGGCATACGTTTGACCATCTCTAAACAAGATTTTTGAGTTGATCTGTCTCTCAGTTATTTACTAAATTTTTTTTCATGCCTAGGGCGCAGCGGCGAAGCAACGCAGTTATTAAGGCGACTGATCAACAGCAAACAGTTGGGTATGACAGTATCACCATTGCGAACGCCCGCTTCACCGCTCAGTGGCACGTTACAGCAACCGATCAATGGCGCTGTTTCACCGGTACGTATTATTTTTACGTTAGGACTTTTTTTTATAGACATCTCCTTCACTCAGAATTTGATTTAGGGAGTTTGAACGACTGTGCCTTTATCAGTCACCTCGTACTTTTTCACAACACGTTTTTTTTATCGTGGGGGAATGCCATTTACGCTTACCTCTCCCCGGAATAAAGAGAAGCGTATGTATGTCGGGCTTACCCAGGGTAAGATGCAAAGTCTCGGTCCTACTGACGAAACCTGTTGCAAACTCTTTGCCTTCAATAGCGGGTGGGTCGCTGGCACTGGAACTACATTAGCAACCATCAACAATACTACGTTAACCATAGACTAGCAAACATCATCAATTCCTTGGCGTACTCTGAAATAAGCGATGATAAATATTCATGTAAGATAAGTCTTTACGGTCTAAATATAATGTTAATATTAGTATTAATGATCTTTCTGCCGACTCATCTGTTCCTGTAGACAAAGTAAATAGGCTGACCTGACAAAGTCCTTCTTGTACTACGAAAATGTAACTAGGCAAATTTCTTTGAACTTTTAATGATTTATAATGGGTTAACGAAATAAGTCGCTGAAAATTTATAAGATTTTGAATTATTTTTCATTCGAAATAGCGTCGTCATGTTTTACAACAGTTAGATAAAGGATAATAAATTATTGACATTTAACAAAAACATTATAATCATTCTTAAAATAATTCGCAAAGAAATTATACAATCAATTTAATGTCACGATCCCTTTACACAAAAATACAAATGTGTCTATTGTTGTAAAAGTGAACCACTTTCCAATTATGCGTAAAGTATATTTATCTTTTTATGATAAATAACTTTATCTACAAATCTGTCACGAGATTGTGACCAATAAACCCAGTATACAATTTTTAAATTGTATTGTTTGCTTCCTTACCTAGATTGTTAGTTTTAACAATATCGAGTATTACTGCTATACTATGAAAATAATTATAATACCAGCTCCAGACAGTATTCAACTGTCCTACCGCTGGGCACGGGCCTCTTCTCAATGTGAGAAAGGTTAGGCATTAGTCCACTACGCTGGCCCAGTGCGGGTTAGCAGACTAGATACATAGAAAGATAGTGCAATGATACTACGGGATATTAAAAATAGATACATAAAGAAATGTATGTTTCTTTTAACCTACTTTATGACTAAGGTTGCACCAAACCCACTACGTATATGTCAAGACTATTGTCTTATCATTTGTGATTGGTTTAATAATCTACATAGGTACACTTGGTTTACTGTTTAGTTCAATAAACTATTAGTGGTACATGATATCTTAGTACATACAAACATACTATTTTAACATAGCCCCGTTCCCTATCTTGAAAATACTAAATAATATAATTTTGAATGATTCGTAGAATCTGGTACACCTGTTTAAAACACAATAATAAAATTATTCTAGGAATTTTATCGCTTTTCATTAACTCCTCATTATCTAAAAGCTACACCTTCGGCTTTTGTCGCTGTTCGGCTTTCGAGAGAAGCGGTGCCGATTTTCTATTACATTATAATCTTAACGTCTTTTTACTCACATGATGCAGCTTATTTCCTAGAACTTACGCGACTTATATAACGTGACAAGATTTTAAACAGTTAAATATCCAAGATGGCCGGCATCGTAACATCGGGTAATCAAAGTGCACTCATTCATGTCACTTATCTTTAGTCCTGTCGTGTTAGCCCGTGCGATATGGAAATCTTTGACATGTACGCTACGCGACGATATTATAGGGTATATGCCTGTGCTATTGTATATAACCCCGTGCTCAGTGTGACGTATGCTTGTTTGTCATCATTAAGTAGATAATATAAAAATTAAATAGCCCTTTTGATGGTAAGTGAGTCATCACTTATCATCAAAAGGGATTTTATATTTTTGAAAAATACCTTTGTTACTGTCAATTAACATACGTATTTTGCAAAAGTGACGTACTTCTAGTTTCTTTACTGTAGGCATAGCGCTTCCTAAAGGAGCTATCAAAAACGCTTATGACTTCAGAAACACAGGCTATCTATACTATAATAAAACTGCAGAACTCAAAAGGTAAATTAAATAAATTTTATGTTAATAAACATCACGTTTATCTTCCATAATTTTAATACATCATTTGCAAAAAAAATAATTTTCCGTTACGCAAATAATCCTCATCGTTCAGAGATCTTAAAAACGTACATAGCATAAATACATACCAATAAAAAAAATTATGGTGCATGATGTCTGTCGAAACCCCTGAACAGAATCTGAAAAAGCTCGCATGATCACTATGGCAGGGTAAAATAAAGATTTTTAATCATCACGTTATTTGCCGTGAGATGTGAGCAATGAAGTCAATCCGTATACCTACCAAAAATCAGCGCGAACGAAGTTGCGGGTACAGCTAGTGCAAGGTAATTTGCCTGCGATATACTGCAGAGTGGAAGTACTTTTCCAATCAGGCTGCTCCAGTTTCGAACGAACCGATGTGTTGTGCCCTCTAGCTCTCAGTTAATCTTATATTTTGTTCTATAGAACTGTCTGCTGAATGAGTTCCACACTTATCTATATATTAATGCGTGAAGACAAAACTTTACCATTTTTTAAGCATATTGCCTGTAAGGAGAAATGTGAGATTTGGCTTAGATAAATTTTATTAATGTATTTGTTAGAAACACTGTACAAGATGTCGCATACAATTTTAGTCCATCATGTTTCACCGACACAGCGGCATGTAAATTTAATATTATATATACGCTGACGGACTCACTGCATCAATGTTAAAGACGCCTTTGAAATAAACATTTAGGCGTAGTACCAATCATATCCTTAAGTGCATGTTTGTATACTGGTAAATTTTCCATTCAATTTTTCCAAAAAATTGAATGGTCAATTTTTTTTTCCAAAAATTGACCATTCAATTTTTATTAATAAAAGCGATAAATGTAACAAAAATTGGTTTTGGATGGTCTATTGAAAAATAGAATTTTACAATAAAAAAAAATGAAGCACAGTTTTTTTCTTTTAACAAGGTGTATTGCCTCCGCATGCCTTTATTACAGATTCTAATCGGTTCTGCATAGATCTGATTAGGGTTAATAAACGGTCTTGAGGGAATATTGTTCCATTCTTGTGAAATCGCTGTTCTTAGTGTTGCCACTGTTGTGGGCATAGGATTTCTCGCATATAGGGCTTTATTTAAACTGTCCCAAACATGCTCAATAGGATTAAGATCCAGGCTGCGTGCTGGCCAATTCATGGTACGTATCCCAACCTCTTCGCAATATTGTCGAACTTGTGCAGCGGCGTGGGGTTGGGCATTATCTTGCATTAGAGTAAAATTTTCGCCTATTAATCCCATGTAAGGTACCACGTGAGCTTCTAAAACCTCTGTTATATAGCGTTGTGCCGTCAAACCACCTCTGCTACCGTTTTGACGAACCATGCTCGATCATCGAAATGTCACCCCACACCATACACGAACTGCCTCCAAAAGGAACACGCTCCTCAATGCAACTTTGAGCATATCTATCCCCACGTCGACGATAGACTCTTCTGCGACTTTCTGCACCATTTAAACATGTCCTACACTCATCGGTGAACAATATGGAGGCCCATTGCTCTTCAGCCCAATTAAGATGTTCACGCGCAAATCTTACACGAGCTTGTCTGTGAGCTGCAGACAACTTTGGACCATTTGCTGGTCTAAAAGGGGTGATTGCTGCTTCCTTAAGCCTCCTTCTTATTGTCCTTCTTATTATGAGGAAACGATTTCGTAGGGAAGTTGAAACAATAAATCGGTCATCACGACGGGTGGTTGCTCGTGTTCTGCCGGTACTGGGTCTCCTTTTGTAAGAACCTGTCTTTACAAACCTTCGGTATACTCTAGAAACCGTAGACTGGTTTAAATTTAAATTTCTAGCAATCGTTCGATGATCCAAGCCTTGCCGCACCAATGCCAAAATATTTGAGCCAGAATTTTATCTTTCACTGCAGTTCTATTTTAAATATTGTTTTTCTTTTATGATTTATGGACAGACATTTCCATTAAGTTTCATCTAAAAAGTTTGCATACTTATCAAAAATATTAATTCGAAAGTAATTCTCACCTTTGATGGAGTCTATGAGTCCGTTCAGTGTATTTATTAAAATTTATATTATACAATATTAATTTATTAAATATTAATCTCTAAATTAAAATTGACATTAAATTTACATTTAGCGCGTCATTTATACGGACAAGGAGTGCTGAAAGATAAAATAAAAAGGAATCACTATTGAATTTCAAGTTTAAAGAAAACACGATACGCTACATACGTATACGAACTAGGATATAATTACACTGGCATTTGTTCCGCGTTTTAGCTTTGAGTTTTATTATCATCAGACATGCATGGGGCGGGGCGTAAATGCGTAATATGAAATAACTAATTCATATCAGCCATAATCCGAACATATTCCTATCTAGATTGCGAGAATATATTTATAAATTTGTACTAATATAATAAAGAAGAAAGATTTGATTTTTTGTTTGTAAGGATTAAACTCAAAAACTGAACTGCCGATTTCAAAAATTCTTTCACTATTAGTAAGTTATACCTATTATCACCGAGTTACTTAGGCTATAACATAAACTAACCTACGAGAGCAAAGCCGCGGGTAAAATCTAGTAAGTAATATTTTCGTAACGCATGACTTATTGTTAATTGATATTGCTATTGTCATTACTATGAATAGTATCTGTCAGTGTTATTTAATTACATATTATTTTTAGATAACAATAAGAAACGGTCACGATTGTATCGAATTAATATTCGTTGAGCATATACTAATTTGTGTAATAAAGATTATATCATTGTATCGCCTTCATTGTATACAGGGTAATTAGTTATTAATATAAAAGTATATATAATTAGTTATTGTACAAACAAACATATTGATAACTCACAGGTCAAAACGTTAACAAATTGGATATTTTATACAATTAGTGATAAATTGATAACCGGTAAGGACGTATGTTAAAACTAAAAGATAAGAAAGTGCTATTGTTTAGAATAGTTACTGTGCTATGACCTATGACTCACCGTCAAGGCCGACTGGATTACGTGATCCGAAAGTGAATATATGAAAAATATCATCGGACCCAGCAAGGATTATTTAATCCGCAGTGTATGGTTCCTTAATATGTTTTTAAAGACGATGGTAAATATATTGCCTTATGTTTCCTTCAATTTTATACTGCTGTATATGGACTTTTTCGTGGCTCAATTTGAAATACAACTTTTAAATATATTACAAGTATTTACACTTATACTTTTTCCGATGTTTTGGTTCCTTTTCAGCAACCATGGTCGCTGTAAAAACTCTAAAAGCAGTGTATTTTAAATAAACTGCGGCAAAATCCGTATAATAGTAGTTTAATAATAATCATTGTAGGCTTATAAAAAAAAACAAGAAACAAAGTTGTTTTGAATGTTCCTTAGTGTGGAGGCAATTCCGAATTGACTATGCAGAAACAAAGATAATTGTATTGATTTTATTAACTAATATTACGTTATGGAAAAATATTATCAAAGATCATATTTATGTCAAAGTATTATCTTTGATTAATGTTACTCAATGTAGAAAATGAAAATCTCAACTTTTAAGTGACCAAGCTGACCAAAATATTGTTTATTACTTAGCTATCCAGAATAAATTTATATAGATAGGTATATAGGTGACAAGGTAAAATGTATATAAAAAGGGTGCTGTTACTTTTATCGATAAAATATTGAAAACCTAATAGGTATCAGTATGATAAATTGTGATAATAGAGTATGATATCATAGTTTTTACAATACTATAACTCTTGAGGCATATTGACAACAAGTGCATGAGTATTTAAATTAAGTAAATATTACATAGTATATAAATGTTGATATAATATTGCATTTTTATAATTGGGTCAGTCGGAAGGGCAACATTGCGATTATTCGCAGATCATATTCAATTCGGAGTCAGGTTAAGAGTACCCTTAATTGTTGAGCGTAAATAATGTTATGATAGTAAAAGCAACAAGAAATATATACCAAGATCGTAACAAGTAGAAATCCGTAATCACTGCCTAATCAAGATATAAATAGGGCTACGTCTTTCTATTAATGCACTTACTTACACACGATACTTGATATAAACAAATAACGAGCTAGTAGAAAATACGCTTATCAAATATAGATACTAACATACAAAATATCACTCATTGTTCGTTTGATAACACTATTTACTAAATAATAACTTGCTAGAGATCTCGAATATTACTGTACTTATTTTCTGAACAACACAACAGTCGGTTTATGTAATGTTCAGTGATACACTGGCAGAATCTTCATTTGCTAATAATGAACATTATTATATAGGACAACGTGACAGCATGAATTTATCTCCATATTGTCAACTTAACTGTTATGTTAATTCTCTCTTACACTAAGATTTACCTCGTCTGTAGTGATAGATATATACATTTTATTGTTATATACATCTCAGTATATAGATTGAAGTATTGTAAAACAGATTCTGTAACTAGTGATAAGATTATAGCTTGTTTTCGATGGAGATAGGAGATTCAAACAATGTGTTCTCTATATCACTGCAGCGTCGTGACAGTTAGTTTAGTATGTTTGTGTATCATGATTTTGCGCATGTGTGTTTGTTTCGTTTGCGTTAGTAGTTTTATTGTTTGTAGAAGTGCAATATACTGTCTTACTATATCGCCTTCTTCTAAAACATACAAACATAGACTTAGGCCTGTTCCCGGACGAGTAGGCAGAGATTATGGATTTCAAATTGTTACGATCTACGCATATCTCTTATTCTTCATTCACTTTTAGGGAAATAATTGAACAAAGCTCCTGATAATAGTTATTAAACCAGTTTGAAATTTTTACTTGAACTCTGAGGCATACCCTCAGAGTTAATTTCAATTATTTTTTGTTACGATTTCTTTTTCTTCGAATTCTTCGAAAGATATGTTTGTATAATGTGTGGTTTTGTTGACAGAATGGCGAGTGGCAAGGGTCAGGGCGCGGAGCAAACGTTGCCGGCACGGCGCGGAGAAAACAAAGTTTTCCTGCACGAGCACAGCCTATTGCACCACTAGACCCCCCTATGGCCAACCCGCAATGGCCACAAACAGTGTCTGAAAACGTAAGCGATAAATATGTTTTCTTATTATGTTTCTCTTACGTCAGGTATTTTTCTAACATTACATTATAAAAATACCCGGCTCTTTGGGAGCCTTACAACAGAAACATGGTTCCAGGGTGAAGAGGCCCTTCGAGAGTTTTATTTTAAAGTGGGTTGGAACATCTACGTTGGCACTAGCCGTGGCAGTCGTAAGACTATTGCTAAGTATAAACTCTAATATATCTGGGGCTAGGTTTGATTTATTATTATTAGGAGATGTCTGATTTTATCGATATCTTTTAAGATATTGATTGATATGTACCTATAGCCGCTACTCTGTCTTTAAGGGTATCGATTTAGATAATTTTGATAGTCCATGCTGCCTTTGTGTTTGATAATAATACCAACACCTAGATTACGTGACTGTCGTATATTTTATATAAAAATAATAATAATGCTTTCTGACTGAATTTCGACCAATATTAACGAAGACTAGCCAGGAGATTTTATAGCACATAAGTGGGTGTGTAAACACAAATGCATTTTCAATTGCCATACTCTTATAGACCGAAAGGTCAGTCATCCGACATGAACCGATAAGCTAAATGAGGCAAAAGACCATCAGTACTTTCTTTTTGAAGAATATCCGACATCAACAAGAAAATCTCTATAGCAGCATGAAATTATGAAATACCAGGCTGTTATTGATATTTTTCAAATATTCCATTGATTACAATCGCAATATCTCTGTTGCTAGGCCGGCCCGAAATCTCTTTAATAGCAGTCGCATTCACTATTGCTGTACCATCGAGGCAGTACATGTGTTATAATAATAATGTCCTCCTGACCGAATTTCGGAGACTGGCCATCGGCGCAGGAGATATAATAGTGCACAAGTGTGTGCGCAAACACAAGTGCACTCTCTGTTCCCTTATTCTCATGATCCGATGGAACGAATAATCCGACACGACTGGAGAGAGATCAGGCGCAGGACCAACGGCTTCACGTGCTTTCCGAGGCATCTCTCTCATTATTTAACACCGCCAACTTCCTAACTCCAGGCTCGTATTGAGATTTCTTAACAGAAACACCCAATAAATTTTTGTTGGCCCGACCTGGGATTCGAACCCGAGACCTCATGCACAGCAGTCGCATTCACTACCGCTGCGCCACGGAGGCAGTTACACGAAACATGTGTTATAATAGCGTAACAAATATACTTATCTGATCTTCTAAAACGTTTACTTTAATCCCTACTTCCCTACTAATATTATAAATGCGAAAGTACCTCTGGCTCTCTATCTGTCTGTTACGCTTTCACGTCTAAACCACTGAACCGATTTAAATGAAATTTGGTATAGAGATAGACGAGACCCTGAGAAAGGACGTTACCTTTTGTTGTCAAAGGCATGAAGGGGTTGAAATAAGGAATGAAAGTTTGTATGGGAATTCGTCATTATTGAAGATAAAACCACGAAACTTTGTATTTAGGCACTTGATAAGAAGGCAATACGTAAACATTTGTGAATTGCGATTATGAAATTTCGACGAACATGGGGATGAAATAGACGAAGAAAGTTCGTGTGTAAGCCCAAACAAGTCTGTCTATTTATACAGTACATATATTTATCGGAAACATTTATAATTAGTAAAAATTATAAATGTTTCCGATATATAATTAATATATACAAGTCACGCGAGTGCGGGACACGTCAAGCGCCATACACAATGAACGATGTGCGGTGGCGCAGTGTAACGTAGTGAGGGAGTCTGTAACATTAGCAAAAGCGGTGAGCGCGGAAAAATGGTGCAGCAGTGTAAGCTGTTAGTTTGAGATGAATGTATGATGTCCCACAAAAGAGCAATCGAGATCCTATACCGCACCATGAAAGATATCATGAACTATCAGGGTATCATGAGAGAGATGGTGGTACTTTTAGCTGGTGACTTTAGACAGATCCTGCTGGTTATTACTAGAGGTACACTGGCAGATGTAATGAATATCTGTTTGAAGGCGTCTGTATAATGGGTACACGTAAAAAAGTTTTGTCTGACTACAAATATGCGACTACAACTACACACGCAGGCCAATATGCGGCTGCTGTTCTACAAGTCGGAGAAGATTGTATGCTAACAGAAAGTATGGGCATGATAACACTAAGACGTGAATTCTGTCAAATTGTCCATAACACAGATGATATAAATAATGCTTATCCAGATCTACAAATAAGTATGGGCAATCGAGAATGGTTGTGTGACAGGTTAATTTTAGCACCGAGAAATGAGACAGTAGGCCAGATAATCGAACACATTAAGCCAGATATTGAGGGAGATGTTGTCGTGTACCTCTCAGTAGACAATATTATGGACACTGAACAAGTGACATCGTAGCCTATAGAGTTTCTAACTCTTTAGAATTATTAGGAGTGCCTTCCCATAAGTTAAGGCTGAAAGTTGGTATTCCAGTTCTATTAATGAGAAATCTTTACGCACCAAGGCTATGTAATGGTACACGGCGACAAATAACTCATCTAGGACGCAATATTATATAAGCTATAATCATGACTAGAATGGCAAAAGGAGAAAAAGTTTTAATTCCCCGTATACCGATAATTCTGACCGATTTGCCATTTCAGTTTAAAAGAGTGTAGATTCCCCTAAAATTAGCAATTACGATAATAATAAACAAAACTGTTTTCCATGGCAATCTCTATGTGGCGTGCTCACGAGTATCAAACCCACAATATCCTTATTTCTTAGCATAGGATGGAATAACAAAAACGTAGAGTATAAAAATGTATTAAGCTATTTGCAGTAAACCACAGCCTTTATAAGATAACTACTTAAAATTTTCTTGAAAATTAAAAATGCTGCCCAAAGTAACTATTCCACGCGGACGAAGTCGCGGGCAAAAGCTAGTTTATTATAATACAATAAAGAAAATTAGCCGAGTGGCTTTCATATACATAATTTAAATATATGTTATAATAATATCACGTAGGTATACTTAGTCTGGTCATATATACCGAAACAATATAAAAAAAAATAGTAATAAATTATATATATTCATTGCGTATTTTCATTTTTGCGCCAATCGGTGTTAAATATTTTTGTGATATTACAATGGAGTGGTTACAAAGAGAACCTAATTGATGTGATAGCATTACATAAAGTAGGTATGGAGCCAAATGCGATTTTTTAAACTCCATCCGCTTGGTATTAGTCGAATGTCTGTGTACCGGGCTATTGATACAATGAAACCGTCCTCCGTTTGTGACAGGAAAAAATCTGGCCGTCCACGTAGTATTCGTACGAAAAAGGTGATCAAAGCAGTGAAGAAAAGAATTCGGAAAAATCCTATCCAAAATCAAAATATTTTATCTCGGGAAAAGAATATAGCACCTAGAACCATAACGTGTATTTTAAAAGATGACTTAGGACTTGCCGCCTATAATAGACGCACTGGTCATTATTTAACTGATAATTTAAAAATGGGTGGGTGGTATAATCAAAACAACTTCATAAGCGGTACACATGGGAGGTCACAGAAAATTTAATTTACTGACGAGAATTTTATACTATTGAGCAAAGTTTTAACAAGCAAAATGATCGAGTTTATGCTCAAAGATCTGTAGAAGCTGCCTAATTAGTCAGCAGAGTACAACGTGGATATTTTACGATATCAGTGATGGAATGGTGGGGTGTTCTGGAGAGCTATCCAGAAGTGACTAATCCATATTTTTGTGGAAACGGTGTCCAAACATCGGCACAAGTGTGTCAAGATACGATTCTTGAGGAGGTTGTTAAGTCTTTTAATAACAGCATGTTCCATAACCAAGAATGGTCTTCTCAGCAAGATTCAGCACCGGTTCATAAAGCTCGATCCATCCAAGCGTGGTTGGTAATTAACATTTCGGATTTCATAAAGACTAGCGGTCATCTAGATGACGGCCAGTCTTTAGCTTCCCGATCTTAATCCGCTGGATTGTGATTTACAGTCAGTTTTAGAGAGTACGGCATGCTCTTAACGCCATGATAATTTGGAGTCCAATCCATAAGATTGCCAGTGAAGAATTTTCCCATGGAGAGAGTGCGTGTTTCTATTAATAACTAGCCTTAACGTTTAAAGGACTGTATTAAAATTATATGAAGCTCATTCAAAATGATCTCCATTGATCATTTTGAATAAATTTCATGTAATTTTAATGTTATTATATTAAAGTGTAAACTATCACACATCACAGTAATAAATGTGTTATGCAAAAGAAAAATAAGATTTTTATTTTAATAATATTTATGACAAGATTACGTATTGTGCGAAAGAGGGAAGCTTATGCTTATAGACAAAAAGTTGATAGTGCAACCCTTAAATCGTTCTTTTTTTCCATTCATTCGATAAGTATAAATACAATTTGATTACCGACAGCAGGAGCCATCAGAAGCGTCATCCGCGGGTGGCGGCACGCCGCGCGGCGGCGGGGCCGGCGCCGGCGGCCCGCGAGTGGAGCTCTCATGCAGTAACTGCGGCACGCACACCACCACCATCTGGCGGCGCGACGCGCGCGGCGAGATGGTGTGCAACGCCTGCGGCCTCTACTTCAAACTGCACGGCGTGCCGCGCCCCACCGCCATGCGCCGCGACACCATACACACGCGCCGCCGCCGTCCGCGACACGACGCCAAGCATAACAAGAGTAGTGAGTATACCTTTACTAGCTGACCCGCGCAACTTCTTCTGATTCACTTAAGATTAATTTATTGCAACAACAACAACAACAGAACAACTTGCACGGAGAAGGATCTGATGGCTGCTTCTGACAACGCAACTAGCGTAACTGCTTTCTAGGCGGCAAAAATATAATTTTAAAGTTACGCTAAAAAGACGAAGAAGTGAAATATTTTTCATTGATGCTCCGCTCCTATTAGTCGTCGTGTGATGTTAAATAGCCTATAGCTTTCCTCGATAATTAGGCTATCCAACACTATATGAATTTTTTCAATTCGAACTAGTAGTTCCTGAGATTAGCGCGTTCAACCAAACAAACAAACTCTTGAGCTTTATAATATTAGTATAGATATACATTAGCTCGCTAATACATCGCGTGCGGCCTGTACTTAAACTGCGCGACGTGCGGTGTCCAGCGCCATGTGTAAACATACAAAATTTTAATCTTCATCATTGAAATTATTGTGATCTGTCAGAATGGTGATTTGAATAAAAATACCAGTTATGCGACGCAAATCTATATGCATGTAGCAGAACGAAAATAATAATAATCATAAATTAAAATGTGAACAGTTTTAACGTACATGTATTTTAGGTTGAAGAAAGAATAACGCCTCTGCCGTTGTTGTTAATTCATCTCGTGGTATAATTTTACTTCTTTCGCTTTCCATTCGAGGACGTACTGAGGTTTTGCCCTTAATATTTCGGAGACATCTTATGTCTACATGCGCATCATTATATTAAGAAAATATGATATTGTTTTACTAACATGGACTGTTCAAACATTTGCGTGTCACAATAATGCTTCAATATATCAACTAAATGATTGCAGGTACTCATGATTGAAATTCGTTATAATTTTAGATATATCAGCACTTATTGATTTGGCCACTAGGCCAAGGCTACGTGTAATAGGTATACTAATATCTATTGCACAATTTGTGAGTCCTGATATATCTAACAACAATCTATCAAAACTATTTAAATTTAAATTAATTATCATTATTATAAAATGCAGCGGGGACAGGCGTATAATAGGTAAATAAAGTATGAATTTATATTTACTATCACATCATTGCTATGAAAGAAACGAAAAACGAACGAAAGAAGAAAGTGAATGTAAGTAAGACGAAAGTAATGGTTTTTAAAAAGTGGAAGGAGACAATTACTTCACGTGTACTATGATTGGTAGAGAACGAGTGTCACAAGTGGACGAATTTCTATATTTGGAAACTTTGTTTACGAGTGATGGTCGTGGAATGTTTTAAGTAGGAGATAACTCATCTCAGAGAACAGAGTGAGCAGACGAGAAGTGTTCAAAAGAAGCATGATATGTTCACGCTTCTTTTTCTTGGCATTAATAGTTGGGTATAGCAGAAGAGACACGGAAGTAGAATAAATCAAATGGAATTTAGAATATTGAAAAGTACTCGTACACTGCGTATTTAATGGCTGTTCAATGGAGTAAAAGAAAATATAACAAAAATTGAGAAGAGTGTATAAGGAAATCATCACTAGGATTTATACACTCTGCATGTCGATACAGTGGACATCAAATGGTTCACCTAGAAATTAGTAGATGAGGCAAAGATGCGGCAGGATAAGGCCTAGGTGAATATTCGCTGATCAGATCGGAAACTTTCTGGAGAAAGGCCGAGTTAAAAAGTATACTGTCGAGCGTGCTACACTTGCCAGGAGTAAAGCAAGAGTAAGCCGTAGTTTCTGCATACTCCTCTGATAAACAGACTCGTTCTGTGTATATATAGTTGCCATAACAAGTAGGAGCCGAGTTAAAAGTATTCTGCAATAATCTTTCTATCTTGTAGATTTGTATTTCGGAGGACTATTTCTTTGTTCGTGTTTTATCTATAACATCCATATTTCTAGAATCAAACGATAGGGTAAGGATAGGGTGTCCAAATTCCATGAAACTATCTTTGAGTAGAAAATGACAATGAATCTTGTAAGTGACAGTTAATTGTGGGGTGAGATCAATTTCATTCCAAAGAAAACTAAATATAAAGAGAGCGGTAGTCGATGCACCAATATCGACAAATTAGGATGCCACACAAAAGCTAATTCCACAATAAATTGTGATTTATTCTAGAATTGGTGAGATGCGACAAAACTCATAACCACGAAGTATGTACCACGTAGTCTACGAAGTTACGAGTTTCCACCGCATCTCGCTCTTTGTATAGAATAACGAGTAAGAGTATTTCTTCTTTCAGAATCTCGTCGCAGTGGCGGAAGCGGAGGCGGTGGCGGTGGTGGTGGCGGCGGCGCAGTGGCATGCGAGGCGGCGGAGGGCGCGGGGTCGGGCGGCGAGGGCGCGGAGGAGGCGGCCGTGCTGGCGGCGCTGCGGCGCCAGCTGCAGCCGCACCTGCTGGCCGCGCTGCACGCGCACAACACGCGCACCATCCGCCCGCACCGCGACCAGGTACCTACTCACTACTAACGTGCGAGGCGGCGGAGGGCGCGGGGTCGGGCGGCGAGGGCGCGGAGGAGGCGGCCGTGCTGGCGGCGCTGCGGCGCCAGCTGCAGCCGCACCTGCTGGCCGCGCTGCACGCGCACAACACGCGCACCATCCGCCCGCACCGCGACCAGGTACCTACTCACTACTAACGTGCGAGGCGGCGGAGGGCGCGGGGTCGGGCGGCGAGGGCGCGGAGGAGGCGGCCGTGCTGGCGGCGCTGCGGCGCCAGCTGCAGCCGCACCTGCTGGCCGCGCTGCACGCGCACAACACGCGCACCATCCGCCCGCACCGCGACCAGGTACCTACTCACTACTAACGTGCGAGGCGGCGGAGGGCGCGGGGTCGGGCGGCGAGGGCGCGGAGGAGGCGGCCGTGCTGGCGGCGCTGCGGCGCCAGCTGCAGCCGCACCTGCTGGCCGCGCTGCACGCGCACAACACGCGCACCATCCGCCCGCACCGCGACCAGGTACCTACTCACTACTAACGTGCGAGGCGGCGGAGGGCGCGGGGTCGGGCGGCGAGGGCGCGGAGGAGGCGGCCGTGCTGGCGGCGCTGCGGCGCCAGCTGCAGCCGCACCTGCTGGCCGCGCTGCACGCGCACAACACGCGCACCATCCGCCCGCACCGCGACCAGGTACCTACTCACTACTAACGTGCGAGGCGGCGGAGGGCGCGGGGTCGGGCGGCGAGGGCGCGGAGGAGGCGGCCGTGCTGGCGGCGCTGCGGCGCCAGCTGCAGCCGCACCTGCTGGCCGCGCTGCACGCGCACAACACGCGCACCATCCGCCCGCACCGCGACCAGGTACCTACTCACTACTAACGTGCGAGGCGGCGGAGGGCGCGGGGTCGGGCGGCGAGGGCGCGGAGGAGGCGGCCGTGCTGGCGGCGCTGCGGCGCCAGCTGCAGCCGCACCTGCTGGCCGCGCTGCACGCGCACAACACGCGCACCATCCGCCCGCACCGCGACCAGGTACCTACTCACTACTAACGTGCGAGGCGGCGGAGGGCGCGGGGTCGGGCGGCGAGGGCGCGGAGGAGGCGGCCGTGCTGGCGGCGCTGCGGCGCCAGCTGCAGCCGCACCTGCTGGCCGCGCTGCACGCGCACAACACGCGCACCATCCGCCCGCACCGCGACCAGGTACCTACTCACTACTAACGTGCGAGGCGGCGGAGGGCGCGGGGTCGGGCGGCGAGGGCGCGGAGGAGGCGGCCGTGCTGGCGGCGCTGCGGCGCCAGCTGCAGCCGCACCTGCTGGCCGCGCTGCACGCGCACAACACGCGCACCATCCGCCCGCACCGCGACCAGGTACCTACTCACTACTAACGTGCGAGGCGGCGGAGGGCGCGGGGTCGGGCGGCGAGGGCGCGGAGGAGGCGGCCGTGCTGGCGGCGCTGCGGCGCCAGCTGCAGCCGCACCTGCTGGCCGCGCTGCACGCGCACAACACGCGCACCATCCGCCCGCACCGCGACCAGGTACCTACTCACTACTAACGTGCGAGGCGGCGGAAGGCGCGGGATACTCTACTCACCAACAGCAACACAGGCTATCAACAAACTATTTTCTCTAGCCTAACATTTAAATGCCATGCAGCAGATACAGTAGAGCATCTACTGTGATAACCGCGGCAGCGCTCAATGTGTTAATGTTATTAGGAGCTCAGATAGTTTTTTGATCAAATAATTTAAAACTTTAATAAATTATGTTAACGTGAAGTTATGATGAAATTATAAAATACCTTTAAGACTACAGTGATGATTATGTCCCATCATATTAGTTGATTACGTTTATGTTGCATTAAGATCTAAATTTTGCATTTGACACAATATACCATGTCATTTTATTAAGAAATCTGGAATTTCAAGGCATACAGCAATCTTTAATTCATACCCAATAGATAACAAATTGATGTCATTTATGTCGTAACCGGAAACACTATGTAAATTCAAAACTATAATTAAAGACAATGCAAAATCTGTGCTGTGAATAAAATATTACCACAGGGTTCGATTTCAGGACCACTTAAATAATAATAATAATAATAATCATTTATTTTCTTTCACAAACAAAAAAACATATGATACAATATTAACACCTACAGATACAGTTTATAAATGAGTAAATATCTTTTCATTTGTGAAGGACTGGTGCCTGAAATAGGTTTCGAAAACCTGTGCCACAGGTCACCAGGCCCCCCCTATGGAAAAGTAAATACATACTATTTTAACATTTATATCTATATGTCCATATATATACATACACATATATATATATATATATACATATATACATACACACACATACATATATATATATATACATCTAAATCAATTTTTACTAGACTAACTAGAACAGAGATAACAAGTATGTGTGTATAATAGAGTGTGTATGGATGGGTGTGAGTATGTGTGTAAGCGAGGTGTATTGTGTAGGGTCAGTGTATTGTGTAGTATTGTGTAGCGTGTTATCTCGTAGGTAGGTTCGTGTTTGGTATAGTATATGTGAGAGTGGCAAAAGGTGGGCGTATAGATCGCTAGGTATATACGATATCAGTGTATATGATAGTGGTGTTCCTCATTACTCAAGCGGGTGTAAAGATTTTTCTATGTTCTCATAGTTTTGCTGTTTGAGGTGCTGAATGACCACTTGCTTGCACTTGTATTTGACAAGATGATAAATATTATGGGTTGCATTAATCTTGTTGTATAGGTAGTCGCCAAGAAAGCAGTAGAAATGCTGTGAGAAGGCTGTTCTTCTGGGTTGGTATGTGCAGACCGTGCCCTTACGACGTTTACCTTCATTCTTGTTGGGGTCATACTCAGTTTCAGTATGCTTCATTAGGATGACTCTGAGGATTAAGGTTTGCCTGATGGAGAGTATGTCCCAGTCACGATAGAGCGTATCTGTCGGGTGTCGGTAGGGCAGGCCAGCAGCGACTTTAAGGAGTACACGTTGGGCTCTTTCTACTACTATCATGTTTGTCTTGGCGGCTCCTCCCCAAGAGGTAATACAGTATTCTATGAGGGAGTGACATAAAGCATAGTAAATGTTTTTGATAATTGCACGCGTGGTAATATTTCTTATGGTTTTAAATACGTAAATTAATTTACGTATTCTTGCAGTCAGTAGATCAATATGGGGTTTGAATGTGAGTGTCTGATCCAGTGTTACTCCTAGGTATTTTATAGTATTGGTCCTTTCGAGGGAAGTACAGGTGCACGGTACTGTTGGTAGGAGCTTTGAGCACGTATGGGCTATGATTGTGCAATTTTGTGGAGGGAGTTGATTGGCTCTTATAGCGAATGGTATGTATTTGGTTTTTGCTACGTTGAGAGATAGAAGATTGCTTTTCATCCACTCGTTTACTCTATCAAAGCCCATCTGTGCGTTAGAGAACGTTTCTTCCCAAGTGTTTCCCCGAAAGAATAGGGCCGTGTCGTCGGCAAATGTGTAGATCTTTCCTTCATTTAGCTGGATCTGGCAAAGGTCATTGATGTAGACGAGGAATAGGGTAGGCGAGATCACGCTACCTCGGGGAAATCCATAGGTAACCTCAGTTTCATCACTGACCCAATCGCCGATTTTTACCATCTGTCGTCTGTTGCTCAGGTAGTCCCTAAAGAGTGATAGGGGGAGGCCTCTCACACCGACCCTTTCTAACTTGTCGAGGAGGCGGGGAATTGGTACAGTGTCAAACGCCTTTGTAATGTCTAGAAATGCTACTACACATTTCTTTTTGTCATCCAGTTCAGTAACAATAGTGTTGGTAAGGTTATGCACTGCAAGAGAGGTCGAGGTTCCACTGCGGAAGCCATACTGGGACGGAGCTAGTGTCTTGTTACGTTCCAGGTATGCAGTTAACCTCTCGTTCATAACTCTCTCTAAAACTTTCGACAGTGTGGGCAGTATGGAAATCGGCCTGAAGTTGTTTACGTCCCCCTTGTCTCCGCTCTTATAATTGTTACGACTCGCGAATAACTTTTCTATGCTGCTACTCACAACGTTAAATTATGACACTTAAATGTATATCAATAACATCGTGGGACACAAAATAATAATATAATGGGGAAGAAAATAACTATTTTTATTTTTCTGAATAACAAATTAAGCGTTTTTTATATTTTTACTGTTCATATTACTTATCTCATTCTAAAAGTACTTACTTTCAAAATCGCCTACTTATTAACTTTTATGTGTCTTTTTTATATTAACGATATCTACCTCAAAAAAAGGCATGTATCGATTGAGCTTATGTATTTTTTTAATACGATATTTCATAGGTAGGACCTGGAATTTAGAATTTATGATTTCAATATTGAGCTTAAATTTTATCAAGAATATACCCATGCTTCTCATAAATTGTTGCAACACATTTAAGATCATAATTTAGTGTTATTTACTAAATGGGGTGGCATGTACATACGACAACCAATATGGCTTTACTAAGGGTCGTTCAACAACAGATGCAGGAGTAGCTTTACTCAAACATATATACAGAGCGTAGGAAAACTCACAAATGCTATTGGTGTTTTTTGCGACCTCTCAAAAGCATTTGACTGCGTCTGTCATGATACGCTCGTACGGAAACTAAGGCATTACGGTGTTCAGAGTAATGCACTGGATGTAATTACGTCGTATTTGAATAACAGGATTCAGTGTGTAGAAGTCAATGGTTCAAAATCAAATAGCTTACCTGTAAAGCTAGGGGTGCCCCTCAAGGTTCGATTTTAGGCCCATTTTTATTTTTAATACGGGTGGAGGGGTTATGTTGGACTCACCGAGGTAAAGAAAGATGTTGAAATGATGATATTAGACCTCCCGGAATACCGACTAAACCTACCACGGTGTTCCTCGACAAAACCGCAATCGGCGGGGCCGCGCGACTCACTTGCATATCGCGACCCAACCGAGGTTTCGGCCCGCCGTATGAAACGGTAGGCCACTACACGATAAGACCTACCCTTTGGTCACTTCCCAATAAAACCCTACTGATTTACCTTTTTAATTGAACAATATTTGTGACGTTGTACTGTTTGCTGACGATACTTCTTTAATATTTAAAGTAAATAGGAATAGGGACCATTTTTACGAAGTAAACAGTGCATTGATTCAAGTAACAAAATGGTTACTTTAAATAATTTTGTACTGAACCCCAAAAAAACAAAATGTGTTAAATTCATACTGCCTAATGTAAAACATCTTGGTACTAGCATAACATTGAATTGAGGTACTGGAAACAATAGAATCCAGTGTTTCTGGGCATTACACTTGATTCAAAGTAACAGTGGGATGCGCAAATATCTTGTCTCTCAGCGAAACTTAGTTCGGCCGCTTACGCCATTAGAAAAGTCCGTGGATTAACTGACCTTGATACAGCTAGATTAGTTTACTTTAGTTACTTTCACAGCGTTATGTCATATGGAATATTATTACGGGGAAAAGCAGCTGATATACAAAGTATTTTTATATTGCAAAAAAGAGCTGTGCGTGCAATTTATCAATTAGGAACTAGAATCTCGCTCAGAGAAAAATTTAAGAATATAGGTATTTTAACTGTAGCATCACAATATATTTATTTTAATATTATGCACGTCCGTCAAAATATATATTTATACATAAAAATAGTGACATACATAACATCAATACTAGAAATAAATATAAATTATGTGTTCCATTCTACCGTCTACATAGAGTGCAGGTTCCTTCATGGATCTTGGTATACGTTTTTATAATAAAATCCCGAGTAATATTCTAGAATTACCAGAGAATACATTTAAAGTTAAAATTAAAACTTGTTTAATTTCTAAAGCATATTATGATATAGATGATTATTTAAATGACAAACATCTATGGCACTAATATTTGCATCAGATCACAGGATAATAAATGACAAATACTAACACTTATGTTTTTCTTTTTAAATATATGTATATATATATATTTTTGTAATGTTACACCTTGTTTAAGCTAGAATTTACATTGTTGTTACACTCAGTCGTATTTTAATCAAGAAGAATGTGCAATGAAGACAGCTCGTGATTATGGACAGTTCCGTTATGCTTTCTTTTGAGTCTTATTCTGAGTTCGCATGCCCAAGGACCGTCATGCTCACTCAAATGTCATTTCTTGTGGTGGCGTCATGGACCGGGTCGTTCCCTTCCCTCCAATATGGCGAAGGAGGCGATGGCTGGCCCATGCGTCGTACTCGTGAACGGGTGCTACTTGTGGTGACTGGTCGACCTTGGTTTCGTGGAATTCGATTATTTTATTTACTACATTTTATTTAAACAGTTAGATTAAAATACAGACTACAATCATGTCTTCTCTTGATTATTTATGTACATGTAAGTGGATGCTCCTATTTACCATACTGCTGCTTTAGAGGCTACCATCAAATTTTATCAAATGCTTGAGTATGTTGAGTAGTAGTTCATGGAGAAATGGTTGCAGCACCTTACAGATATGATTTGTAAACGAAATATTATTGTACACTTGGCGATTAAAAATAGTGGCTATGAGTTTATTGTCCGTTCTTCTCATAAGCCCTACACCCTTGCTTTGCTGAACGTGGCAGTAAATGTAAATTCACATAAAAAAAAATTACGTGTAACTTTGACATTCGTAAGTGTTACCTTGTAACCTAACTTGAATAAATTTATTTTGATTTTGATATATCCTGTTCTCTTTCCACAGGTGGGCCACGCACCGGAATATGACGAGGCGCCTCTAAACCTGGTCGCGTCCCACGTGGCCGCCGCCGAGGAGACGCACTGACTCCGCACTAACTCCGCACTGACTCCGCACTGTGATAGTGACGTGACGCCACTCACGCGCCACTGCTCCAGCCGAGCCGAGCCGCACCCCACCCATCATACACACCATTGAATCTCCCCTAAACGTGTAAAATAAATAACCGTTGTATGTATTATCGTCTCGGATAGCTTCTCTTCCATAGGACCTACACGCACTAGCTGTTTCACAGCCAACATTCTCTGGACTATAACCATAAAAAACAGCTATTGTGTGAAGGACCAATTAGAACGATGTGCTTCCGCGACTTTTCGCTGAGGCACCTCGCAGTTATATAAAACATATTACTACTTATAATACATGCAATAATAATTAAATTCATTGTATTACATAGTACTAATTATACATATAGTGATAGTTGAGGCCAGTGTTTGAAGACAATAGTGGAAAATACATTATATTGTTCATTCCTTTTGTCCGGTCACCCAGAGATCTAATTAATGTAAATTATTTTTATAAATGACCATTCGAATTTCAAACTAGAATCTCATTTTGCGATATGGTAAGATATATAGATTTTCGTTGTTAAACGACCGGCACAAACTGGGAATGATAGCTAACAGAACTTTGTAATTAAAAAAGAGATGGTCGATCACGACCCAGGACTTTTCATTATTATAAATAGCCATTATTAATTGGAGAATACGTAAAACCCCTATTGTATGTCGATTATATTAATTTCATTATCTTGGTCGACCGTCTCGTACCTCCAAAAGTTCAATATTATATAGAAAAATCTTCAGGAACTCTGAAGTATTATACAAAAAACAGGGCATTACGGATTGACTTGGTTTTTTGGTCGCGGGAAGTAATACATTCATTGATTAGTGCCTATTTAATGTATAGAAAGAGAATATGGTACCACAGTGGATGATATGGACAAGAGTTTCCGTGTGTACATATTTTCTTGATTTGTGATATGTATGATTGAAGTCATGCATGTGGAAGAATTGTGCAATTATGTAGGGCCTGAGCACACTAGCCATTGTCGTCCAGATGTCGCGACCTAGTGAACTATGTTAAGGTTGTTGAATAAAGCGCGCCGGGGCGACGGCTGGTGTGCCGCGCTCGGAGTGGCAGGCGCCGGGTGGTGTGCCTGCCTACTCTAAGTATATGTCTTCGTATTCGTTCGTTGAATATCGCACAGGCGCCGATTTCGATCTGTAATTATAATCTCAAAAAGATAATGACACTATATATCGGGTTTTATTATAATTAAGCCTTGCCTTAGAATGCTCTCTTGATATTATTGAAATTATATTTACGGTTACCTATTGCAGGACGCAAGTATTCTTTTAGTTGTAGGTCGTATTGTAAATGTTATTATTTACGTATTAGTTGTAATGCTTCAATTCAGTAAATTATAAGTGTCTAATTTATTTCCCATTTCGGTCAGTATTTACAATGTAAGTATTTTTTTAATTTCTGTCTAGTATTTTTCTTAGTTAAGATAGCGAGATGAGGAGAAGTAGTAATAACAAGCATTCTAACATTTTAATCAATCTCCAAACAAATTAACGTCGTAGATTTGGTAAATTCTATTTTTAAGTATCTGACTTGGTATTAAACTTCAAATCTGTTTCTCAAAAACATTAATTTACTAAGCTTGTCTGCACCATTATGTAATTTTTAGAATCAAACATACAATATCTATTATTTAGACAACTGAAAAAGTATTAACATTTCTTTATTAACTTTACTTATTACACATTTCCGTGGTGTTGCATAAAGTAATAAAAACCTGTAACTTTGGCATTATTAAAATAGATATATTATTATATACATGATAGGTAAAAAATATATTTTAAGAATTAATTTGTTCAATCCATATGATATATATTGGGCATTTTGGTGATTAAGCGTTAGAACAAACGTGTAACAATGACTGTGGCATTATGTTGAGTAAACATGTACCGGATTCACCTCATGATGGTCAGTGTTATGTGTATATTGATAGCAGAAAGCATTTACGTTGTACTGTACCTTGAACTGGGCTGTTTTGTTATTGCTTCCATTCGACTTATTTAGCTGTGAACTCTGTCACCGTCCTTTACTTGACATCTCTACTTAATTTAGTATTAGTTCGTTTTGTTATCGAAACCCCTCGGGCCAGTAAAATACAGCAGTCTATGAGACATTGTGATAATACTTAGCTAGACAAAGCTCGGCTGTAGCGAAGCTGACACTCTGATCGTGTGATTCTGTTGCAGCTAACCCTTCAACGTTTACGTCAAGCTTATCGTATTTAAAAAGCTTTAAAATTTGAGATTATTTATTCATTCTTATTGGGATCACTGTATAGTTGTCGGTGTAGTGTGTACCGTACCGTTTAGTATTGCTTACTATATTATTTCGGAGTAGCAGTCTACCTTGACAATAATGTTTCGTGAACGTATATAATGGGACTATGATATAATGTACGTAAATTCTAAAATTATTTCGCTCTCTACTCAACTTTAGCTCTCTGTGTGATGATATTAAATGGAAATTTAAATAAAAGATCTATCCATGATAATTTATTAACATGATATATTATAGTAACTAGGGCGTGTTTATTTTTCTAAGAGTATATCTTTGATCGAATTTTAATCTTGAAATTGATTTAAATTGTAGTCGCGAGTGGTGGCTTGCGTTGTTTAAGATCTGAGCTAGGTCTTCGTGTTGTGTTTTTAGGGATTACTTTAAAATAACGGTATTGCTGAAACGTTGATACTCATAGTTACGAGATTATGCACAGGTGTGTTGACGCACGCTGTGACGCGATGGGAGCGCACGTCGTGCCATGTGCGTGACGTGTGCAGTGCGTGTGCGTGTAGCGTGCGTGTGGCGTGCGTGTACCGTGCGTGTACCGTGCGTGTGTAGTTGGTGTACTTACAGGAGAGTGTCGCGTGTACGTACACATTGAAGTAGTCCTCGCCGGATCGTTGGAACTCTAAATCTCCACTAACATTGCTGCTCGCAGCAATCATACAGTATTATTTTATTGAAATCGACTCTGTACATTTGTATTAGGTTTATTATTTTTTTGTATTTTTATAGTTTTTATGTAATTTGACTTCCGAATTTAAATTCTTAATTGTAGTTGTCGTTGGCGAGTATTCGAGCTGTTTTCATTCGAACTCTTTCATGTTTCATTGTCGTCTCAACATGATACAATACAGCTATGATATAGATCTTCCAATTTGGTTATTTATTATTATGTTAGGTTAATTTATGGATATATTGGTATTAAGAGTTGATGAACAATGTATATCGTCATTTAGTTACTAACAAACCGGTTGTGTTGTGTGTGCTTACGCTCTAACAAGCATGTGTTTGTGAATTTGTTTTTATTATCACGTCTGGCGCAGATACAGACAGAACCACTACTGTTGTGTTATATTATAATTTATGCTGGAATATGAGCTTAGTATTCATATCCAACAAATTCCATTCGACATTGTATGTAAAATCATTTTTCGAAGACTAAAGACTGACAAGAACTTTCATAATGTCTTCTGTTTTGTAATATCTCTACGCGCTATACGTATTTCACTCGAGTTATATTCGAAAAATGATAAAGAGTAAAAATATTTTATTCATTGTGATATATTTTGTTTGAGAATGTAGATGTGTGTTTTTCGAAAAGCAATAACATTGTGATAAGTGGTGATGAGCAATGATTGTATGTAACGGAACAGAAGATTCTAAGTAATATAGAGATCAATCATGTCAATTATATTATTATGTGTGCGTTGGACCGTCCAGTTCACAGTGCATAGAAATACGTCGAATAGTTTCGACAAATATAGCGATAGCAATAAAGACGAAAGCAATAGACCGTATTGGTCGCATAGCCTTATAATCCTGGTAAATAATAATAGAAGTAATTAAAGTTAAGAAATTAAATGTTGTATTTACCTTTGAAGGGTGAGCTATATTAACAGGGTTTTCTTTGACAACTACCATTACCAATTAACTTGCTGAACATGTTTTTATAATACATTTTATTCATGTTTTAAGTATATTAAAACTGCATTTATGGATTTTTGATATATCTATTATTCTGTTAAAAATCGATAAAATGTCGATGTTGTATAAATAGATTTTTCGAAGTTGCAACTTGATGAATACCTAAATAGTGGTATTCCTATGTTCGTCATATACATACAAAAGGTGTCAGAGCGAGCCGTGTTAATCAGCTCATTCTGTAGGATTACTGTGAACTGCATCGTCCAACGTGTGACACTGATACCGATAACTTGTTTCTTGTAAACTTTCAACTTGATGTAACTATGTGTAAGCGAATTAAACCTGACCTAGTGCGCAGATAACGCCTCTTGGTAAAGACGTATTCATAGTGTTGAAGTAAGCAATACTTTCCAATATAGAAAGCTTGATGGACCATTCGTTGTTGTTGTCAAATTACTTAACTGTATGTATTAGTAAGTTTCAGCATAAATTATCCGTTTGAGATTGTTTAGTATGAACACGTGGCCGGAATACTCATTGTGAAAACATTAGTTATTGTTGTATAGATGATAAATAATGTGACTTACGCAGGGATGGATACTTAAATTATTAAAGTTTTAACTGATATATTGGCTATGTAGTGAGTAGAATATTTTTTTACAAATAAATTATAGCAGCTACTTTTTTGTTTTATTTTGTACTTTTGCAAATTACAGTTAATGACTACTTACTGGTCTGATAGCACATAGTGTGCCGTACTTAAGGAGCCCCAGAACAGCAGAGACCCAAATAAACACCACAAGGATTTTGGCTGGTTAAGCAGAGTTAAACCCCTTAAAAACAAATATTCTATAATATTGTAAAAACTTCGATGATCTAGTTTGGAAAGATTTACACCGCACGGTATGGCTTATCTTGGCACAGCCACCATCGAAAACTGAAAATATGTTCACGTAGTGAATTAGTCGATAATTAGTCAAAACTGATTGTAATATACTCGAATTGGTCGGTTCGCCGTTTAAAATCAGTATATAGTGTCTTATCTATGGTTTAAAAGATACGGACAGAAAAAGATCTGGCCGTCCACGTAGTATTCGTACGAAAAAGGCGATCAAAGCAGTGAAGGGAAGAATTCGAAGAAATCTTGTCCGAGAGCAAAAGATTTTATCTCGGGAAATGAATATAACACCTAGAACCATGTCGCGTATTTTAAAAGATGACTTCGGACTTGCACTTGTCATTAAGTAACTGATAATTTAAAAATGAATAGGGTGGTAAAATCAAAACACTTCTTTAGCGGTACGCAAAGGAAGGTCACAGAAAAAAAATATGCTGCCGAGTTTTTTTTTTGCAATTGAGCAATGTTTTAACAAGCAGCATGACGGAGTTTATGCTCAAAGCTGTATAGAAGCTTCCGAATCAGTCAACAGAGTACAACGTGTTATCTATCAAAGAGTGACAGCCATATTTTTGTGAAAAAGGTGTCATAATATCTTGTTTTACTTGTGCCGACACGTGTATCAAGATACAATTCTTGAGAAGGTGGTTGAGCCTCTTAACAACACCATGTTCCATAACCAAGAATGGTCCTTTCAGCAAGGCTTAGCACCTGGTCATACCTAAAGCTCGATCCACCCAAGCGTGGTTAGAAACAAACGTTTTGGACTTTATCAGAGCTGTAGACTGGCCGTCATCTAGTCCCGGTCTAAATCTACTGGATTATGATTTATGGTCAGTTTTAGAGTGTATGGCATGCTCTAAACCCCATGGTAATTTGGCGACCCTAAAACAATCCATAAGATTAGTAGTAAAGAATTTTACCATGGAGAGAGTGTGTGTTTCTTTTAATAACTGGCCTCAACGTTTGAAGGACTGTATTAAAGCCAATGGAGATCATTTTGAATGAGCTTCATATATTTTTAATGTATAAACTAACACACATTACAGTAATAAATGTTTTATGTAATAGAAAAAAAAATATTTTCTTGTCAATATTTATGGCAAGACTAGGTATAAAATTTATAAGGTATACCTACATATAAAGTATTAACTTTACTTTTACTTTTTTATATATAAAGTACATAGAATGGCGTATTCTTAGCAAAGGTACACCAGTTTAAGTACCTTGGGCACATATTGACTGAAACCTCAAGAAAGATGATGCCATCGAGAGAGAGCCGAGGGCGCTGTCGGTTCGAGCGAACATTATTGTGCTTCAAATTGTGTACAAAATACATTATTTAACATTTTCGTGCTGCGCAAACTCAGTCGTCGCAAGTGCGTATCATTGTCGCTTCCTCAATCCATGTAGAGGCGAATAGTCATTATCCATAACTATTCACTGAATGCATTTTGAGGCATCCTAATTATTATTATAAATGTGAATGTAAGTATATTTGTTACGCCTTACTAGACCGATCATCATGAAATATCGCTTATACGATGTCAGGGGAACAAAAAAGGACAAGACATTTTTATCTAGAAAAAAATACAGTTCTTGAGCGAGCGAGAGTTCAAAAACTAGTATTTTATAGTAAAAAATAAAACAGATTGCTTACTAAGATATATTTGATAACTAAGTAACAGTGATTATGGGTCGTTTGACCGCTTGTCTGGTTCGGCGGCGCTTGTCCTTGGCGCGTCGCTCCGCGCTCGCCTCGCGGAACAGCTGCTCGCAGTCGGCCGACTCTACTTCCCGCCGGAGCCAATGTAACGCGTGCACGTTGTAGCCAACCATGTCCTGACATATAGGGAATTGAATTAGTGTTTAAATAACTACAATAATATTATTGGTTTGTTGATGTAAAGGCTGGTAAATGCTTTACCGAACGACAGTACAACAACTTGATATAAATTTTATACCAGATCAACTTCTTTGTCTATACTAATATTATAAAGAGAAAATATTTGATATTTTGTTTATCTGTAAGGGTTTAACTATATAATTAAAACTATATAATTTTATTTTTAAAGTAAGTCTAAGTCAGACATAACCTACCCATTTTTTACGCGAGGAAAGCCGCGGGCAACAGCTAGTTCTTTCTATTTGTAGAGCCTGCTCCGTTAACGATTTCAAGCAATATAAGCTTATTATATCTTGATCACGTTTATTTCAAAAATAAGGCATACAATTTCTAGTTACTTATCTACCATACCAAATTTTAACAGAATCGGTTTAACGGTTTCGTCGTGCAAAATTAACAGATTATAAAGAGATTTCGAATGTAAAATAAAGTAGTTTGTTACAGTAATAAGCCTCGTTGTTCATTGTCATCATATTTCAATGCATTTCACATGGCATATAATCTGCAAATCTATTATAGGCGGCGGTAACTCAATGGTTAAGAAATCGAATTCGCGATCAAGTGGTCGGAGTTCCAACTCCACCCTTTAACACAGACATTAACCAAAACCTAGCATTAAGTTTAGCCGCAGGAATTAACAAGAATATAAATTATTAATTTATACGACAAATTTCTAGTGATATATATACATATGTATATGCATGAACCCTTAAAATTCCCTACAAGACATACAGTTTCATAGTGTATATTAAGCATGTCACAAAACAAATAAACTTACTCGTAACTCATTCAAGCGCATGCTCGCCTTAGCTTGAATCTGTATCATATGCTTCAACAACGCCTGGTTGGCTACGAGCGGCGCGTGGTGGATCTTTAGCAGGAATATCGCCAGGCGACAGAACAGTTCTGCGTTGTCGCCTCGGTCGAGCAACTTCGGCAACATCTTTACTATGTCGCATGCCACGCTGAACGGTATTAGAAGGAGGGCCTCTTCTAAATCACTGAAGAGAATAAATTTTAAATAAATATTGATTTTGTTTATATAATAGTTCCAATTATGAAGCTTATCCAATTAGGATTTGTTCTATTTACTAGTGCTGCTTTGTTACTATGGTAGATACGCCGTAAATATACAAAAATTTCATCAAAATTTATAATTTATCATGTTAGGAACTTCAAAGTATAAGCATGGTATTTCATTTATGTGTAGTTACAGTTAGCCATATAATCGATATATACATACGAGGGTAACAGCTAGTTATTGTAAGAAAATCTTTTGTATTATAGTGGTTACCTAGAGCGTACTCTCTTGACGGTTTCGACGAGGAAGTCCTCTGGCGTGGCGCAGTTGTAGGCGGCCATCAGCAGCGGCGCCTGCACGGCCTGGCCGCGCGCCTCGCTCAGCTCGCGCTTGTACTCCGCGCCCACCGACAGGCACTCCATTATCGAGTCCGCCTACGACACACAATACATATTATTATTACTGTTCATCAAATTGCAGTACATTTTAACAAATGTTAAACAAACGAATACCTCTTATGCGACGATATACGCCCGGTAACTATATCAAGATACCAGTCGTTTTACCTAAGGACAGTTGATTTTTAACACATATTCTATAACATTATGTCAAATCTAGCTTTAACCTAGCGTAATATACATAGATTTTGTCGATAAACTTTTATCCCTCAGCAACACAAATTTTTTATAGATGAAAAATCCACAAGTTATCGAAAAACCCTATGTCCTTTTATGATGTTAGGGGTACAGACCGCTAATAAAGTGTATGTCAAATTTCATAACTATCGGTCGGGTAGTTAAGGCGTGAAAGCGTTACAAACAAAGTCACTTTCGCATCTATAATATTAGTAATAAACTAAGGATTTAACTCTCCGTAGCTGAATCGACTCCTTTCTTGATATAGTAATCGTTCGTTCGACGTTCATTAAGAATGTACTGCACTGCAATTTATGACGTCAAATAAAGGAATCTTCGGGCAGTTATTATACAACATGTGTTAGTAAATGATGATTTTAATTATTCCAATTATTCAAGCTTATTTTTGGGATAAGTCTCTACACCTGATAACATTTTCAAGGATTCTAAGACTTTTGTAATTCTCCATTTATAGAATAGAGTAAAAAATAAGAGAGAAAGATACTCTGCTCTGGAAATTATATGTAAACATACATGATTACTATTATTTTATTAAGGAATTATAATCGTATACTTACAGCTTTCTCTGCACCAATAGTTTTCTTCGTCGGCATATTTAGACCAGGTAGACCGGGAACTGGCGCCTGAAAACAAATACACAAATATTAAGTTAGTTTATGCAAATGTAATTAAGTTGTAATTATTAAAACATATTTCAAATTTGAAGCAATGGATAAAATTATGTTTAGAATTGGCAATATTATCCATGGTTGATACATTATCATATTTGTCATATTCAGCGTTGGTATCAATTACGTATTTAAACTATTGTGTCGTCGGTGCTATGGTGAGATTACTAAAGCATTTTGGTTCACATTTATGTGGATATCAAGCAAAATTTGAAAAAAATATTATTAAATTTTATGAATAGCGACCGATCCGACCGGTAATGAAATAATAGATAAACATAAACACAGTGATACTGAACAGATACAAAAATACATATATCGACCAAATCGACATAATTTTTAGTTTGTAACACGTTTGTGGTATAATGGCATTTTTATTGTGTTAGTGTCATCATTTCATGGATAATTACACAATATTCTAAAATTCAACTAGCAACATAAGTCGACAGATTTAAAAGATATTGAATTCTTTTTTATAAATAAATACAAAATTTATTTTAATAGAAATAATGAAAGAGAGATAGTTGATTTAATCACAGTTTGAAAATACAGATTTATAGCTAGAACTTTTAATTCATAAAATACTTTTATAAATTTGTTCAACGTGTTGCAAATTTGTATATAGCATAATATTTGTATATAGAATACCCTAGCATGAAGAAATATACTTTACGAGCTATTCTCATACCTACCAAATATACAAAATAAAACATAAATATCGGTCAAGCCGCTTCGGAGGAGTGCGGCAACACCGTGACACGAGAATTTTATATGTATAGATTGAATATAGCAGGTATACGTACATGTTGTTCGCCAGTAGCGAGTCCCTCGTCCTGCTCGTCGGCGTCGCCCAGCACGAGCGGCTCGTCGCTGCGCGCCAGCAGGCGCATATATGTATAGATTGAATATAGCAGGTATACGTACATGTTGTTCGCCAGTAGCGAGTCCCTCGTCCTGCTCGTCGGCGTCGCCCAGCACGAGCGGCTCGTCGCTGCGCGCCAGCAGGCGCATATATGTATAGATTGAATATAGCAGGTATACGTACATGTTGTTCGCCAGTAGCGAGTCCCTCGTCCTGCTCGTCGGCGTCGCCCAGCACGAGCGGCTCGTCGCTGCGCGCCAGCAGGCGCATATATGTATAGATTGAATATAGCAGGTATACGTACATGTTGTTCGCCAGTAGCGAGTCCCTCGTCCTGCTCGTCGGCGTCGCCCAGCACGAGCGGCTCGTCGCTGCGCGCCAGCAGGCGCATATATGTATAGATTGAATATAGCAGGTATACGTACATGTTGTTCGCCAGTAGCGAGTCCCTCGTCCTGCTCGTCGGCGTCGCCCAGCACGAGCGGCTCGTCGCTGCGCGCCAGCAGGCGCATATACGTATAGATTGAATATAGCAGGTATACGTACATGTTGTTCGCCAGTAGCGAGTCCCTCGTCCTGCTCGTCGGCGTCGCCCAGCACGAGCGGCTCGTCGCTGCGCGCCAGCAGGCGCATATATGTATAGATTGAATATAGCAGGTATACGTACATGTTGTTCGCCAGTAGCGAGTCCCTCGTCCTGCTCGTCGGCGTCGCCCAGCACGAGCGGCTCGTCGCTGCGCGCCAGCAGGCGCATATATGTATAGATTGAATATAGCAGGTATACGTACATGTTGTTCGCCAGTAGCGAGTCCCTCGTCCTGCTCGTCGGCGTCGCCCAGCACGAGCGGCTCGTCGCTGCGCGCCAGCAGGCGCATATATGTATAGATTGAATATAGCAGGTATACGTACATGTTGTTCGCCAGTAGCGAGTCCCTCGTCCTGCTCGTCGGCGTCGCCCAGCACGAGCGGCTCGTCGCTGCGCGCCAGCAGGCGCATATATGTATAGATTGAATATAGCAGGTATACGTACATGTTGTTCGCCAGTAGCGAGTCCCTCGTCCTGCTCGTCGGCGTCGCCCAGCACGAGCGGCTCGTCGCTGCGCGCCAGCAGGCGCATATATGTATAGATTGAATATAGCAGGTATACGTACATGTTGTTCGCCAGTAGCGAGTCCCTCGTCCTGCTCGTCGGCGTCGCCCAGCACGAGCGGCTCGTCGCTGCGCGCCAGCAGGCGCATATATGTATAGATTGAATATAGCAGGTATACGTACATGTTGTTCGCCAGTAGCGAGTCCCTCGTCCTGCTCGTCGGCGTCGCCCAGCACGAGCGGCTCGTCGCTGCGCGCCAGCAGGCGCATATATGTATAGATTGAATATAGCAGGTATACGTACATGTTGTTCGCCAGTAGCGAGTCCCTCGTCCTGCTCGTCGGCGTCGCCCAGCACGAGCGGCTCGTCGCTGCGCGCCAGCAGGCGCATATATGTATAGATTGAATATAGCAGGTATACGTACATGTTGTTCGCCAGTAGCGAGTCCCTCGTCCTGCTCGTCGGCGTCGCCCAGCACGAGCGGCTCGTCGCTGCGCGCCAGCAGGCGCATATATGTATAGATTGAATATAGCAGGTATACGTACATGTTGTTCGCCAGTAGCGAGTCCCTCGTCCTGCTCGTCGGCGTCGCCCAGCACGAGCGGCTCGTCGCTGCGCGCCAGCAGGCGCATATATGTATAGATTGAATATAGCAGGTATACGTACATGTTGTTCGCCAGTAGCGAGTCCCTCGTCCTGCTCGTCGGCGTCGCCCAGCACGAGCGGCTCGTCGCTGCGCGCCAGCAGGCGCAGCGCGCCGTCGCCGCCGCACGACGCCGCGTGCAGCCCGCCCGCGCCCACGCACAGGCCCCAGCTCTCACCTGCGTGACCCTGACGATAAATCGACCGATATTATTTTACTTTGACGCGAATGTTCTACATATTTAAACATAATTCTATATTCCGTACGACATTATGACAGGCTCCAGTGGAAGACCAGTGCCTGGTTCTTGGGGCCAGGCAAATGCTGAACTGGGGGACGCATGTGTCACTAGATGAGGGTTCCACTAAGCGCTCATGACACTCACGCTCATGACCACGATTTTTAACCCCCGACGCAAAAACGACGGGGTGTTATAAGTTTGACGTGTCTGTGTGTGTGTGTGTGTGTGTGTGTGTCTGTCTGTGGCATCGTAGCTTCCGAACGGATGAACCGATTTTAATTTTGTTTTTTTATTTGAAAGGTGAATTAGTCGGGAATGTTCTTAGTTATGTTTGATGAAAATTGGTCCAAGATGGCCGCCGCCACAAAATGGCGGATTACATATTTTTTCACAACTCCCTCAATATGGGTATCAAATGAAAGGGCTTGACTAGTAGTATACTATACAGTATGATAAATTTCAAATCCAAGATGGCCGCCAATTACATTTTTTTTCACAATTCATTCAATATGTGTCGGGGGTTTTTAAATTTTTAATTTATAGTTATTCCCGTTTCACTTGCTTGCGAGCGTTACAATTGTAAACTCAAGTGGAACGGATAATTGAGTGTTTTTAGCGTTGATGTAAATAATATAAATGACGAATTAGAAAAAAAAGCGAATGCTTAAAGAGGTTAGGTTACAATTTGTAAGTCTGACCAATAAACCCTTATAGTTATTGGTTAACTGGATTTATATTATATATATATATATATATATATATAAAAAGCATTCGCTTTCGTTAAGATATTTGTTACTCTTTCAGGCAAAAACTACTGAACGGATTTTGATGAAACTTTACAATAGGTATTATTATTTATTTATCGGAATAACATATAGGCTACTAAAATCTATTTTAACATAAATCTACATTAAGGCGAATGAAGCCGCGGGCAAAATCTAGTATTTCATAATTTTGTGGAGTATTTAATTAATTTACATTTAAATATAATCAAAATGTCAATTACGGCGACAGTTGAATAGTTGGTAGAGCGTCGTAATAATGCTTTATAAATACTTATATACTTTTTCAAACAACTTGAGCGATTTAATTCTCAGACATCCTACGGATAAGTTTATTATCCTGGGAGATTTTAACTAACCTAACATTGTTTGGAAGCCTGTGGGCGTTAATTGCGCATTGTATCCGAGTAACCAACAAGGTGAGATACAGACTAATCTTATTGACTCCTTTAACATCTGTAACCTATCGCAATATAACAGTCACACTAACAATAATAATAGATTACTAGACCTTGTGTTATCAAATAACGAGGTACTCGTCTCTCGATGTCCTAATCCACTTGTACCAGAGGATCCACATCACAGAGCGCTTTGTATCTCCGCGGACTTTGTCGAGCGGCACAGCCTACCTTCACGTTCGTATCGTAAGTATTTCTACCATTTAGGTGATTACATCGCGATGCAAGATGAATTAAACAGTGTCGATTGGCAGTATGAAGTAAACTCTGGGTCACTTGAAGACGCCATCACATACTTCTATAGCACCATTAATCGGTTAAGCTTTTGGCGTTATGTTAAGTCCAAACGACAGTCCAGTCTATATCCAGCAGTGATGCAATTTGGTGAGTACTCCACTAGTGATGGGGAGGAAATATGCGACATGTTCAACAAATATTTATATTCTAACTTCTTGGTACACCCTCACGACAGCTCTCCGCTGTACAGTGAGCAGAACACAGAACATGTCGCCTCTTGTATCACGTCTATCGAAGTTAGCAAAGAGGAAATATATTATTTATTAAAACATGTAGACATAAATAAGACAGCTGGGCCGGAAGATATTTCGCCTATATTGATCAAGGGTTGTGCGGATAGCCTCGTCGTTCCTCTCTTCATTTTATTTGAGCGATCTCTTAACTCCGGTGTAGTGCCCATAATCTGGAAATCGGTGTATATAACACCGATACATAAAAAAGGACCTAAAAACATGATCGAAAACTACAGGCCGATCTCTAAGCTGTGCGTATTCGCTAAAATGTTAGAAAAGTCATTTGTAAGCAAGTTTATGCCGCCCTCAAACTGAGTTTTAGTGAACACCAGCACGGCTTTGTTAGGGGTCGGTCTACTACATCCAATCTTGTTCTGTGTTGCGATTTTGTATCCAAATTTATGTCACAAGGATCCCAAGTTGATGTTATATACACCGATTACAGTAAATGCTTCGATAGAATAGATCATACAATCTTGATGCGGAAACTTATGAGTATGGGCGTTGGAGGTAATTTGTTCCGGTGGTTTACATCGTATGTAAAAAACAGATGTCAAACTATTATGCTAAATGGTTACACTTCTAGAGGCACACTTACAAATATTCCTTCGGGCGTCCCTCAAGGTTCATTGTTAGGACCTTTGTTGTTTAACATATTCGTCAATGACATAAGTAACTGCTTCATAACTTGCTATGCTGATGACTTGAAAATAATGAGGCAGATAAATACAATTCAAGACGCGAATCAACTACAAGAAGATCTCAATAGATTTCAGGCCTACTGCGTAACAAATAAACTAGATTTAAATGTTAATAAGTGCTACGTGTGCTCCTTTACACGTAAACCCAGCCCAATAAATCAGGTTTATCAATTATTAGATACCCCATTGACGAGAGTTAGTAACATCAAAGACCTTGGAGTAACTTTTGACTCGAAATTATTATTTGACACACATATTGACAATATTGTAAGTAAAGCCTCCAAAGCGCTTGGGTTCATATTTCGAATCTCGAACGACTTTAAAAATATTAAAACAATTAAAATACTTTACTGTTCTTTCGTTCGCAGTCACCTAGAATACTGTTCACAAGTGTGGAATCCTAAATATAATATTTACATTGATCGAATAGAGAAAAAGGTTTCTAAGATATATACAATATCGTTGTGCTACCTACCTAATTACATCAGCCGATGCAAAAAATTTCATATTCTTCCACTAATTGAGAGAAGAAAAATAGCGGACTTGTCATTTTTATTTAATATCATGAAAGGAGCGGTCGATTCGCCAGAATTGGTGAGCAAAATGGCTTTAAGTTTCCCGTCAGCACATCTACGACGATTTAACCTGCTACATGTTCCTGCAGTAGACTCTAATTACAGACAAAACTCATACTTAATCAGAGCGAGTCACATGTACAATGCGGCATGCCGGAGTGTTGATATTGACATTTTCTTTACTAGTGTCACTAAATTAAAAAAACAATTGTGTACCGAGTTCTTTGATTAGATCTTAAGAGTGATATCACAATATGTCTACTTACGTATACCTATATGCATGGTTATATATTTTATCAGTGAAAACTTTTAATTGGCCTTCACCTTATTAGTATTATGTTAATAGTGTATTTTAGCTGTAAGTTTTCCTAAAATGTTAAAATAAAATAAAATAAAAATACTAGTTTATCCAGTTCAGATGAAGAGTGGAATACCATTATACAAAATCATCATCGTGAAAAACGGAAACTTAAACCACGTAAAATATGGAATTATTCGTTACTCTGATGAAAAATCAAAAAAATGTAGATTATAAAATGTTTACTTATTTAAGTATTTATCGTTTCATCAAAATCGCATCAAATAAAGTAATTTTGATTGTCGCCATCTTTGTTACTTTACATTTTTTTAAATGGCGCCTAATTTCTCAACGACGATCCAACATGATCTCAGCATGGGTCGTCGTGAGCATTGCGTAAGCGTGAGTAATGACGTCACGAGTGACGTTTTCGCCGCGACCACAACGATCGTAGTCGTCATGTGGAACGAGTACACAAGGATATTAGGCGTCATGAACGCTAAATGGAACGCACCCTAGATCTTTCTTATTCTTTACTTGACTCTATTTTTGTTTGTTTTTTTTTACTTTTCTTGTAATTATTACTTATTTGTTTTTATTCTTGAACATATTGTGCCCATCGAAAAGCTGTAAAGCAATAAAGACTTCTTTCTTTCTTTCTTCTATTTATGAAAATATTACTTTACTACTGAATCTATAATACTATTTTATCTATAGAGACATTCTGGACAAAGGCCAGGTTAAGAGCACCTTAAACCGGCGAGCGTGTATGAGGAATGTGATGAAAGTGAATGAAGCCAGAAAAATGTGTCAGGATTGTAGCAAATGGAAATCCGTTGTCTCTGCCTACCCCTCTGGGAAACAGGCGTAAATCTATGTATGTATGTAATTTATCTATTTAAAATTATTCAAACTATTTAAGTTTACTTGCCCCAAAGTTTCGGTTGCTTTTCAGCAGCCATGTTCACGGTGACAATGTTAATGCTTGCAGAAACTCTACTTCAAGATATTCAGTTTATTTCACCATATACTTCAAAATAAATTAAACTATACGCATTAGAATTAGCAGTTTCTGGACGTGACCGTTATAGTAAAATAAATACTGATATTTTATTTTAATATAAATTAGAACTTTATATTAAAATAAAATATCAGTTTTACGTGCATTTCATATAGATTCAAGCCTATTTAGACTCAAACACTGTGTACCAGTAGTGGGAAAAAAGAACTCAGATGATTTATTTATTATTTTCATCTTTACCGTACTGATACTCACATTTAAAGTAATAATATTATCATAACTATCGGCATCCCACTGCTTCACTTTGCCATCCTTCGACGTGGTGAAGAAGTAATGCGTGCTCGGGATGAACTGCAGTGACGTCACGGAGTCATTGTGAGCGAATATTGACTTGTGACAGTCGCCGAAGTCCATGCCCCAGATCTTGACGTTACGGTCGGCTGAGCCAGTGGCGATGATGTTCGAGTCGTAGCTGATGTCTAAGCATAGGACCGGCAGCTTGTGTCCGTATAGAGATAAGTAGAACTGTGGATGAATGAAATAATATGATATTATTTCATATTTTACGAACATTCAAACAACGAATACAAAGAACAACCAGACTCAGAACAACTATACGCGGTTCACACATCTTTTTGCTCCATGTTGGAATTGTACCACACTCGGCGCAATGGCAGCGGCGAGGCGACAGACCCCTACGCCATCCGTTGAGACTATTATAGTTGTACATAAATAATACAGGCAGTAATCGACTCTGGAGCCGAATATCTAAAAAAAATGAGTACTTAAAATTTGACCTAGTTATCCAATAAAAACTTAATGTGCGGACATTCTTGCGCGTATACCAATGCGAAACAAAACCTCTGCCACCGCTACCCGCTACCGCACCCCGCACTCTCTCGAATTTGTAACCCCACCCGTCCTTTTCTTATCAAAGGTCATTAGCCTCGGTAGCAGCTGTGTGCGACGCGCGCAGTGTCCACATTTTATGGATATTTCATATAAATTTTCATAAATGTTTTCTATGCAGGTTACACAAATTGTATTTTTTATTCGTTACTTCTGACCATAAATTATCATGTCCTTAAGTATGTACAATGTTTAACCAGTCACACTGTCTAAATAGTAACGAATATCAGTGATTTTTGTGTCCGTTCTTTGAATGTTTGTAATAAACACGCAGCGTCAGGATTAACCAAATTTCCTTTTTAAAAACGAATACCTAATTATACTAATTAATAAAATAAATCATTTATGATTACGTCAAAAATTACTCTCATATTATTGTAAATATTTCTGTTAATAGTAATTAGTGCTTATAAGACATTTCATGAATTTTCAAGACCCAATATTTTTATATTTATATTATCTATTATTGTATTCTGAATAATGTTAATGTTACTCTACTGACATAAAAATTATCACGCGAACAAGAAATAATATAAGTCCATCTTCGAAAAACAAATGAAAATGTTATTTTAATGTAGTAGATATATTTTAAGACCAAGGATGTAAATGTAGTTTACAAGTCAATTAAAATAATAAAATATTCAAAGCACTATACATACCTTGAAAGTATCAAGGAAGAAAATCTTTACAGTACAATCCAGTAACGCTACCGCAATGAATTTACTATTTGGACTTATTTTGACTGCCATCACAGATTCTTCCAATTCTAACGTCCTTGTATGTAGAAGAGATAACACCTGAAAAACAACTGTTGATAAACATGCTGTATAGACATTAAATGATAGTAATTATCTGCTAACCCACACTGGGTCAAAGTGGTAGACTATGGCCTACTTCTCTTCTTACACTGACACTGAGAAGAGGTCTGTGCCCAGCAATGGGACAGTTTATATACAGGGCTGATATTATGATTATATGTGGCAATAAAAATGGTACCTTAGCTTTAGATTCGCCTGTCGCATCTGGTATGAGCTCAAACGACCACAGTTTGACCGTCTTGTCGCCACCACCCGAAAAGCATCCTCGCTGAAAACAATAATCAGACATTATGACTACAAGATAATTGTACCTAAAGATTTATGACATGTCATTAGAACACAACTATGTATGCTTCTACATGTGCTTCTTATGTCAGGTATAGACCGAACAAATGAAGACGAGTGAAGGCCAACGAATACATCCGAATGAGGGTGCGGTCGATTTTGCGAAAGCGAACGAATACGCACGAAGAGCTTTATTCGAGTTCGGCACGCAGCGTCGGTACCAGGGATGCGGCGAATATTCGCATCTACATTTGCAATTGCGGAGCTTCAGCATCAATTTGGACATCTGCATCCGCAATAATCAACGCGGATATTAATAAATAAAAAACTAAATACTTTATGGTGCTGCAGGCGGGGACAAACAATACTTTGTTACCTACGGGCAAAAAATAATCTACCAAAACTACGTTTGTCACCACATGCGGCACCATAAAGTATTTAGTTTAACTAATTTGAATATACATAAGATGTAGTTATTTCATTATTTGATAAAGTAAGCTTACAAAACAATGCATTAGTCAGTCGAATTTTATATAGATATTGTGATACTTGTTTTTCTCATTTCAGTTAATTACTTTTAAGCAATTTTTGTTTTTATAATTTTATTTAAGTAAATAAAATATAACGTATCTACATATCTTTATAATAATAATAATAATAATAATAATATCATTAATTATAATAATTTATAGGTTTTAACAACTTTATGTGCACTTATGTTAATATTTATATATTGTTATGCTATTTACGTTAATTAAGTTTTATATTTAAAACGCTAAAGAAATAAATTGCACTGAATGTTTAAGTTTAGTTTTATTTTGCATTTAGATAAAAGAAAAAGTTTTAATTTATTAATGAAAATATTTGTTTTGTTTTCCTCTATAATTTCTTTAGGCAATGCATTATAAATTTTAATAGACATAACCAAAGTGCTAGACGAGTGCAGTCGGGATGTTGGCTTTAATCTGTATTTGTATCGTAAAGTATATATATTGTTTGTTTTTCTTCGCGTGTACTATACAATTCTAGGTGCTTCCGGACAAATTTACATATTTCTAAAATATAATAAGCAAGTAAGTGTAAGTATTTTGTGTTCCTGAAAATGTGGTTTACAGCTGTTTGTCGGTTGTATTATATTGACTATTTTTCGAATAAGTTTCTTTTGTATTGTAAATATGGTCGTTGAATCTGTGCTATTTCCCCATAATATAATACCGTAGCTGAGCCATACTTATGCATAGTAAGTGACGAGGACAGTTTGTAAGTTAGTTGTTATTTTTTGCTTCATTTAAGGCATATGAGAATTTTGATAGTTTAGCTCGTATTTTTTGTATATGTGACTTCCAATTTATGTCTGTATCTATGGACAACCCGAGGAGAGTAAACTCATTGACTTGTTCAATGTTGGTATTATTATAATTTAAGTTAAGTTTTAGTGCGGATTTTTGATTGGGATGAAATATCATTAATTTAGTTTCAGCAAAATTTATTTCCAGATTATGATTGTCCAACCAGTTATTTGCTGTTGAAAGGATTTAGTTGAGTTTGTCATATAAGTCTATGTTGTTTTGACATGAAGTGAGCAGAGAAATGTCATCTGCAAATAATACGCATGGACCGTTTATAACTTTAGGGAGGTCGTTAATGTAGATGAGAAACAAAAGGAATCCTAATACACTTCCTTCGAGGATTGACACGTTCACTGCTTTATTATTGGATCTTATTTTTACTATTTCTTTTTTTATTATTATTGTAATATTCAATCTGTACTAATTGTGCCCTGTCTTTTAAGTATGATGCAAATCATTTGAGAGGGTTTCCTCGTATTCCTACGCCATGCAGTTTATCTAATAATATGTTAAATTGCACTTTGTCATAAGCTTTCGTCGTGTCAAGTAATATACCTATAGCGTAATTTAAGTTATTTATTATATTAAGAACTTTCTGTGTGTATTTATAGATCTACTACTAGGCTGCTGTGGATCTGTTCTTGCGAAAGCCATTTTGGCATTCGTCTAGTATTTTGTACTTTTCACTGAAGGAATAGATACGGTCAAAGATGCACGACCTTTTCAAAGATCTTAGATGCCGTAGGCGGTAGGGCGGTAGTTATTTGGGTCTGTTTTTATGTTTTTCTTATGGATAGGTTTTATTAAGGATTTCTTGAGCTGGGTTGGGAATCTTCCTTCTTCGAATGATTGATTAATCAGTAAATATAACGGTAGAAAAGCTGACAACTGAGCACGATCCCGTAAGAGGAGTGTGAACCCTTGTTAAATATTATTGAAAGACAATAAAAGTTTAATATAAATATAAAATTTGGTCCTCTTTTTTATCTCTATAAAAGTTCAATTGGTCTATGCCTGGCTTAAAATTATAACCGTATAAAACATATTCAACATGAAAACATACATACCATATCAGGAGTAAGTCCAACAGTGGAACACTCAGAGGTATGCGCGGGCACTTGTTCCAGCACACGTCCGGCCGCCACGTCGACGAGCAACAGTGAACCGTCCACGCATCCCACCAGCGCATGACGATCGCCCGGCGCGAAGCATATACTGCACGGACGGCCGCAAGGTACTGGGATCGTGCGGAGACACGTTTGAGTTGCCCTGCGTAGTTGTAAAAGACATGTGTACTATGAGAACATTAACTACCACTAAACTGGCGTCATAAAGAAAAAAGACGCATCTGCCAAAAATTATATATTACATACATTTACTGGCACATGCGTCTTTTTTTACTGTTTCCAAATACGTTAAATACTTAATTTCAAAAAAAGGTTTTGGTACTTTTTTTTCCTCATGACCGCAGTAATAATATAATAGTAATAATAATTATAACTGAAAACTAGTACTATAATTGAAAACTGTAGTGGCGTTAGGGTAGAGCGCGGTGTCGATAATGTAGTTTCAGTTCCAGCGACCTACCCACTAGGTATACAAAGCAGCGAGTTGGTACACCGCCGTGGTGGTTTTAGTCGGGAGGCCAAAGGTCTTGGGAGAGCCCGATATAACCCTCTCGCCTTCCCTTGTGGCGAGGGGGTATGCATCAGGAACATTACCATACGTTAAGGAAAGGATAGAGCGCAGTCATGCATTAGTTATTATTATAGTTTAACCATTGTTAGAATGCCAGACATCATTTGGGACCTGTGGGATCGTTAAAGTATTACGTAAGCACCAAACGGTGGTAGGGGGTGTATGCTTACTTATTTTTGATGACATGGTAGACTGGGGAGTTTGTATGGCGATTAAGTCAGCAACATTCATTCATTTAATTTTCTAAACATTTTACAATACATTTTGTAAAATTCTATAGTTTTTGAATTGAACATACATATCTAACGGGGTTATAAATGACTAAAATCCTGCTTACGCAATACTTGAACTATTTTCAAATAATTATTATTGTGTCTGGTCGCCCGTGTGTCATTGCCATTCAACACGTTAAAAGTGTAAAGCTTCAAGAGTAGTTGTGTTTAAATTAATAACTTACCGACTCCACAGTTTGATAGAATCAGCTGCCGCAGATAAAATGGCAAGATTATCTGAACTGATTGCTACACATCGTGGATGTTTTTGATGGCCTGGTTGTGTAACTTGTTTTAAACATTGCACTGGAAAATAAAACAAATACCTACATAAAATAACGTTCTAAGTTTTGTGTGACTGAAAGATGTCATGGTATTCAGTATTGTGTGGCTAAAAGATGTCATGCAAGCTAATCAATAAAGACGCCTGTCCTATATACAGCGCAAGAAAACAGAGAAATTACTTAATTTCGTTTTATAACTTCTTGAAAGGACCATTGGCTATTCACACACGACTGCCCAAGGCCACATAGAAACAGTTCATTCCGCACAAATATATATCGTGAGAATTATCCAAACAAAAAGACAAAAGACACAATATGTACGTGTAAGTTTACCTTCATTTCCGTCACCGATCCTCAAGCTATGAAGCTCAACAGTGTTATTGGCGAGCGTAACTCCCACACGCAGTTCCCCAGTGGTGCCCAGCAACAGAGTCGTGGATTTAAGCTTCGTATCCAACTTTATTGATGACAGTCGCTTTACTTCATCAGTAAGCGTTAATAGCTCAGGTACTTCGGTCGTTTCGGCATCCGCCTCGCCTGCCTCCTTCAGTTTTCTATAAAATATATTTGTAACTAATTAAATTCGGTTTTTCTTGCAGCTTTATTGAAGTCTATACCTAATGTTTAGAAAACAACTATAATAAAAATAATCACTTACAGGTTCTCATAAAAGCTGCAATGCTGTACAAGAACTCATGTTACCAAATTACGTCACATAATATAAAACAAAGTCCCCGCTGCATCTGTCTATCTCTTCGCGATAATTTCAAAAACTACTAAACGGATTTTCATGCGGTTTTCACGAATAGACAGAGTGATTCATGATGGCAAGTTTAGGTGTATCATTGGTTAAGGTTTTGTACTACCTGTGCGAAGCCGGGGTAGGTCACTACTGTCGCTAGTACAAATATAATTCTACCAAAACCAAATTGAAACAAAAGCAAGTCATCGTTTGACCAATTTGTGTGATAAGTTGCATTTCTCAATATTAATCTGTCATGTTGTAAATACACCACGATTAGATACTTACGCCAATTTCTTTCTTTGTTTCTTTATACGTTTGTCCATCCGCATTTTAGCTTCTTCGTCTGAACAGAATGAAAACAGTTCCAACAGAGAATCAGTACCGTAGCAGCCCAATATGCTTTGTCCAGGGTCTGTGGCAAGCCCTACTACACGACCTTTACCTCCGCGTACAAGTGTGCCCACTTGGTGGCATTGTAGCACCTACAAGAAGATATAACATACTTATCTTATCTTATCTTGTGTGGGGGCCAGTCAGTAGAGACCGGCGACACTTCGACCCAGTGGGATCTTTTGTGGCCACTTCCCCAATAACGACTGCCATAGATGTTCATGGCAGCCGGGATCGACGGCTTAACGTGCTCTCCGAGGCACGGAGCAGGCGATAATTGTCAATCAATACGCACATAATTTCGAAAAGTCATATAACTTCCGAAAGTCAAAGGTGCGCGTCGTGGGTTCGAAACCGAGACCATCTGCATTGCAGTCTGTTGGTCTCCCCACTGAGCTATTGCTGCTCTCTATAACATACTTAATTCCTTCTTCAGTATTTCTTTATGAATGAACAAAATAAAGTTTGTTTATAAACTATACCGCTGTTTGGCACTAGCTTAGTCAGAGAAAGGTTAGACTATTATTAAACACCAGTATGGATTAGCATATTTCTTATACAAAAAATAAATGAAGTGAAAGTGGATAGCATCTTGCAAGAATGGTTAACAGGAAGAAATGGCGATACTTTGTAAGATTAATAACATCTGGCCAGTTTTTGTAGTACATGATGAAGACAACCACACTATCAAAAGCGCAACGACTCAGAAGATTAAAGAATTTTGTTGTGTTGGAACCAAAATGTCTAATTTGGTCACCAACCAATAAACTTTAATGTTCATAAGTATTACTTTTTTACATATATGAATAAATAGGTATTCAAAATAAAGTTCGAAGCAGAACACTGCAAGTTGAAGCACCTATAGAGAAATTCGGTATTGTCAAGCTTTTTCTGATGCAATAGTTGGGGTGGGCAATCTGAAGTTGAGTGGCTGGTTCCTGTTTTCCAATGATTTTATGTATATTGCATACTTACAGATGAGTCTTCGTTATCAGTCTCCTCCAGCTTCACTATTTCAAGCTGTCTGCTCAGTTTCTCTTCATCCTTAGTGTCAGTAGTCCAGTTTAATTTCCACACACGCAATTCTTGGTCCATGCTACCAGTAACTAAATATCTTTCTTCTTTTAGTAATACTGCTGACCATACCTTGAATAAACATTTTATTTTCATAAATATTTACACTGCTTCGCACTCCACAACAAGCATAATTGATGTAGTAGGTATTAAATCCACCAGGTTGAAGTGAGACTAGGTCGGATATGTCTGCTGCATGCACCCAGAAAGATGGGCACATATCGTAATCAATTGGGTACCAAAAGACAGTTGACAGCGACGGGGCAGACCTAAACAGAGATGGCACAATGACTTTGACGTTTTCGAAAGGCAGGGGATATCTTTGAACAGAGTGGTTTGGACGTTGGCTAGACTATGTTAAGATTGACCACCATGATTGAAAGTTGGTTTTGATAACATTGTGTTATTTTATTATATTCTTTAATTTTGTCTTATTCCCTACTTAGCACTTAGCACTTACTGTGGGCTAGTCCACAGTACACTTTTATATATGTCGCAGATACAGCAAATTAAATCAGTTGTAATTATTTATGATTTACATACCTCCATTTGATGACCACCTAAAGTTTTAAAACAATGCTTTGTCTCAATGTCCCAGAACTTCACAAAGGTGTCCTTAGATGAGCTGACTACACAGTTCTTGCCATTGATGAATAGAACACTGGTTATCACACCCTTATGCCCACTAAACCGAGCTATACCAGTTTCAGATACAACATCCCAGAGAATTACCTCTGTATCCTGTAATATTGCCATTAATATTAATATGATTTTGTAATACTTGCTATGATATTTTAGATAAATCTACAGACTATACTACCTCTGTAATAATGCCTTTTTTAGTTATTTAATGTTTATTAAACAGATTGTAGTTGTATAGTTTATGATACAGAATTAAAGTCGGATCTTAGGCAATGACTTTGGGATTCATTAATAAAACGAACATATACTGACATAACATAGACTGCTGGCATAATAAGGAATATTACATAGCTTAGCTTATTCTCGCTATTCATTTCAACCATCTAGAAGGGTAGACCCAGTTTAATAATTCAGAGATGATCAATAATCATATTTAAACAAAAAAGAATTGCATACAAATGTTATCTACCACAGTATCATAGGAATCTAAGTGTATATTGGTCTAATTGAGATAGTAAACTATCCTTACGAAAATAAACATAAGTTATAACAAATTTAATGAACACTCACCTTAGCACCAGAAACCAACCGATGGCCCTGCTCATCATACTGGAGACAAGTAACAGCGGACTTATGACCAGCGAATACACAAACAATGTCATTATTGGTCAGTTCAAACACATTTATGTTTCCATCTACATAGCCCACTGCTATGTGATTGCCACTAGGGCTGGCTGCTATTTGTGATACCACTACATTTTCACCTGGTAAAACTTGAGCCTGGAAAATAATGGAGTCTTAGTGCCTACATTGCTGGCTATTTAGTGACTGTATAAATGAGGTTTTAGACAGCTTTTATAGGATTTCAATGTTACACTGGTGCTTTGTTTTATCTGGTTTGTAGAAGTTCTACAGAGTCACATAACTGTCTTTCCTACAAAACTCTTTAAGTACCATGTTGAAATAGTTTTTCTTAGAGTCAGCAATACTCAATTGTTATCCCTGATATTGTATGTGATTGTAGGCTATGACAGCCTTTTTACCACCAGGCAGACCATATGGTACTTGGGAGCTTTGTTGTTTAAAAATGAGACGGCAAAATTATACTCAGGCTATAAAAGTTGTATTCTTGTTCTCTCATTCACAGATTTTTTGTATTAGTAAACTGAAATTGTCCTAAAGGCCTTGTTCTTGAATTTCTCATGGGATCTGAATAATGGATAATGATGACGGCAATTCAAAATTATAGTAATTACAACTACTAAGTTATTTTTATAGTACCTAATTCAGATTTTAAACTATGTTGATAAACATTAATTCAAATATTGAGTTAATTCTGGTAAGTGCATAATAATGCTGAGGGTGGTGCATGCGATTTGATTCACAGTATTGATACAATTGTTATATTTATTGCATTACCTTCTCGCCCAGTCTCATATCCCAAATAACAACATGTTCACATGCTCCAACAGCGACGTATCTGCCGCTTACGCCGTTTAACGACACGTGAGTACTGTTACAATCACCGCTGGCGATCACGTTGAAGGTACCGCTTGGTACGTAACGTAAATATTGTTTTGTAAGGCCCATTATAATTTATATTTTGTTATTTTTACTATTATAACCTCAAATCAAAACACTGCACATTTGTTTGTTATGACATTTAAAGGGAGGAGCGAAATGAGCAATGAGCGAAGAATACAAGTGTGACGAACTGACAATTGACAATTACCAAAGCCAAAATAGTTTTATTACTAACTGACTACCTGACTAAAAATCTCATTTGATTTTTTTTATTATCGTTATAGCTTTATTTTTACATAATTATTAATTAGTAAATAATGTTATATTTAGAAGAATATATTGATCAGCAATTAAAACGATGCGATAGAAAAAATTTAAACATATATTTTATGCTCATTATCATTTGACATTAGATTTAATTCAATAATATGTTTTTTTGCCTGTGGCGACTCTTGATCAGTGATTCCGTAATTAATTGTTTTTTACTCGTAGTCCTACACCAAATATCTCCCACATACCTATGTTTTAAAAGTGCGTTTTACTGAATAAATATCATAACTTACTTATTTGAAGTTCTTATTTTTAATTCTGCCGTTATAAAAATACAAGATTGCCTTCAGGTTATTATGTTACTCAACAAAACCAGGTTTATTGTTTTTCTTGTTGATCCAACGTGACGTCCCTTTCCTAAATTATTACATTCACATGTGGCAGCCGGTCGACCGCTGATTAAGAAATTGTGTATGACTTTTTTGCAGGCTGGTGGGATTCACGAATAGATCTCACACGAGCAATATGGAGGGTAACTCCACGTCAGACATTGTGATCATTAGCGGCAATTCACACCCTGAACTAGCCGAGTTAATAGCAAAGTAAGTTACAACTCCAATCATTGGATTTTGACCAGTTTCAAGGATTGAAATATTGACCTAATGTTTGACACTTGCAGAGGTTAAGTAGTTTGACCTCATTTTATGTATATATGTATGTACTAGCTGGTAATGAAATTGAATTATATAGACTACAATATATTTACACAAGTGTTGTATCAATATGTTTTGTTCCAGCCGTCTTGGTGTGAGGAAAGGAGGATGTTCAGTATATCACAAAACTAACAGAGAAACCATAGTAGAGATTGCTGACTCTATTCGCGGAAAGAATATTTACATTGTTCAGACTGGAACAAAGTGAGTACTGTTTTATAAAATATTCTAATTAAAATTCAAATTAATTAGGAACAAGTTATACCTCAATCTTGAAGTTGCCAGTCAAGATTGTTATTTATATGTGGAGATTTATGAATCTTTATTGTTTGAATAATTGAATACTTCATTAGTTAAGTTAGCAGACTTCTAAATGTCAGTATATGCAAATATATTGATATGCTAATGAACATTATGTATGACCACTACATATTTGAACAAGTTATTTTCTTAGTAATTGGTTCTGTTAATACATCTGAGTATACATAGTTAACTGTTCACAGAATAGATTACAGTAGCATTTGTTTATATTCACACAATGTTGTCAGTCAATTATTATTGTACAGTGTAATTAAAACTGGATCATTATGTGATGGTTATGGTAGGAAACTTAGAAACATGTATTCTAAGAAATCATAACATTGTTTTTATCATGATATATTATTAAATGGAACTGGCTTATCTTAGAAGCCTTAACTGAATCCGTGCAGAGGTCTTTTAAGCAATCTTTAGTGCCTGGCGTCAAACAAAAAATCCATGGTGCCTCTGGGGCACCAAGTGCCAGAGACTTTGATGATTCCCCTGGGGAATCATCCGCCATGAATTGTAACTTTTAGCTTTTTCTAGTGTTTCCACTTATTAAGGAGTCATTTGCCATTGTGTATCGAACGTAAGCGGTTAGTAAATTCGTTCAGTGCGTTTAAAAGTGACGATCTGTGTGTTTTTATGGAAATGGAAGGTAAGTGACTAATTTCTATTAGGTGTTGTAAATCTTTTTGCATTATTTTATTTTTAATGCACGGCATGTAGCAAAATTAGTGAAAGGCAATCTCAAATCTCGGAGTTCAGGTAAACAGGATACAGTAGTCACAAATGTATGTAAAATCAAAGAGTCCAATAACACAAGCCAATGTCGTCACAAATGTAAAATCACGGAGTCCAAGTGCACAAGCGAATGTCGTCGATAATATAAGCAGTAAGATCACGTCTGTTTAGAGCAAGGGTAGCAAGACAGAAGTGTGGGATGAAAAAATTATGCGCCGGCGCAAACAATTATGAACGGTGCGTAGTTTTAAACAATAATCAACCGTATATGCAAGGGCATACGGTACTTCGTAGGCGAAGGGCCGGCGAACAGCGCAAAAAATGGGTAAAACCCATTGTTTGTTAAGTCGCCGATCCGCCCCGCACTCTTTGTAACCCCATCATGTTTTGAGGCAAAAATAAACCTTATGACAAAAGCATTTGATTTTTTGAGAAACATTCCAGAAAGTTGGTTGTTAGAATTATCCAGTGATTAACTTTGCAATAATCAATAATAAAATGTGACTCTACAACTTGGTTTACAACCCCTGAAGTTTGCTAATTTACGAAATTACTTGAAACGAACACTGTGGGCATGTTAGGGGTGATAAATAAAGACACTTTTATTTACGGGACTCTTTTGACAAATGTCGTTTAAGCCGAGTTTTTTATGTTTTAGTTTTGTATCCTCTCGGGTACCATACGCCATACGCAATAGATTTACATGGTGCCTGTGCGGCATCATCCGCACGGAATCGGTTAATGCTGATGAAATATATAATTTTCAAAATATATTTATACACTATATACGAAAGGTGTGTAATGGAATTCTTTCCCATTTGCATGAGCAAATAGGCACGGATTCCATTTCATGCCTGCCTTTTTCATGACCTAGATTCATACCTAGGTCATTAAGAAGGCTAGGCCATATAAATCATGTTTTGTGTGTTAAAATCAAGGCAGGATATTATTATGATCAAATCATTTATTCATTTTGTCACAATAATATCTATGAATGTCATATTTTAGTGGTTTCTAAGTTTAGGTACTCATGATACATGCAAGAAACTCATTGCAACTTTACAATTTCAGTATTCTACAACTCATATACATTTAGAGTTACAGTCATCATGCTATGTAACAATAACTTGCAAATGCAAATTGCAAATTAGCAATTTGAAAAGCCATTCAATGCATGAATAAAGCAAATCAATAATTGTCATTAAATCTTTGGCAGACTTCCCTACATGCCTTGAGATATACAAGCATATCAAAGCTCAATCATTCAAACCAATTAGTTGTAGACTACTTCACATCAAAAACAATGCTCACTCTTAAAGGGAATAAAAGTCGCTTTATGTATCAGTGTGAATAACGGATGTATTTTCTTTAGATCACTATTAAATAATGAAGTTTAACCAATGTAGTTTTTTAAAATACATTGACTAAACTTTGACTGTAGGATAAATAAAAAGACCCTTTTAGATCAAAATTCCAATTCTATATAATATGTAACTTTGAATAATTTATAATGACAACATAGAATAATACAAATTTTTCTTTACAGAGATGTAAACAACAATATTATGGAACTGTTGATAATGGCTTATGCTTGTAAGACTTCATCGGCACGGTCTATTGTAGGTGTGATTCCATACCTGCCATACAGCAAACAATGCAAGATGAGGAAACGAGGATGCATTGTCACCAAACTCCTCGCCAAAATGATGTGCAAGTCTGGCTTGACACATATCATCACAATGGATTTACATCAGAAAGAAATTCAGGGTTTTTATGAATGTCCAGTTGATAACTTAAGAGCATCTCCCTTTTTGCTCCAGTACATTCAAGAAAGTGTAAGTTTATTTATTTTAAACTATTTACTTTTAAAACACTAAAGATAAGACTTATTAAGATGTCAAGACAAGAAAATTACTTACTGTCTTTAAAAATCGTTTATTAATATTTACTTTTAAAACACTAAAGATAAGACTTGTTAAGATGTCAAGACAAGAAAATTACTTACTGTCTTTAAAAATCGTTTATTAATAAGTAAAGAAAGATATTTTGTTGTCAGAAAAGTAAACAACATAATTTTAAACTGTCCATATTCTACTGCCTAATGTATCTTTTGGATTATTTCCATTTACGCCTGAAAGTAGATATGTCAGTTTCCACCCATTAAAATAAAACCAGAAAGGCAACTTCTCTGTAAATTACATATCTTCTTAAGTAATTAAATAATGTTAATTTAGATTCCAGATTATCGTAACTCGGTGATCGTAGCGCGTAACCCAGGGTCTGCTAAGAAAGCCACATCATATGCTGAGAGGCTAAGGTTAGCCATTGCAGTGATCCATGGTGAACAGAAGGAGGCGGAAAGTGATGAGGTTGATGGCCGCTACTCGCCACCTTGCTTACCAAAGTATGTATTTTTATATTTAACTATTATATTTCACCGCAACTGATAAGATTCCCTAAATTTTACAATCTAACTGATAAGATAAAACTGTTATACCTGCTTGGAAACATAAACACTTTTGCTGGCGCCGTTTTGGTATACATATATGAAATATATATATTACTTATGCTGTATATTAACCATTTTGTTAAATAGATTTATCTCAATGATTTTTCTTGATGATTAATACGAAATTACTGAAATTCTATACCTTTTCTCAAACTTCGTCATTCGTCTTTAGTGTTGTTCACGAAGTTGAAGATTCATCGTTTGAACTCAATTTAAAACAAGATACTACTCAATTTCAAGTCTGGTAGTAAAAACCGGCGTGAAATAGCGCTTGCGTTGTGTTTCGTCGAGTGAGTGAGGGTACCGGATGATCCCAATGCCGTTGCTGATTCTATTGCTGATGTGGTGCTACAAGGTATGGAGCTTTTTAATCCGTCCTCTGTGGTCCCCATCGGTGGCAAATTTCGTGCTTGGTTTAGTCCATCTTCCAAAAACGCTTCTGACAGGAAGCAGGAAGCTTATCAAGCTTGAATGATTGCTTGATGTAAATACCAGCGCACTAAAAAGGATTATAACTGTGCTTCCAGATCTTTCAAAAGAGACATTGCAAGGGTGAAGTCGGAGCACATCGGTAGAATTGGCGAGAGGGTTGAGCGTCTTCCTTCGGGAACTCGTGCATTCTGGTCTCTTGCCAAAACTATCGAAGGAAATTTCTGCAAGCCATCCTTTCCACCCCTACACATGGGAAATGATTCGTTGGCCCACGACGCAAAAGAGATAGCCGATCTTCTGGGCAAACTCTTTGCGTCCAACTCGAATTTGGATGACAGGGGACAAAAACCGCCTACAATACCGCGGTTGACGATTATATGCCGGATATTCGGTTCTACCAACGCTCGGTGCGCTTAGAACTTCTATCCCTTGATATTCATAAGTCGAGTGGGCCTGATGGAATCCCTCCTATTGTGTTAAAGATGTGCGCTTCTGAGTTGCCGCTGCTCTTAACGCGACTATTTCGGCTCTCTTACTCGTCTGGAGTAGTCCTGACATCATGGAAATCAGCATTAGTTCACCCAATCCCAAAAAAGGCGACCGCTCAAATCCGTCCAACTACAGACCGATAGCCATAACCCCCCTTTTCTCGAAGATAATGGAATCCATTATCAACTGTTAGCTCTTACAGTACCTAGAGGATCATCAGGTGCTTAGTGACCTACAGTAAGGCTTCCGTAAGGGTCGGTCGGCTGGTGAACTTCTAGTATACCTGACACATCGTTGGGCACAGGCGATCGAGACAAAGGACAGAAAAGTTTGGACATAGCGAAGGCCTTCGATCGTGTCTGGCATAAAATGCTTCTTTCGAAGCTCCCTTCCTATGGGCTTTCCGAGAGATTATGCGAATGGGTCACTAGTTTTTTAGCAGACAGAAGCATTAAGGTCGCAGTCGACGGTGTATGCTCTAACTCCATGCCTGTAAATGCTGATGTCCCGCAAGACTGTGTGCTATCGCCTACTCTGTTTCTCCTCCATATCAATGACATGTTGTAAATCAGCAACATTCATTATTATGCAGACGAAAGCACGAGCTATGCTCTCTATACCGACCGCGCTAACATCTCTCGGGAAAACGTCATTGAGAGCCGAAACAAACTTGTGTGTGGAATTGAGACCTCTTGAAAGAAAGTCTCGATTTAAGGCAAACTTAATTTGGTCCGATTTAACCCCACAGAGACACAAGTCTGCGTGTTTACCGCAAAAAAACTGCCGTCGGTCGTATCTCCTCGTTTTGAGCACATCCCCATAACTCCCTTAGCCAATATTGGAATACCTGGTGTCGAGATATCGAGCCATTTAGAGGGTAAGGCTACATTAGCTTCAAAAAAGCTTGGCGTGCTCAATAGATCGAGACAGTATTTCACACCGGCCCACCGCCTACTACTTTACAAGGCGCAGGTCCGGCCTCATATGGAATACTGTTCTCATCTTTGTGCAGGGGTACCCCAGTACCAGCTTCTCCCTCTGGACCGCATTCAACGGAGAGTGACTCGAGTCGTCGACTGCCAGGTTGTTTCTAATCGGCTAGACCCCTTGGCGCTGCGTAGAGATGTGGCCTCGCTATGCATCTTCTATCGCTTATATGGGGAGTGCTCCGAGGAATTGTTCGGACTGATCCCTGCCGCCTCTCTTCGCCATCGTCCTACGCGACAGAATTTTCATCCCCATCATTTAGATGGTTGACAATCCACTAATGTGCGTTTTTCCAGAAATGTTCTGCTTCTATATGTTTTGATGTAAACACTATTTAAATGCAGACATGCGGGGGACATATATTTATAATATTAATACTGCCTTCTACAACCAATTTCGAAAGAGATTTTATAAAACAAAATCCTTTCTATTTGTTCTTGAGTATAAAATAGGTAAAATACTAAATCAAACATAGGCAACTACCCTGTTTTCTAATCTACGTTTCACTAATATTTTGGCCAATACTAGATCTATCGCGGATTAGAGAATTTGATTTAAATATCTTTACTGGTATTTTATTAGATATTCATCGAGTTGTCAATCGCCTAGCCATTAAATTAATTTGAACATAAATAGGAGTGTCATTTGTAATAGATGACGCAATAATAACTGAAGATAGGCCATGGGAGTGTAAAATTAAGTGAGTCGAAAAAATGATATTGACAAAAACAACATGACCCAGTAGTCTTATTAAAGCATAATTAGATATCACATAAGCACATTATTATTATTTAAATAGATAACTAGTAAGGTTTCGAGTACCTATTAAAACCATCGAAATTCTTTTTAACACGCTTTTATTAGCTTGGTTTGTATCTATGTAACGGAATCTTTGAACGTGATTTTCACCCCTTTTAAACCGACGGATTGATTTGAAACTTTGCACACTTATCGAGGACCGATGACAATACAATATTATTTGAAAATATAAAAGAAAAATAAAAATACATAATAGTTTGAAAACTCTAAGGTGCTTTCAAAGATATTTTGATAACCATCACCCCACGCTTTTTTACATTAAAATTACTAAATTATAATTTTTTTTAAAGCGTGTTTCCTAATTTTTTTAATCTATTATTTATTTCAAATTGTTGCACTGCATACATCTTGAAATGATTGTATTGATAGTTTTGTGTGTATATTTTATTGTGTTTTTATTTTATTGATAAGTTATTCCCCTATTTACATTTTTATTGTCATCTGATTCTATTTACTCTGATCTACTTGTATTATTTATTAACACTGTAAGGTGAACTTAACAGCTGATCAATAAAAACGTGGCGATGTCCCGATGGATAAGTCATTGGACTTGCAATTGTAAGATAGTGGGTTCTAATTAAATTCTACCTAATGTACTACTGACGGGCACACCCACTCCTAATATAACACAAGCATTCTAGTACAGCTGGAGGGGTTAACAAAAGTAATTTATAACCCAAATTGCTAGTAATATAAAAAAGCAAATATTAAAACCAAACATCAGCCACATAATATTTTATGGGATTAAATATAATGACCATCAAAAATACTAATTACGCAGCAAAATATACTTACTAAAATATATCCTATACGCCTCAAATCACATGCATTCCGTCTCGGAAGGGTTAGGTTCCTTCTTAAACCCACCGAAAAATAGAAGTCCCGCGAAGCGGGGCTCCGTCGACTTATTTTGATCTCTTTAAATATATTGCGGTTTTAATTTTGGTGATCATTTACTATTTTTGACTGTTATATTTTACTATATCTGGTGATAAGTTAAACATAAGTCATATTTTATTACTTCAATTAAAATATCACGTTATCAGTCGTGCGTTACCAAGCGTGTATTCTGAACATCTAATGATGCCAACGTTTCTTATATTTATTTAGTAGGTCACGCACTATGGATGTGTCCGTCGGTGTCCCCGTACACCCTGCTAAGGAGAAGCCGCCGATAAACGTGGTTGGTGACGTCGGTGGCAGAATAGCAATCATGGTGGTAAGTCCTAAGTCCATTTTTTTTTCCTGTCAACAGTTTGGTACGATTATTGTGAAAAGTTTATTACTAGATATTTACTGAAGTCTTGATGTAGTTTACAATACAGGGCAATAAATAGTAACACGTAATTTTTGGAGTAGTAGTAGTATTTTGGTATTTAAAAATATTTTCACCATTATTCTAGAAACTGATGTTATAGTTATTGGTATATTTATTAATACTATACCGTTTTACTCGCTATAGCTAGATGTTAATTAACGTATATCAATATTAGGCAAGCATGACGCAGGTAGTAAATTAATGATGTAGGTATAAAGTATAAATGTTGATATTACTGTAGAAGCGTTTTGACCTAACGTAAAAGGTAGCGAGGTAGGCCATAATACACTTTTACCGGAGGCGTTGCCCTTAAAATCTGACACGGTATTAGCCATAGCTGTAAATTCTAAACCATTTTATATTGTTCCAGGATGATATGATAGACGACGTGCAATCATTCGTAGCTGCGGCTGAAGTGCTGAAGGAGTGCGGCGCTTACAAAATATACGTGCTTGCAACTCACGGACTGTTATCTTCAGATGCGCCTCGCCTCATTGAAGATTCGCCGATCGACGAAGTCGTCGTCACAAACACTGTCCCCCACGAACTACAGAAGATGCAATGCAACAAGATCAAGACTATTGACATATCAGTATTGCTTAGCGAAGCAATCAGGCGCATTCATAACAAGGAGTCTATGTCATATCTCTTCAAAAATGTCACCCTCGAAGACTAATTTAAACCTGTTGCTTTCCATGTTTTAATGTTAAGTATTAATTAAGTATTATTTTCCTGTTTGACTTTTATAATCATTGAATATCTTTTTTATATAAATATAATGTTGTGGGGAACCAACCTATAAGTATAGTATGTCCGTAAATTACTTGTATTTTGTATTCAATGAAGTATTTCATAAAGTATTACGAATTTATTTCTCAGCGATTATAAAGGTCCAATGAGGAATAGTTATATAATTCCTTGTTTGTGTATTATTTTGTGTATCGTATTTTTTTAAGTTGCTTATTATTTTATGTTATTAAACCACAATGTTGACTTTGGTATATACTGAACAAATTAAATAGAAACTTTATATATAATTATTATTTTAACTTTAATATTGAAGGTTATTTGGTATTGTATCAAAGTATTGTTCTACATTTTTGAGCCCTGTTATTTTGCATTTGAAATCCAATATTTGTTACACTATATTATTAGTGTTCCGTACCAATATTTAATATAAAACATATAAGAGAACTTTATTACCAGTAGAACATTTTGAATAATTTACCTTTTAAGTTCAAAAGTAGTTTTATTTTCATAGTGTAATATTTAAATATTGTAAATTGAAATAGGTAGATATCTACACAATATCTTTCATCAAATGTATCACATTTAAAAGAATAATTTTAAGTTTAATTTTAAAATATATTAATTATTATACCATTATGCAACTTATATTTTTAATATTTCCCTACAATAATTACCTTTACAAATAAACCTTCTAATATAACTTTTAGCTGCTGGATTTGTCAATATGCTGGATAATGAGTGTGATACGGAACATTAATTGGATCAAACAAATATCTTTTTAAATGTTTATATTGAAAAATATTAAGAGTAATATCACAATCAATATAACTTTGCCTTGCTGTCTTAGAGACTGAAAACACTATTTGTTCCACAAGATAAATGAAACATCGAAGTCTGTATTATGTGGAGAAAATAAAAATTAATTGGTTGTCTATTGAAGTAAAGTTTGTTGATTCTGCATTGTTTATATTAAGGGAAATCTTCACCCAGTTGTCTAGAAAGAATGTTAATAGATTATGAGTCTATAGTTTACCTGGATGTGTTTTTTAATAGTATCTATAGCTTTTATGGCTATTAGGTGATAAATGAACATAGCAACATATTCAGATCAAACAAATGGATAAATTTGGTGATATTCACAGAAGCATTTTTAAAAGGTTGGATATGTATTATATTGTATGTCTGGTCTGGATCAGTTGTTATATTCAAAATATAACGTCGCGCGTCGTGAGAATTATAGTAATACATATATTCATTGTATAGCTAAGAAAATGCCCGTATAATGTGTATTACTAATAGACTCTATAAATAAATAAATTTTGTGGCAAATCTATAGTTTTCTTTCAAACCAAATGCCCTAAGTTTTCATTTTTATATTGTGCTTTATCAATATACCTATTTTACTGTGCCATTGTACATACACAACTTATCTATAATTATCAACTCTACTAATTGTATATAGGAACTGTGGTACAGAGAGATCAAGTTATTTATGCAGGGCTTTTATCTGTTATCCTCTATATCCTGTGACAGAAACTATTCTAGAATAGTTAGTGTCTGACTATACTACTTATGTTTTAAGACAATAGATATTGATATTTGATGATTTCAGTCATATATGTACCTCTTACTAGAAGTTAAACAACAGTTATAAAGATGAAAAAATAAATACTTAAATAATTTATTTATATATTTGTTTTTAATACTAATTATTAAAACAAAGTAAAACTTAATAAGTTATACAATAGAAGTAACATTCACATTCTGGTCATCAGTCATAGTCATCACACTCATCACTTAATTATATTAAAACTATGTATAAGATTAATTACATGGCATTCTAAAATACAGTTAATCTGTTCAACAACAAACAATCTATTTTGGCATTATTTTACCTACTTTATATAATCAAATTAAATTTATTTTCATTACCTTGTGCTTACATATCTAGCATGTCTAAACATTTTTATTTGTCATTTCACAAGTATCTTCATTCTATCAAATTAATAGTAAATCTATTTTCTTTTAGGAAAATGACAACTCTTGTCTACCTGAATCTCAGACAATTTTTTATTTTAAGGTAGGTCTATGTTGCAGCTTACAAGGTGTTTGACTATATATGTAGCCAGTCATTTGATTTTATAAATTCTGTATGGCTGCCTGTTTTCTATTACAATTTAAATATTTGCAAACAAATTTACAGTGTTTAGTTTACATCAAACTTACATATACAAATATATTTGTTTTTGAATTATGTTTGAAATTTTATTTAAAATCTTTTTAAGAAACAAAAATAGCTTTTACAACTATTGCTATTTAAAGACTATATTGTTTGTCATAAATTGTAATGCAACAATGTATGTGGTGTTACATAAAATACACTATAACCCAACTGATGCCTTTATTCATAATTTTTCATACAGAGTAATAATATCCTATATCAATTTAAAACATTAGTCATCAATTTGTCAGTAGACATCCAGTAGGTGTTGTGATCTGATTTAGGAACAACTTATTGAATTAATGGTATCACTACCTATGCCAGAACCTTTTCACAATAGGTTAAGTAAATATTTGCTTTTGTATTATAAAGAGTATTGGTACCTATAAAAATGTACTATTATCTGGTCTATAGCTGACATAAATTTGCTTTAAAGCAGAATAAATTGGTTTATATGACACACTCACATTAAAAACTTAAATACATTTTAGTAGTCTTCAACCATTAAGCGTAATTCTTTGGTCAAGACAACGTCTCCACATGAGTTATTGTTAATTTTTTTGACTGACATTTATTAAATTTGAAGCCCATATCATACAAAAGTCTACGAAGGGTATCAACACTTCCACCAAAATTCATATCTTCCCGTAATACTTTTAGAAGTTTTCTTAACGTCGGTACTTCCTTTCGTATACTATAAAATTCATCTATTTTACTCCGAACTACACATTTATCTAGATCATCGAGAACAAATTTCTTTGGACGTCCTGTTCTATTTGCGCCGGGCGTACGCCAGACACCGCCGTTTGTCATACCTTCCTTTTTTATTTTGCATACAGTATCCCGAGATAGTCCTTAATATAAAAATGCATGAGTTAGAAATACTGATTAGGTACATAAATATGATACAATAACACTAAACAAGTTCTATCTAACCTGTCATAGCAGCAACTCTTTCCATCGCTTTATTCAAGTCGATTAAATTACGTTTTGCCTCCTTCTCTCGCAAAGCAAACAGTATTACATTAAATATAAGTTTTCTGGTTGGACCAGGCAATGCCTGACCTCTCGTGCACATAATTTTAGTAAATTTATCTAATAGTAAATAAGCTGACGTCGATCCCAAAATTTAACAATGGTAATTTTTAAACTGTCAGCTGTCAAACGCAAAGTTGGCAACCAGACTAGTAGTATTCAAATCCGCTATATTATGATACGACGGGACGCTACGGAGTTACGGACTATAAACTATATTTTTCTAGGGCGCTATAATATACGCTTTGTTATAGCGCGCTGCGCTGGAACGCTAGTAGCGTCACAGAGTATGATAGCGTGGAGCCGCCGAGAATATAACCTTGAAATGTGCTAGTTCAACTGTGGAGCGTGTTTTGTAAAAATACAATTCTATTCTAATAAGTAATAGGCAAAATAAATTCAATGAACTCTCCTTGATACTTTTGAGGCTTAGGACTGTCTATAATTTATTGACTGTGACTACTGATAAAGTAAACAACGATAATACGTCATACAGCGAGCGATAGCACACAGTATTGTAATCTATGGTTAGCACGCGGCGACTGACTATAGTGACTAGCGACGGGCGTTAAATCAACGAACTAGTTGAATCAACCGTAGATCAGCTGTCAACGTATCAACGATAACTGTTTATGAATCAACTAGTTGAATTCGTCAACGACATTAATGAATTTAACTCGATACTTACTTGAAAATAACATCATACATTGCAAGTGACGATCGAATTTGAACTCTTACGTAGGCAAGAGTTATTTTTGAAATACATAACTTTTTAAAGAAAATGATGACGAATTTAGTCAGTCCTAAGCCTGAAGAAAAAGTATGAAGGGAAGTTTATCTAAGTACAAGCATCAATCAAACGTTTTTCATTAATACATTTAATCAAATTGTTAATAATTAAACAATAAAATATCAGGTCAAATAAAAAACGTTCAATTAATTAACGATTTACGTTAAAAGTTGACATTAGTAGCACGTTGTCTCGTTGACAAATTTAACTAGTTGATCGACTAGTTGACGAACGTAATTCAACGTTAACGTAACCCATCGCTAACTGACTAGCGCGTATCTATCTATTAAGCCGATTATATCTAGCGCGCTAGACAAAGAGTACTTTTGTATTATGGTGCTAGACGTCGCTCGTCGCACGCGCTAGCGTGTCGATGTCATCGCGCAGCGCGCTGCTTGTTTTACCACGCTATGCGTAACAGACTAGGCATATATGGCGCGACGCTATTTCTAGCGCCAAGATTGAAAAATGTAGCATGTGCTATGCGTTAAGTAAATATAGCGTGTTACATTATGACGCTATGTGCTATATTAATACATCACTAAACCAGACCTATTTGTATTTTGTACTATGTATATTGTTAAGTTTGGTAGATATCGAAGGCAGTGTTTCCACTTTTAGGGAATTCTACCTTTTTTAGGTAATGCTAGCAAACAATTACTCAATTTTAGAACCCAACAGTGTTATGTTGCGTGCAAAAAAATGTAAAAGTAATATTTCGAATTCCAAAAATTCTAATCCTGTAGATCTATGATCTAGAAAATCTTCTGTGGGTGTTTTGTTATTATATATACATTAAATTATATGTGATGGTTTATTTTCTATATTTTATTTAAGCTCCCAAAATAAAGGATTTGTGGCGTATGTATATACGCACAGACTACATATAACTTTACGAGGTACCTGGAATCGAACGGAGCATCATACAACTAGCCGCGCCGAAACCAAGCGACGTGTGAAGGCGATCGAACGGAGCATCATACGTCTAGCCGCGACGATACCTACTTACGAACTGGCCAGGCTATGGTAACTACGAACAATTTTTAGACGATTTTTAACAAGAAAATTTTCGATTTAAGTATACGTTTGCTCAAAGTTAATTACTTGTTTTTCTGTATATTTGTGGTTTTCCTACAACATAGTACGTTGAGATAAACTTAGTTCTTTCGGCCAGGCATCGAGAGTACCTAAAAATGCTAAAGACTTCTATTTTGTGGTGAATCTGATCAATTTTGTCATCATGACTTAAAGATCATGTTGTGTACACACGGCTACACATCAAGTTAGACACCCTATATACGCATAACTACGCTACATACAAAATAGAGAATTGTCGGCAAGGGACAGTACATAGTGGTATCGATGTAATGGTAAGGATAGAGCGTAAGAAAAATATAACGCACTCTCTCGCACGATTCGCAGCGTTCAACTTCTAATAGTTCAAAGTCCAAACAGTCTAGGTTGATGCGTCGCTGTGTGTACCAGGATGTTTGGTGAAGCTTGGAGACGGTAAACGGACTGTGATGATCTGTTAAAGTTGCAGTGCATAATTATTATATGACTCACAAAAGAAAATAAAAAAACACATTATTTCTTGTTTATTTTTTTCATATTCCCCATATAATCCCATTTTGTAACTTGATTAAATATGCTGCCTATTTTATGCATACAAATATAGGCAGCATATAAATAACAATAAAATTATAAAAAATTTAAATGAATAATGCAGGTGTCTATACACGTATATACACGTATGTATGTATAGGTGGCTTTGACGACTTCAGTTTAGTTTAACAGCATCATCACAGTCCGTTTACCGTCTTCAAGCTTCACCAAACATCCTGGTACACAACATGATCTACAAGTCATGATGACAAAATTGATCAAATTCACTACAAAATAGTCTTTAGCATTTTTAGGTATGCTCGATGCCTGGACGGAGGAACTAAGTTTATCTCAACGTACTAGGTTGTAAAAAAGTCACAAATACACAGGAAAACGAGAAATTAACTTTGAGCAAACGCATAAAACGAAATTTTACTTTTTAGAAATCGTCGAACATGATCAGATTAAGCATTAGGCGTCTAGTGGCCGTGTGGTCGCTGACGTGTTTCAATATAACCCTAACGGTTACCAGATACGGACCTGGCTTCTGCCCGCCGATTGGTAAAGGTAATGCGTTAAAGATTTATGAAAGTACTTTAGGGAATTTTAGGAATAAATTTAAAAGAAACTAGGGTAAAGGGTAAAATGGAAAACATATGTGGAAACACTGATCGAAGCATCATTGACAATGACACATCGCGAGTACTGCAGTAAGCTAGGTAAAAAAAGCAAAAAGCTCGATATTTGGGTGTCACACGAGCTCACTGAAAGAAACCTAATGAACCGTGTACTCATTTGCGATTCATTATTGAGACCTAATGAAACCGAACCGTTTTTGAATAGATTGATAACTGGTAATAAAAAGTGGATCACGTACGATAAGAACGTGCCAAAAGGTCGAGGTCAAAGGTCGATCAGGCTTCAGAGACGGTGGCAAAACCCAGGCTAACTCGCAATAAGGTGATGCTGTGTGTATGGTGGGATTGGAAGGGTTTTGTTCATTATGAGCTTTTACCGCCGGGCAGAACCATCGATTCGGATCTCTACTGCCAACAACTGATGAGATTAAAGCAATTGAGAGAAAGTGGCCAGAATTAATCAATTGAAAGGGTGTGGTCTTGCATTACGATAACGCTAGATCGCACACATCTTTAATCACACAGTAAAAATTAAGAGAGTTTGGCTAGGAGGTGTTAATGCATCCGCCATATAGCCCTGACCTTGTACCTTCAGATTTCCACCTGTTTCGATCTCTCCAGAATTCTTTAAACAGTATCAGGTTAACATCAAGAGAGGACTGCCAAAACTACTTGTCGCGTTTTTTTAATCAGAAATCTCAAAATTTCTACAGCAACGGGATCGTGTCACTACCTACAAGATGGCAGACAGTCATCGAACAAAATGGCCCATATACAATATGTCTGTTTGATAAACAGAGACGTGTCGGAGACTTCTGGCGGGTGAAATATGGTATTTTTATCGACAAATCACTCTCAATTTTCTCTTGCCCCCTCCATGATAAAATGGCAATCTCAAGTTGGTTGGAGATTTATTGGGGATGGCATTATGCGGGTAAAATGCGGGGATTTTGAAATCTTCGTGTTTTTTTATTAATACATATTATAAGTTGTAATAAATATCAAAATTAATAAAGAAATAATACTTTGGCAGCACCTAGTAGCTACTGTGAGTATTAAAAACGGTAAATAATGTTCGCAAACATAAAAATTATTACGTTCTTATTACTCATGCTGCCATTTTCAAATGAATTGGTCGAACGTAAATTTAGGGAGCTTAAAAATTAATTAAAAATACAGAAATCTGCAATCGGCTGAATACAGTTTTTTTTTGTTTTTATATTAAATCCTGCGTAGCTCAGCAATCTGTCATAGACATTTGGCTGCTTCTTTGTCTGACTATGTCTGTGTTATGTATCTTTGTGTCAGTGAAGAATTGTCCAGTGACCACTCTCACTATTCTTTGGGGAATCGGTTAATAAGATTCGGAACGCTGTTCCTCCTCAGTCTTGTGTGATGTGTACTTCCAAAACCCGTTCATTTGGCAGCTAGAGCATTAACATGCATTGTTAATTTTTGATGGCAGTTAAGACTGCGAAGTTGCGAACATCGATTTCCCGTTTCACGGAATTGAGCCTCAGATCGCGCAGTATATATTTGTTCTGAATGCATTTTGGGTTGTTGAGCATGGATCTAATAGCCTTGGTCTAAAACCTTTCTAGAATTTCTATATTACTGTTACTTGCTGTCCCCCAGAGCTTTATTCCGTATGTCCAAATCGGCTTCAATATAGTTTTGTAGATTGCCATTTTGCTTTCGATGGTTAACTTTTTACCAATCAGCCAATACATGGATCTAAGTTTTGAGCCTGAGGCTTTTCTCTTGCTCCAGATATGTTTTTGCCAGGTCAGCCTTCTATCCAGTTGCATGCCCCGGTATTTTGCGGTAACTTCATGTGGAATTTGGTCTCCGTTCAGTGTGACTGAAGAATTGAAGTGAAAGAAGAAGTGACTTGAGCTGATTTACTTTGATTAACCTTTATTCTCCATAACTTCATCCATTTTTCAATCTCAGAAATATGTTTCTGATGCAATTCCTGGTTGAGAGTTTACTGACATTATTGCAGTATCGTCGGCGTACGTAGCAATGAAGGTGTTATCGTCAACAGGTACGTCAGCAGTAAAAATGAGATACAATACGGATCCAAGAATGCTCCCCTGGGTACCCCTGACTTGGTTTCAAACAAATCCGACGTAACGTTGTTAAGTTTAACCTCGAAGCATCTTTGGTTTAAGTTTCTTTTCAGTATGAAGTATAAAGAGTGAGGTAGGTATTTTTTGATCTTGAACAAGAGACCGTCATGCCAGACCCTGTCGACAGCTTGACTTATATCTAAGAAGACGGCCGAACAGTATTTCTTATTTTCGAGCGTGTAGCTAATGGTATCTGTCAACCTATGAATCTGCTCAATGGTTCCAATCAATGGTACCAATTTGGATTCAGGCCTTTTGCCTGAATCCAAATTGGTGCCCAGGGAGAATGGTGTTCAAGTTAGGTCGCATTCTGTTAAGGAGAACTTTTTCGAACAGTTTACCAATCAGTGGGAGGATACTAATTGGTCTGTAGGATGAGACTTCTTACATCTGTTTTCCAGGTTTGAGAATCATGACTACTTGAGCAATTTTCCACTGGTATGGATAGTGGGAGAGTCTAAGGCATGCATTGAGAAGAAAACCAGGAACATTATGCCTTTCTTCGGAAGGTTGCTTAGTAATACGGAATCTACTAAATCATATCCTGGTGCTTTATTGGTTGGTAGAGTTTTTATTTCTCGGTATATTTCGGTAGGACTTATAGCCTTTAATGGGAAAGATAGCTGATTAAGTGACTGTAAATAGTCTTTTATTTCATCGTCCTTTTTGATATCGGTGCACGGCAGTGGTGTAAAGATTTTTTCTAGGTGTACAGCGAATGCTGTTGCTTTTTCTACGTCTATTCTAGCCCAACTACTGTCTTGTCTTCTCAATGGCAGGATGTGATTTTTTGGTCGCTTGAAGTTCTTGGTTTCGCGCCATAAAGAATAATTAATCTATTTGTATGCCGTCAGATGAGAGAGGTGAATTTGTAGACATCGATTTTCGTGCTCTTTTATCATATCTTTCAGTTCTTTTGTTGTTCTGTTTAGCTTTCTTTTGTTGGGAGGATATCTAGTTCTATGCCATTCTCTTTTTAGTTTGTGTCGTTCACTGACCTTGTCCATTATGTTTTTAGGGTATGCCTTTTGTTTGGGTTTTGTTTTTATATTTTTAGGAGTAGACACTGGTTTTAATATCATATTTGTTTTCAGTCTAATATTTAGATCTATGTTACTCAGTATGATTACTCTATAGAGGTCCCAGTTTGTATTTTTGTTGTAAATATTTAGGGGAGGCTGTAAATATTGTGATCTGATGGGTGTAATCTGATGACGAGTCTTCGCATTTTTCGATCATTAAATAGTTACGTCCAAGGTTCTTTGTTACATAAAAGTCTAACAGATCTGGTATTTTGTTTTGGTCTGTGGGCCAGTAAGTTGGCTCTCCATGTGAGATGGATTCTAGACTAAGTTCGTGAGTGGCTTTATATAGCTGTCTTGGGTTGATCAGTCTAGATCCCAGAACATATGTTTGGAATTCCAGTCTCCTCCACAGACAAATACTGGACCCAGTTGGTTAAAGAACAGCTTGAATTCATCAGCTTCCATTTTGTGCCGTGGTGGGCAGTAGATTGCAAAGAGTGGTATCTCAGTATTCTTGTGCTGTATTTTAATTGATGTTTCCTGTATTTGTTCCATTTTGTATAGCTCGAGAAGATAATGCTTTTATTAGTATCGCAGTCCCGCCGTGAGAGTTGCCAGAGGGGTGATCGGTCCTATATATTGTATAATTATGTAATTTTACATGTGATCTAGGTCTAAATCTTGTTTCAGATATCAGGGCAACATCGATTTTTTCAGTGTTCATGAACATATCTAATTCTTTTCGTCTGTCGGTCAGCCCATTAGCATTCCAGGTAATACAGATATATATATAGATAATACGAATATTTAGTCCCTCCGTGTGGTTAGTCTGGTGATTAGTTTGTTTATCTGATCAATCATGCTGTCCATCATGTCTTTCATGATTGCTTGAAATCTATCGAACATTCCGTCCAATAAACTTGTTATATTTTGTTGGCTCGTATCCACAGCGGGATCGTGTGATTGAGTGATAGGATTAATCCTATCACTCAATCACACGATCCCATTATCATTTTTGTTTTTCAGTGCATTGGCATAGCTGGGATTAAAAAGATGAGTTGGTTTGATATTGTCGTTAATGCACGGTTTCGGGTGTGTATTACCATATGTTTGTTTGGGATGTTGCGAGGCAGGTTTTAGTTTGAGAATTTTTCCTTGTATTGCTTGTATTTTATGCATCCTTTATAGCTCGCCGGGTGTTTGACAATTTGCGCACAATGCTTCTGTCACCGGAGGTTTGGAACAAGTACTCGTTGGGTGATAATTTCCGCATTAGACACATCGGAAGGGTCTTAAGCATTGATTTTTGGAGTGCCCATATCTTTGACATGTCTTACACTGCAATACTTTTTTTTTCTTGTGGGGTGCTTCGATTGTAACTTTGACGTGGTTGATATATTTTATTTTGAATATATCTTTATTGTTTGCTCGCGGTTCTAGGTCTATGAAGTAGAGAGGTAGTTTTCTTTTGTTGTCCTATGCAACACATTGACTATTTGACGTATATCGTGTCCTTTGGTCTGTAGCTCTTCTTTGATCATCTCAGTATTTTGTAAGGCCTCTGATCACTACTCTGTATGCCCTTTCACTCTTAAGTTTGTAAGTGTAGCGGTTGATATTGTTACGGCTAGTGCCATCTGACGGCACTGTGGGGAAGAGTCGGTAGTCCCTTCTAATAATAATTTATTACAGCACCATCTATTGACATCTTACGGAAATACGTATTTGTCGGTACGAGTTGAGTGGAGAGAGCGCTGGCACATTCTCGAATCATCGCGCTGTTGCGTGCCGTGAGTGACATTTTCTAGAAAACTCCAGAAGCGCTTTACCCGCGTATAAATAGAGCACAGGCGCACCGCCGAGTCAGTTTACAATCGTAAGCGGTCAAGTGTTCATCGAAGCGAACGGAAGCGAAAAATACTACGGTGTTTGAAGAAGTTACAGTGGAAAAGTCTAATATAGTGTCTGCTGTGTTTTAAATTTAATTGTGTGAGAGAATAAAACGTTTGGGTCGGTAATATTGTTTTATATTCTTATCCGTCGAACCCACCACGTAACAAAATTGTTTTCAATTAGATTATCTCTTATTACTTTATAAGTTTCGATGTCAGCGGGCATTAGCTTTATTATATAGCCTGATCTCAGCGTAGTCATGGTAAACTTATTAATATCCACAACTTTAATTAAGAGTTCTCTCAGCGGTGTAATGTTAACTATACCAGTTACAAAAATTGGTTCAGGTTTTAGTATCTAATCTTTGTTTTCATTGACAGTTACAGGATCTTCGTCGCTGAGAATGTCAAATTTGTTCTGAACAGGAACTTTATAGCTGAGTCGTTTTGCGGTTGTCTGTTGACTTAGTCTGTCCGTTGGGCTGTCATTTTTACGTTTATTATTCGGTACTTTGTCTCGCTGCCATTCGTTGTTTGGATGTTCATCTTTTTGTTGTTTTGAAGTGTCCTGATGACTTGTCAGTGAGACTATAGCGATGTTGGATACTTTTTGTGTTTGGTTTTGTGGTTGGGAGGTATTTGCGTTGCTACGTAGTCCTGGACCATCAGACTGAGTATCATTGCTCGTGCAGCCACTAAAGGACAATGACCTTGGTCTGACTTCAAAGAATCCTTTGTGAAGAAGTTGTTGTGTGTAAGTTTTTTGGGTTTTGGTTTCGATCTCGTTCATTTTTGTTCCCACGAGTGTGGACGATAGGGTCGTCGCTCACAGGGTGACGCCATTCCTGTTAGAAGGCTATACATATACAATGGTGTTCACCAGGTTCACCAAGGTTGGCGCTAAGGACTGAAACCCTCAGCCATGCATCCTCTTGGCGCGTTCTCCACCGTAGGATTGGGGTAAATTTTTATTAGGGCTTTCCACCTCGCGACACAGTATAGGTTGCCATAGAGTAGCGGGTGATGGAGTTCATTTCCTAACTCCATCTGTCTGATCTTTATCGGGCTAGTTAACCGCCGCCCGATATTTAGCGTTGACCTTTTACGACTGGTTGGGTCTAGTCTCAGTCTACCATCCTCCTTTGGCACACGGGCTTGGGTCCGTTAATGGCGGAGCTGTGTGGTATGTGCATATATACATGTGTGTATGACTGTTTGTGTGTATGTATGTGGATGTGTGGGTGCGCGAGCGCGTGTGTGTGTGTGTTTGTAAGTGGATGCGCGCGCGTTTGTGTTTGTTTGTGTGCGTGTATGCATGGGTGTGTGTGTGGGTGTGGGTGTGTATGTGCGTATGTGTGTGCGTGCGCACGTGTGTGTGTGTATGTGTGTGTGTGTGAGTATCGGCTGGAGGTTTTGGTTACGTCTGTCTTATGGAACCAGACCAATAAGAGGCGGCAACCTCGGGAAGGATAGTCCAACAGGCTTGCCTTAGGGATCTACACGACTTGCGCTCTCTCCTAAGACTATTTGCCAGACGATGTCTACGATTGATTCCCAATTCTTAATTTCCCACGTGTGTAATTTTTCAAATTATTATCGAGACGAATTCTTCTTTATTCAAATTCTTAATTTCACCAATTCTTAATTTTCCGAATGCCTCATTTTCTTAATTATAGATAGTACGAATTCTGCTTTTTACAGAAGACAGTACAGTTAGGCATAGTGAAATTATATTTATATAATACATATATTAAGTAGCAATTAAATTTAATGTATGAAGGAACCTATCACCTATTTACTAAGAAACTCATTACGTAATCAATCAAAGAGATTAAAATGTCAAGTATAAACGTCAATAAAATTATCAATTCAAGATCTCCCGTCCTATGCGTGAATAGTTGCATAATTATAAACCTGTGATTTAAACTAAATAACTATGGCTTCCTCGAGTGCGGTAGTCGTCGATTTAAATTTCGTTAACGTAGGAGAAAAAGGAAAAAAAAGTTAGTACGTGGTGGCTATCAATATTATTTTCAAGCAAAAAATAAAAACGGAACACAGATTTGGCGTTGTTCTAACAAAGGAATACGGTGCAATGCGTCTGTAACCCTGAACTCTGCAATGAATTCAGTATTAAGAGAAAGTAGCCATACGTGCAAACCAGACTTTTCAAAAATAAAGTAACATTTGCTGTTAATAAATTAAAAAACCGTTGCCGCACAGAATGGAAGCCAATTTCAGAATTATACGAAGAGTCTATGAAGGGTTTAGATAGCGATTCGGATTCAAGCGAAAACTTGGAACCACCGCCATTCAGTTCAATAAAAGACGCATGCTACTCCGCACGTAAGGCTGCTTTAGATATTTCCAAATTGAGGTTCGGAAGTGTTCAGGAAGTCAAGATTCCGGATCTACTTCGTAAGAATTTTCTTTTACATGAAGGAGAAGGAGATGACAATTTTTTAATTTTTGGTAGTCCAGGGTGCATGAAGTTAATTAGTAAAACAGATTTGTATTTAGCTGATGGGACATTTCGAAGCGTACCAAAACCTTTCGAACAATTGTTTACGATTCATGTAGACATTGGCAGTACAAGAGAAGTGACTACAATAATACCAATATTTTTTTGCTTATTACCTAACAAAAAGGAATCGACTTATACCGAAGTGTTTCGGGTTTTGAAAGAAAAGTTTCATGTGACAATAACTTTTTTCAAAAGTGACTGGGAAACTGCCATTATGAATGCAGTCAAAACTGTGTATCCTTTGGTGCGTATAAAAGGTTGTTTTTACCATTTTACGAAGGCGATTTGGAAAAATGCAGACAAAATAGGTATGGTAATCGATAAACAGCACAGAAGGATAGTAAGACTGACAGCTAATTTAGCTCTTCTACCAGTTCAATTTGTTCCAGAAGCTTGGTTGTTTATTTTGAACGAGGCTTTGAACGATACCGTAACAGAAAATTTTGTGTCATATTTCGAAAAACAGTGGATGACAAAATTATGTTCAAATACCTGGTGTTGCTCTCATGAGCGCCACAGGACCACGAACGCCCTAGAAGGATGGCACTTCCGTCTAAACAAAAAGATTGGGAAGACAGATCTTTTCTCATATATACATTTTTTGAAAAAAGAAGCAACTTATTTTGAAAGAAAGATTAAACAAAATAAAGTATATACTGAGCCGCGGAAAAGACGATCAAAATTTATTATCAAAGACGCTAAAATTTGCAAAATTATAGAAGACCTACTAATTGGGAAAGTCACACCTGAAGAATGCTTGCGAAATTTATGTCGATTTAAGTAAATATCTATATATAAAAATAATATACCAAAAAAACAACCGACTTCAACTTGTTTATGGTTTTTCTCACGGATGTCACTGTCAAATCTGGACCAAATTAAAATGGGACCAAACGGGAAGCAGCAGCTTTCAAACACAAAAAAAAATTGGTCCACTCAGAAGAATTTGCTGACTTTTTATCATTTCTTTGACGTTGATAAGTATCATGTATTTGATCTAAATGAATGAATTTGAGTTTGAGTTTGAAAGGCTTTTTTTGTAAAATTCATATTTATGCTTGTGACTGTACTTATTAGAAATATTCAGAATTTTTACTATCTATAATTAAGAAAATGAGGCATTCGGAAAATTAAGAATTGGTGAAATTAAGAATTTGAATAAAGAAGAAATCGTCTCGATAATAATTTGAAAAATTACACACGTGGGAAATTAAGAATTGGGAATCAATCGTAGACATCTGCCAGACTCTGCTCCTGACTCAGGTGTAGGGAATGGAAGTATGCCTAAGTCACTTAATTAATTAATACAGAGTAAGGTGGTGAGTTCGGCCTACTTCCGCCTAAATACAGATACAGATGGCAGTGTCAAGTTTAACCCTTTGAGCAAAATGGTTGCAACAAATATGTTTATGGGAAAAGTTAAAAAAAAGTAATAAAAAAGAGTTAAAACGTTTTAATTGTTAAAATTTTAAAATGATATTGTGGACAATTTTTGGGGATTTAGCAGATTTTTGTCCCCAAACGATGAGATGTTTCGCTTTTGTATAGGACTCCGGCTATAACTTGTACATGCTAAAGAAACCTGGGAAATGTTCCCTTAAATACATTTAGTTAAGCAATTGTTTATTAATTTCTAGTATTTTCGTTGCGCAAAATAAAATATAAAATGTTGGACGTTTGTCGTACGGACTATCTATGACAAATTGCAACATTACCTAGAATGCTAGAATTGTCAAAAGTAAAAGAACTCCTAATATTCACCAAAGAATTGATAATTCTTATAAAAATGAAAAGAAAACGTATGGATTCAGGAAAGTGTAATAAGAAACACCAATTCAGCATTGGAATATTTATTATCAGTAAATATGACATTGACAGATAATGTCAAACATAAACAAAATGTTTCGTTTCGGAGTGCATCCTGCAAAATCAGTAATATATTATAAAAACATATTTTTTATGTTATTTGTTTGTTGAAAAGATGTGTATGATAGTTGAAATGAATAAATGATACTCGAAAACATATTTATTGTTAACATAATGTTTATATATTATTTGCATTATTATAATTATAGTACTTTCGTACAGTTTTCGATATGATTTATGAAAGCATACAAAATTATATGACCGAAAACCACCGCCATATTGAATATAATGGCAATAATAACTATTATTTTTAAGCGCAAACATAATTCGACTTAAATTCAGGAAATAATATTTTTCCCCGATTCCTGGTATTTTTTGCTAATTTTTGGCTGATAGTACATTTCATAGCCAAAAATGAAACATCGCCTTTGGGCAATTTTATTTAGATTTTTGGGGAATTACGTACATTACTTGAATTTGTGGGACACCAGACAGCTGTGTGTGGCAGCTGTCAGTCTGTCAAGTGAACCTGCAACAACCTTGATAAATAGTATACAGTAAATTACAGTATTGAGTATACTATTTGCCTGCAACCGTAGCAATCGAAACATTGTGTGAATATTTAATGCTTCTTTTATAAAGCTTCGCGACAAAAATATATTAAACTCTGTTATGTAATGCTGTGGACAAGATCTATGTTGTTAGTACAGTAAAATAAAATATCACTTAAGCAATAATTTAAATATTTGTCAAATAAGGTTATTACATTTCTTTGATTTGCAAAGGCAATAAAAATGAATATAATAAATAGCTTATGTCGTGTATCTAAAAGTCCTTGGTTACGAATGTATGAACGAAAGTATGCTAGCAGAAATATTCTAAAGCTTAGCGAAAGAGGCATGTATCAAGATATGTTTCCTAATACTGCTGGGTAAGCTTCACAAATTATGACTTAATCAAACATCCTGAATGTTTTATTCTTTTTAAGATAAAACGTTATAATTTCAGGTCAGAAATTTTAGACTTACTGAACAAGGCGCCGCAGTGTGTATATGCTGGTTTTGATCCAACTGCAAACAGTCTTCATGTTGGTAATCTATTAGTTATTATCAATCTACTACATTGGCAGCGAGGTGGTCACAATCCTATCGCACTGGTAAGTTTTATTTATTGTCAAGGTCTAGATAATATCTTTGTAATAAAATTAATGTTCATAGGTATAAAAACGCAATTTATAGAGTAAACCTGAATTCGATGTTACTAATAATTTGTATGGAATTATGTATTTCCTAGCCTTTTTTTAAATTAGTATATTCATAAAAAACTATTTGAATGGTGTACTAAATTCTAAATCAAAGAAATACTGAAAATAATTGTTGAGCCTTGGTACTTATAGTTTAAAGGTAGAACAATTATTAAAATTGGATAGAAATGCAAGATAATACTAATATTTAATTATTTAATTTTGTTATTTCAGTTGGGTGGAGCCACAGGCTTTATTGGTGATCCTAGTGGAAGGAACACAGACCGTGTAGCTCTACAGAAGGATATCATTGAGGGAAACATAAGATGTATAAAAACAAATTTAGAAACTGTATTTGAAAATCATGAAAAGTACATCTGGTCAGAAGATCCAAATAAACTGAAGCCATTAAGGTCACAACCATTTTTATTTATGATAATCTTCAAATCTGGAATGTGTATTTTAGTCATATTTATGTGTAAAATACAGCTCTATGAAAGATTTTTAATGGCCTAGCTGGTGAAAATGCAAGAGATATGTCATATATCTTCCTTCATTTTCACTAATTATGATTATCATACCTGAGGGCACATGCACTGATTTTATGCATCTACTGAAAATATTAGAAAATCATCATTTTGCTTAACCAAAAAAGAAACTATGTCATTGGGCTAATGGGGCAGTTGAACATATATTATACATAAAATCACTTTAATTTTTGTACAGACTAGCTTGCCAAAAGTGACACAATTTCTAGGAATTTTATATATTTGTTTATTTCTAGGATAGTGAATAATGAGACGTGGTATAGAAATATAGATGCTATACAATTTGTAAGTGAAATAGGTAGAAATTTTCGAATGGGAACAATGTTATTAAAACAAAGTGTAGAAAGCAGAATAAACTCTGAGGCGGGCATGAGTTTCACTGAATTTGCCTATCAGATATTCCAATCATATGACTGGCTGCATTTACTAAAAGAATATGATTGTAGATTTCAGGTAATAATTATTGAAATTATGTGTATATATTTTTTTTCCAATATTTGTGGTGTGGTCATTGTGAACTTCTCTATTTCAGTTAGGTGGAAGTGATCAGATGGGCAACATAAGTGCAGGACATGAACTAATTAGCAGGACTGTGAAAATAAATGTTTATGGTTAGTATTTGAGGAAGTATGTAGATTGCATTTGATGCAGATGGCATCATTTAACCCATTCGTTGCGGCGGACGCCTATCGGCGTTTTTTTATTTAATATTCAGGTGCGGAATACGCCAATTGGCGTCTTTTTTAAATTGCTTATATCTTTGCGAAAACTAGTCACAAAAAAAAGAAATTGCAACAAGGGCACATATTTTTTAAAACACAGCAAGATACTGCTCGCCGTTTCCGGAATTTTAACTTATAGAAAAATTTCGAATTCCTTTTTAGGTGCTGAAGACGCCTAAGGGCGTTTTCCAGGATTTAACAACTTTTGATACTAAATATATTTAGTTAATATTATTTTTCTATAATTGAGATATTTTTAGGAATGCCTTTAATTCGCATTATTTTTAATTCCTATTTCGCTTTGACATAACGAGTTAGCTATGACTTTTAATGACATGAAATATTTTGTGAATCAATAGAGAAACGTATATTTACATATTATTACTTCTTAAGTTAAAATTCACTAAAACGGAACGAAAACTCAATAACAAGACAAGTCTTATCGCTGTGGAATTCGTGGAAATGTCCATGAAAATGTAATAATTAATAGTAGTATCATAAAAGTAAAAAAAGGTTTACAACCTCTGATATTAATTTATAATGATGATTTAGCCTTTCTTGTCATTGAAAACTAAAATGTATGAGACGGTAGTTTAAAAGTAAAGTACAATTATTTAATTAAAATAATTTATTTACCATTTATCGCCATATTCTCCTTATTTTCACAATCCAACTATTACAGAACAAAAACTTCACAAAAATACTCCTAATCGATGTCAATTTATTTTTTAACACCAAATACGATCGTTATCGTACCACCCGTATCGCGTATTTGTAGTTTTTCTAAGATTTTAGTGTACGAATGCAAAATTTTTTAAATAGTGCTGAAAACATCAATCGGCGTTTTATATTATCCTTATGAGGTGCGGAGGACGCCCATCGGCGTTTGCGACGAAAACCGCCCCGCACCTGGCTAATAAAAGTATTTTTTACTGCCGCAGCGAATGGCTTAAGCAGTATTTCAATGCCTTATTATAAGGTATCATATTACATAGCTCTTTAATAATCTAAAATATGCGAGGCACTATAAATTTTCTTGTATTTCAGGATTAACTTTACCACTAGTGACAACTGAAGAAGGTGACAAATTTGGCAAATCTGCTGGCAATGCTATATGGTTGGATGGAAAGAAAACTAGCCCTTACAGTCTCTACCAATTCTTTATTAGATCCAAAGACACAGAAGTGGAGAAACTTCTGAAACTATTTACTTTCTATGGTGTAGGCGAAATAAAGGATATAATGTTTAAACATAAACAACACCCAGAACAGAGGTATCCACAGACATGTTTAGCTGAACATCTGACAACTTTAGTACATGGGAGTAAGTTTCGAAGCTGGCCTTATAACTAGCTATTTGAGCAGTCTACATAATTGTATACATTAAGTTTGTTACTGTGATTGTTACTAACTATACATATTATACAGTGAAAGAACAGTAGGTAGTACAATATATGCAGTGTTTCTCAGCTTAATGCTTTGCCTGCTATCACATATAATTAAAAATATGAACTTTATGAAACAGAGAAGTTACTGACCTATACTGGTACAATTCCACCGCATGTATAATATTGCATGCAAGTCTACTCAGTACAAGAATTTTTAACTAACAGTGCAAGTATATCAAGATTGTATACCACTGTGGTGCTATATTTCTTTGTTCCTATAGTTCTATGAACATAGCTCTAGAATCATGATAACATTGCAGAAACGGTGAGTAAAGGAGAAGAAATGCAAACAATTTTACCTTAATTTGTTTAATTAAAAAATTATAAGGCTGTCTTTTATATCTACTGAATAAATATTGTGGTCAACTAATCTTTATTTGTTATTATTTTGTAGAGAAAGGTCTAGAACGAGCACTAAGGGCAACAGAGGCGATTTACAGTAAGGACGTGAAGTCCCTCGTATCGCTTAGCTGTACGGAGTTGGAACAGGTATTCGACGGAGCGACGGTCACGAACCTGCTGCTATCGCCCGGCATCACCGTACTCGAACTAGGCATGAAGGCTAACTGCTTCCCTACTGAAAGTAAGATTCTCCTAAATGGTAACTGCGATGTTCCTGCCTCGTCGGGCCATAGGCCAATTTTACACTTATCTTATTCGGGGGCCAGTCAGTGTAGACCGGCGACACTTCGACCCAGTGGGATCTTTTGTGTCGGCCCCAAGGTCTATCTCCGCTAAAGTACGCTGCGACTGATGCAGTACATTCGTAGGAATGTACTGCATCAGTCGCAGCGTACTTTTACACTTACGCTTATCTTAAAATTCTGGGATTGATTCTCAGTTGACACAGTGAGATTTCCGTTAGAAAATTCTTTGTAGCATGTCGACGGTAGTAAGCTTTTATCTTAATATTTTGGACCCACAACATAAGTGGCGAAAATTTGACGTACTTAATACATGCATGATGTTAATTAATTACAATCTTTCGGGAAAATTTCATCCTTGAAATATCGGATAAGACAAACACCCAGACATACAACAACAATTTTTGTCTTAAGTGGTGATGAACGTACAAGAAAATCTCAATGCCAGAAAAGGAACCACACTAAACTAGTTGGCGATCTGAGCAACTGGTTCATAATTATTTAAGCTCGCACTGGACTTAAAAATAATTCTCGTTGCAGGTGACGCTATGCGGATCATACAAGCCGGCGGATTCTACATCAATCACCAAAAAATAAAGAAAATAGATGAAGTTATAACACAATCTGCTCACATACTGCCAAACTTACTATCATTGCTAAGAGTCGGTAAACGTAACTACTACATTGTAAAATGGCAAACATAAATAATAAATACAATGTTTTTGTTTTATTCATGTACTTGAGTTGACTCAGTTGTGCATTGCATCCAGTATTATTATTACAGTGGCGAAGAGCAATATATAATTGCTAGCAGGCAGGCATTGAAAACAGGTAGGTACAAATATTGATGCCGAAATGCCGGTTCTGTACCATCCCATTTAAATGATGAGGATGATTTACCAAAACATCATCCAAAATCTAGAAATGTTACGTCTTGTGTTGAACTTTTGAAGAAGCCGTAAAATAAAGTTTATATTTAGGTTCCGGCCCTAGTACGTAAATCACTACGATTCTTTACCGGTATTATTATTTCAACCCCTGCTTGTAGGAGATGCGATAAGTCACAAAATACGTATACTTATACAGAATGCTGCCCCTGTACTATGCAAGTAACGATTTATGTTGATCGGAAATTAAAAGAGATTAATTTTTAAAAGACAACTCCCGCGCAGGGTCTTATTCCTGTGCAGCGGGGGACTTTACAAACATTCAAACAATGGTCTCAAAGAACGCCCAGAATTGGAATAGTGCTGCTAATAGTGGATCACACAAATTTTTGTCTCGTGTGGGATCGAACCCACAACACTGGCGCGGTGGCGGAGGTGAGGCGACCACTAAGTCTGCGGGCACAAAACTTGCGACGGCTGGCGGCCGAGCGATAGCAGGGCGGCGCGACGGCGATGTATACAAAAGCATTGCACATTATAGCGACGCGCACGAAACGAGCGACGGCGGAACGGGGCGATCAAGCAATGCACGAACGGGGGTGGAGCGATGGCGAAGCGGAAGCGACGAGAACAAACTGGTTCGTCGCTTGCGCGGGTACACAGTGTTGTATTAAATTATTATTTTAGTAGGTACCTAATGGAAATTGATAATGAAGAATTTATATCTTGTATTTTATCAAAACCTGCTTGGTTTTGATAAAAACATATGGGGCAGTAAAAACGTACACCATATAAACAAAATGGTTGTAGGGTGAGTGGGGGGAAGACGAAAAACGGGGTAACACAAAAAACCGAGCATATCGCCAGATTTAGTGTACTTTTAAAAATGCTGGCAACATTGTTAAGACCGCCATGTTGTTACGTCGCACACGTCAGTCAGCATTTGCGTCTTTGCGTGCATGGTTGTGTGAAATAGTACAAATATCTGCGCTATGACTTTCACGCAAGTTAATCGAGTGTTTTAATCTTACCCCGTGTCCTGTAACTTTACTAACGAGGTAAGTATGCGTGTTTTATTGAAATATTTTCTTATTATTTTTTATTCTTAGTCGTATTATTACATCTAAATATAGCTATTTCTCGTATTTTAGGATTTATGAGAACTTTCCGTCTTTACCCATTAATATTTGACGGGGTAAGAAGAATATATGTGTTTCAATCTTACCCCGTTTTTAAAAGTCATACTAATAGTCAGATATTCTCAAACTTTACGTGATAGGTATACACAATAAAATAATAGCTACCTACTCTTTGGTGGTCTTTACTTCTAATTTGTGTATGTACAGCAATACCGTTTGTGCCAAGTTTAAATAAAATAATTTTGTGGACAAGTCATTAGTTTAATTTTACAGGTACTGCACTATATAGGTACTGTCTTTGAAATAAGTATATACTTAGTATAAAATTATTGTTTCACTTCAACCATTATAAAAAACGGACACCCAATAATTAACTGTTAGCGGCACAATTTCGACCATTTATGTATACAAATATTACTGTAAATACCTACTGAGTACTACCGAATGCCTATTTAATAATTGCATTTTGCCAATTCAGAATCACCATGCCACGTAACTACGTCCGGAAAACTCTTCGTGCTACCTCCTACACTCCGGACGATGTTGCTAACGCCATAGAAAAAGTAAAAAGGAAGGAATTGACATTATACGGTGCGGCTAAATATTATAACATACCCATTGCTGAGTAGCAATGGGTATATTATGTTCACAACCACTTGAATAAAAAAACAGGTGTTAAAAGTAATACACTGAGTCGTTTCGTTTTGTTGCTCGGTATTAACAATAAAAGGATTTATTTGATTAAAAGAGGTGTTTTATTTTCAGTAAGTATTGTTAAGCAATAATAGTGGAAAGTTTGAGAACCTTCACTTTAATCTTTCCCCGATGGGGTAAGATTGAAATATATAAAATAAATAATTGGCCTTATCTATGTTAAATAAAGGTATTTTGATATTACAGCCAGTTTCGAGTTTTCAGGGTACTTAAAGCCATAGACTAGTGACCATGAACAATGTCTGACATTAATTTAAACGATTTTAGAAACTATTTCGATCTTTCCCCATCACCCTTTCATCTTCCCCCTGTTTCATTCTCATGATAAAACCATTTTATTTATTTTATTTTTCTGCTTTGTACCAGATATAACAGGATGCTATCAATGCATTAGAAAAATATAGTCTTTGCTCTTCACTTACTATAAATTTAATTTAAGCATAAGTTAATATGTAGTGTTCTACAAGACTTCAAATACAACACTGCTCATCTCATCAAAAAACCGTTCGATCTTTCCCCCACTCACCTTAATGAAGTGTTGGGACGAAATAAAATGCATGCAATAGAACACGAACACCCGAATAGTGGATTAAATTTGTATCTTAATTATTTCATTAAAAAAAGTTTTATAATAACAACCTACTTTTATTTACCTACTTACCTAAGCGTTAAGAACAGTTTTTCTTCAAGTGAAATTACCCGATTTCTGAAGATATTAGATTCCAGATTACCTAAATCTTATTTTCTGTAAAATATAATCAAATGTCTCTATACTTATTCTTGTATATACACCTTAGCTCGTAATAAAGCGTAGAAAATTCTCCCAAATTGCGACATCGTTGATTTATTGGATGAACACCATCTCTAGGTAATAATAATTCCTTCATTAGGAGACTAGGCTCCAATAGTTCTCATTGACGTAAACTCATGTTTCTCACAACACTGCTCGAGCACGACTGCCCGCCAGTAGCGACGGGCGTTAAATCAACGAACTAGTTAAATCAACCGTACATCTGCTGTCAACGTATCAACGTTAACTGTTTATGAATCAACAAGTTGAATTCGTCAACGACATTAATGAATTTAACTCGATACTTACGTTAAAAATAACATCATACATTGCAAGTGACGGTCGAATTTGAACTCTAAGTTACGTAGACAAGAGTTATTTTTGAAATACATATTTAATAAAAAAAAAAACTATGACGAATTAAGTCAGTCCTAAGCCTGAAGAAAAAGTATGAAGGGAAGTTCATCTAAGTACAAGCATCAATCAAACGTTTTTCATTAATACATTTAATCAATTTGTTTATAAATAAACAATAAAATATAATATTAAATAAAAAACGTTCAATTAATTAACGGTTTACGTTACAAGTTGACATTAGTAGCACGTTAACTCGTTGACAAATTTAACTAGTTGATCGACTAGTTGACGAACGTAATTCAACGTTAACATTACGTTAACGAAATAACCGTCAACGAGTCAACGACCCATCGCTACCCGCCAGTTTGTTTCGTGCCCGCGCGAGATAGGTACCGCGGCCTGATCGCCCCACGCCGCGCCGCCCCGCTGCCGTGTCCAGTTCGACCGCGCGGCCATAGCGTTTTTTTTTAAAAAAAACCATGACAACTTTTTGTAAAAATTTGTCAAAGTTGATTCCCAAAACCATAAATTTGTCAAAGATACGGTTAAAAAGTTATAAGGGTTTGAACATGGCCGCGCCATTGAAACGCGGCGAACCGCGCGGCCACTGAGATCTTTAAAACTAAGCCTTGTAGAGACCTGAAATTTACGCAAATGCAAGATTTAATTTGTAAAAAATTTGTAAAAATATAAAAAAAATACTCAGGTTTATAGTTTAAAAGCTATAACACTAAAACCGAATGGCCGCGCCATTGAAACGGTGGAGAAAACGCTATCGCCTGTATCTCGCTGAAAAAAAATCGCAGAGGTGTGTAGTTTATTGTAATTACCCAGATTTGAATTTGTCGAAACTAGGAAAAATACAACAAAAATTCCTAGGTTTATATTTCAGGAGCTATAAGACTAAAACGATATGGCCACGCCATCGAAACGGTGAATAAAACGTTATTTCGCCTGTATCTCGCTGAAAAAGCATCGCAGAGGTCTGGAGTTTTTTGTAATACCTAGATTTTAATTTGTCAAAACTAGTAAAAATACAATAAAAATTCTTAAGGTTATATTTCAGAAGCTGTAGAACATTATCAGTATGTGGTGCGATAGGGTGACCATGTCTTATTGTTTACAGAATACTTTCTACTTATTGTTACAGAAATTATAATTCAAGGATTCTAAATAAAATTAAAATGAAACCATAAATATAAAAACAATTATGTTTATTGCTTGAAAAGTCAATAATACAGTTACAGTCCGCGTGGACTTACGAAAAACTAGCCCTAAGATTGGTTTAAATGACGCAACTCCGCCCCTAAGCTATGTGATTGGTAATGCACACTATTGCATCTCACACGCGCCACCCCCGCGCGCCTCCGCAGGTCAGTGCGACGCGTACAGCCGTTAGTACTTATTATTCTGTGGTACAGCGACGTAAGCGTAAGAGTTTCGTTATCAGTGTGTCGTTGTGATGTTAACACGATAAAAAAGTGATCTACTGATTATTAAAATGTTCAGTTCGTGTGTAATTACGATTAAGTGTTGTACTGTGGTGTAACGTCAGTTCGGTAAATTATGTAAACAATTCAGCAGAAGTGATTAAGGTATGTTGCATTTAAATATTTTATGATTATGTTAGAGCTCTCTCTTTATTTGTATGGATGACCGTGTAGTTAAGATATTTTACTATGAAATATTTACAATTTTATGTATATGAACTTATATGAAATACTAAAAACTATCTAATAACTAACAAAAATAATAATAATATATAATGTTTGCCCTGCAGTGGGACAATAATAGGCTGGATTATTATTATTTAATGTTTTATTAAATCATATAGGTAATTAGAACTTAACTTAGAACATTTAAAATGATTGTAAATCATTTTGATTCCACATTTTTAAATAAGTACAATCATAACTAGCAGGGATGTAGATATTTGTTTTTACTTTAAGCGTAATATTATATGAATGGAAAAATTACTAAAAAAAACTAAAGTCAATCATTTGAAAGATATACACTTCCAAAGTCGTAAAATGAGTCCCCCCCGCCTTTAACTTTTGAAATAATAAAGTTGGAAAAAAAAATTGATGTAAATGTCAATAAAAACTTTCAATGAAAACTGGTTTGAACAAGATACAATCATAAGTTTTTGAGATATAGCACAATTTCAAAAACCGCACACGTAACTTTGTAATTCATACAAACACTATGAAAAACAAAGTTAAGAGCAAAACTTTGCTTGTTACTACGGAACACTTCATGGGCGAGTCCGACTCGTACTTCCCCAGTTTTTTTTTTGTAACTCCACTGGTAAAATCTCTCTTCCTTTTCCTCTCACTCATTATTTTTTACAAAACCAGAAGTACAATATTATTATTGTTTGTTAATAATAATAATAATAATAATTCAATAGCATCAAATAAATGGTTAAAACTTGGCACATTATTTCCAGAAACAGAAGGATTTATAATTGCAATTCAAGATCAAGTAATAAATACTAAAAACTATAGAAAATACATAATAAAAGACCTTACCATAACAAATGATAAATGCCGAAAATGTCACACTCAACCCGAAACCATCCAACATATAACAGGAGCATGCACAACTCTCACACAGACGGACTACACACACACCGCCATAACCAAATAGTTAACATAATCCATCAAAGACTAGCACATAAACACAAACTCACACAAGACGATAATACGCCCTATTACAAGTACACGCCTCAAATTATACTTGAAAATACAACACACAAGCTTTATTATGATCGCGCCATTCTTACAGACAGAACCATCCACTATAACAGACCGGATATAACACTACAAGATAAAATCAATAAAATCACATACCTCATAGATATTGCAGTCCCCAATACGCATAACTTACAAAAGACAATTAGTGAGAAAATAGGTAAATATGCAGAGCTGAAGGATGAAGTAACAAGAATATGGAAACAAGACAAAGTTTACATAGTGCCCATAGTTCTTTCCACCACCGGTATCATTCCTAAACATCTTCACCATAGCCTGAAATTAATAGACCTTAAAGATTCCCTATACGTTATGCTCCAAAAAGCTGCTATTCTTAACACCTGCAGAATTGGTAGAAAGTTCATGTCTCTAGATGAAAACGAGGTTACACATAACACGTCATCTAAATGACATTAACACACCACACGCTACATTTACTTGGTTTCGGCCCGTAAATGTAGCCAAAACCAGCCCTGAGCTGAGATAAAATAAAAGTACTCATAATAATAATAAAATTCATGCAGATAGAAGAGAACGAGATAGGACCTCATCACAACACATAAATATTAATAAAACTAACACACCACACGCTGCATTTGCTTTGGTTTCGGCCCGTAAATGTAGCTGAAATCCAGTCTAAGGGCTGAGAAGAAAAACACTTTCTGTAAATAATAATAATATTCATTTATTTGCTCAGAATGTAGGTATTTACAATAAGGTGGTTACAGAAATGTTGAAGAATCCTTGTACATTCTACCATTTTGGCATGCAAATATTGATGCAGTTCATCATTACACATACAAGCTCAGCTAAAGCGTATCAGCTAAAAACTCCGATACGGAGTAGTAACATTTATTTAATAAAAGTGCAATTAATTTCTTTTTAAAACTTTTTAAAGGTTCCTCTTTTATAGAATCAGGAATATGGTTCTTTTATATTGTTATATTACAATTTAAAAATACACCATTAAAATAAATAAATATTATCGAAAGGTGTTGTCAACTTTTGAACTGACGCTTTATTCGGGTAAAACGAAATTGCTTTTTTTGACCTTTGCAATTTCTGAAAAATATTGGGAAGTTTTTTTTTTCTTAGGTACGTTGGAGGCTCCCGTGGTCCGGGGGGCCCATATAATTGATACAGCATATACGGCGGAAGCTACGCCCCTGAAATTATTACAAAAAAAAAGTCTAAGTGCGAGTTCGACTCGCGCACGGAGGCCATATCCGTTCAGTAGTTTTTGCGTGAAAGAGTAACAAACATCTATCCATCCATACATTCTCACAAACTTTCGCATTTATAATATTAGTAAGATGAAGATTACTAACCCGGATCTAGGTTACGGCAAACGTTTGTTAAACAAATATGTATAAAAACAAAAGATTTAAAGGAAGCCGTTTAACAAAAGAAAATTTTAATAATTCTTCTTTTGTTTGATGGCGTCTTTTAAGAAGGCGGTAGCAGTTAAACATGTGTCCGTGATTTTTTTGTTAAAAGACAAAAGTTTATTACTTTCAAATCATAAACTATGGAAATTCCAATGAATTCGTCAGCACAGTAATATTATTTAAGTATATTGTATTGTTACAGAAACATGGCAAGAGGTAGAAAACCAAAAATTGATGCAGCGCAAATGAATAATATATTTCGTAAATATGCAGCTACTTGCAGAAATGAAAAAATTTCATACAACAATCCTATATTTACAACTATCGCTCAAGAACTGAAGAATGAAATAACGCCGTATTCGTTATTCATGAGATTGAAAAGAAATTTCAAGACGATATTTGGCCAACGATATGATGAAGAAAGTTCACTCACACAAAGCACCTCATCTTCGCCTTCATGTCGAAGCCCAATTTCTTCACCTGTGAAATGCACCACAAACGAAGTAGAAAGTGTTGATCAGTACACTTTTTTACTGGATATATATGACTGGAAGAAATTTGAACCCCTCTCAGTTAATTACGTCAGGCGTGATCCTAATGTTGCTACAACACATAAAAAGTACAAAACACTACCTAAGTATAAGTGGTCCTGCTTACTACGAGAGAAACTATGGGAATCTACAAGGCTTCCATGCACATGGGTTTTCAAAACCAAGCGGATCGATGAAGACCACAATGTGCTGATCAAGGGAAAGTGCTCACAATGTAGTTCCATCTCAGAAATAACGAGCAAAGCAGCGACAGACAAAATAGTGACAATAACCTGCAATATATTTAAAACCAATAATAATATACCCCACAATCCAAATAAGAAGACGAAGCTCACACCGTACAAAAGACGACAACTAGCGAAAAAATTACAATATAAACCCGCAACAGTTGTTCAAAAAGAAATTGCTTGTGCAGTCATAAATGATGATGACACTGTAAATTGTCCAGTGATACCAACCTTGGAAACTTTGAGGAAAGTGAAACACGAAAGAAGGCAAATTAATCGATTGCACTCTGATCCAATCATGAGTATTCTCATGATGTCGATAATGGCAACATATCAAAATTTCGTCCGAGAGTTCACTTTAGTACCGAGCTTTCATTTGTGCTATTGGTGTGAACAACAAATGGAATACTACAAGGCGTATATAGAGAAAATTCCTCGTGTTACAATGACTGTAGATGCAACTGGATCATTCTTCCGAACGCTCAAACTTCCAGATGGATCTCTGCTAACGAAACGGATGTTCCTCTATGTTGCCATGGTAACATCTTCAACTATTAAGTCAACAGCAATTTGCCAATTGATAACTGATAACCACACAACGGACTCTATATTGTCATGGTTAAAAAGATGGCACAACGAAGTACGTACTGCCCCTCACGAAATTGTAACTGATGATTCTTCTGCGTTAATAGCAGCAAACGTTCAGGCTTTTACTACTTTTCAGACAGTCCGTGACTATCTACGACAATCTTTTTTAGTTTTAATGAGTAAAAGTAACGATATGCCTGAAGTTTTCTTAAGATTAGACACAAGTCACTTTGTCAAAAACGTATACAACTTGCGATGCTTCGATAACGTTGATTTAAACATTAAAATGTTTTACATTCGCAGTATTTTATTTATTAAAGAGTGTGAAAGTTTTAAAATAATAAATGCTGTACTTGGCCATATTATTAAAATTTGCACATTTAAATATGCATTCACAAGCAATGAAACTTGTAAAATTTCCATGCAGTATCTCAAATCTTTGTTGGTCAATACAGAAAACCCAGTAGAAGAAAACGACAAAAAAGATCTTTCCGATTATTATTATTATGTTACAATACCTGACGATGACGATATCATAGGTTGGTTTGATGAGCTTGTTAACAAAGAAAAAATCTTGGAAGAATTAAAGGACAAAACAGAAAAGCCAAATGACTATTACTTACCGAATCTAGTGTCAACTCTTAAAAGGTTAATGATTAAACTGCCTCTGTGGAGCAATGTCATGTGTCCTTTTTACAAATCGGAAAACAAGTCGCCAACATCTTCAGCTATTGAAAGCTATTTCAAAACATTAAAACATTTATTATTTGAAACACGTCTGCATAAGTACAACGTGGATGAATTCATAAAAATTCATTACAATTTTATATTAGGGGAGACAAGAATAGCTGCGAAAAATCTTAACGTAACTCTAGAAAGATCAAAAAAACAAACAAACAAGGGCCGAAAAAGGAAGTTAATAACGAAAAACAAAATGCAGTGTAAAAAAATTAAAATGAACACAAAACAATCATTTTCTTCTGATTCCATATTTACAGTAAAGCCATCATATACTGAAAACTGGGGGGGAGAGGGATATTCTACAAAGAATATCTCAGTGTTGTTTTTGCGAAATGGGAATTTAGTAAATTCTATTAATAAAAGTATGAAATTTACTAATACATGTGCGTTTGATTCAGTTTTCTTTTTAGTAGCATTTGCATACAAGCAAAACGTTCATATCAAAAAAATAATTAATACATGCGCAAGCAATTTAATTAGAGAATTTATTCAATTACTCACAGAATCATTAAATTTAAATAATGGTTATGATTTACGAGAGGAAATTATTGCTAAATATTATAAACGCGAAAACAATATATATAGATGCGAAAGTAATATGGCTTTTATATTTGAACACATACTTTTAGATTATTTGTACAGTGCCAATGTATCTAAGGAATGTGTAACCGAAACATGTGCCAACCACTCAAAAAGAACCATAGTGTTTTTATCAATAAATATGGAAATCGTAAATTTATTCGGAATCGGAGGACTGGAAGATGCCGTTATTATCGATGACTCCAATTTCAAAATTTGTTTGAAATGCAATAACGAATCCTTGAGATTTAAGTATGAATTGAGCGATATTATTTTATTTGATCTCAACGGCACAGACAAAATTAAGCTCGAAGAAATACCACAATATATACAATTAAGGCAAAAAAAATATCGATTCATAGGTGCCGTGGAATATGTTCCCCCGGTTGTAGGTATTATTGGGCATTACAAGTGTCATTGTCTAATAAATAATTCTAAATTTATTTGCTACGACGACAATAAAACTGAAACACATGAAAGTTCTGCACAACCTCTTACAATTCATAATTTAATGTATGGTTTAATAGATGATGACTAAAACACTTTATATTTAATGATAGCGCAACTAAATTATAAGTAAATTATGTTTATATTTTTTCTATTTTTCATTTTATATCTGACTTAGTGTAAGTAAACAATCTGTGATTTTTGATTATATCTTAGTGTAAGTAAATCTGTGATTTTTGATTATATCTTAGTGTAAGTAAACAATCTGTGATTTCTGATTATATCTTGGTGTAAGTAAACAATCTGTGATTTTTGATTATATTTTAGTGTAAGTAAATAATCTGTGATTTTTGATTATATCTTAGTGTAAGTAAAATATCTGTGATTTTTTATTTTATTTTAGTGTAAGTAAACAATTTGTGATTTTTGATTATATCTTAGTGTAAGTAAACAATCTGTGATTTTTGAGTTTTTTTTTTTTAATTTGTAACATTCTGTGATTTATGTGACTTTTAAACCAATAAACATAATTGTTTTTATATTTATGGTTTAATTTTAATTTTATTTAGAATCCTTGAATTATAATTTCTGTAACAATAAGTAGAAAGTATTCTGTAAACAATAAGACATGGTCACCCTATCGCACCACATACTGATAATGTTCTACAGCTTCTGAAATATAACCTTAAGAATTTTTATTGTATTTTTACTAGTTTTGACAAATTAAAATCTAGGTATTACAAAAAACTCCAGACCTCTGCGATGCTTTTTCAGCGAGATACAGGCGATAGCGTTTTCTCCACCGTTTCAATGGCGCGGCCATTCGGTTTTAGTGTTATAGCTCTTAAACTATAAACCTGAGTATTTTTTTTATATTTTTACAAATTTTTTACAAATTAAATCTTGCATTTGCGTAAATTTCAGGTCTCTACAAGGCTTAGTTTTAAAGATCTCAGTGGCCGCGCGGTTCGCCGCGTTTCAATGGCGCGGCCATGTTCAAACCCTTATAACTTTTTAACCGTATCTTTGACAAATTTATGGTTTTGGGAATCAACTTTGACAAATTTTTACAAAAAATTGACATGGTTTTTTAAAAAAAAAAACGCTATGGCCGCGCGGTCGAACTGGACACCCGCTGCCGCCATCGCAAGTTTTGTGCCTGCAGACTTAAACCAACCAACCGTCCGTGCAGTCAAGTGAATGTAATAAGGATAAAGATAAAAATAAAAGCAAACAGTAATGTTTCGGCTATTTTATTAATTTACTTACAACAGAAGCTGGTATACTTGAAGTATATAATAATAAAATGCATATCACATAAAAGATTGTAAACACTACATAACATACTTACAGCTAAAATAATATAGTCATTGAAACAGCATTGCGTTGATTACTAAACCTAATGCATTGACAAGACACTATGATGTACTTGCCTTCGAACAACAGTCTGTTGGACTTATCAGTTAACAGAGTAACAAATGACATCCGCATAAATGCATTAGTACCCAGACAATTGTAATGATTCATTCATCCCCGACACGAGCTAACCAGCAGTGTTCAACGGTAATGAACCATCATAAATATCATAAAAATATGGCTGTTCGTTACATTAACATTTGTGCATTCTCCCTCTACTGGTCATCGACCTGGAGCGATGATTATACTCTTCTAATATCACAAGTATTAATTGCAACATTCACTCATCGTATGAACTAGTTTACAACATTTTATTACTTAATAAAATTAGCCTGCATACAAAAGCTACATAGACAATCTATTCGATATGTCTTATTGGAATAAATTCCTGGGGTCTATCGTTATTCGTCAGACCTACGTATTACTCGCAAAAGCTGTAATTTCTAATTTGGTAATAGTAGTACATATTATTCAAATTATCACGTGTTAACTTATTAATACCGCTACACTTTTTAAAAAAATAAATACATAATACTCATTTATTTGATGCAAAGAAATATGTTTCTCAAATAGCTTTTCTACTCGACCGAGAGACGGTCGACCTTGCAGAAAAATAAGAGGTGAACATCAGTCTCATTGCGACTCAGGATACACGACCGCGGGCACCGAGCGAACACTACGAGAACTGCGGCGACCGCGCGACCGTCACGCGTCCGTCACGCGTCCGTCGCGCGTCCGTCCCGCGCGCTCACCGCGGCGGCGCTCCGCGTCGGCGCTTCAGCCGGGGCATGGGCACTGGGCTGTACGCCGGCTAGAGGTCCGTACTCTCGTGCTGGGCCGGCGCCGGCGCAGGAGTCGCTGCGGGCGCGGTCGGCGCTTGGACGGGCGGTGGCGGCGCCGGGACGAGCGGGCGCGGCGGTCGCGCCGGTTGTGGCCGCGGCGACGGCGCCTCTGTGATGTCTCCCTCCGACTGTGACAACTGACGGCTCGCTACACACAGGCTTCTCGGCTCCTCGAGGTCTCCGTCTCGTCCGCCGGAACTGTGGGTCCGCTGAACTGTCGCTCGCGGCGTATCCTCGCTGTCCTCATTCCCGCCGGGCGCCGCGGCTCCGACCTGGATTACCGTGGGATGTTGCTTGTCGACTGTGTATATGTGTGTACGCTCGAGGACGGTGGGCGCCGCGTCGGGTGCGTCGGTAAGCGAGGAGCGCGGCGCTCTGAAGCTCTGCGGCCGGAGCGTGGCGGGGCGCTCGGGCACCGCGGGCTTGTGACGCAGTTGCACTTCCCCCTCGGGCTCCACTGGCGCCGCCGGCACTATAGTGCGGGGCGCGGCCACGGGCCGGGGCGGCGGCTGGCCGACAGGCTTGGTCGTGGGTTGCAGACGTGCGGGTGCTGCTTTCTCAACCGTAGCCGATGTGCGTTCTGCTCCCAGAGAGGCAGGCCCGCTGACCGCATCGCCTACCACCTTCATGCGACCCACGATTCCAGTTTGCGCTGTGACATTTTTGACGACGAGAGTCGACTCTCTACTGCCGTCGGGTGCTTTCAGAATATCCAGCTTGTCCTTGTCCAGCTCGAGGCTCTGGCGGCGCGTGTCGGCGAGGTGCTCCCGACTGCCGCTCCTCGCCTCCTCCTTCATCGCTCTGTTCTGTCTGTACGTGGACCTATTGATCGTTTGCACACCTGAGATTACTTTGCCGGTGTCAGATATAACGGGCCTGGGTGGCTTAGCCGGTTTGTCGTTTTCGACTTTCGCGGCACTCGGCTGTTCTTTAGCGACTTCGGGAGCCGGTGCTGGCGCTTCTACTTTCTTGTTCTTGTCAGGAGTGAAGTTGGGTGGCACCGGCGCTAGAGGCTTATTTTTCCGCCTCAGTATTGGCTTTGGACTTCCGTGTGGTGGACTAGATTGATCAGACAGCGAACTGTTCGACTGAGCTTTTTTGATATCGTTTTCAAGTAAAATTAAACTGGTATCATGACTGTTGCTCCTCGAGTGTCGACCCGTGAGGTCCGCGGTTCTGTTCTGGCTTTGGTGGTTGTAATCAAACATAGACTTACTCATACTGCTGTACTCGCCGTTGGCCTGCTCCTGGGTTAGAGCGGCTGTTTGGTTGTAGCCGTGGACGAAATTAGGCGTAAATCCATACTCACAGTGATCTGGAAGTAATTCCTCTTTGGTGAATGACAGGAAAAAGCTTATATCGTCCTTGTAGAACCAATCAGCGTGTTTGATGAGCAGCTCCACGATGCAGTTGACAGCGGTCGTGATGTTCATGTCAAACGTGCTCTCGTCGGCCGCCCACAGGAGGTTGGGAGCGATCACAATAGCTAGGTTTGAAGGCGTCATCTTGTTCGTACTTTGGTTTTGGGTCAAAGTAGACAAAAATTTTATAAGATACCTAAGGTTTTGGAAATTAGCTTCGGGTAGCAAGTGTATAGCTTCCCAGAGAGCGTTAAGTCGAGCTTGTTCTGTTGGTTGTCGAGAGGCGATCATGAATGTTTCGTAAAGGCGGTACGTTAGTATAGGTTCGGGTAGTTCTCTTAGATAACACTTGAGGACGGAAGCAACGACGTGCATGTCCCTGTAGTCACTAGGCAGCGGTACATTGAACAAACCTGCGTCTAGAGATAGCTTCATTCGGCGCACCTTAGAAGAACCTGAAATTAGTAAATAATAGGGGAATTATTCTATGAAAGATAATGAAATACAACTAGTGATATAGTTTCAACATGTAGCTATGCTACAACTGGCGCTCCTTCTGAATACGCATTCTACATATCATATAACAAGGGCAAACCAGTTTGACACGCGATTGGCAACACGCGGTATTATGTGAAGGTGTTCCGAGTTACACATAAACATTATAAACTAAAATTAAGTTGCAGCTTCACTGCGATAGCCTACCTCTTCAAATTCTTTTGAATCACTTTTTGCCAAAACCTATTATTTATTATATTGTTTGATGATATACAAGCCTAGGTAAAGATAACTTCATGTATGGAGTTTAGAATCAAAAACTGCTGTCGTAAATTGGTAATTAAATGTACCATTTATAAGTACATATAATTGGGCATGGTTCGATGTGTCACCTTATACGTAAATGTCAGTTTTCCTGTACGTACCGCCGGCGATCCTAAACAGTCCTTCTTCGTTGAGTGCCAGCTCGTGTAGTGTGCAGACACACAGCTCTATGGGGAAGGCGACGGCGCGCCCCGTCACTCGCAAGTGCTCCTCGAGCGGATACCCGAATACTGGCTTCACTGAACTGTCGTCTGGAACAAACAGTCATTCTTCATATAGGCGAGAACTTGGGCAGGAATATACCTCGGATAAGGATGAAGTTTATTACGAATGGCATAATGATACCAAGCGATGAAGTTCTGGGCTGAAGTCATATAGCGAACAATATAAAAAAGGTAACTAAAGATAAATAGAGTAAAAGGTATACATTGTTTTATTACAACAATACGTTTTATAGGATTTTGTAATGAATGCATTTGTGAAACTCAACATAAGAACGTTCATACTGTGCATGAATGCTGAACGAAGAATATGAATTAAAAGTATTACCTAATATTATTTATTTATTCATATAACATTTAGTAAAACCAATAACTATATCGTATACTAAAACCGTGTTTTATGATAGTTTTAATAGTTTTGAAACAAAATCAAACGTCTGCAGCTTCGAAACTTGTCTTAGTACCTACTATTAATTTAATTATTGTTATTGTATTGTTTTGTTTGAATTTTCCTCTACTGTAATTAATTGCTAAATTAGAAAGTATGTGATGTGGCTTTACTTTAAATAAATAATTTATTGATGGTAGTCATATCCATGGCCTTCGCTAGTCCTGTTTATAAATTATCTTGATGCCAGTCTCTTCCTAATATCAGCAGCTATACTTATGTATGTACACACAAGAAAACTGGCACATACCTATATGCTCTATCAGATATATTAATTTGACTAGATTTTACTTGCGGGTTCACGTAAATGTAGGTTAGATTAAATTTGTAAAAGTTATTTTTGTTGGATGAAAGGTACCGTATGTCCTTTTTGTTGCCCCAACAACGTGTATGCTTTCGTACACCGCATCACGTTGTGAGGAGAAGGATACCCCACAATCCCCTCTGACTCCGCTCAAACTCCGCTGACGTCTTCAAATTTGTACACGTTAAACCTCGGTGACGCGATAGGGCGTCGAGCACACTCGATTGTGTATTGTTTACGTTAGCGCAAATAAGTAATGCTAACGTAAACAAGACACAATCGAGTGGTCGACGCCCTATCGCGTTACCGGGGTTTGACAGGTACAAATCTGAAGACGTCAGCGGAGTTTGAGCGGAGAAGTCTAGAACCTTATATTAGGATTAATAATAATACCGCATTGCACAAAATTTTCTATATGCTTCCGTGCGACATTTTGTCTAGCGAGTCTGCTAGTGATTCATATAAAACTAAAATCCGATTCATATCTCGACCACGATATATTCAGTATAGCAACAAATCCACCGCTGTGACTAACACTGATTAGAACAACATAAACAACTTAGTCTGCTGACATAATTATCGATAACGACTTCCGATTGGCTGTTAAATGCCACCCAACAAAAGCCCAATTATGAATCGTTAGACATTATATTATAATTAACCTATTGAGTCGCAGCGGCACACCGGTGGCCAGATACAATAGATTTTTAATGATGTCTGGTTATTCTAAGATTTGACAGACTACCTATTAAAGGAAAATAAACGCATTTTATTTTGAAATGTAGGCATTTCATTAGAATAGACGAATGTTTTGATGTTGACATTATCTTCATTGATATGACAGTGCCTTTGATGTAAGTCACACGCTACAAGGGGTGTCGCATATACTCGTAATCATACTATAACCGATATCAAAACCACCACACCAGACATAATTCTATGTTCCGGGTTACTATTGAGAGTTTTCCACAAGACGCAATAATAATACTGCCTAAACTGAGATTAAAAATATCACGATAGGTGTATCAGGAAGATTCGAGTTTAATTTCTAGTTCAAAATAACTAAAAACATGCCATGTCGTCAGCTAGCAAGACAGTCAGTAGGTTAATACAAAATTATTATATGTATTTCCTAAGTACTGCGTTTGTTTAAACTTTATACAAATATTTTGATAAATCGAATAACAACATATGTATTACATCATTTGGATTTTATTTATAGAAGTCACTGGCGGAAAATATGTGCAATTTTAATACAGCGCGTATATTTATGTAATGTGTAGGTACATACTAACATGGTTTGTCTGGAATCGAACATCCTGCGGACATGGATTATCTTGTTGCATACATCTAAAATTATAGTATATTAGATATAATATGCGACTGCATTTGCGGCTGTTAAAATACCTAACAGCCTATGTCCTTCCTCAAGGTTTGAGCTATTTCCATAACTTTAAATGGAAATCAGTGCCGAAGTTTGACTTAAAACATATCAGACATATACCTACAGTTATTTTCACAGTTATAAAATACATATTTATGATTAATTATTAATTTATTATTATTAGGTACGTATCCTACTAATATTATAAGTGTGAAAGTTTGTATTTGTATTTTTATTGCTACTATAACTAATACTTGGCACACAAATTGACAAAATAACAATCCATAGTCATACGTTTCTTCTATATGAAGAGTCATACTACGAATATGTCTCTATTTTTAACTGCCTCCGTGCGCAGCGGTAGTGAATGGGACTGTTGTGCATAAGGTCACGGATTCGAATCCTGGGTCGGGCCAAAAAATGAAATTGTTTTTTTCTGTTTAGAAATCTCAATACGAGCCCGCAGTTAGCAAGTTGGCGGTGTTAGACACAGTTCACCAGTCGTTTTGGTGACGATACGAAAGATCAGCTTCAGCCAGGTCACTGACTGCATTTCGCCGGCAAAGCGGGTAAGGTAACGCACCCATCTTATCTTATCTTGTGTGGGGGCCAGTCAGTACAGACCGGCGACACTTCGACCCAGTGGGATCTTTTGTGTTGACTTCCCCAATAACGACTGCCATAGATGTTCATGGCAGCCGGGACCGATGGCTTAACGTGCTCTCCGAGTCACCGAGCAGGCGATAATTGTCAATCAATACGCACATAATTTCAAACAGTCATATAACTTCCGAAAGTCAGAGGTGCGCGACATGGGTTTGAACCCCGAGACCCTCTGCATTGCAGTCTGTTGGTCTTCCACTGAGCTATCGCTGCTCTTCTAACGCACCCATCTTTTACAATTTCGTACTCTTCTTCCCTTGGTGACCACCCATAGTATATGCCAAGACTCTTCCTCCCTTCTAGTTTTCACATAGTAATTTATTAATATGGTTATTATTCATTTTATGCAAACAGAACGTTAAAACAAAATTTGGCTCATATTTGTCACCATATTTGAAACTAGCTCGAAAAAGCGCGAGATTTCCTAGAAGATATTAACTACGTGACGAGAATCTACACCAACCGTGGTATTTTAAAGACCCTCCTTAAACGGGTCACGTAGGATAGGTACTTTACTTGAACTCGCAATAGATACTTTCCTTACATCACATCATTAATTTCTTCGCGGTCGGCAGACGCACCGGTGATATTTCCGGTATCACAATCCATAGGCTTATAATATCGGTTTACTATTAAGCTTGTTGTAGGCTTGTTTGTAGTATAAAAAACACGATCGATAAAGCGGCAATTTATGGGTTGTGTACGCTACATTACTAGAAAGTTCTATAGGTATACATAGCATAGGTACTTCTAAATTAGCGTAAATGATATCGCGGGTATCAGCTAGTTTGGAAGGAAATATTGTTATTAGATATTTGTGTTATAATTAAATGTCAGTTACATAGTTATCGATATTCCAATTAGTGAATAAACATGTGTAAAATACGAGCTTGATATCAAGCATCGTTAGGACTTGTAAATAACTTGTACTAAACCATATCTATTAGAAAGTATAGTAATAAAATAATTTGGTTTTGTTTTGTTTTACTTTATTTCCAATGTTAAGTGTCCTTTTTTTAATACTCTCTGGTACTCTATGGCAGTGTGTGAGCCTTTACAAAGATTCAAATAATAGGTTTGTCATCGGCATATTATAAAACCGTTAGTTTATAATAAAACTCGTCAAATTCATCGTAACATAACAAACACAGTATGCGATATACCTACCTATTATGTCAGAATAAATATTTTTTATCAGAATATATAACGGTTCTTAAAATATGCCGGAAAAAGATACAAAAAAAAAAACATAAATTGAGCCTTAGAACGACATTTATGGTTAACACTGATCCATGTGAATCTGTAAAAGTTGAACTCTTGGCCTATTAGTGTCATGGCGAAATGGATACGCAAATCAGTGCGCGCGCCGGCCGCCGAGTAAACATTGCTTAAGTATGTCAATTCTTTTCTACTAAGTCCAATAAGCCAATCTAAAGACTCGGTTGACGATGAACGAATACAATAAGGTTGGATAAGTTCACATAACAACGTCGTGAGGCCGCATTGGACGCGAGTAGGTACGACATCTTGAAACTAAATGCGGGTCTGTGATTGTTCGAGCAACATGCCGAGGGTTTAAGTGTCCCCAGCATGTTCTATTGCGATTTATCATTATCTTGTTCTGTTCGGGGCGACGACCTAATCTTCTGCATGGTGACTACAGTACTAAATCAGTTTATTAAGACCAAGGAACTTGGGGAACTATCCTCTCCGAGGGAACACAAGACTAGGTTATTCGGCTGTGATCTTCTATAAGATACAGTAAAGCCTTACTCGGGTTACATCAGGTATGAAGAAGTTGATACCTGCTTAGCCCTGCTTTTGATGTAGTTACCTACACATTGTTGGACTGCATGGGTAAAATAAAATATATAATGTTAACATTTTTGATCTGCCAATTTACTGTATACCGAATTTCGTCTGACTTCAAGACAATAAATCAAAGATAAGTATGACTCAGCGAAACGATACAATCATTTTAAAATATCTCGATTTTCAAGTTGTAATACGATTACGGAACTGTATGATTATTGTCTTATACTACGTGTTTTTCTAAAGTCAGCATTTATTTGTCCTACTGTGTCTACATACATTTCTATAATACAGATTTGGCTTAAGGCGTTACAAATCCATTCCATATGTAAATTTCTAAAGTATCTATGAAGTGAGTTTTTGGAGAGTTACACTACTTTCGTTTGAGAGAGCTCTCGGGGACATCAAGTATTAAGCGAGCAATGCCTCGGACATATCCATAAAAGTACATACACGAATAAATTAAGAGCTATAAATATCTAAGAGATTACTAAATTGGTATAGTTCACCGACGGAAGTATTATATTATTATGTAGACGTACGAGCCGGCGACGGATGCATATACATATAGGTACGTTAGTGATTCAAAGGAAATTTACATACATAATTTATTGAAGGAATATTTGGTGACTCTCGACTACTTGCAAGTAACAACATCACTTACAGATGTTGTGACGGATTTGTGATGTTTTGGTAAATTGGAAATGTTTATGTAACTTTTATCGATTGGTTAACAAATCAACTCTGTATCAAGGCTATAAATAGTCTTTTAAAGATTTTTGAAATCACTATCTACTAGGTCCTCTTTTCATGCTTGATACATAGTATTTTATATTCAATATATCGTATGATATATTCTTATAACATAACTTTCAAATATGTACAACGCGATCCATAAATAAATGATTATGATATGAATATCTGCAATCGATTACAAATTTTGAGACAATCGTTCAATCAAATATAGCAAAAAATTATGATTGCGAAATGTTTTCCAGCTAAGCTTGGAAATATTGTCTTTGCCGCGGACGTAATTGTTTTGATGTTAGGTAACAATTGTAGCGCGATCGATCGGTATACTGCAGTCAATGCCTGTCTATACGCTTTGTAAACAAACTGTTCTAAAATAAAACGTGACGCGAATATTATAGTGCCGAATATTTGAATATTAAACAAATAGAAATAAAGAAAGGAAGGAAGGACGACGATCCAATACCAGTGCCGAATTTAAATTGCACTGAAACACATAAAGGGCTTCTTAAAATACTTTATAGTTTGGCTAGAGAATGGTGGTAGTTTTTAGGTAGATATGCTCGATGTGTCACACATACATATACGTATGATATGTCACTCAAACATTGACTACTGACACTGCACATGACCTAGAGGAAAATATACTGGATAATGGATATGCACGTGACCTTGTGAGTAGTTTGTGAGCATTTGAGTTCGTTGAAATTTTTTTTCCGGTTTAAATAAGCAATATCCTGGGTAAAATCCCACCTTTGCGACATAGTTGGTGATGATGCAAATTAGACTAGATTGCCTAAAGAAGTTTTATCGTTTTCGGGCAACAGGCGTAAGATTAGGACATACCGTAGGAGTACCGGAGACTTGCACACCTGCCTCTCCCATTACTTTCTTCTTGCCTTTTAAGTTAGTTTTTCCTAAGGTTGGCAATCGTTGGTATTACAGGCTATCTATTATTACTAAGGCTACTGTAACCTTTTAGACGTGTCTCTACAGTTTGACCGAAGTACCTACCTCTAGAATATCTTTTCTAGTTTTCTGTTCTGTTTCTAACTGTATAACAATTTAAATGCAATACTGAACATAATATTATCTCCTCTAACATAGAGCAATTGTTTAGTAATATAGGTACCTACATGCAATATGTGTTTTGTTAGGCAGTTATAACTAGATTCGTCCAGTTGTCAGGGAGCGTATGAAAAAATATCAATAATAAATATCAGTCCATATAACACGCAAATGTATAGGCATGTTTTTACTGAAGGTAATTTTTAATATTTCCTTTAAATATTCTGAATAAGAAATCTTCATCCGATTGACACTATTGCATTTTATTAATAAATTAATTATCATATTATTATATAATGAATTTATTCACAATAAGAACTCATGATGTAAACTATGTAATACTTATTTGAATTCAATGTTTATTTTATAGTGGTCACTTCGTGTCATTGTAAGCGAGGCGGATATTTTGCTTTCTCGGTGTCATGGCTGTACGTAACGTGTGAAAATTTTACAGATGAATTAAAAATTAAAATAACACTGCATTATACATATGAAGTCTGTATTTCCAATCAAAATATTTTGATGTATAAATAAATATTTATGTGTGTTACATTTATATAACACACACGACATTTGTAGGTATATCCCCGAAAAGTTAGTCAGATGTTTGTTACTGCAGTGATAACACTGCTTTCGGAGTTCCCCTTCGAACTAATAATATCGTAACAGAAACACATACTAGCACTTTATCCGAGTCGTAGGCATAACTTATGTGACGCGACCAACGACTGATGTGATTTATACTAGTACCTATAAATATGTTTTAGTAGGACAAACGATATCAAATGAGTTTTCAATCCCGATTGCTTTAACCTGCACTGTCATTTTCGATAATTGAAAAAACGATCACTAAGAAGTTTCTTTTACATGCTTACAGCTTATTGTGTAACCATATAAAATGACTTTAATGATATAATACAAATTACACGTTTATGAAGAAGGTGTATTATGTCTAAACGGAAATAGTGAAACAAATCTACATAATTAGATACCTACTTTATGCCAGCCATGTTTAGGTCTCGCGTAAAAGGAAACGAACGTCGTCAAATATCGAGCACAGTATTATGGCACGGCGACGCTACTTAGAATTTGGTTTCAGAAAAAGCTATCTCACTTAAATTGGGGTTTTTAATTCACTGTGGCCTTTAGGCCTATTGCATAGTTTTCCCTAGGCCTTTGGTTTGGATCAAGGTAATAATAGAGTAAGATCAAATATTGGTTTTGCGCAATACCAATATTCGTCCGAATGTTTGGCAAAGCTTTAGGTAAATCAGGATAATTGATTCCATACCTTAAGAGTTTAGCTCTGTACTTGTTTATGCAAAGAGCGAGTGTGGTGTAGGATTGGTTTATTTAACTTGGAAAGTTTTATAGTTTATTTATATTCTTAATATATTAATCTTTTTTCGTTATACATTTATGTAGAAATAGAAATATGATTAATATTTGGTAAATTGTTATAATACTTAATTTAATTATACAACTCGAATGTTGTTGCATAATTAAATAGGTACAGTTCCTGTGAATATTTATTGCATAAAGCATATAAAGTGTCTTATTTATTAAAATAAAGATTTTGTGTAATTCTATGCCGGACATTTGGTATACTTGCCGAACATGTTAAATACCGAATATGACGCGAATATTCAGGCCAATCCAGGTAATAAACAACGTAGGCGTATAAAATTGTACGTCAACTGTGGAGATGTGATGAGGATACAAAGTGATGACGATATTTCTAACAGAATCAGCGATAGACTGGCTTTTCCCGTGTACCGTATACACGGGAAAAGCCAGCCTATCGCTGATGAACACGCGATCTTTACGTCAAGATGAAACTGTATTTTCGTCCGCCAGAGACCGCAATTCTGCCATCCGCTAACTAAAAAGACGTTATGCCATATAGGTACACACGGCTACACATCAAGTTAGACACCTTATATACGCATAACTACGCTACATACAAAATAGAGAATTGTCGGAAAGGGACAGTACATAGTGGTGTCGATATAATGGTAAGGATAGAGCGTAACAAAAATATAATCCCACGATTCAATCAAGAGATCAAGAGATCCCACGATTCGCAGCGTTCAACTTCTAATAGTTCAAAGTCCAAACAGTCTAGGTTGATGCATCGCTGCGTGTACGTTCCTTTTGACTTTATATCTTTTTAGATAGTTGTCGGCAGAATAACTAACTTAGATTTTTGTTATTGTGTCAAAATGTACTGTTTGTTTGTATTGCAAGTAGTGTTTTATACAAAGTTGTATTTCAAAATTAGTCACACTATGGATATTATTTGCACTTCACAATACTATCGATAGTAGCGATAATAAAAAATACAGATAATATGGATACTATGGAATTAAATTGTCTTTATCGATAGTATCGAGTTGGTAGCATCGACGCTATCGAATGGAACTACGGGTTGGGACGACGGGCTACGGTATTTCGTATGACTATCGATAGTCAGATTGATTTCGATAGCTATCTGCATTTGTTATTATAAATAGAGTAAAATAAGAAATTGTTTGCTAACATTTTTTATATCAAGGTGATGTATGAAATGGTTCTAACATAAGACTTAACATTGTATATTGATTTTATTATTATTATATTCATAAAATGTATATGACCTTTTGTAAATTGTCAATGGCATCATAACATTTCTAATTATATGTTTTATTGACCAATCAAGTGTAAGTACATTATATTACAAATATAGGATGCAATAGGTAAATTGTTTTAGCAATTATGAATTTTAGTTTGAATATTAATTAGGATTTGCAATTTAAATAAATATGAATGTTTTATTTACTGTTATTTTATTCCTCTTCTTTCCTTAATACACTTAATAATATGTACTAGATTGACTAATAGAATTCCAGAAAATTCAAATGAGCACTTTGGAATTCATATTATAATTGCTCACTATTATTTTAAACATATAGAAATGTGTTTAATTAACAATTCCCATACTGCAGCTCAAATACTCTCAAAATAGCCTTTAATTATAAATGAATGAGGAAATTACAAATAATACTTACTAATAAATTTTTCTAACTCAGGCACTGTGTCTTGTAGGGAATGCAATGCAGACTCGTGGTATGCTCTCTGAAGTTTGACGTACTGTAGGAGAGTGTGTGCGAGCTGTGCCTCCTTAGCAACAAGAGCAAACATATCGGCGGCGAGTGCATCTCGTGCGGCTTCCACTCGTATTCCAACTTCTTCAAGTTCTTCTTTAGCAGCATTTAGTTTTGTCGGATTCTCTTCTTTTTGTCTTTCTAAATGCTGTAAGCATATGTTTTGCTTTTAAATCTGTTTTTGCTTCTAGACAAAGAGTAAACTTGGTAAAGATAAGCCTTTCGTAACTTGATATAACTAAAGTTTTCAATAAATGAGATGTGTGCAATACTGGGAAAAGTGCCTCATTAGAGGATAAACTTTTACCATATTACTAGGAATATGCTGTACAGATAGATAAATATAGCATTGTTTTGAAAGGGTTTAATAAACGATTGTAAATTTAATGTAGCATTATTAAACTACTATAATCTGATATTGAAATTCAACAGTGCAAAACAAATGTAATAATTTTTAAGCAAACTATAATGTGCTATAGCTATTAATGACACTAATAGGTGTAGATTGTGTAGGTCTATGATAGTGATGAATACATTGAAAGTGCAGGCAAAACTTGAGCTGAATCCAAACAGCTTTTTGAAATTTAATATTTTATTAGGAATCATTCCTTGCTTACCAACATACAATTCAAGTATATCTACAGAATATTTCTTTTCCGTAAATAAACAATATCAGTTATAATATAATTTGTAATAATCTCTATAACAGTAATCCCAAACTATAATGTATATTAGAATTAATGTCATGTTGAACAACTATCACCAATTGACCAAATAAATATGTAATTAACTGTTATGACCTTTACTTACACATCTACACATATCTATAACCATAATTAATAAAACTTTGCTGTATAGATTGCTCTAGTCATATACATATATACATACATAGATTCATGCCTGTTTCCCAGAGGGATAGGCAGAGACTATGGATTTCCATTTGCTACAATCCTGACACACTTCTTTGGCTTCATTCACTTTCATAAGATTCTTCAAACGGTATATATCATCAAGATAATCCATAGAGAGAAACTCATTAGCTAAAGACTTGTTAATGGTACATTACTAAATTAGTAAACAAAACTCTTCTTCCTTTTACATTGAATGGTTATGAATGTGTCACACAGATATAATAATATTTTTGAATGTAAAGTCTCTCATAGATATCAAAGATATTAATATCACACATGAATATAGCAAGATTAGTTAAAGTTGATCTTAAAATTCAGTATTTGTGATGATAAACATTGATAACTGTGACTTACTGACAATAATATGATAAAAATACTCACATGATATCGACTGGCAGCTGATTCTTTCTCACCCATGAGCCTATTTAGATGTTTCTTTGCTTTCATTATGGCTGGGAGATCTGTGTCACTAATGGCTGTCAATGGTGCACACACTAATTGTTCTACCTTCAACTCATGCTCAGCTATTTCATTTGCAAGAAACTTCTCAGTTTTACCTGTATTACACAAATATCACTTCTATTATTATAACAATATTGATTTTTAAATATTTCAGTAGCCTGGCAAGTTTCTGCTTATATATAAATAGCAAAATAATAATAATATTACATACCACATTCATACAAAATATATTTTAAAATACTATCATCATCATCAAAATTGCTGGCTTCACACATGGATAGTCCAAGGAGGTATTCTGGCAATTTTTTAAGTCTTTTTTCTCTAGCTGCAGGGTCCTGGCCTTGTGTACTGCCTGCTCCGGTTGAGAGACGCTTGCTAACCAATTGTAAGGCATTTCGAAGGTGCTCCACCTTCCTGTCAGCTGTTTGCAATTCATCTGTCAATCCTTCAGCTTTGCCTGACCTAGTAAAATCAGCACCAACCAATATAAATATGCAGCAATATAATGAAAAATAACATGGTAATAATTTAAAATATTAATATAATACTTCTTCATATCAACTGGTGGCTACATCGGTTCAAAAGATACTGATGCAGGCAAATAGATTACAAAAACAACGGTCTAAAGTTACAAAGAACTGAATCTTATCTGATAGCTGAGATAATGTAAAGTACATGGGATACCTTGAAAATGTTTGATCGGCGAGTTGCTTAACCCTATAAAATTGTTTCTTCATTTTCACTAATCAATTTCGGTGAAATTATTTTTAAGTTACAAGGTCATTGGACCCAATAGAAAATAATAAAACGATCAAGATTTTGCTAAAAAAGAACGTAGGTAATGTCAGAACGTCAATGAGATCATCCTCATCAAGAACGATGCGGTACTGTATACCGAAAAATTTGCTACACAAAATATCCAATAAGGCACTATATTTCCATTGTTCACTTTACACTTTAATGCAGTTAATTTAATATAATTTTAAACGTTTACAGACTCAGCAATATAATACTCTCGATGAATCAGAAAAATAAAATAACCACAGCACAGACAATGCACAAATCTAACTATAATCTGTATATGATAACGAAACGCAAAATACAACAAAACGCTAATCAGATATAATTGCGCAAAAGTAAACCGACACAGATTTGTATTATACAGCAGTGTAGTATTGTCCATTGTTAAATGAATTTTCTTTTATTAGCTAGGAAGATCTTTTATATCAATCCCAGTTCGAAGCTAGTTTTAATATTTAGTGTTTTCTAAACTATCTTATTAAGGCACAGCTAGACCATATACAGTGTGAGTCTTCATAAAGTGCACATATTAAAACTAAACATCATTTTACCGGTAGGAAAAATAATAAAAAAATCTAAACAAAATATTCTTCGATTTATACCTATAAATTTTTTATAGTAGTTATGGACCTTGTCTGTACCAAGAAAACCTTGTAACTTTTGAACCAGATGATTAATCGTGTTGAAACAAAATCAATAATAATAGTGAATGTGTAGGGAATACCAACGCAATACTATTAACACCAAAAAATTGCTGGTGACATAAAAATAAGGAACATTTTAATTGATTTCCGTACAGTGTTTTTTTTTTAACATTTTTAAATAACTCAACAAGTCGTCCCGATTGCCCCTAGTTATTATTAATCGGTACCTATCTAATAAGCTTTAAAACAACATAAAAACCACACGTGTATCCCTAACAACGTGCATCTTTGTTCGAACATTGCATTATCTAATCTCAGGTAGTTTGAACTTAGGTCCTAACCCTTTGTCATAAATTACTAAACATACACTTGGGCTAGAAGTGCCACTTATTGACTACCGCGTTGTTGCAAACACATAGTACTTCGAAGCAAAATCTGTTGCGTTGCTCATCTTACCATTGCTGGATCAACCTTTATTGCACTGGGGCGCAGTTTAAAATCTTCTCCTGCAGTTATGCCTCACTATTGACGGGAGAGTTATAAATTCTCTGCTTCATTGTCCCCCACAGAAAGTTATTAAGGGGTGTCAGATCGGGTGATCGCGCAGGCCACCCGACAGGCCCTTGCCGACCAATCTATCTGTTGGGAATAATTTGGATAGCTGTCATTTAAATAATTACGTACGATTCTTGCATAATGCGCAGGGCATCCGTCCATTTGCAGAAACATTCTGTGACGAGTTTCTAGGGGTAGGTTCATCTTTCAAAAATAATGGGAGATCATCTCTTAAAAGTTGAAGAAATCTCTCTCCAGGCAATGTTCTTGGGAGTACTAGTGGACCAATCAACATATCGTCAATAAGAGTTGCCCAAACATTTATCGAAAATTTCATTTGAAAAGTAAAAGCTCTTTTTAGCTTCGGGTTCTCTCCTTTAGGGCTCCAAAAATGTAAATTTTTGCATTTTGTTATGTCATCTCTTGTAAATTGGGCATCATCCATTCAAAGAATAATTTTTGCAAACGCTGAATTACCTCTTGTTTGTCTCTGAATCCATGCGGACATGACACACCTTGGGATTGCGTCAGCCCCTTCATGCAAATGTCGCACTCGTTGATAGTGAAAGGGATGTAACCCTTCTTTCTTTAAAATGCGCCATGCAGAAGATTGCTATTATATAACACTTATCGAGAGATAATAAAAAAAAATCGATTGTTGTCAACTTCACACATGTTTAAAGGTAAACCAACAATGCTGTAGTCTGCTGTAAATTCGAAATATTTTACTTATACAAATGGTAATATCCAAAATATTATATACTTATTTATATTTATCAATAACTCTCAAATCGTACTTGTTGATTTAGTCGCATATCCTGCCGCTGCGGTTCGTGAGGTTCCAGGTTTACACCCTGGATAATGGCAGCCAAAAATTATTGAGGTTTTTTGTCATTTTAATAGTTATATTTTCAGTACCAGCTTGGAGTTAAAAAGTTTGTGATGCTTCGAGAAGCGTTTAAAACTGTTGGTTTAACGCTTAACCTTTTACCGGATATCGATTATATTCACTTGTATTATTTGTGCTTACTCTTGTCTTATACAGTAATGTGAGTTACACTGTGCTGGAAATTCGGTCCGGAGGATTTTGTATTATATCTTACTCGATTGAGGTGATGAGATGAACGTAATTTTATAAATCATGAATTATTTATGCAAAATATAAGAAACGATTGTTTGCAGCTATAACACTTGTCTTTAGGTTGCTATCTGAGTAATCGATACAATGAAATGGACATACAATGGAAAAACTAAACGCTTCCCAACTGTCAATGATGTCACATTTGACAGCACTAATTTTGTGTCGTGTATTTATTTACAAGTAAGAAAACAATAAATTCTTTGCTTGTGTAGTTGTATTGCTTCACTGAGTCTTGTTGGTGGAGGGAGCTCAAAGTTGAATGTAATAGCATTGTAAAATAATATCCGTAATTCAGTTCTCTTTCGGATGCTCGGCTGTTGAGTACCATATCGTTTTGTACACGTATCTATAAAGTTAATTCTGTAAAATAAATTCTTTGCATAGCTGTAGAAAATAAATCAGTAAAAATGAATCGAAAATTTTTAAATGTTATTTTACTTGGATTTGGGTTCATGTTCGTGTTTACTGCGTTTCAAACGATGGGAAACATAGAGGTAAGTCTAAATAATTTTAAATACACAAATACACAATTTTTTTTGCTATTTCCTTTTTATATTTTATAGGTACCTACTGTTTTATATTTAAAAACTATCGCACTTTATATATTATGATTTTTTTAGCTTATAGTACTGTGATAACAGTAGAGGTAATAATGAAAATACCTGTATTTCTGATTATTTAATTTTTCATATTCATACAAATAAAAACAATTTAGCGTAACTACTGAGTACCTACTCTTTTCGATATATTAGAGTACAAAAAAATAATAATTAAATAAAACAGTATTTATTTATAATATATCTGCATTAAAATGTACACCTACTATGCATAAACATAATTGTATAATTCACATGTAAATGTCTGTTTGTAAATAGTTTATCATCATACACATGTGTACATTGATAAACAATATAACTAGTTCTTCCTGGGTCATACATGCCACACATTGAACTGGTAGAAAGGATTGCATTCCACAAGTGGCATACAAATGTCACTCTGACCTTGTGTGACTGTTAGTATATCATTGACCTGTTAATGTCAAATCAAATATCACTAAACATATTTCAAAACTAGTATACAGTAAAAGTCTTCTTAGAACATGTTGTTTATAAGAATGACCTTCACAAGTGACTACCTTCAACTCATGCTTAGGAATTGTTTGTTACATATTGGTAGTTACTTTTTAATGCATACACATGTAATAATGCTATTAGGTATGCAATTTTAGATATATTTTTAATTGAGTTACAACATACTATTTGTATGTTGTATAAGAATGTTTTCTATCTTATCCTTAGTTAGGCTTATTTATATGTTGATTCTCTCAGAAGCATTAAAATGCAATGATACAGGTCTAAACGTGACACTGTATTTTGATTATTAATTTTATTGGAGACTATGTTACTATTAGCAATTTAACTTTTCTGTTATTATTTTTAAATAAACATTTACTTGTGGTGTATCTATCTATACAGTAATTTTAGTCTGGGATATAAATTTCCTTTGTATGCATTCTGTTTTACTCTTGAACTAGCTGGGTCTCCAATTTCTTATGAATGAACAAGAATCATCTACACACTTTAAGATCTGATGTATCTACATTAGTGTTTCTTATCAAAACATTAACTATTAGCATAAGCACATGTCAGTACATCACTAAAAACCACATTGTATTTTGGTTCAGCTATTGTGGAGATTATCATGTAAATACACATGTATAAACAGACAAAAAGACTATACGATTTAATTATGTGTGTGTATTTTATACACTGGAAAGCACATTGAGAGAGGGAATACATAGAATTAATAAACATACTAGCTGATTACACATTAAAGTTATATCTTTGATTACAGACTAATTAAAGTTTATGTGCTAAAGCTAATGATTACCTTTTCTTCTAACCTTCTTAATTGCTTATTAGAGCCATAAATTTAATTAAAATTCACAATGATAATTAGTCTCTTAATATTTCTGCAATTCATATACCTAATGATCAATCAAAATAGTTTGTACTCATCATCATTAGGAAAAATAACAAACAAAATGATAAATTTATAAAAGGAATTGGCTAATTAGCAACAGGATTAGGTTGGCTTTTCATATGAGATAGCTAGTAAAGGGGTAAGCAAGTGCAAGGATAAGTTACGAAACTATGTGTTTATTTCTACCAAAGTGTTGTGTTGAAGCATGAATCTTATCGCAACGTTATAGCTTTGTGTCTCCGTATATCTATGATACCATTCGGATCACACACTATCATCCCTAGATGTACCTTATATACGGAGCTGCGCTTCATTTACTAGCTTACCACCAGAGCTAACTTGAACTAAGCCTAAGAATGAGTGAACTTTATGTGTGATGATCACACATGAAGTTCTTGGCGTACATTTCTGATGGATAAGATGCGCTTTATTTTCCGTAACAAAGTACCTACCATATGAACAACCACTAAATTCTAAAAGACTGATTAATAAAGTGAAATGAGTGCCTATTAATTTCAGCGCTGTAAAAGATATGGTAAATTGTCCCCCGACAAAGTAATTGGACGACCAATAAATCTCGACCGCGATCATCCAATTCAATGCTTCCAAGAAAAAAGAAAGCATCATTGCTTGCGTCCATGTAAGTGTGAAGTCGATATACGAATATCTAAGCGAGTGCGTTTTGTTATCCGTAATTTTATGTGTTATTCCTTAATTAAGAGTAATAGCGTAATCTCGGTGCGATATTTTATTAAACGCTGACAGCAATGTTATAGGCATTTTATTACCCGGTTCTGTAACAGTTGTATTGATTTCATCATCCAAAGAAAATTTATGGTCAGAATCAGCCGATACAGCAGTAGTACCACGCTACTCATCACTAGTATGTATACAAGTCTCACGATTTTGAACAAGTGTGGCCGCAGTAATTTGTCGTCACTGCCTTTATGTCCTGCTACTACGAGACAGGATACTAAAACAGACGTTAGTCTAGAATTGTGTGACTGGATCTGACTGTATAAAATTGTATGTGTGTGCGTGTGATCGTATTTACAATAGATGACTTTTACATTGGTGTGAATAAATTAATTTGTACTTATACTATCACCTCATATCCACCTAACAGTGGCATGTACTACGTGATATAAAAAATAAGGATGATACGCAATCTGTAGAGGACAAAGCATGCAACCGATGTTGAATACCAATGCGTGGTGAACTTGTAGATAGGCGTAGCAAACAGATTGATAACCCGCCCACCATATGTACCAATGACCTAACTCCATCAACACGCAATAAGTACCGTTAGTTAAAGTGAATGTAGGGTTATTATGCATCGTAATTGGAACCATCAGATAAGGCATAAACGATAATCGAAGATTCGGATAAATTCGGTAATATATTACATATGTTAGACGATCGATACCGTTTCCATGTCAATAAATGGCCAATTAGGTTTTATTGAATCAAATTTCATTTGACATAAAACACATATAGTTGTCCGATAACTCATATCAGCAATGTCTAATAGAGATAGTCAAAGACATTTTTCTTTTCTGTTTGTCAACTGATTTTCTATTCTTGTTTGGTTTAGTGGGTAGCTATTGACAAGCTTTCTTTTGTGTTATCATTATTAAATCTAATTATAGTTCAGTACCACTGAACTATCTTGTATTTTAATTATATATAAAAGTCTTTATTCTCATATACCTATGCAATGAATGTAAAAGAGTGTATGTTGGAAAACTATAAATTCATAATCATGTTTCAAGATATAGTTATATTTTAATTGTAAATAATAAATACCTTACTCCATCCTTCCTCTACGACGTGAAAACTTAAATAAATAAAAAAGCTTTCGTGCTCTTAATACTAGTCTGTTAAAAGTTGGATGAAAATAAAAGTAAGAACTGTAAATACTATTATAATATCCTTTAAAGTAATTTTTTATAAATATTTTCTTTGGATTATTATTTCAATGTTCTAGCTCTCACATTCTAAATGCTTCCACATTTTGTGCAAAACTAACTTGAGCCCACACGGCCAATATATATGCGAACGGATGCTCTCCGGAGATATTTACCATAATATACAGTCGTCGCTATTTCATAACATGTTATGTAATCGATAAGGACATATAATTTAATGTTATTTAAGGTTCGTAAGGACGAAACAGTGATATCTGTGACATTAATGGCGCCAACATTATTCGGTTTATATTACGTTCGTAATGTACCTTTTATGTTTGGTTGACGTAACCGTAAATTGAGATCATCGTCCGAGATTCGCAATGGTCATTGTGTAAGTGATAGTTGTGCGTTGATCTCCCTTAATTACAATGTAACAAGCCTATTACTGAAAGTGCTTTATCGATGTCGAATCGAACCTATTGCTTAAGCCACAATCCATTAGTATTATATCGTGCAAACCCATCTTTATGACCTAATTTTAAAAAGATGCTTTCTGATACCATACAATGCCAAATTTTCTTATCCTAAATGCAATTTGTAATCATTTCCGAGTGTTGTGGCATTGCTGCAGTGTCATCTTTCGCATTTTCAAAGATAATAGATATACTGAGATACTGCTATGGATATCCATGTTGCTTTTAAGATGCAAGGTAAGAAAAATGTTTGTTTACTACAACATTTTTGCATAACTTCTTAACGATAAGGGAGCTATCGAAATCACTATATACTGATCGAAACAAAGAGCTAATATAATCAAATTCATGAAGTTTTAGAAACTTTTGAAATAAGAATATAAAGAAAATAATAATAAAAATAAGAGCAATTATAAACAAAACAAGCATAAACAGTCTTGCTGCACTGCACAGTGGCCTCTCAAAATATTCAGGGTTGGGCCACACGCCAGTAAGACGGCGTGGCAGACTCTTTTCCGATCATTATGACTGATATTTTATATATTTCAATTAAATAATGAAATAGGGAAAGTCTTGTTTTTTTAGCGTTAAATAAATAAACTTATTTCCACTCTTATTATTTAGGATTATCAAATTCAGCAATATCTCTTTTATAGAAAATGTCAACAGCTAAACTACTCGCTAAAAGTCATGGAATCATGCATTGCATATCCAAGGCGTAACAAAACAACCACATCGCTAACAACAAATTTGCTTCGACATATATTTTGCTTCGGATTACAGGACATTTTGATACAAATGCTCATTCTCTGGGAGAACTACCTATTATGACTTCGTCGTTCAACCAATATTAATTTATTAAAGTTATAGCCAAGTAATGCGTGAATAATATACAGTAGACATGCATTTCGTTCAAGTGTAGGCACGTTCTAACTTGGATTTCTAAAGCAATGATTGGTCTTAACCAGCTTAGTCTAACAAAGGCATGCAATCCATTTATTTCTTACGTAGTCGTTACGGATATTGCACGGTTGCCGTACATTAATTATTTTAGTTACTTTGTTACTTAGTGAAACTGCCCTACTGCCCTAAACACCTAAGCATGTGTATAGCGTTGGGATATCATTCTTATATTATTATTTAAAAATCACATACGTATAACGGAAGTAAATCTTCTAAATCACAATAAGGATTTCTGTAATAGGAAAGATAAATGTGTAATAATAATAATTTAATAATTTTGTAAATAAAATTGAAATAGGCTATATATTAAACCAATTTCTGCAAGAATTGCAGTTAGGATTATCGTGTACCTTAAAATACGTTTATTCCGCTTTGTAGCTTCGCTATTGGCGATTGCTTTTACACTTGGTTTCTAAAGGTCAGATCAATAGAGAAATTACTTAAAAGAGTTAAAAGGCAGTCAAATGTCTTTTAACTGCTGTATTTGGCTGATTGATTAAACAATAATTAATAAAATGACTAAACACATGTGTTTGATTTTGACTTGACGTTGTTTAGCTTTTCTGAAAATGGGTGTAAATTATCTTCGGATCTATTTCAGCCATTAAATATACATGTAAATAATAAAGTCTCGGGACAGATATCTGTAATTACCCCATACAAACTTACAGCTATGTAGATTTGCTACTCCAAGGAAGCAGCTCGCGTATTGCCGACCCTTTTTAAATAGAATCGTCGTGTTGCAGCCCAAGAGGCAAGGATTACACGTCAAATCCGGACAGTATAGCACCTTAAGGAAACTCTGGAAACCTGTAAACCCTATTAACCTTGGCAGTACCACTAGCAGGACCTATTAATAATAATTTAAAAACATATTTTGAGTTTCAACAAGTCCCCTTATGTAAACCACTGCGGCATATTAAAGTACCAACGCAATGGCCTGAAGAACTCAAGTGGTGTGTGATGACCCAGTGACGCTAACTATTGTTATATCACTCATGTTTTATCAATTAAACATTGAGTGGGTTATTGCACTCTATATTACGCGATTGAACGAGCGAAAGGCCTCGTCTGTGATACTATGTAATTAGTATTATGTCTATAGATCCTTGCCACTTACCACCCTCGTGACTAAACATAACAAAATGTAAGTGGTTTAAGTGATCGTGGTCGAAAACAAAAGCCTGAGATCTGATCACGATTGAAGCAAATAGCTATGTACGGTAGATAAATGGAGAGATCGTTGGACGATTATGTCAAATGACTTCGAAAAATCAAGGGCCGCTGTATCACTCGATATTACAGTAGTATTGTTGTATTGTTATTGCAAAAACAACAAGATATAGCTAAAATGAATATCTGGCTAGTGTTTTCCTGAAGTTAGACTTCAATACCTACTTGTAGAAGATTTTATTTCTATAAGTAATACGTCTGCTGTGGTTTTCAATAAATGGTCCTTGGCAAAGTATTAAAATTATAAGTAATTATCATGCTTTGACAGTGCAGGAATAGTCAGCGTTCTGTTCAATATTTTTGTAGTTATTGTATGTCGGTCTTGTAAATAAGGAGAAACAGCTGAGGTTTAAACTGGATTCATATTAAAACAACTTTTCCGCGTTGATTTCGTTGACTAACGATTGTTTATGCATAATTTACTTTTGATTGAGCAATCTTGTTACTAAAACCAAATATATTGTAGAACTATAGATGGATCATAGTTATTATCGGTATCCTTTTTAACACCAACAAATTGTCATATGCTAGAAATATGTAGAAAACGTAATCGCCCTAATGGGTCGACACAAACTAAATGTCTGCATTTTGACTATACAATGCTAACTAATCACCTAATCATATATTGTTTAATAGTGCAGTGTATAACCGGCATCACGATTGTGTCGATGAAAAACATATTACTGTTGCCCGCGGCCTAACACGCGTGAATTTCGGAAATGATTTAGGAATTAATATTTACTATGTCTTATAGCAAAGGCCTATATTATTTAAACTTTCGCTTTGTGTACCAAAGCGGAAGTTTAAATAATATGGGCCTAAAATTCGTAACGGCAGTTATCGTAATTATGCATATTTTTACCTTTAAGTACATGTCATTTCGATTAGGTTGTCACAGAATTATGGAGTAGCCTGGTTGCAACGCCTTAATTTCTTAATTCACTTTGTGAGCTATATATAATTATATGATCCATAATTTGTCTTACTAATAATAATGACATTTAAATTTAACTTAAAGAAGGTTAAATTGAAACCTCTTTGTTATTTTATGACGTGGTATATTGAACATAGGCTTGATTTGCTATTTATTTATTTAGATTATGATCTTATAGAATCATAATCTAAATAAATAAATAGCAAATCATTATTATCAATAGATTTTGATGAGATGCTTAAAGATATCAAAACCATCTCTGAACATACTTACTTGTAAAATAATATATTTATTATTACTTATTTATAACAACTTCAATAAGTTATCTGTAATATTTGAGAATTTACAATAAACAATTGGGCATTTAAATACAAAACACACGTATAGAATATATTTTGCGTTTATTTTTTGGGTAACAAGTAGGGCATGTGTTAGGTATTACAAATTTAAATATTAAAATATAAGACCAGCACTATTTTAGAACATAAAATATTCAATATTTTTTATAAATGAATAATCACAGATAAAACCACACATTACAATAGACCGGAGATAAGTATATTAAACAAACTAAAAAAAGCGTTTCTAATGCCAATTGCCCAATTCTACGATTACACTTTTATAAAAAACCCGCACTTCTTAAACACGCAAATTTCTCAATAATTCTTTATGCTAAAGGAATCAAATGCTTTTTAATACCACCTTTAAAATAAAATGGTGGCCATAAATAACAAAAACTTCATAATAATAGTTTCAGGGCACTTAGAGTATACTATCAAGAACTAAGTTATATATTGTTCATAGTATTCGTTAAATATATATCGATATAAACTACATATGTAGATATATTTTGCCTCGATGGCGTAGTGGTTAGTGTAACCGACTGCCACGCCTGAGGTCGCGGGTTCGATTCCCGTTCAAACATTTGTGTGCATGGACATGTATGTTTGCCTTGGTCTGGGTGTTTCTATGTATAATATGTACGTATTTACAAAAAAAAAGTATATAGTTATGTATGTTTATCCATTGTCTTGTACCCATAGTGTATAAGCTCTGCTTAGTTTGGGCTAGATGGTGTTGTGTGTATGTGGTAGAATATTATTATTATTATTTACTGTCTGACACGATAGTGGATGATTAAGAAATATTGTCGGCACTGCATGCGAATGAAGAATCCGTCTCTGATACCCCTCATGAAAACATGATTCTTCAAAATGTAATGAGCATTCTCCTTTAATATACCTATCAAAATCGATATACCAGGAATCTGATGATCTCTGGCTCACAACACTGTGAGGTAGATGAAATGTCAGAAACACCCGGCCACTGTTGTTTTATTGTAATTTGTTGAAATAGCAATATAATCATAAAATTTACCGTTCGACATACGGACGACTTCAGGACCCGAGTAGATAGTGTTTCGGGGGGAGAACTACGGGTCTCCCCCTTTGGACCAGGGTACTGCGGGGTCAGGAAGCCCACTGCGCCTCGAAAGGCGTGTTCTATCGACCGCTGACTAGAGTGCGCGGTGCCTGACATTGGTGTTGGACTCGCAGGGGTATGTGCTTGGCCGCTGAGGACGACATGTTCGTTTGCTCGGCAAGCACCTTGCGTTCGAGCGTCGGACTCAGACGCGGCCAGTGCGAACCAGTCGGTCGCATGAGGCACGGAGTTGCCTTTAGCGTAGTGGCAGTGTGGTTTCACTGCCGCAACGCATCTCGGGAGCTTGCCTGCTCAGCAAGTAAGAGTCATAGCTGGAGTGACTCGGGCCACACCCGGCTTGTAGGCCTATTTGGGTAGGCATACGGATGTATGTCGGGAAGTGAGCGTGCCTTACACAGCTCCGGTACCATACTTGAGATATGGGAGGCGGCTTCTCCGTCGGCTTCAGCGAGGTTATCGTTAGCAACTCCTTGAGTTGCGAGTAGTGAGCGGCTTTATTGCTCCGGTACCTATCTGGAGAATAGGTAGTGTCACTTGGGCACGAGGTAGCTCGCTTACGAGAACCGGATCTCTGAGGTGAAGAGTCGGGATTTGGGGACAAGACCTGTCTATAACTGGTCCCAGAAGGTGCTCTCGGGCACTGGAAGGTACAGCGGTTCCTCTATTATAACCTAACGGTTGGTGTAGGGGAACGCTATATCATAAACTGGGATAGTCGTAGTGGAAGAGGATGATCTTTAGTTACGATATGAACTAAAACGTACGAATTACTTTTATAAAATACAATAATCTTATATCGTCCTACCGATGTAATGATATATTTCCATTATTGGCTTGAACAACCGGACACTGTACACGCTATAAGTCTTATTTAATAGTAAAATATTTTCGAAGGTTTCAAAATCTAAGATATTTTCCAATAAATCCACTGCACATTTTGTGTTATATATAACACAAACATTAATGGCTGTCAATAGCAAGTGGCGCGCATGGATCTGACACAGCGACCACACAGTGTGACACAAGTTGACCGTCTATTGTTATCTCTTTTTATCACCCGAAATGCTTGCATTAGAATGACGAGCAGCGCTTATGGTAAAATAGTTCAACTTAATTAAGATTCATCTATACTCGTAGTTCTACAATATTTTTGATTAAAACATTACGACCTATCAGTGACATTTAGTTATATGTCACTGATAGGTCGTAATGTATGTCGTATGACGTATGTCGTAACTCATGCAAATTAAAAACCACAAGGAGGTTCTATGCGACAACAATTTTCTTTATTTTTCTTTTGGTAGACAGTTAATAGTTCCGTTACCGGATTACGTTTTTAATTTTGCGGTAGTCTTTATAAGTCTTTAGTGCAAATGTTTGTGATCGGGTAGTTTCTAAACGACTTAACTGACTGAGATCATATCCACACCATTTATTTTATCGCGACGATGGTATAGTGCTATGCTAGGGCTCGATCAAGCGCTGTGGTAGAGTTAGGCCACTTACTGTTAACTGCAAAACAACGAATCTCTAGTAAAAGAATTATATACTGTAAGATATTTATAAATATGTAAGAAATTTTTCATTTCATACAGTCTAATCTACTGAATCGATTTACCACAAAATGTCGGTTAATTTAAATACGTATTGAACAAATGTACAATGCGATATGGCATCGCAGCTCAATGAATATGGCTGATGTTAGGTGTCAAAGTATAACATTTTAAAGTGGGTGGGTAACCTACGAATTCAATTTCTTTCTGATTAAAGAACATATTACGAAATGTCGTAAGATATGAGTTCATTAGATTGTGACATTAGACTCTTAATTAATCTTGAGGCTAAGGCTTTCTTAGGTTATCCATAACGTATTGTTTACCCAGTTAATTATTTAGTCACTTGCGAGTATAAAACATAAGTGGATATTTATCATTGTTTGTCTACAACTCGATAAATTCAAGGATTTGTTTGTAGTCAATTTAGGTCAGATAGATCTACTGGAGAGATATTTATTTTCAAGGGCTTTTTTCAATGACGTATCGCTTTCAGATAATTTGTGAGGTTACAAGTGACGCATCAGAAAGATTGCTAAAGTGAGATAAGCAGTTCACCTTTATTCCGGAAATGTTTTCTTTGGAGATCCCTTTGAGGTTTCATAATAAGTAGGTTGTATCTATAATCGTTATCTGGTGATGAAGTGCAGAAAATTGTCTTGTACAAAAGCGCCCATGAATTAATGAAAATCTTGTAAAGAGAAATGGAATTCTAACGATTGTAATGCGAAAGTGCGGTTCTTTGCCTGTATGTTTGTTTTAACCGAGTTGACTGAGGGCTCGCAGTGTTTTGTGTTAATAACATGTTTAAAAAGTTAAATAAATGTTAAAGTACCTGTTTGTTTTCCCATGTTCAATATATAAATAAATACGGTATATATTATGATGGCGTTGAGATCAAAGGCCCCGTATACCGTTAAAAACTGTCTGTCGCTTTCGACAAATCATACGAAAAAGTAGCTTTGTTAGCACTTAACGTACCTACTGCATACAAACTTAATAAGATGTTTCTGTCGTGAAATTTCGGCCTTTACTTGTCCTCAGTATAGTCGTTCAACGACATTATTACGTAGGGTACCCCTTCAGCAAGTTTTAGAACGAAACTGCAGAATCCAAAAACAACGTCTCTAAGGTATCCAATTCCCTTTTGTGTCAAAATACCGTTTTAAAGTAAAGTATTAGTGTAGAAGCTATTTACTAAAGCCTTTCAAGGCTGCTATACTGTTATTTACATTTTCACACAGTATACGGTTATTGTATAATGCTTTTAAGATATTTTTCAAAGCTTTATGAAATCTCGGGTTTCTACTCTACTTATGTATTTAAAATGGTTAAGTACAAGTATGAACTCTGCCACTAATAATAATAATAATTAAATGTATTTTTATAGATATATGTATATTTAAAAATGAAAAATATATTGAAAATATTTAAATAAAGAGAATAATAATAATTTACTTATTAATATCAAATTTTTTACACATTTCCTATGAAGTCCTGGTCCTATGCTAGGTACGAAACCTGTGTTACAGGAAGTCAGTGTCTTCTCCCATATAATTTACACAAAAGATTTTATGATTACGAAAGCAATTCATATGTTAAAAAATAAACGAAAGATGCGAGTTGTGTGTGTGTGTGCGTGTACTACAAGCTATCGTTATTAGTAATAACTTCTTAGTTTGGTCATAGTCTAGTTCTGATAACGAGTGTTTAATAATTGTTTTGGATTTAAGGAAGCTCAATGGATATATGTTTTTTATTTTATTTATTTTATTGTATATATAAGGAGCTCTGAAACCTAGTTGACGCCTAGCGAAAGTTGTAAAATCAATCAATCAAATCCGTAATTGGATAGATTGTTGGGTTATGTTTTGGTCCTTTTCGCTTGACAGAAAGCCTGTGCCCAGCAATGAGCACTACACAGCACAGCACTACACAGACTACTTTACATGGTTAATGTATTTAATGTTTCTATTGATAAATTATCATTTACGTAGATAATGACCAAAATTAATGCACTATTCTTCATACTTAAAGACGTACTCTGTCTGTATAAATATTGAAGTATAATTAATTGCGAAATTGTTAAACAAATCACAATCCACTCCATATAAAGTGATGTTTTGGCAACATTTTCGATATCCTTGTATGTCCAAATGCAGATACTTATATTGGATTTAGTTTAAGGAAAATTTCGAAATGGAAAGTATTGTTGACGGTCGATATGTTACGACATTTGGGTTTTATTGCACTGACACTGCTTAAAACATGTTAATGGACGTGTGATATTTTCAAAGTTTATCGATATTGTTTTTAAGTGACCATCCCACGCTATCTGATTTTGAAACCAGATGCAATATCGCGAAGTTTTGGGTACAACAAGGTTGCAAATATAAAAATCCTAAATTATGTGAAAAGCTTTACGAAATCTAGGTTTAAGAATATTTATTTAAACAAGAAACGAGTTTTTTTAATGGTCAATTATTTGGATGGTAGGTGCCATGCCTTATATGGTATCATGGCGTGCAAGTGGGGCGATGCCTTATATAGTGACGTTAACGTTATCTACATTTTGGGCATCCACAAACATTTGACAATGTCAAGTACGAGCTGCGATCGTTCTTGATCTTTGTATATGCGAAACTGTTTCAAGGTCCTAGATAAATCCACACAGTCGTTAGGTATTTTTAGGAATGTCATTACTGAATAAATTATGTTAATTAAGTTAAGCTTTTATTCCAGTTTAGCTATTAATACTAAAGTTTAACAAGATGTAAATGAATTCGATCTGTTGATTTTATTTAGTATTTTAATATTGTTCATTTAATATTATTATTTTATGGCAATCGTTCGTGATTTATGTAAGGATTTAAACTTTTAAATTTATTGACACTTTTAAATCAAACATTATTATACCATTTATATTTTATTATTTTTAATATAATTGCTAACCTTATTTTTTTTTTAACCTGGTGGAATGCTTTGCCCCATTGCGGAGGGGTGCAAGGGCGACGGAGGGAATATGTCGGGTTCACCCGGGAAATGATGGTGACATCCCGGTCCTAACAACTAAACCTACCACGGTGTTCCTTCTCGCAATCTGTGGCCGGGGCGCAGGGCTCACTCGCGCATTCGTTCTGCAGCTCCGGCAGTTTTGGGCCGCCACTTGGTCGTGGCGGTCTCGTCACATTTTTGGTTAGACTTCATTAAAAGGCGCGCGCGAAATACTACGCTCCGCCGTCTCGGGCACGGCTCGGCACGGACGTCAGACTGCCCTAGTCTGTCGCCCCACGCCACGTTCATGGGGCCGGAGATCGTTTAGCACCCTTCGGCGCCCGGTGCGTTGACTGCGAGCCGGGAGGCCGATTTTCGCCTCCCTTTCTCTTTCCGCCAACTCCTTAGCGAACATTACTACCTCGCAGTAGGAGGCGGCGGCTACCCATGCGCACTCGCTCGCGACCATAGACTCTATTATGGCCAGTAGCGAGAGACTGAGAGACGTTCCACCCCGACTGCCGCGATGAGGTCATGGCGCTCTTCCGCCCAGGCTGGGCACTCATCCAGCGTATGCTGCTCTGTGTCCTCGAGGCAGCTCCCACAGTGATAACACCGGGACGTCTCTTCTCTTCCGATACGACACAGGTACTGCCCTAAGCACCCGTGCCCCAAGAGTACCTGTGTCAGTCGGTATGATAGGGCACCATGTCATCTCTCCTGCCACTCCTCCATGATGGGTCTTACTGCCGCTATCGCGGCGTGCCCTGTGCTTGGTTGCACTAGTCGTGCTCTCCAGTCCGTCACCCACACACACAGGATCTGACGTAGTGCGTATCGCTGCACCTCGTTTTCACATGGTAGGGGGCGCAGGCCGCGCCTCAGCGCCTACCCGCGCCATTGATGTAAAGACGCGAGGGCTCTTGCTTCCAGATCCCAGGGCAGAGTGCCGGCAAAGAGGCTCGCCGCTTCGAAGGAGATCATGCGGTAACCTCTTATGATCCTGACGGCCATCGCGCGTTGCGGCAGATGTAATATTGCCGCATTGCGTGCCGTGAGGGAGGGCGCCTAGACAGGGGCGCCGTATAACGCCATGGACCGCACGATACCACTATAGAGCCTCCGCCAGGAAGCGTCTGGCCCCCCTAAGTTGGGGAGCAGCCGCGAAAGAGCCGCGGCCGCACTCATGAGTTTGGAGGCCAGCCTCCGGAAGTGATGTCCGAAGTTCCATCGGCTATCGAGGACCAATCCTACGTATTTCAACGTCGACTCGATGCCGATGCGAACGCCTCCTACCAAGATGCTGGCATCTGGTGGGGTCCTTCCCGAGGCCTGTGAAAACTGAGGGCCTCGGACTTGTTAAGGGCCACTTCTAGGCCCAGCCGCCTTCTAGGCTAAGCACGTTTTGTGCAACCCCTGCTGTAGCCGGGATGCCCGCTTCTCAGTGCGTCGTTCCTCGCGTCGTGACTACGGTGCCGTCTGCGTAGCACGTCACGGTGACACCACGGGGAAGCATACCGCGTAACACCCAGTCGTACCCGATGTTCCACAGGAGTGGCCTAAGAACAGAACCCTGTGGAACACCGCACGACATCTCTCGCCGGACCCATCCGACCGTTTGACCCGGGTAGACAACGTATCGTTCATTCAAATGGGCCCCGACAATACGACGTAGGTAGTTTAGCACTCGGTGAAATACGAGTGCCTCCCTTACACAAGGGCAGTTTTCCAGGGCAAGGTGTTGAAGGCGTATCCTGTGTTTATGATACCCAGGAAAAAATGCTTGATGCACTACCGCTCTCCCCTTTCGACGTTAGAAGGCGCGCGGGAACACCGCGCGCGCCCTCTATGGGTTCTTACTCACGAGTGGCAGGGTCCCCTGAGGCCTTGCCACCCAGAACCCTTAGGTGGGGGGCAGGAGAGCGACAAAAGCGCGTCTCCTGCGCCCCCTCCTCCGGCGGCGGATGTCCGGGGCGTAAGGATCTTCCTCACGCCCCCGCTCCGCCGCCTCCTTCTGCGAGATGACAGCCTCGCAGAAGGACCTCATTGCACCCCAGCACCTGTCGTCGCCGACCATCATGGATACGACGGTCGGCAACGAGAGGTCGGGGCCAATCACGGCGACGTTGAAGGCGTATCCTAACCTAACCTAACTAATATAAATGTAAATGTGAGTTTGCTTGTTACGCTTGCATGCAGTAACTACTCGACCTATGATACTGAAATTTCGCATACACGCTGTCAAGGGCACAGAAAACGACTACCTTTTATCCAGGAAAAAGGACTGGTACTAATCTAACCTTATCTATTTAGTAAATATAGAACAGTTTAAATAAATAAATATCAAATGTGTGGCTTTAGGTTAATCATTTTTAATTATTTATCCTAGACTCTTTGCCATTTAAATCTGGTGGATTGAAATACACTAAAGGATAAACTTGAGAATTTAGCTAACTAAAAATGTTCTTAATCTGATAACAATATATCTCTGACTTTTCGAAGTTATATGCGTATTAAATAATTAATTATCGCTTACTTTAACGGTGAAGGAAAACACCGTGACGAATCCTGCATTTCTGAGAGTTCTCCATAATGTTCTCGAAGATATGTATGTGATGTCCGCCAACCCGCACTGGGTCAGCGTGGTGGACTATAGCCTAACCCTTCTCACAGTGAGAAGAGGCCCGTGCCCAGCAGTGGGACAGATTAATACAGGGCTGATATTATATATTATAATAACAATATAAAATTCAGCAGTTAATTTTAACCACATCATAAAATTGTTTGACTTGTCTCCTGTATCATCCAGGCTACTCCAGATTACTTGACTGTCCCTATTTCTTTTCATCATCACCTCAAGCGAGACTATGTTATTTTGTACATCCTTTGACAATTAAATCAAATGCTATGCCGGTAGATCCACTTGTACTAATTTAGTGGCCTTTGTCGAAAGTGTTTCTGAAGCAGTGGACTCTAACAAACAAGTAGATGCTATCTACACTGATTTCAGTAGCGCTTTTGACAAAGTCCCACACAACGTTTTAGTTGAAAAGCTTTCGGCTTATGGTTTTGCGGGCTCATTTCTTAGCTGGTTTAATTCCTATTTGACCAATAGATCTTTTTATGTGGTGGCTAATGGACATAAATCGGTAACATATAAAGTAACATCCGGTGTTCCTCAGGGATCCCACCTAGGCCCTATTTTATTCTCAATTTTTATTAATGATCTACCTAGTTACCTCAACAACACAACTCCATTTATGTTCGCAGACGATCTAAAAATGTTTCGAGTGATAAAACCTCAGCAAGATGCAAAATTACTACAAGCGGATATAAACGGGCTATTTACTTGGTGTAATGAAAATCATATGCAGTTAAATGTAAAAAAATGCACTCAAATCTCATTTACAAGAAAATTAAAGACCCTCGATGCACAATACCACATCAACGGGACATGCTTAGTTAAAACTGAAGTCGTTAAGGATTTGGGGATCCTCATTGACCAAAAGCTAACATTTATTCCACATTTGGATTATGTTGTGAAAAAAGCTTCTAAGGCGCTTGGCTTTATTGTACGTAACGGCAAACCATTTCAAAAACCAAAAACTAGAATATATTTATACAACTGTTTCGTCCGAAGTATACTGGAGTACTGCTCTGTCGCTTGGCGTCCTCACTACGCTACACATAGTCTCAGATTAGAACGAATACAAAAGCGATTCCTTAATCACTTAGCTTATTTCACAGGTATTGCCAAAAAGTCTCGCAGTTATAATGTACGCCTTAAAAGGTTCAACATGCAGTCCCTTGAAACGCGTAGAGAAGCACATGACTTAGTATTTATCTACAAACTTTTAAACAACTTTATGGACAGTCCCCAACTCTTAACTCAAGTCAATTTTAATGTTCCTCGCAAATATCCTCGCAATTATGTCAAATTGTTGTATCCTCCGTCACGCAAAACAGTGTTAGGCTTTCATTCGCCCATCCCCAGACTTTGTCGGCTACAGAATAAATTTGACAATGAAATAGATATCTTTGGCACTACTCTCAATAAATACAGGCACCAAGTTTACCACAGGACCGTGTAATTGTTATTTACTACGTAGCGTAACTTAAACTTAAATTTAATTTTATATTATAAGTATATACACTTATCTAATACGATGTGAACGCTGTGTTTATCCTTGATAAATTGTATACCTATGTTATAATTTAACATGTAAGAATATATGTATGTATGGTGTACAGTTGTAGATGAACCAATAAAGTAAAATAAAATAAAAATGCTATCCAATTTATCCTAGCCAGTTTTAGCCAAATTTTGTTCGCTATCTTCACGATATTTTCAATACTATACTAAGTTGACAATTATGCATATGTCCGCTTGATGGTAAGCGGCTACCGTAGGGTATGATTGCTATCAATACAGAGGTGTCAAAGATGGAATAAAAGAACAGCAATGGGAAAGGAAGGTATGTGTGCCTCCGTCTTGCTCACCGGGCGAAATGCAATAATGGTGTTGTTACCCTAATGCCTATTGCCAGAAAATTGTGGTAATATACTTGTGAGCGGACTTCTTCGTATCGTCACCAAAAAATTGGCACCGGCGTGAATTTCTATCTATTTAACTATTTAATCTTGTTATCTTTTCACCTCATTTGCGCTCTCGCAAATGTTAACAATATATTATGTTCGTTGTTCACAGAAAACAGTGTTAGACAGTATAACTCAAGATGACCCATCATTCACCGGTGATGGGTACACGTCGCTGGCCATCATCTACGCAACCTTGGCGATCTGTAACTGGATGGCACCCTCCATCATCACTATAACGGGACCGAGAGGCGCCATGTTTATTGGAGGCCTTACTTATCTGTAAGTAATCTTTACAATTATTATACTTACGAAGGGTTCTCTTCGTGACTTAATTTAGCAATGTAATAGCTGATGTAATAGAAAGTTATATAGAATCATCAGGATTGTTCTATTCCTACCGATTTCGAGGATTTCCTTTACGTTTGATCTCGAAGGATACGATTCTTAGGACGAGATGCGGTTACGGTTTTCTTTGTTCGAATCGAATTTACAGTACGGAGTCTAGCTATATGCTCTATAGATTCGTACTATATAACTTGGTACTAATCTAAATATTGCTGGCGATATAAGAGTGTAATAAAACTCCGCTTACTCTTATGTAATTTACCTACACCTATAATGCTATGTTATGTTACATAAAATATTAAAGAGAAAACTAAATTACTAAATGATTGTTGGCGGTGTGTATTTTCCTTACACACGTTGTAATGTGAGGCGTTGATCACAAATTAGTAATATTTTATGTCCTATAGTGGCATTCAGCTCGGCCAATGAACTGTCTTAAAAATGTTATTTTGAGACTAGCAAGGCTGCGACGGATTTAATCACGACAAAATGTAAAGTATCTAACTGTATAATACTGTGTCGTATGGATTCCTATAATTTATGATTGTTTTCAACCGTGAAATATATTTCCTTTGAAAAAATCAGCTCTATTTTTATAAACTTGTTTTTCGGGGCATGCTCAAGATTGGCAAAATTATATTATGGTCAGGAAATTGTTTGCAGCACTACGGCGACTAGGTTAAAGTTGCGAAGTGTGTGTGCTGTGTAGAAGAAAATAGGTTAGCCACGTAATTCGAAGCCGTTTAGGTAAACGGTGCAATGTAAATGTGATAAAATTCTTCATAAATATATAGACTGGTCCTATATCTGCTGGGCGTAGATCACTATTTAGTATAAAAGAAAAACATTTGTTAACCACTATAGGCAAATTGATATGTTATACGATGAATTTTTACAAGGTGCGTGACATCTATAAATTTATAGTAAATGCAACTGCAAGTCTTTGCATTTGATGTTTTTCTATAGCTATTCTATACTTTCTAAGCGGATGTTACTTTTGCAAACTATCACTCCAATTTAAAACAATATCGATTTTGCAACTTAACCTCTGATAACTAAAATAGTGAAATAAAGTCATCCGTTTGTTTATAAACGTAGAAAAGTTTTATTATGGCCGAGAAATATTATATTTTATGGTTTTAGTTTGCATAAATTGACAAAACATAAACTTTCTAGAAACTTGAATGTGTATCACTATAGTCTGTTTAAGATATGAAAAAATAAAATGTAAACAAACCATAAAAACGGTTCTTTTAATTTCGCTTTCACAAAAAGAAGTAGATTTTAATCAAATATTCCTAGCGAAAGACTCAATTAGGTTTTTAAAAATACGACTCTCCCTTACATTTATAAATGGTACAACATATTTATTATATTTTCTGTATTATTCATAACTTTAATAACGTTTTTTTTTAAATTATCCCTTATGCTAATACAATATTTTACATGATAAAGAACCTAAAAAGCCAATGATTCTAAAATTTTAATGTATTTATTATCCTGTCAACTTAAGTATTACACCCAAAGTAACCATTTCGCATGACAGGGAGTCATTTTTAATAAGGCTCAATTAATTGAAAAAATCAATAAAGAAAGAGAGAAATATCAACTGTATGTGATAGATGAGATGGCCCAACAAAATGGTATCACAGTGGTAAGGTTACCACCTACCACCACTGTCAATTAAATCCAATAGAGCTAATATGGACCCAAGTGAAACGGTATGTGGCGAAACATAACAAAACATTTAAATTAAATGAAGTTAAAATATTGTTAGCTGATGCAAATCGAAATATAACCAACGAGAATTGGATTTTGGATTGGAAAATGCATTGATCATATAATCAAAGAGGAACAGAAGATGTTACAAATTGATGGTATAATTGACAATGTAGTGGATGAATTTATAATTCATGTGGGCAGCTATGGTGACACTTCTGAATCTGCTGATACTGATTCTGTTTCAGATTAAATAAAATATGAAAATAAAATACTTGTTTATTCCTTAATATAATTTATATTTTGTCTATTTTATAAAAATATTTAAAATTATTATATTCTATTGTTATTTTTTAAGATCATTGCTTTATTAACTTATTATTTTTGCAAGTGAAAAATCATATCATACTGAATCCTTCTTTGTATGTTCATAGTAGGGTAAGAAAAATAAAGTTTGAGAATCATTGGTTTCTTTGTTTACCTTTTATTTTTTCGTAATTTGAATATAGTTATAGAATTGATCGTCTCGAAAATATCTCACATGAATTTTTATTGTTATTAAATTTAGCAATATTTTGTCTTATTATTCCTATCCTGACACATCAGATGCTTTTTAATATAAGGTAATAGAGGTGGCGATTACTGAGCAAATCTAAATGTGCCACCAACCTCCTCATAATTTATTAAATTTGGTTAATTCACGTGCTGTTCTTTTTGGAGAGATATGTGTAACAAAATTCACATGATTGGCTATAATGCAACGCTATTGAACCAACAAAGGAGTGTAGGTTCCGGATATACACAGACTTTAACCAATATTATATTTGCGCAAATATTACATAAGTAGATTTGAAGAAAGCTTCCATTTAATTACTCAAAAAATGCTTTACGGAAAAGTAAACACCTACAAATTAGTCGAAACTGGCAATCACTAGATATTATTAAAAATGATACCTTTGCACCGTAACTATTTAGTTACATAAATCCAGTTAGCAGTGATACAATCGTTGTTGTATTAAGTACTGTTGTATATATAATCAATCAGCTGTCAATTTGTAGGTCGTAGGTAGAATCAAGCTATCAGCTCTGTTTTGTGTTACATTTTGACGCGTTGTTGTCTTAAGTCGTATGTCAGGGTCGATAAGACCAATTCATATAGACTGTCCTACTGCATGTTATTAATTTACTAATGTAGTAATTAATGCCAACTTATAAGTTATTATTTATTCTGCTTTTTTATTGATGTTCTCTTGTTTACCTACACCACTCGTCTTTGTCTTTTCTACTGATACGATACGGATGCCACATGTCCTATTCATCTTCTCTTTTATCTGGTTTTCCTTTTTAAAGGGGTGATCGTGGCCTAATAAAATATTTTATTATTTGGCCTATTTACCGTGGTTATTAGCGTTTATCTATTCATTTCAGTTCAACTTGTTCTCGTAATTATTACTTTAATATGGCTAGCTTTTATATATCTGGGCTTGTATTCACATTTCTTTTATTAAAAGACTAAACTGTTTCGACAAAAAATGTTTCCACTGTATGATCTCGGTAAACAATACGTCGTTCAAATAATAAATCTCATTTCTTTTATCTTTAGGTAGTGTAATTATGTCAGAGGTGAAATAAGGATAATTGTAACAGTGACTCAATCGTATAAAATTACCATGTCTCTGCATTTTTTCGGAAACAATTGTGTTATATCTATTCTATTAAATAGCTGTTTTTGGGTCTAGTTTTTAGCATTAAAGTGATTTTGGACGTTTGATAAAGTCTGACTTTGCAGGACTCTAGACATTAACGAAAATGTTTAGAAATGAAGGCGAAGATGACGAGCACGAGCATGCTACATTCGATTTCGTTTACCGTGATGCCTCTTGTCGTGTCGCGATTGAAAACGTTTCTATTTGTATCAAATATTCTTACAACTAAACTTTCGCATTTACTATAATAAAGCGTTAATGAACACGAAAACGGGCTTCAAATAGCTCACTGACTAATATAATTTCACAGAGCATTTAATCTTAGAAAAACATAAAATATAAGTGATTACTTTCACCGTCCATTTGCTAGTAAAATGGAAACGGCTAACTCATACGCATTATTATCACTCTTATGCGATGTCTCGCGGGGCATGACTACTTACTTGTGCGCATTTAAAGCGTGCACGTTGGATTTCACAGCCGTATTGCTTGGTCTTGGTTCAGTAACATATCTGAAAAATATTTAATTGGCTCATACATTGAAATTATTATTATTCTACCTACCAAACCATTAATCTTTAATCTCAGCAAAGAGAAATAATATTAATCGCGTAAACACACTTTGTTTTTTTTTTATAATTACTCAGAGAGCAGTAATATTATTGTTTTTATAGTGATATGTATTGTATACATATTGAGTCGCATCGGCACACCGCAATTGCATTTCAGCAATTGACAGGTTAAACAGGTATCGAATCTTTGTGTACTTAGACTAATATAAAGGCACGCGCCTAAACCACTGTTTTGTAAAACTGAAGGTCGCCATTTGAAAGTTCTGCTCATATTTAATAAGTGTGAAAAGGCGTATATGTAAAAAAACATATTGTTATGCATATTTGCTTGCTACCAGAGCATTGTTTCTATAGAATAAACGGCATTAGTGAGTTATTATAATGCCACAATGCAGTTTCCTAAGCAATTAAATCTTCATCAACCAATTATGTAGATGTACAAAAACTATCAAGAGTTACATTTGCATTAGAAAGAAGATTTAGATTTTCTCCATGTTCTGGCTACTCATTGTAAACTAAAAGTGACGTATAGGTATGTTACTCGTCTTTGCTTTTTGTTATTTGGATCCACCACATAACTGCTTATTACATGCGACCGATGCACGCCCCGTTATGTCGATGTGTTACGCATTTTAAATAAGTGTACGAGCTACGAACTACTTTGTTTTGAATTGGTGTTCACGAACTAATTACCAACAATTTTGGAGTTTGGTTTTTGCGTCGGTATGGATAAAGATAAATTGTTTTGTTACATCCGCACAGTCAAGGTCTACCAGTACGCGTCGATAGTTTGTGTCTGATACAAATAGCGAATAACAGAAATAGTGGGTGTGTCGACTGACACACCCACGGCTGCTACTACGTACAACAGTGAGGAACATTTAATTGAACTTTGTCCTACAGCCTGATCATTTTATACGTTGAGTAAATGCCTTCGGACTTTATTATACCTTTAGACATTCCTACACGTTTTAATTTATAACCAGATTGAACATTCACGTAGCAAAGGTAATGTTGTGAAGGTTTACTCACAAGTGTTGTGAGTTTCCACAGCATTCACGTTTATATTGAATTCTAAAGGCGTACGGTGCCCTAAGGACGAATGGTGGTAGATATTAATCTGTCACGCAGCGTCGGATAGAAAATAAAACAATGCGTTGTTTATTTATGTAATAAATTATGATGGCTTATCCGTGCTGTGAAAGTAATATATAAATAAATTTGCATATAAGCCGTTTCTAGCCGTGGTAAGTAATAATAAAAGTTTCTAAGTTACGGCCAGTTGTTTAATGACAAATATACTTAGGTATTTGCCTTTTTAGGTATAGCTACTAGAGAATAATCTTTGTATTCGTTTTTTTTAAGGAGCTCTATCTCGACCAACTCAAGTAATAATTCCAGTATCGCATGGGACTTAACAAACACTCAAACAACGGACACAAAGAACATATAAACTCGGAACAACATTTTAGTTTGTTTGTTAAGGAGGCTGTGGCGAGGAGACCACTTGAACAACACCTTTAGTGCAGTTACAATCAAAACTTCATTTATAAAATACCAGTACGATTTATTTAACAACGAAGTCATTTTAGTAACTCGTTCAACAAATTGTAGTTTTACAAATGTAATTGAATTGGAAGTGTTGATTTGATTGACAAATAACAAGTTAGCTAGTCGAGCGATAATCGAGATAATATGCTTTTCAACTTGATTTCTCAATGCGCAGTGACCGATGATCGTCGTGCGTCGCGTGCGCCGGTATTCGCCGGTGTATCGAAATATTTTCGCTCACAAACCTTCACTAGACTAGATAACGCCCCCTCAAGGTTGTTCGTCGGCTTTGTTGCATAGTTTCCAACTTACCTTTCATTTATTTATAACAATATATTATTTATGGAACACATTTATTTTATAATATAAGTACTTAATTGCTTTTGAAATATTACACACGTTTTCGCTCTTCCTAAAGTGTATATCCTGATTATTTGATTTCATTTTTATACAATTGAACTAAATATAATTTACCTATCTCAAACGACTACCTCGTTGATCCAATAGCGTAAGTATAAGATTCCGGGTTTAATTTACGGTTCTGCCAAGTTTTTTTGGCCTTTTATGGTAGTGTGGGGTCTGGCACTGTGTGCGGTATATGCGGGCAGTAGCGACTTGGACCTAAACGTAATCGGTGTACTACAGGTGTGGTACACCTTCGTCGCACCTCCGAGGGCCTTCGGTGACAATTTCATGTTGATATTGATACGTTTATTTATTTGGCTCACAAAGCAATTTCAATTTATATTGTGTTAGTAAGTAGGTACCTATGCTTATTTTACTTTAAACAAGCTACGGTGTACATATACTAGAATGATACAATGGATCATGAATGCTATTCTGATTGATTATGATTTAAAAAAGTAAACCTCCGCACTAGGAATAAATTCTGTATCGCGGGAGCTTTACGAACATTCAAACAGAGAACATCAAAAATCGGAATAACAAGTTGTAGATCACATTCTAACCAGAGCTAGAACTGCATAAACTTAGAATGACTCTGATTTTGCTTAAATAGAGCGCCTATATGACAGTATATTATTGGAGATAATAAAATATAATATAGTATTGGAGAAAATTATTTACTAAAACGCTACTTAACAATTAAGTTTAGCGTCTTCTAAACAGCCATTATTTTTTTACGTCGTGTGGCTGGCATATACAGGCCGGCAATAACAGCCATATAAAAAACACGTTAATGTTCGCATAATTATGGCTATCCAAACAATCCAAAGTTCGGAATGCAAAGGCAATCAAATGTTTTTAAGATGCTCAGACTGTAATGATAAATTCTAACATGCATTGTTGATAACATGCTCATATCAACATACATATATTACTAAGAACTCGACATTTTAACATACAGTCAAACTGTTTAATTATCTAGATAACTTGTCGTATACTTAATCGTTGTCGACAAGGAAATTAGAGGCAATTGCCTAACTGCTGCTTTGTAATAGTCGCTGTTAGTTTGTATTGCATCATGTCGTAGTTCTACAGAAGGTATCATATCTAGTTATCGAGGCCTAGTGCACTCATTTAATCGTTTACTTTCGTAATTTTGATAAAAATATTTATCTATACTTCATAATATTATAAAGCTAAAGAGTTTGTTTGTTTGGTTAAACGCGCTAATCTCAGGTACTAACTACTGATTTAAATTGAAAAATTATTTTAGTATTGAATAGCCTATTTACAGAGGAAGGCTATAGCCTTATAGCTATATAATATCACGCTACGACCAATAGGAGCATCATGAATGTTGCAAAAACGGGGAAAATTGTCTTATGTGACGCAGACGAAGTTGCGCGGGTCAGCCAGTTATTAAATACGTAATCTTATAGCTACACTGCTGACGGATTAGATTTGTGTAGAATAGTATATTACGCGACCTAGGTGTCTCAAGCAGGTAATTTAATATGTATTATATTTATAGTAGGTAACAGCGAATATGAAATAAAAATAAAATTTAGCCTCGCTGAACATTTCGACAGTGCTGTAGAATAAGTACTCTTTGGTGGCTATATTCGGGCTCTATTTCTAATGTTTAGGCTGGGTATTTCTTGTCAGAATCATGCCTTATTACATTTTGTATACTATAGGAATCTATAAATGCATAGGTAAATACAACTTTATCAACTTAACAAATAATCGCCCTATATAATAGGATTTTAGAAAGTTAACAATATAAAATATACAATTTTGCCGTCCTACTACGATACGTTTCCAAAGAAAATTCGGAAATATCTCACATTCAACGTTTCACACCAAGCGTGTACACACAGAGCCGCGTATAATTGCATCGGAGCTTTGTAATCGCATTCCTGTTACTGTACAGATAGCATAGAAACTAAAATGCCCGTCTCAACATTGCTAATGTGTCGTCACAGGTTCCATTCTTACGCGGGAATAAATTCGCTCCGATTTCTTTCCACACCTAAAAAGCGATATCCTATTTCACTTTGAAACAGATATCAAAAAGTGTATCCAGGTATAAAGCAACTACCTGAGTTAATACCTAGTGTGGCAGCGTTTTAAACAGGAGGAAGAAACCAAAGTGCTGGCAATATTAAATTTGATTGTATTTATATTCGTAAAATCGAATTATTACTCGAATATTGTTACTAGCTAGATTATTATACTCGTATGTTGACCGTGATAACCTCTATTAAATAAAATAATTCGATATACAATTTCGACAAATTTTTTATGAAGATATTATATTATTCATTATAGCGCTAGTACCTACCTACATAGATGTAATTCGACGCCGAAGTGCGAGCTGCGAGTAGTCATCAGTACATTCGATAATCTCTGTCAGCTGAAAGCAACAGTCCAAGCAGAACAATTTAATTCGAGAATAACACGTTTTATTTGAACTATGTTCAAGCTAGACATGTCGTTTTAGTCAGGCCAGATATAATGATTTTCGGCTTCTGCAGTTGTTAGGTGATCAGCGTTGGGCGATACGCTCTCTTTATTGATACCGCTTCCAAGTTAAGCGTGTCATAATAGCAGGCCAAGAAGTGATTTAATTTTTGTTATTTTTGTGATGGCCGTAGTGCTCGTACCGTTTTTATATTTTCGGTTGACTTTGTAAAAAGGAAAGGGACAGGGCAACGAAGGGATACAAAAAACTAAGCAGGTGATTCAGCCGCTAGCACAATATGGCCAGAGACTCAATCGCCTAATGTACCAACTATTGTGGAATAATGAATGTATGTAGTTTACGTAGATATTCTGTGAGAAGTTAGTACCTACGCTGACGTGCCGACCCATTCATGAAACCAGCATGCCTCTACTACCTACAACAAATATTTTTTCTTTATTAATTAAGCCCATTAAAGCATATACTATATGGTATATTTGATCGATGCATTAAAGCCATTATAGTTACTATTCACGAGTGTCCTTATAGAATACCCTTATTATGTAAACGTCCGGCTATAAAAATTAGTAGATCCGCTTCTTTGGATTTGCAGTTCTAGTAGCATAGCACCTAGTAGCTATGTTATTCTCGCTAGGTATTGCGTCAATGGAGTTGCAAATTTTTAATAGGAACCTATAAGTTAATGAGCCCACGACCTTATAAAAGTTGAACTTATTTCGTAGCCGATATGTTGACAAAGATGCTATCAGTGTCACGTTAAGAAGTTATTGTGTATAACATACGCTTAAGCCTAGGGTTGTTGACTTTATACTACTAATATTATATTTGTAAAATTTTGTGAAGATATTTATTGCTCTTAATAACTTTATCCATTGTAACCCGTTGAACGGAATTGGATAAAATTTGGCATAGGCATAGATCATGGCTAGGATTTCAGTATATTTCCCGTATAATTCACGTGGGCACTAGTGTACTAGTCTTATAGCCACGGCTTAGCGTGGATATAGACTAGTACAAAATAAATAGCATTGAGAAAAAGGTACGCGGATTTAACCATCACCATACCAGTAATATGTGAACATATTAGTACGAAGCAAGCAGCTTTTTACGAAGAGAAAATAGGCAATGAGACACAAGCACTGGGTTTTAGAATATCGGCTTACATTCCAAATTAGAGTATTATTTAGAAATACAAATTTTAGTTTGTTATTCATAGGTATTAGTTACTATTCATGTTGAAAAGTTTTCAAGGAAACATTACAAAAACGGCTTATTAGGTATTTTGTGAAACGCTGGTTGATGTATAGTTTTAAGAAAAGGTTTGCTAGAAAAGCCATTTTTTCGACGTAGCCAATTTAAATTGACAGATCGATGGAGCGTACTAAAACAAGTAGGTACCTAGGTAGGGCTGCATTATCAAATCTATTCGCTATATTTGCTCTTTTTCGCTGACGTAATCAAAAATATATAAGAATGGTAGTACTAACGAAGTTAGAACGTCAAAATAGAAATTATATGCAAATATTTCGTTTTGTAACTGAAATTGTCAAATTTACAAAACTGATATGATTTATTATTTCGTTTTTTTTTTTCATTTATTATGCTTCGTAAAAAAGGTTATAAATAGGTATTGTAGAATGTTTTGCTTTCATTTAACAACAATAGTATTTTCTAGTAATGTAAGTTAGGTTTGGATTACTTTGGATTATTTAATACTATTATTGTCAACCCTAGCCAAGCTAGTTGTTAGAAAGTCATCCGTCCAGTTCGTGCGACGGAAAACTTGCGGAAAATCACTTTCACTGACTGTTTCAGTCTGCTAGTTGCAGTCATTGGTTGCAAAACGATTAGCGATCGATTACAACGATGAACTGTTATTCAGCAATTGTAGGGATCAGTGAGGAGGGTTCCACAATAGATTGTTAGTATGGAAATGTGTGTGTTTTGATTGACTAGTAATATGAGATACTGGGTTTTGCCTTCGAGGATACTATCCAGAAAACTGTCTCTCTATCTGTAAGCCAATTTTAACGAAAATCCTGGCTGCGTTTTACGCGGAATTGAGCAATAAATATCCCAACCGCCAAAGATGTACATCAACTTTCATATTTGTAATATTATTAGGATACTGAAGATAAGAAGTGATTTGTTGATATGCAAAATATATATGAAACAAAATTATTTGCAAGCTAGCTAACCCGCGCAACGTCTGCCTCACATAAGAGAATTTTTCCCGTTTTGAAACATTTTTCATTTATGCTCTGTTCCTATTGGTCGTAGCGTGATGTTATGTAGCCTATAGCCTTCCTTGACAAATGGGCTAACCAACACTAAAATATTTTTTTAATTATGAACCAGGACTTCCTGAGATTAACGCGTTCAACCAAACAAACAAACAAACTCTTTAACTTTTTAATATTAGTAGATATAGATAACATTTTTAGTAATGTAGGCAGACTATTGTACATATTATATCAGTATGTTAGTATCGTTTTTATCTAAACATTGGTACTTCCGATGCGTGAGACCCACTCGCACTTGACTGGTTTATGTAAAGACTAGCTGAGCCGCGCAATATTGTCTTCTGTTTACGCGAATGTTATTCATTGAAATTAAACTAGGTACTATATGCGGATGTTATCGCGTTGTTTATTTATCACTGTATTAAATAATTTTGAAACTGTTACACTACTACTACTATTGAATTTTACTAATTTATAAGCTAATAAAATTATTAAAACTATTTATATTTAGCTGAAACCTAAATATAAATAGTTTTAATAGTTTAAATAATTTTTCTCTAATTTCCGTCTCTAGGAATAATTCGTGTGTCGCGAGGGACTTTACAAATATTCAAACAACAGACACAAAGAACACCCAGATTCGGTACAACCATTTGTGGATCATAAAAACTTTTGTTCCGTGTGGGGATGGCACCCACAACTCGGCGGCAGCGGCGAGGCGACCACTTAAACTACTACACCATCCGTGCAGTCATATCTCATAGTCCTTTTAAAACACGTAACACAAAGAAACAATTTCATACAAAAAAAAATCCAAATCGTTTCAGGCGTCTTCGAGTAATCGGTGAACCTACATAAAAAAAAAGATTCCGACGGATTGCGAACCTCCTCCTTTTTGAAGTCGGTTAAGAAGGTCATACATAACAACTAACTAATACTCATTTCTAGTACTAGGTTTGTTTGCATTTATGTGTGTGTATGACTAAAATTGCTTTGTTACAACATTATTTACGCAAGTTCGATGTCTGTCACATCACACAATAGGCAGACGTTTTCAAAGAATTACACTTGTGTGAAAACGTGTCAGTTCTGTAATGTCTATTTTTGTGTCTGTGTGTGTGGGTGATAATGATAAAAGCGAATAGTTTTATTGTCAGACTCTTTATAATAATAGCTTATGTAACAGCCCGCATAACAAAGAGTAATGGATGGAAAAATTGATTGTAATACTGATGTTAGCTGTTTCATAGACATCGGGGCTTTTGTCTGGGAGTTTGCTCGATTTGTTTAATAATAATATTATGAAGGAAAGTACCGATAAGCCATATGGCTTATAGGTACTTTCCTTCCTTCATAATTAGTTACATTTATGCCTTTAAGTCTTAACCAGTCGGTAGTTTTAAGTTTACCAGGGTGTTCAACGGTAAATGCGTGCGCGCAATAGTGAACAGTGACGTCAAGACTATCTATTTTTTTTAAGACACTTTCATTTAGTACCCTGCCAAAGAAAGAATTAATTGTAGACTTATCCTTTATGGAGTTGTGGCAGCCTATGTTAAATAGTGATGGCGCAGTGATTCACGTGTGCCTTATTCATCCCCGTGAGTCATGTCATGAGTTATAGATTTGTGAAAGAATCGCAACAACTATGTGCCGATTCTAGGTGTTTTTGATAAAAGTTTCAATCCTTTATTAGGTCAACATCCACGAGATGATGGCGGCCCCAATTATATTTTTAAACATCCTTAACTAGTTTCTGCCCGCGTTTTCGCCTGCCTAAATCCCACGAAATGCCACTGGAGTAAAAATTTCATAATGTTATTGTGCAGCAAACGCAGATTCGACTGCCTCGCTGGTGCAGCGGTAGCGAATGTGACTGTTGTGCATGTGTGATCTCGAGTTTAATTCCCGGATCAGGCAAAGTGTTATTGAGTATTACTGACCATAAATTCTATGTATGATGTTTGGAACTGGTATGGTAACCCTTAATCCAATCTTGACAAAATGTGGGTGAAATACACCACTGTCTACCCTTTCGGGTTTATAGACGTGAGACTATGAATTAATGTAAACTTATGACCGCCTCTTTAGAATCACGGCAGTTGTCATTGAAGCTAACAATAGCTTTTCCTATTGTCTTATTACTCTCTGTTCTTGAATGGTAACGTTGCGTCATCGGTTTGTATTGTGCTATCGTTTAATTGCCGTGTTTGTTAATTCCCCTGAGGCAAAGTGGATTGCTAGACAATCACAACAATACTAATAACTTGTTGATGTTGCTTCCATTTGCTGAACGAATGGGTTAGTGGTTAAAGTCGCCTCGCCACTGGTACTAGTGCCGAGTGTTGTGGGTTCGCATCCCATATGGGATAAAAAATGGTGTTATTCAGAAATGTTGTCCTGGATCTGGGTGTTCGTTGTGGCGTTGTCTCTACAGTCCCTCACGATACTAGACCCAGGACAAATTTCTGAGATACACAATTTTTGGACTTGACAGGTAGAGCTCGAAAGATATCTTTAAAAAAATGGTTGCAAAAGCTAATGAAAATAACAGAATCTCAAAAGAGGTAGTAAATTTTATTTTAAATTTATCCTATATCATTATTGTAAGCTAATGTTTACAGAAAAAGAATAATTAATATTACTACGTAAAGATACTTACTAAAACAACAGTACGAGTGGCAGTACTGCATTGCTGTCGTCATTCGGTTGTCACCACTTGCTCTCGAAGACGAAGCACCTATTTGTTATATGGCTGACGTCTAGCGTTGCGACTGTCTCTATAATAATAAGCCCAATAATAGTAAGTAATAAATTAATTTTACTTGTATGAAGTGTCGTGCGTTAGATTGACGTATTCTACCAAAGAGAGATTCAATTGAGTGTGTTTGCCCAACAAGCAAAGAAATCCTATAAAGAATGATTATAAGTCTGTTACTACTAATAACGTTCTTTTAAAGGCATTGCGGTAGACTATTTTGCTTATAATAGCATTTGCCAAGCCTTAACATACTCAAGTGCATTCGTTTTCATATCTCGGTCTTATAGCTCACTACAAGAGTGACATATAGAACATTTATAGGACACTTTTACTAGTAATAGCATTTCACAAGTGTAGATATCCTCAAGATTATTTGTTTTTATATCTCAGTCTTATAGTTAGTTACGAGATTATCTTTTTGGGGCACTTTTAGGAGTAAGTCTCCTATAATTGTTTGCAGTAAAACTAAATAATCCTGAATAATATGTTGATCCTATGGTAGCATTTTGTGAGAGAACAAGATATTACAACATACTTAGCTGAGATTACTATAAGTTTGCGCAGTTATAGTTTTGCTCGAGACATTTTTAAATCTAATAGTACTTAATAAGAGCACTATATGATTAAAAAAGCTTATGAGCTACTATGTCAATCATTTTATTAGTAAACGTCAGCCATTTTGTTGAGATTCAGTTTTTTTTATCTTTGTCTTAAGAAAATAAGTTAAACATGAATTTAAGCGATTGGAAACGATTGAAAAGGAGTGGTGGTTACAGAAGAAAAGTGACAAATAGGTATCAAGAATTAATGAAGCCAGGTTCTTCAGAAATAAAATCAACAAGTCAAGTGCGAACGCAGGTGAAGTAAATGAGGGTTCCGCGACCAAAAATATTTTCACCCTTATTTCCAGCCCACCATTCAGAAAGTGAAGAAGTAGAAAATTGGTAAGAAGAATACGATTTACATGCTGAAGAACACAGACTATGAAAAAAAAACATGAATTGCTTAAAGATATGCAAAGCTGGGCTATAAAATTTAATATACCTCACCTAGCCCTGAACGAACTATCTACTATTTTGAACAAAAGATGAACTAATGTTTTACCTTTTTTTTAATAGCATTTATTTCCATATAATTAAAATGTGGTACATTATTTACAAACTTGCCAAACTGTAAACACAGTTTGTTGGCGAAAGAGGCGCTTTTCTTAATTCTAGTTACCTACTTATACTAAATTATAATTTATAGACATAATATTATTATGTTAGAGGAGTTTCGCATTAACTCTACTTACTTTAATTATTAGACCTAAAGATGCAGGGACTTTATTACATAACAACAAAGAAACATTGCATATTACAATCTCGGATCCAGGACAGTACTGGCACAACGGATTGATTAAATGCCTAAAACATACGCTACAGGGGCTGGATTTGAATAGTTTAACAAATACGATTTCATTAGATATAAACATAGATGTGTTGCCAGTATACAAAAGTTCAAGATATCAACTCTGGCTTATTTTGTGTAACATCTTTGAAATGTCTCACATTCCTCCCTTTGTGATTGGTAATTATACACTATTTCAATATCGTAGATGCTTAGTTAAGTTATATCTAAACAAATAAATTTAAAAAATATATTTTTCAATAAATTTATGCGTGTGAAGGAAAGCCATCTGATCTGAATGCATATTTGGGGCCTTTTGTGAAAGAAATGAGGGAACTTGAAAAAGATGGATAAGTTACAAAGTTGGCGTCAAATGAATCTAGAATCAAAGTTAAAATAATAGCCTTCATTTGTGAGTCGCCAGCAAGAGCCTTGATTAAAGGCAAGTTTAGTATTGTTTTTATTTATATGGCTGTTTATTCCGCTTTTGCGCCTCAACAGCTGAACAGATTTGGATAAAATTTGGTAAGTAGATAGATGAGGCAGTGGATTCACTATACTGAGCACAAGTCTCTTAATCCTCTAATATTTTTTTATTATTTATTATAGTGCCCTAGTGGCTACGTTGATGAAACTTTATACTTTGTCTATTACTACTGTTATTAAAATACATTTTTTTACACGTGTCGGAAATTTTAATGGAAAACATGGCTGTCTGAAATATACGGTGATTGGCGAATACTCACATATGTAAATCAAACATTGTAACATTTCCTAAGTTTGATTGTCCTAAATGAAATGATAGAGACTTTCGTGCTAAAAATATGAAGAACACTACAAGCATGACTCTCCATTATTGAAATTAAACATAGATATGATATATGATAGACGATTTTTCTGTGGCAGACTCATTACACCTAATAGACCTTGGTTTGATGAAGCTATTGTTAATTGGATGGCGTGATGGAAAATTGGAAAATTACATAACCAAATGGAACAGGTTTTACTGAATTGTCAAATGCCCAAAGAAATACACAGAACAATGAGATTTCAAGGGAACCCTAAATTGTTTTAAAATGGATGCGAGTTATCTGGGCCGAAACTGCTACAAGTACTAATTTACCTACAATGGTTCTACAAAGTGCTTAATGAAGAGCAATTTTAAAACATGGCGAATAAAAATAAGAATTGATGAAATATTTTTTAACAACAATATAGTAATGTGTTATTTTACGGAGGGGCATTGTGAAACTAATTATATTGCGATACACATTTACAGTAAAAATTACTTCCCCACGAGTTCATACACTATATTTACATTATATATTAGTAATTAATGTTCTACAATGATATACAAAATAATATGTACTTACATTTTTATTTTATTACATTATTAAGTATTTACCACAAAGCAACCGCAACCACCAGCCGGAGCAACAACAAATATAACCTCTGTTAAAATATACTTATAACTAATAACTAAGTACATTACTAGTGCATTATAAACCAGAATGCTTTAGTAAGATACCTATGTCAGATACTAACAAGAGCATTTGTACTTATAATTGTGTAGTCTCATATCATTATAGAAGCTATTGCGCTTCGTCAAGTATGTTATAGGGTTTATTAACATTTTGTAAGTTGATTATGAAGTAGTTATAGAAATAAACGCTTCTATAACTGCGCCCAAATCCAGCTTTGTAGCATGCTACAAGTTTCTTATTAGTGAAAATAAAAGTACTCTTGAGATCGTTTTAAGTACTAATTTTGCTAGTTGGGTGCCTATCACTCTTTGTTGATAGACGTAAGCTTTGCTGCCGTCATGTAGGATGCTTTGAACACGTCGTTGTAGTAGTTTGCTAAATCCGATAACTCTCAGCCATAATAAGTACTATTTGCAATAATTTACCGTAACAATATAAGCAGCTTGTTCCTCCAAGACGTACTCCAGATAAGTGGTGTCATTTATATACTAAATAAACATTTATTCAACGTTATAAAACATTATTGTTAACATTTCAACGTGTAATTCCAATTGATTTCACTATTATATAGTTTATGTTAACGGCAGTGCCAATAACCGATCTCTTTGTAGTTTTGTGAATATGTTTATTCAAGTCAGAAGTGTAGCAAAATATTAATGAGACTTATATGCAATAACTTTGCCATAAAACATAATGTATAATTATTAATCATTTTATAATTATTAAGGTTGACGATGTAGACTGCGACACTGTAGAACTATCTAACTCCTTCCTTACATTGGGCAGCTATTATGTAAAGCGATTCAAAGATAGCTTTATAAGGATAGGTGTCAGCCGAGTGAGGTGAAAATTGCACTATAGATGGTACCGGTATTACTTAGTGCAGATAGTTTTATCGTGACTTATATAACTCTTGGTAATGTATCTCTACCTCCCATATGACCTCTTCCTGTATTGCAAGATTTCAAACAACAGATTTGATATCAACTAAAACAGAGTGCTTAATATTATAGAACTGTTGCGGAATTGCGGTATTCTCTTCAGTAATAATGCGTGCCACATTGTGCGATCGATCTACATACAGGCAAAATAATACCACATTAAAGTTTTTGAACACTTATTCGATACAGGATTAATAAGTATAAATTATAACCAAGGTCTATAGTAAATCATCAAGCTTGTAATCGAGAAGCTATAGTTACGATACTCACATTGCACTACGGACGTAAACCCCTCGTAAAACTGTTTTTAGTATTTAGTATAGCCGACAAAAGTTACTAAGTATACCTACGAGTAATTTGTAATTCAAATTGCAAAGAATTATAAAAAATATACTTCAATTTAGAATCATCGGAGTCTGACGGTCATCCGTACTTAGTAATTGAGTGCATTATGCAACTCCAATACTAGTTTTATACTGGCTGTATAGTGGTCAACATAATATACGACCGTGTTGTAACTCGTAAACACTTTTTGCTATTACATAACACACGACATTGCATGTTTGTGTGTTAGTGGCCCACCGTGTAGCATATGCTTCGCTTTTTAAAGTTCACACTCGATGGCATTATGCCAGAGTTCAACTTAACTACAAAAAGGTTAGTTTCTCTTCTCTATTTAATTATAGTGTTCCGGCGTGAAATTGGATTAGTCTAGCTTACGTCTACTGCTCTTAACAATGAAAACGAGAAGTCTTTCTCAAAATCGATTAGCGTTTGATAAATTTCTGTAGACAGATTTACTATTACATCACTTAAATATGATCTTATTATTCTCTCTGTACTAATCTCTGGTCGTTGAACTTTCAAATGAACTACAACTATCACTAAAGAAACATTCGAAGACAGTATTGAACTTTCGGTTATTATTCATACATATTTAGCAGCACGGCTGTAAAGAAACATTAAAACAAGTACGAGTTTTAGATCTATTGGTTAAGCTCAATACGCCGAATTGCCTGGTCCAAAGGCGAAATAAACGGATGACATACCTACTATACCTAGTAAAATTGGCCGAAGTGATATCAATTAGAAAGGTCAATGGCACGGATTGATTATTCTAAATGCATAATTATAATCCGCACGTGTACGATTAACGCGTTCGGTAGTAGATGCCTGTACGTCATCCGAATTGGCCAAGTAAGCATAATTATTATGTATACGTGCAATCTGCACACTCTGTGAGTGCGATATCTGTTTACAGAGTAAAACATATAATTGTGATCCATGCAGATGCTTGTTAGGTGGTTTACGGCTTCATGATTCCCAATATTAATGGTTGTAAAAACATCCTTAGAGATTACTACTCCCTTTAGTGCGTGTCTTATTCCAATACAGTTATGGAAGGCTTTTTGCCTTTTAATGTCAATATTAATAACCTATCACTCAATTATTTGCGCTACTAGAGAAAGAAACTTGTAAGCAGCTATGTAAAAGTAATGTCAAACATTTATATCTGTTACGTTCGCATTCGGAAGTTGAATGAATTTGGCCTTTAACCGCCTCCGTTTGCTATCTTTTTATTTATTTGGATTTGCACAAAACAATGTCTACGACGGACTTAGTACCCTCAACCGCTGTGACCTTAGAACAATGAAGAGATAACCGTTAAACGTTCAGTATAACAGGCTCAAACAAATTCTCATAAAATAAAATCCGAATCAAAGATATGTTTATTCATATATATCTACTTATTAATTTGAATTAACATTTATTTTACTTCTTGCCATGGTTCAGCATTGCAAGGACGTAGAATCTATGAGAAGAACTCGCAAGAAACATACGCCCACTGTTTTTAATAGTAATATTGGCAAAAAAGGAAATTATATGATAATAATGACTTTTCAATAATACTTAACAACAAAACAAAAGATTACCCAGGCTACTCTATGCTTTTAGTATACTAGACAAGAATTTCAACATATCATCAGTATTTTGCTATTCTTGTTTGTGCTGGTTCTTGTCTGATAAAAACGTACTCGTTACACCAGGACGCAGCGTCGATAGCGAAAGTACTACGGATCGATAACCACGCATCCTATTGCAGGTTCTTCATAGTAACTTTCTTGTTCCCGCGCACGTGGCTTCTGTACGTGGCGAGCGTACTGATCGGCGCGGGCGCCGCTGCCATATGGACCGGTCAAGGCAACTACTTGACTCTCAATAGCGATGCCGACACTATATCCCGGAATTCCGGTATCTTCTGGGCTATGTTGCAGTGCAGGTAACTATACTAACTTCCTTATATTTGAACAGTGTACACTGTACATTGTTTATTGTTATTAGCGCAGACTTAGACTATCAATGTGTTAGGAAGGAAATCTATTAATAATTATGTGTTGTATTACTCATCAGAGCTATATGGTGATACATATAGAGAGACGTGTAGTCCATTTTTTACTTGTCTTATTTAGAAACCAAGTATGGCGTGCTAAAAGCTAGATACAATCTACAAACATCTCTCTGTAATATACCAATTTATTTGTTTCTTCACTAAATAAAAATGGACTATACAGGTTTCTTATTAATTTAAGCTAAAATTCAATAGGAATTTAAAGTACGTATGAAATCGTTCAATTAAAAAAAATTGTCTTTTGCCCGATTTTGTTTATTTTATTGATTGCGCTAGTAGCCACCCATGCAGCAGAAAGTTGTCTTTTCTAACCACAGTCATACTCGAACGACTACGATCTATGCTTATACATTACGCTGCAAGTAATATGCGTAATAAGTAGCTATGGTTTATACTTATTTTAATTGTTTGATTACCTATCTAAACTGTATTGGTTAAGTAAGCTCTATCACCACTACTACTAGTATAGTATTATGTTATCTGTGACCACTACATATAATACTTACGTTTGCACTAATTTTGCGTCGAATCGATTTTGTAATTTATATCGGCAATCTAAAATGAGAGCTCACCTTGCATTCCTAGGAGCAATCAAATCAATTGTTAAGCTTTTTTATATCATAATTGTCACGCCAATCTAATCGAACCAATTATTTTCCAGCATGTTCTTTGGCAATCTTTTCGTGTTCATAAAGTTCCAAGGCAAGACACATATTGACGTTGAAACTCGTAACGTGGTCTTTGGAGCCCTCACAGGAGTATGCGTAGTAGGTCTGTTGTTTCTTATGCTGCTCAGACCGACCAAACGCATGCCCTCAATCGAAGATGCCAAGGTAAACAGCACTCTTTACCGTTGACATAATGTACATTTTACAATCCAAATCACGGCCGACCAGACCTTAAATATGGTTTGAGTGCCTCATAATTTCATATTTTTGATGTTTGTATTCAAATGCGATTTCTTATTCAGTGAACCAGTTCTCGATAATCCTTGACCGATCCTTAAAAGGGTTAAAACAATGTATGGCGCATTTTGAAATGAAGGCATAAGGACCTTATCATGGTATCATACTTTAGTGTTTCCAAAGGGGTACGACAGAGATGTATCACATATCAATTTTGCCAATTGTTATTATGTTTTACTTAACAAAGGGCGAATCTATTGTGAATGTACCATGAAAACAAAAAAATATTCTTTAATACATTGCGCCGCATATCACGGTCGGTATATTCGAATGGCTTCTTATTATGTGTGACTTAAAACCATATTTTGTGAAATGTGGGTGTATTACACTTCTACCTAGTCCTTCAAAAATATAATATGTATAAGACTATATTTGTATATCTATTATTAATAGTGATATATTTTTCAGGAAGATATCGTGACGCATGAAGTCCAAGAGACACCCCTTGAAGCGTTTAAAGGAGCGTTGAAATTGTTCTGCACTAGGGATATGTTGCTACTAAGTGTATGCTTTATTTATACCGGTAAGTAAGATTTGTTGTTTATTTATATACAAAGCGGATTTCATTCGACCCCTACTTCATCTGATGTTTTGCGTCGGTGAAGGAACGGGTCAACGATTATACCTAGAGATAAATATAGCTATATCTTTTTAATATTCTTAGTTATAGATAATATATGGAAAAAGAAAATACAGTTTTCTAGCTTTATGAAACTTACGTTTAGGTCCACTTTAGTTTATATACATTTTACATTTTGCCCGCGGCGTCGCACGCGTTAATGTAAATTTTGTATATAAATTTTTATCTCTCGGGAACAGTAAGTATTTTTTCCTGAACATGTACCCCTTATCCCTTTTCCGTACCCCTGACAACGTGTTACCGTGTGACAAACAAACTCGCATTCGCATTTATAATATTAGGAAGTAAAAATTGAATTATTGGTTCTTAATTTTTTGTTTCTGTCTTGGTATATAAGAAAAGTTAAATATGCTAATACAAAGCTCTTAGACTTAGAACATTCGTATCAAAATGAGTAGGCTTCGTAATAATAATTAATAATTCGTAAACTAAGAGCTCACTTACACGATAACAGTTTCTTGAAGTAAGTGCAGTGCTATCTTCGTCGTACTTGGCGAATATCTTAAGATGTTATAATTATCAAAATAATTATAATCTATGAGCTTTTTAACGTGCAAGTAACCCTGAGTAATATGTAAGTATAATAACTTCTCATTAATTCTTAGTCATGTCGAGGTTTACAAAGATTAAACTGCAAGGCATTACGCCAATTTTCAGTACAGATTTACGACACTGATTTCTAATCAGCCTGTGCGTTGCTTTATAACGTAAGACGTTTTATAAAGCATAATTTTGCCGTCGAAATTAATTAGGAACAGAGTATATGTATATAACAGGGATAGTAATCAATCATTTCGTCGTTCGGCATTCAATCTCGCGAATGCAATATTCACTTTTGGCCAGAATTTATTTATAGGATGGCATATTTTAATGTGTCATTATCTCAGCCGAAAGACGTTCACTGCTGGACACTATGCCTCCTCTAAGGTATTACACACAGAACAGTCTTGGGCCACCCGCACTATTTTAACGTGTAGAACGCCATAAAACAAATTCTGATTTTTGTTAAAATCACCTTCGCAGTTTTGGATGCCGAACGACGATTTATGATGATATCACTCGTTAATAAACGCTTAAAAAGTTGCTTGGTAAAAAAAAATAGCTGCCCCGTATTAAATACAAAATTTGAACAACTTCAGGCAAAAATTAACGATTGTTGTCAAAGATTGTTTCGTCTTTACCTCGTCTTTAATAGGATCATAAAAAAGGAAGAAACTACCTTTTTAATATACATTTTAATCGAATCATCACGTCCTCGTATTCAGTGGTTAGGGCATCACACTTTAAAACGAAGTTTACTGTTGTCTAGAAGTCACTGTTCGCATGTTAAGCTTAGTGGCAATAACCGAATAGTTGACTAGCTTACGTCAGCAGCTTTGCTTGTAAAACACCTTACCAAATATTTCTTTTAGACAAACTTAAATCCTAAATACATTCATAGGAAAATAATTTTGATAAGCTTTTTTTTGAGTGTATTTCTACGTTATATAGGGAACCTGTACAAAGTTTCTATATTTCACGATTTACGAATCAGTCAGTTTCTCCTTTTATTAGGATAGATATGTAACTAATTATGCATACAAAATATTTTATGATTCCATTTGCAAATTTGGCTCTAAAGAAAAAAAGATGTGAAACTGATAGCACTTTCAAAAAAAGAATTTAATATAGCAATTCGTCGTATAGTAAAATTGCCCCTTGGTTGTATATTCCGAGAAACGTGAGAGCATTGACTGCTGTCACCTTAGTCGTCTTCTCCGCATACTAATGCATACTCGACCAAGTGTAGTTATGATCCCTTTATGTGAAGCTTATTTTTTTGTAAAATAATACCTTTATGGGTTAATGTTACAAATATTTAAGTTTTACTTTATGAACTTTATTCTGTTGGATTAAGTATTATTCAGCTTTCTATGTATTTGCGAAATTGCCAGTAATTTATACGACATTAAGATTTGCCGCTTGAATTGATAATCTAGCACGAGTAACCGAAGCTTGTGTTACTTGATGAGAAGGACAATCTCCAACCATTATACTAGCTAAACTATGTAATGTATTTTCCGATGGTAATCCGTTCAATATTTAATACGTTAGAAGTATCCAGAACATACCTCTTTAACATATAGTGGCAGCGGCCCACCAGTGGCCAGACATAATACATAGGTTTTCAATTATGACTGTCATTACAAAAATTGACAGGTTAAGGAAGCTAGTTAGTAAAGCATAACTTTATTATTTACATTGGGATCGACTAGGATGAACGCTCTTATGAATGTTATGATATACCTATGCGTAACAACATTTTTATTACAGCCGAAGCCTGTTCGTCCTCAGAACTGCCAAAAAAGAAACAATTTGACAAACCTAAACCCAAAAAGGGTAATTCTCTTTTTGGATTCAATTAATGAGTGGTATATATTATGTAGGTTCTTATGGTTCGATAAACATATTGGTTATTAAAAAGACCGGTTCGCCACGTTTCAATGAATCTGCATTAATTGTAAATGTCATTCGAGTATTGAGTATGTAATTTCTTACGTCGATATCAAAGATACGAATATATTTATGGCGAAGTAGTGACATTTTTAAACAATATTTGAGTCGAGGTTTTATGGAAATATTTTGACTTTATGAGTCAATTTAGTTATGATAATTTGTCCATTATTATAGGTATTAAGTACATGACTGTACATGTAAATAATAGTGTTATAAACTTATAACATATGGTTGTTATTTTAGCTATTATTTAATCATGAAGTTGACTATGTGGTTTCCGATTTCGATTAATAAATAGGTAATTAGTACTATAGTATTTCCTGGTTAAGTTGACTCGTGTGCTTCGCAATATCCGATGATAATACAACATATTGTGAAATAGATTTTGATAGCAAATATGTATATCAGCTGAATTTAATTGAACTAGTAGCAGAAGTTACTAGCATTTATTATTATAAAATTATGGAAAATGTAAACTGATCTTTTTTGTTTTTATTTACTTTACTTGAATTTTGTGCACTTTATTTATAAATACGTCATGGTTTATTATTATTAAAATCGGTCCAATTGCTGCTTCTAAACAGACCATAGGTTCAAATTGACCTTAAATTATGTTCTAGGTACGTAGTTTGAGCTATCTGGACTCTAAGTAGGCACTATCATCCATACCTTTTAAGAAAAGTGTTAGATTTGCAAACAATAATGGTTTTCCTATAATTTCTAAAAGTGTATATAAAAATATTGTATATCTTTTCCAGGCGTGGAGCTTTCTTTCTTCAGCGGTGTGTACAGTCCCAGCATCGGATTTACGCTGGCTATGGGCGAGAACGCCAAGCAACTGGTAGGACTGTCCGGCGTATTCATCGGGATGGGAGAAGTGCTCGGTAAGTCAACATCTCTCTTCAAGCTTTTATTACAAAAATATTTTGTTACATTTGTACTTCAGTAAAACATACAAAGCTCTATGATATGTTAAGCACATCATGGGGCAAAAAGAAATGGAAAACAGATCTTAACAGAAATGCTATCAAACAATAAGATGTATACAGAAAAATGTTCTAGTAAAACGTCAACATCTAATATGCCAAAATATACATTAATGATAGAAAACATGATAATTACTGTAACTTTTCAATTCTAAATGAACATCTGTTTCATAACTTTGTAAACCTGGATGATTTATAATGTTATAATGTTTGTATGCCCCTAATAATCCCAAACATTGTATACATACAACTATTGTAAATAATGAAGTAAATAGAATAAATGAATACATTAATATGGCACATTGAACATAGACATTTTAATAAAACTTTGTTTTATATTCATCTTTTTGGGGGCAAATACAGGTCAGTTCCTGTATTTGCCCTCAATCATTGGTCATAATATACCTACATTATTTACCTGGAAGCTTACGCTTACGGAAGATTGGGATGAATGCACCGGGAAAACTAAGGTGGTTGAATCGTCATTCAAGTTTCTCACGTCAGAGAAACGTGGGTGGGTTTTCAGCAGACTTCATTCTGATACACAAATATATATCATCTGAACTCAACACAAGGTGGTATATAAAGATGCGATAAGACTGTTTCAAGCCTTATATTTTCGGTATCTTTATAGTTCGTTAGAAAACAAGAAATCCTATTTAGGTTCTTTTGTTGAATCTACGATTAAGATTATAAAGAACAAAATTGCATTTTTTTTTGTAATCAATAAACTTAAAAACTACTAGACTAATTCATTATTTCATCGTTAAAAACCTTTTTACTTAATCCAGATTTTACATAGGCTATAACTACCACACAATTTTAATATATTTTTCATAATTCGGAAGCTATTTTCTTTAGAAGTAACATAGGCTATAACATTACACTAGGAGCCACGCAAGCGGACTAGTAATCATAAACGCGAATGAAACCGCGGCGGACAGCTAGTCGTTTAAAATACTATGTCTAAAGAGTGAACAATAATTTTATCATTTATAAAACAGTGAAATTTATTTCGATTTATACCTATATTATATTGTCTTCTGTTTACGCGAATGTTATTCATTGAAATTAAACTATTATATACGGATTTTATCGCGTTATTTATTTATCACTGTATTACATAATTTTGAAACTATTCTTATTGCTTATAAATATGAAATGGTTACAAATATTGGTATGCAAGGTCGGACTAAGTACTTTTTTCTGGATGCAACGTGCCCTATGACTCCTCTATGAACCCCTGACAACGTGTGTGTGATATTTCATGATAATCGGTGTAGTAGTTAAGGCGTGAAAGCGTAACAAACAAATAAACAAACTCAAATTCGCATTTATAATATTAGTTTGGATTTTTCTCCATTGTCAATTTGAAATCGATGATGTTGACATAGAAGTACTGTTATGTTAAGATCGCCTTGAGATAAATACTACAAGATTATATTATTGACAAATTGTATTGAGAAATAGTAAGTGTAGACTTGATAATAACATCTTATAGATAAACAAATGTCGCGGTTATCCTTGTTCAGTTTTGCTGTTCTAGATTTGCCTTAATCTAATGAATTACATGTAATTTTATGTGCATACATATATACATAGTCTTCGTCTATCCGATAGGATCTAGGCAGAGCTGTATTAAAATGTGTCTCGTAGTAATTATAAATACATTTAAAAATAAATCTATTAAATATTTTATTGAAATAATATATGAATACATCCTACTCTTATGCGACTATGAGGGTCTCATAGCCCTGTTCAATCAATATCACTCAACTTCAATTAGGTACTCAATTATACATAGACACACTATATATACACTTCCACTTAAAAGTAATGTCAACCATATTAATAATCCCTGTGGGCGAACACTGTCTCTTAAGATACAGGCACTGCCTAGTTCAAGAGACAGGGTTCAATATCTTATATCTGTTAGAATAGAAATCATGTGGACATCAGTATTGTTCATCTTACAATATAAACGGTGTAATATCATCGATGTGGTTTTTGTGATAAATTGATAATAAATGAAATTGTATTATTATCACAGCAGTCGCATTCACTACTGCGCCGCTGCGGACTCGTGTTTACCTTAGTAGAGGCACCCATATTATATTATCTATAATAAGTACTTTATGGACTGTATTCATGTTTTGCTACTGTAATCAATAAATAAATTATTATATTATTATTATAATTTCAATTAAATTAAAATTATAATTAAGCATATCCTGTAAAGCGTAAGGCTTTAGCATACAAGGTACATACCTTGTATGCTTTATTCATCCTTATGGATATTTTTATATAAGGAATTGTTTAAATAAAGGTTCTAATCTTAAAAAAATGCTTTTGCAGGTGGGGCTCTCTTCGGTATTCTTGGTGGAAAAACAACACGCTGGGGTCGCGATCCCATTGTCATCATGGGCTATTTCATCCACCTTGGCAGTTTCTTCCTAATCTTCATCAACCTGCCGACCGTAGCACCGTTCGGTGACACCGAAGAGGTTTCATACATCTCGCCGTCGCCTCAGCTCGCCATGTTCTGCAGTTTCCTACTCGGATTCGGAGATGCCTGCTTCAATACTCAGATCTACTCAATACTCGGAGGAAACTATTCCGATAATAGTACCTCAGCGTTTGCGCTGTTTAAGTTCACTCAGGTGAGTTTATTTTCTATATTCTTTCGATATACTTAAGTGGGAAATCAAACACTAGAAACAACAGATAATTAGTCTTTACAAAATTGTTTTGTTTTCAGTTGTGTCGTCTTCGTCTTTTTACCGCTCCCGCCATATTCTTTCAGTATCTTTCTCACTTGCATACAGACTCTCTCGCTTATACACTTCACTGTTGGCAGTCAGTCTTTTCATACCCATATTTTATTCTACCATTGCTTTCGTATTCATATAGGTAATATAATTCATATAATTTCGAATATTGTATTTTATGCAAGTGATGATTCGTCTGTTTTTTACTGAAAGTTGTAAAAAATGAGCTTTAGTAAACAACAATTCTAGCTATAAAATGTCAGTACCAACCATTTAGAAAATTACCCAGCTAGAAGTGTCGTATAATCGTAAAGCGATGTACGATGACAAAACACAATGATTATAATGCATAAACAGACATGCATGTTTCAAAGAATATAAATTCTATTGATAAGTACTTGGTACTCAAAGAAAGAACAACTAAAAAGAACATTTTATTGATTCATACGTTTAACCATCGAATCGCAGTGGCACACCGGCAGCCCGACATAATAGGTTTTCAATTATGTTTAGTAAACAATATACAGGTTAATAATCTTAAATGCATTACTGCTTATATATTAGAAGTACCTATTTAGCACAGATACATACTTGAATAGGTCATATCATTAGCATTGTATATGAAAACATTTATTTTCTATCGGATGCTGGTGGTATATGTCACTGCATATTAATCAAATGCATATCAATATAGAATACAAACAGGTCATTAACTGCAAAATTATAGAGGAAAAATGTTCTCAATAGGACATTAGCACAAGGTCAACTTAATGTGGATCTTGACTCGAATAGAAGGCTAATGGCTGTCATACATGACGTGGGTAATGTGTTACGTGAGAAACTTGTGCGCTTTGTATGCATCCGTAACCGATGCGAGCCACCCGCGCAAGTAACCCGTATAATTAACATGTGCAAGTAGCCTGTGGAGATGGCACCGTGTATTCCATCATTACGTCTAAAATTGCAAACGTTATAGAAGTACATACGAATTCCTTGTCAAGATATAAAGAAAGGAAAGTAGTCCGCGCAAATTGTACGGTGTATTTAAAGATTTAACCATTGCTTCCAAAATTGCCAACGTTTTTGAACTACAAAATAAATAAATTCCATATTAAGATATAAAGAAAAAGTAATGAAAAAGGTAGCATTTGCTGCGGAAACAAAAAGGATGTTCTATTTGGGGAATTTAGTTTGTACAAAATAAATTTTATTATTTTAAAATGTACGTTTTATTTTGTTTATCGTAAAATATGTTTTGTAGGTATCTATGATTTATCTATGATTTTTCTAGGACGTGTACCTAGTGATTGATGCAAGGCCGTCATAGTACCTTTATACAAAGGAAAAGGCTCACAGCAAGATTGTAAAAGCTAAAGAGGCATTAGCTTGCTCAACGTCGTCGGTAAATTGTATGCGAAAGTGTTGATTTAAAGGATTGTGAAAGTAACCGACGAGAAAATATGGGATGCACAAACGGGATTTCGAAAGGGTATGGGATGTACGGATCAGCTCTTTTCCTTACAGAGCATGGCCGAAAAAGATTTTGGCCAAAGGTCAACAGGTCTATTGCGCGTTCGTGGATCTGGAAAAGGCTTATGATAAAGTGGTGAGGAATGAACTTTGGTCGGTTTTGTCCATGTATGGAGTGAATAGCAATCTCACACGAGCTCTGAAATCTCTTTATGACGATTCCAGAGCTTGTGTTAGGATAAAAGGGACTTACACAGAATGGTTTAATATCGAAAAAGGTGTTAGACAAGGATGTGTTGCGTCCCCCTGGCTGTTTAACCTATACATGGACAATCGTTTGAAAGATTTAAAAGATTTGTGAATGGGGTTTAAGAATGAATGAGTTATTTGTCAAATGTCTACTTTATGCCGACGACCAAGTAATCCTTGCGTCATCGGCGGAAGAGTTGCAGGCGATGGTAACTATTATGCATGGTGCTTTTGAGAGTAAAGGAATGAAAATGAATGTAAGCAAGACGAAAGTAATAGTATTTGAAAAGGAGGAGTGCATGACGATGTGCAATATTATGATTGATGGAGAATAAATGGAGCAAGTGAAAGAGTTTGTATATTTGGGTACTTTGTTTTCAAGGGATGGTACACATGAGGGAGATATTGAAAGGAGAACGATTGCTGGCAATATAGTGAATGGCGCTCTACGCGCTTTTATGAACAGTAGAAATGTATCCGAAAAGGCACGTTTGGCTGTTCATAGAGGACTATTAGTACCTACACTTATGCATGGAAGTGAAAGTTGGGTATGGCAAAAGAAGCATGAGAGCAGAATAAATGCTGTAGAAATGAGAGCGCTGAGAAATATATGTGGTGTGACTCTGAAAGATAGAATAAGGAATAGTGTGATTAGAGAGAGATGCGGCATAAAAGTGGATATAGTGACGAGAATAGAAAAAGGTATGTTAAGCTGGTTTAGGCATGTAGAAAGAATGGACGAGAAAAGACTGACTAAGAAAGTTTATAAGGCTAGTGTGAATGGAACAGTCGCAAGGAGAAGACCTAGGCGAACGTTTATTGATCAGATCGGAGACGTTCTGGATAAAGGCCAGGTTAAGAGCACCTTAAACCGGCGAGCGTGTATGAGGAATGTTATGAAAGTGAATGAAGCCAGAGAAGTGTATCAGGATCGTAGCAAATGGAAATCCGTTGTCTCTGCCTACCCCTCTGGGAAACAGGCGTGAATATATGTATGATTGTATATACTTACTTAATACTTATTAATAGTCTCTTATCTAGAAATTCGATGCGCCTTGATTTATGATTACGTGCTACTACTGCTATTACCACTTATTTACTGCTCGTGGATATTAGGTATACATATGTACGAACAGTAAATTAGTGATTAATGTGTGGAATGAGCACATGTATCTAATTAATTGCAACTTGATGAACTCACCTGAGAATCTATGTTGCACAAGGTTCGAGGAAAATTATTTTAAGTATTGGTGACATAATATTAGGTAATTATGTAATAGTAATTACTTATGTATGTGTTTAGTGCAGTCATAATAATGACACAATTTCGGTCATGGCGGTCAATCTTATCGGAGACTAGTCATCTGCGTAGGAGATATAATAGTGCACAAGTGTGTAGGTACGCAAACACTAGTGTACCCCTCTTTTTTCACTCTTATGGTTCGATAGGACGGTAATCCGACACGAGCTAAGAGAATCATAGGATTATATATATTATTTGTTATTGATATACATATATGGACATATACCTATACATAGCTACATTTCTGTATGTATACCACAAAGGCGTGTTACACACATAATTACTAGCAATTGTTTTTGTTTTCAAGGAATAGGAGGCAATAAGTTCGATCCCTTTTTCTCACCTCTACCTCTCTAGTTTATAACTTGTTGTTTTAGAAATTCAACCTCACGTTATATTACTAAATAATGATTTAGTGAATAGCTACTTATAAATCCTGACACATCTAAAGTATAAAAGAATCTTTCTCGTTGAGTAACGACAAAGAAAATAATCATTGTAATATTTTAAAAGTATTATAAACTATACTACTTACTAACACACGACACGAAGCATATAACATCGTAACTTGGTTTCTTTTTACACATGTTGCATTTATGTGTAATGTTTGCGAAAATAGTATTGAAAAAGCAAAAATTGGTTAAAAGCTATATACGAAACCATAAAATAAAAAAGACGTTGTTTTACAGATCTCTAAGGCCTTTCATCTCACGTTTATTTATAGATTATAATACAATGCTTCGATGTAGTTGTTTGATCTGATAATCGTTCCGACAGTCCCTGGCGGCGGCGGCGTGCTTCTTCTACTCGTCGAAGGCGCTGCTGTCGGTGCAGCTCGTGGTGCTGGGCGTGCTGGCGTCGCTGGGCACGGCCGCCTTCTGCCGCGTGGAGTGGGGCGCGCGCGCGCGGGCCCGCGCCGCCGCGCTCGACGACGACAAGTCCTCGCCCACCACTCACGCGCTCGCAGACAACGCGCTGCACTACGACTGAGCCCTTGACAGTGGCGCGACACACAGTGACGTCACTACCATATCGTTGGACACTCTCAGCGTCTAGATATTCTAGAACATTCCGCCCTTGTCTCTTACGTTCACTGCGGTCCATCTACAATGGGCCCACTGCGATGCTTATTCCATGCGCTGGTAAAAACCATGTTTTCGTTGCCATTTGCATTTTTGAACTGTTAGTATAAAATGTTATATTAGGTATAGCATAAAAATATGTTATGCCTGTCTATACCCTCGGGAGGCCAACAGGATAAAAAGTTCAATTTGTCTCTTGTTATCTACGAGGGGACAGATCGAACGTTTTATTTGATAATAATCGCAGACTCGTTTTGTTCAGCATCGCACAGAACATAAATCTGTCACCACTGCAATAAATCATTATATTTATTCAAGCAGGCTAAAGACAGAGAGTTCAGAAACTGTATTAGATGACGGTAACTAACTTTATAGCCGCAGTGAATGTGAATCAAGTTTTCCAAAAGATAAATGTTGTGTATTGTCTATGTCATATATTTTTTGAATTAACGGTAAGAGCTCCAAAAGATTCCTATTAATCGCCTACTCAAAAAAAATAATTAACTAAATTATTTATTTGGCAGCAGATTTGTAAAAATGTTTCTGTATATAACATTAAGATATTATATTTAGTTTTAATAACATTATTACGCATTGATAAAATAACTGCGTTTTGAAACTAAGAGTTGACAAACTTAGGGCTCTTCACGGAAAGATACCAAGCACTAATGCAGCCATTGTATTAAGTGTATACCAATTAGTTCAGCATTTCTGATAGATTGACAAAATGTGATCCTGACGCACTTATATAGGTGTACCACAATACGTCTACAAACATGTAACTATAATGCATTATGAAGATATTCTCATGGTACATTTTGGTTATGTTTGAATTGTAGGTAGTTGTATAATCGATTAAAACACGCCTCGTGAACAGGAACCCTTATATATTTGTACTAAATTAATGTAAACATAATCGAATAATATTTATATTGAATTTGTCTTGAATAGCATTTCATCGCATTCTATATTTAAATAAGATAATAGTATTACCTATTATGATATTTTATTTTAGAGAAATTGAATATGAAAATTTTATGGTGAAATTGATTTTATTTTTATCAAGTGAGATGTTAGTGTAGGCAGTGTAAGTAAAATCTTAGAACGCTTTGTAGAAATATGGTGACTCGTGAAACAGTATCATAATATGGTATTTAGTAGAACAGATCTGTAAATAAAATGGATTTATATGCTACACTATTCTATGAGTAACAATTGCGTATAGATGCTACTCAACTAGAAACGAGCAATAATCTTCAGCACGAGCTATTTTATAGGCCGGCAATACTACATGGTTGCCGTAGTGGTTTGTGGTCGGCTTTCCACCGCTCCGAGTGTTGTTTGTGGGTTCGATTACTACCGGGACAAAAAATAAATAGATGGCACAAATCTGGGTGCATTCTGTGTCGGTTGTTTGAATGTTTGTTATTTCTCCTGCGACACAAGATTCATTACTTGTTAAGGAGAATAAAGAAAATAAAGAAAATACGTTTCTTTAATTTCTATAGTATAACTTAAGTTACTGTGGTGGCCAAAGTTTCACTTAAATGAATTTTATTTACACTCTAGCTAAAGCGAGAAAAAGCATATTCTCCTTATTAACAAGTCAACCAACGACGCGACGTTCCCCAGCATTCGAGTGCAACCTTCATTTTTTTTTTCATTATTCACCATAATTTAATTATTTCATTTTATTGTTATAGAGCCTACTTTTGTTTGAACTACTTTTTTGCAATTTCCTAATTCTGAAAATTGCGTTGATTGAGAGGTGTATATTAGTCACTCAGCTACACTATATAAGTAGATCTGGTGAAAATGTGTATATAGTTTTGTAGCTTTGCCTTTTCTTTACAACCCAGGTAAAGAGGCACCTTTACCGAGTGGCTTTATTTAGGTGTGCTATCGTGAAAGTTGGCAGCTAGTATCAGGCACACTTTTAAAGTAATGGCCATTTGATTGCCGAGTCTTCTATTTGATAAAATTATATAGGATGTGCTTTGTTGCTTATATTAAGAAAGGGACAAGGACGCTCTGTAAAAAAAAATTGCATCCGCTATACGACACTCGTCTTGGGCAAAGAAAAGTGACTTCATAGTCAATTAGACGTCAAGCAAAGTTCGGCACCTAAGCTGCAAATTAATATATAATTGCAGCTTGGCTGCCGCGATACATACACTCAGAACACTCGTAGATGTCAGCTGCAAGTGTGTACAGCCTGAATAATTTGATACTACTAACGCGATTACTTATTTGTATAAATAATTCTACTATAACTTATATAAAACAGGGAATATGTTAAATATATATTATATATCAATTAAAATATAATGCAATTTGTATGATTACGTGATATATGATCTTAAAATTCCTAATTCACTGATCACTATATAGGTACCTATATTTAAAATATAATTGTATGAACGATGAAGTGTGGTGCTCGTACTCTACGTGAGTTAAAATATTTTTGTATAGACAGTAATGATAGTGTATAATTAGAGGAATTTAAAAATATTTTCTAACAACTTCTAGTCACGAAACTCGAGGTTCATAAGCGAAATCATGGGATTTAAAAGTTTCCTGTCATACATACGTCTAAAGTTAAAGCATTCCTTGTACCTATATTTGTTTTTATTATTAATTTAGTTTATTTAATAGTTGTTATCACGAGCATGTTATATAACTGTTATTTTTAACTAATTTTAGCATTATCTTTTATGTATGAATGCCTGTTATACTGAATAGTATTTCATTCCGTTAATATTAGTGTCTAGTCTTATTTGCCTACTTTAAATAACAATAGACGTATACTTTATAAAATGTTATCAAACACTATAATGTATGTGGAAATAAAATATTTTAATAATCATATGTGTTTTATACCTTGATATAAATATATGTGTATTATTTACTTACAGAATGTATCTACATACAGAAATTGTCGTATAGTATTGATTTATTCAGTAGACCCATTGCAATGTTACAGCTGATCGTAAGATTCTTAATTCGAATCCTGGATCAAGCATTGTTATCAGGTTATTCTGTTCTCAGGAATTTTTCAGTAACAATACGCAGATTACAAATGTGCTCGATAGATGGCTCTGTATTTTGTAATTCTGCCGTCATATGGAAAAAGACATTATCATAAAATAGTTTTTGGAAATTAAGATTTTACATATTTGGCATCATCTATTGTATATTTATATTTTCGTAATACCTTATGATATGTCCTTTACCAAAAACAAATCCATTCGTTGTCGATCAGTGGCGTAGCTTACCTTAGACAGGCCCTGTATCAAAATGTGTTGGGAGGCCCAAAGGAAGGGTAAAGTTTCTAAAGAAACAAAAAATTCTCAAATTGAATTAAAACGACAGAATGAATTTTCTGAATTTCAGATTTTAAGCATATTTTTTAAAGCAATTAATTGTTTATACAGATCAACTGATGTCTTACTAACTGTATTTAGCAAACATTTTAACGGCTACCTTCTTTATTATTTCGTTTAAAAAAGATAAGAGTTTCTCTGGTTGTAATACTTCGAAGGTATATTACTCAGGTCACAGAGGCTCTGAAACCTTTGTTATAGCCCAGTAGATATTCTCAAAAATATTATTAATCTGTAAAAGATTATGGATATCATTAGGATTTTTGCTTACACACTTTTGGGGCCGCTATAGCCTGGGGTCCCCGTATCATTGAAACGGCAGATATGGCGGTAGCTATGCCCCTGTAGCCGATAAACAATCAGTTTTAAGCGTTAAGGTTTTACTAATAAAATAAGGGTTAAAGTGGCGCGCACTTGGTGGCTCGTATCCGAGCCGGTAACACATACACGGTACAAGTGTAGCGGCTCGTAATCGCCTCTGTCAAAAAACAGGACTAAAAATAACGCATCCGCATTATAATAAAAAAAAATTTGCGGTAGTTCGTACGTACGTCTTTCCTCCTTATGACGGTAGAAAGCGAAATGTAAGCAAATACAATACACCTTTAACGTTTAAATATAAACATCTGATAAACAGTCGTAAATATGTAAAGTAGTCAAGATAGCCGTTGCTCGTCGTATATGTTTTATTAATGGAACAATATCTGGTCTGGTAGCTTGCTTCTGACCTCTATGATCTATGAGTCTATCAGCTCCCATAGACAAAGCGGCACAACTACAAACATAAACCCTCTATTTTAGTATCTAGAAGCCTAAGGATACCTATATTATTCTTCCTTAGTAGTATTTAAGAACAAGATCTTTATAAATGTTTATGCATCTATAATACTATCAAGGTGACACGCGCGCATAGGTACGGCACGTGTAACAATAAACGATTACCATGGGCCTTGATCGGTAACTATACTAGGGTTGTCACTCGCAAGTTGACTTCTTCAGAGACTTCCTGAAATAGTGGTATTTCCGCGGAGGAACCGGCTCACTCGCTCCTACACTAAATATTTATTATTCAGGTTCTTTGTTTTTTTCGAAAGGTTTCGAAGAGTTATACGTATTGTGTTATGTATTGGGAGCATTTCTTTACATACAAAAACATTGATCATATACCTATACATTTCTTATATATTAAAATAAAAGATGCTCATAAATGACTATAATTTATTCATCAAGAATAACCTTTGGTAAATTGAGACTAAACAATATTTTTATGACAGATTTGACTTTGAGACAAATATCAAGGTGGTAGTAATGCAGGTATAATTGAAAGAACTCTGCATAATTTGTACTTATGTATCTTTATATTTGCCCATATTAAACAAGTATGTAGTAATAATCTGACGATAGGTACAAATAATCTGACAATATGTAGGCAATTTGCTAATTAATGACACCCATTAAATTGTGTTATGTTCTTAAAAATAGAGAACTATTGTCCATACTCTTTAACTGTTTACTGGTTTAATATACAACTTTATTTGCATCTAGCCTGTTCTTAAACATAAACAAAATTATGTTTATTTAAGAACAATTAGCTTATTGATTGATTTGACAGTACAAATGCAAAACAAATAGGAACCATGATATATATTTATTTTTTGTTACACCAGCTACTGATATTAAATAACAGATTCCATAATTATTTCTTGTCACTTTCAGTTTCATCTTGTTCTCCTAGTTTGAAGTCCATGGGTTTATCATAACCCATTATTTTGGCATAATCCCAGGGATCATTGAAATGCCTCGCTTCTATGAAGAGAGGCGTGCCTTTGACATGCATGGTGGTGAACATGCCAGGAATATCAGGTACAACTACATCATCTGTCTTGAAATCAAGCTGCAAGTAATACATATAATGTGAGTTTGTCATATTGCATATGGCAATAAATAATTGGAAAAATATAATTTTAGTGTATAGTTTAGTCCAAATGAATCAATCTTATAATAATCTTTATTTTTATGTAACAAAATATTTTATGTAATAATTTAGACAACAACAAAAAACTTGTTAAAATCCATAATATTGTTAAATAAATAGTAAGTATGGGGATAGTTAAGAAAAGTGCACAAATGTGGGACAGTCACTGTAAATATATTAAACAGAAAAACTTACCCGTTTTCTAGCTAAAAAGAAATTTAAAGTTGTGGCCGTATATGTTGATGTTTTAGCATCATAATGTATTTCTGTTACATACTTCTTAGTTATAAAGTGCAGCAAAAGTGGTGTAATAAATGTGAAAAATCCAACAACTGAACAAATTGCTACAAGTAATGATGTACTGCCTATTGTTGCTGCTTCCCTTAAGATTATAGGTTGTGCCAGCAACCCAGCCATACTGGAGCCCAATGAGAATACTTTCACACTTCTGATCTGTGGTGTGAGAGGCCCATAGTATATGCGAGGCAGTTTGTTTTCTTCTTCTTTTAATTTTATTGCATAGTGCCGGGCTATAATGTTGTGGCAATTGCTCAAATGTTTCAATTTGGAGGTTATTTGTTTGTGTAATATAGGTTGGAACAGCATTGTACTTTGGTTAAGAGAGCTTTTAGCACAAAATCGAAACATTTTGTTTATTGCCTTGCACTATTTATGTAATAAATAAACTAAATTATAAAAATCAATGCCATTGATACAGCACGAATGTTGAGTTTTGGCAATAAAATAAATAAGACAACTGAATGTCAAAAAAATGACATTTAGGTGAACGTGCGGAAACATTGTGAGGTCTTAATTTTTAATATATAAAATGTCTCATGGGTTCTTATCCAATAGCTTTCTATAAATACTGAATACTGCAATTTGAGATCTTGAGCATTACGCGTAAAGAAACAAATTGGTACGACACATAAACATCTGTTTTATGGTTTATGAGTGTTTAAGACACGGAGTTGCAATCGCAACTACGTCGCAAAAAGTACTCTGTGGTCGCGAGTGTCGTGACGGACAGCAATGCTACCGTAAGTTTATACACTGACGAAACCATTGACAAGATTCAATGTTACTATTTCAATGGACGTTACATTATGTCAAATCCTTAGACAAACACTGTCGACTTATTCGGTCACATCGTATAATTCGAATATTTAAACCATGGAAGGAATAATCACTAACCGTTGTACGCAAGTACCTACTTATTAAATGCGCAATTAAAGCTTATTCGAAATTGTTTGCGTTTATTAAAATAAAAACTACAATTGTTTATAATTACATAAAAAATTTATTTACATTTATAAATATTTCTGCGAAACTTGATGAGTGCATTTATATAACATGCTTAGTTGGACAATTGTCTACATCGTAACAAAAACCTGTGTCTGTATCCAGCACCATAGGTTCAGGGCAATCGCATCTGGAGAATCCACATACAGTTCCCACTAACATGCTTTCTGGATGTTCGCATGTCCTTTGGGCTTCCCAGTAAGATTGTGTGCAGTTACTATATTTTATAATCATCCATTCTGGACAGGAATCTACACCTGTCAAATATAACAATAAAATAAAATAAAGGGAAGGGTATGTAGGTACCTAAGCTTAAGCTATTTATATTAATTTTGAAATTTAAAAAAATATTTTATATCTGAGGGACTGTTTTCTTTAGATACCTAAGAGTTTTACGTAAATTGAAGTAACTTTTTAAATTATCGGTCTCCCGTTTATCATTACATAGGCAATACTAACAGATTTCATTACAAGCTTAGGAAACTATGATACGAACAACAGTTTACTATATTCGTGTACCAGGTAACCAATGTTATATCGTTTAAATAATCATGGTACAGAGAACGACCAATTACGACATAATAAATGTACTTTTGTGTATCTACGAGCGGATGAGTATTCTAATGATCGTGTAACGCTAATAGTTCTTTAAAGCATTTAATATAACAGACAAGTACAAATATGTTGCTTAATGAAAGTGCTTTATGCATTGTTAATACTGAGGGGTTACTCACATGTATTATTGTGCCACAAGCAATTATTCACAGTCGCCCTTTTGTACGCAATGACTGACGAAACGACAGTCGACCAAATCATCAGTACCGTCCACTCGAACATGTCTAGAAGCTAATTAAAATTAGACTAAATAAAAATGAATATTTTCCAGGTTTATATAATCTACGTCGTTGTCCGATGACTACTATGTTTACCATAGCGACTGAGGAACAATGCTTCAGTAGTATTAGTTCTATAATAATGCTTTGTATGTTTTATATTTGAACAATGGGTGAATGCAAATCTAAAAATATAGCACGGCAATAGAGATTGTTTAATTTATACAAATAAATAATGATTGTATTTCTTGGTATGATGTAGGCGTTCTTTATACATGCTTGTCTATATGGTTACCTTCCTAATGAGACCTACCACAAATGGCGGTGCATACTATAACGATACCTACTTATGTTTAAGTCTTGTTTAAAATACTTACACTATCGGATATTGTTTGAAAATAATAGGTACCTATGCGGTAGATGCAATTTCCTTATACTATGTTTTACATAATGCGGATGTGTAAATACGTAGGTACTTATGACGTAAGTCTTATTAAATGCTAATACAGAATTGAGTTAATATGTACTAGAGGAGACATCTCAAATATAATGTTTTGTACGTGTAAGAGTGCATGCTCTCTAGCTCACTTAGTCTGAGCCGCATCGCTTACTGCAACTACAAGTTTGTACCTATACAAAATATTAAATAGTATCACAATAAACATGAGGATACAAACATAATTTAATATTTTGCACTTAAAAATGTGCTTGGAAAGCTCTTTGTGTGTGAGTTAGAGAGCATGCACTTTAACTGGTGTTGCAAAATATCTAGTTGTCTCTTTAGTGATTTGTGAGTATTTTTACGCAATTGTTTCTTTTCCCAAACAAATAAAATAATATAATTATTACATAACTCAATGATTAAAACATATTTTATTTATTTATATTTTTAATAGGCCTCACTCTCACTAGCAATGCATTCCGTGCCGCGAGGGCTCTACAAACATTCAAACAACGGACACAGAAAACACCTAGATTAGGCACAATAATTTGTGGATCACATATTTTTGTCCCGTGTGCGGATCAAACATACAATACATGGCGTATAACAGTGGTGAGGCGAACACTGAAACCACTACACCATACGTGCAGTCTATAAAATATGATAAAAAATTAAAATAAAAATTAAAAATTTCTAATCATTGTCATTTTCTTGCTAGAGAAGCAAATCCCATAACAAAATCTGTTCAAAGTTGCGATCAGATCTAGTATCAGTACCTAACTTATAAAACACAAATGAAATGTCTCCTAACAACAACTTTAAATGCGAAATAACGTTTCGGTTCACATTTAGCGTACATGTACTAGATTGGAACCTGGTGTCAGCGCAATAAGTCTTCCTTTTCCAAATCTATATCTGTTCTATCACTCGTCATCTTATCTTTAGCGCCTTTTTTTTCATATCATTCTACATGCATCTTTTCTTTGGCTATCTACCTTTTTGTCCTGATATACATAACTTTTTTAAGTTCCTACATGTTACGTTTCTTGTCTCCTCATGACATATTATCTATTATTTTTCTATAGTTGTGTACCTACAACATCCTAATTACAAATATAAGTAGATATGCAAACACGCGGCAATGTATAGTGGGTCATTTATCGCTAGGTATAACAGGAATGTAAAAAAGTCATTGTTCAACATTTTTAAACTCGCGTACCATTATATTGTAATATCTTTACTTTAATTGTTGACTTCTATCAGCTAGTAAAGTTATCCTAACTAATAAATTTATTAATATTATAAATGTGAATGTGTGAGTTTGTTAATTTACTTGCTACGCTTTAATTCCTTAACTACTCAACCTAAAGGGGTTCAGAAAAGGATATAGCAATACTAGGTCCCCCAACGAGCGAAGCCGCGGGCAAACGCTAGTCGTTTATAAATGGGATTTTCCTTTGCATTGTATTACGTTCCATATCGCGCTGAGGTAAGATAATGGGACGATTCATCGGCCTAAACAAGCACGAGTCAGTGGTGACAATGCGGCTATCTATCGGCCGGGTAAACACTGGCTATTGATTTAGTTTATCTGTTCGCAAACAAGGAACGCGCGCTCGCGCCGCCGCCGCGCCGCGCCTGCGGGCACGGACGGACACAACGAACTACATATCCCTGCGCATAGTTTCGTTTATAAGTTTTATAACAAATAGCGAAACTTGTTTTAGGTTCTAGATACAGTACAGCCAATGACAAAAATATTTTTTTAAATAACAACCCTATAATTACCACACTTATGCAGTCTGTTAGTCCGTAACACGATAGTAAAAATATTATGGCAATCGAATGTTGTTAAGACTTTTTGCATCAACCTTATCTCGCCAATTAGTCTAAACTACTTAAGAAAGTTAACGTTTATAAAAAGGGAGGTTTTTAAGAACACAAAGTTTTAAGTCCATCTTTATAGCACTTGGTTAATTGTTTACATTTTGTAGACGGTGCCTTTAAAAATATGTCAGTCTGGATTACAAGACCATTACACTAAGTACCTACTCACCAGAAAAGATAAACAAACAGCTCGTATTACCATTTACTTAAAACTTATTTACAATTATTTCATTAGTGAGGTTCGAGGCACACCTTAATAAAGTTTCACAATTTAGAAAAAGTAAAATAGACACCTACTTACTCTAAAAAGAACCGTCTAACATGGAAAGGTGTATTATATTATTATTACTGTTAATTATTATTATGCCGCGGGACTAAATCCTTTAGATTCCTCTAGATAGAGTAGTTGTCTAGGTTTGATATTGTAGGTACATTATTTTATTAAAGAGAAAAGGAAATAGCAATCAAAAGATTTATTTTGTGAAAACATTATCTAAATAAGTTCCAAAATAAGGGCGTCATTAATATTTTAATTTGGATGTATAAAATTGGGGTTGTTGTGGACATCTCGCTATCTCCCTCAGACAGATGCATATAAATAGTGTTAGGTTCTAGTTTGTATCGTGAATTACCAGGTTTGAAACGATCTATTGATATTTTTGAGTAGATTTCAAAAATTCTTATGGGTCTTTCTTATCTATGGGTAATGTTACTATTTGACCTAAATAATAAAAAATGTGAGAAAACTATGTACCTACTTTATAATTTTTTTTGTAAAAGTAGATACAGTCAATTTTATTTGTCACCAAGTGAAGGTGGTATAGTGGCAGCCTTTATATTGCTCCAAGCTAAAATATTAACAACTTTCTGTGCCCAAGGCATTTCAAAATAGATACAGCTACCTACTATTTTTACTCTCATTATATGTATTCTAGTCGTCGAAGTCTGCCTGGCCTTTATCTCTATTTCATTTTGTGCTATCTTACTTTAAAATAAATGCTGTTGTGATCCAGATAGAAGAAATTATACAAAAGTTAAATAAAATATCAGTACGTCCGTGACCGTGTCTGCAGAAAAGCAATCACAACATTGAGAATTTTTTTATCATGATATTCAAAAGTTGTAACAATTTAAATAAAATGCGTTACTTATAGGTATTTTATGGCATTTTATTTATACACCTAGTAATCATGAAATTATAAAACTATCAGTATTACTTTACATTATACCTAAATACGTACCTCGATGGCGTAGTGGTTAGTGTAACCGACTGCCACGCCTGAGGTCGCGGGTTCGATTCCCGCACAAGTCAAACATTTGTGTGCATGAACATGGATGTTTGTCTTGGTCTGGGTGTTTCTATGTATAATATGTACCTATGTATTTACAAAAAAAAAAAGTATATATGTATGTTTATCCATTGTCTAGTACCCATAGTACAAGCTCTGCTTAGTTTGGGCTAGATGTTGTTGTGTGTATGTGGTAGAATATTATATTATTATTATATTATATTATTATTTGTACTTATTATACCATTACACACTTTAACAAACAACATCCCTGTAATATAAATCTGTCACTTTCTCAAAACTTATATTCTCTGCTTATCTAGTGTCATACTCATAACTCGCAAAAAGTAACCTACGATTCTGGGGATCGATAACAATCTGAGTTATTATAACTTATAATTTAATTTTATTTATGCACTCCAAAAATTAAGAACCGCATTTCTACTTCGTAAAAATAATAAACGTGGCTAAACTTCAAAGCTTACTATTAATAACAAAAAATAACTATTATTAAGCTATTAATTGCCAGTATCTTGATTTGCAGAATTTACCCAAAAGCTTAGCTCCGCTGAAAAAAAAAGAGGATGCGTCAGTTCATGGGTAAAAAGGGGCAGGTAATTATGACTTTCAAAATATTGTACTTAATGCATTTTAACTTAAAGATTATGATTGTGACTTTTATCCGGAACTACCTGTGATAATAAAAGAAATGGCGGTTTTGATGTTTAAATATGATTTATGGCACCTAATTATATTATTATAACATAAACTAGTTATTACAACTAATACAAAAGATAGTTAATTAAGTAGGTACTACCTATTAGTTTTGAACGATGTTAGTCCGTGAAATATTGTAATTCTCGGCAACCAAATTTTCATGTAGCGTCATCTATTTATAAATTTTTTGGATGCTTAGAATTTAGAGGCTAATTCCACATTATGTGTACACCTATAATCGCAGGCGTATTAAAAAATAATGTTGTATCAACATAGAGGATATAGGTACTATATAATATTTAGATTCGGAACTATTACATAAAGGAATTTACTTTCGGTCGGGAATTTAATCTTCAGTTTTTTACCCTTTTGTAGCGACTAGGTGGCTATTTATAAAACTGTTTTAATCTTGCAGTGAAATCCAATGAATGCCTAAAATGCTTGTCTAGTTTCTAATATCTTAGATAAAAGCGCTTATCTCTATTTTATTTTATATATTATAATTTTATTCTTTGACCTTTGTACATTACATATTTGATCATGAAATTATTGACACGTGCAAGCAATTTTTTTGCAGTAAATATAAATATATATTGGTATTAATTTTATTTACAAGGCCATGTTTATATAAATAAGACCTTGTGATTGTTAAAATTATTATAAAAATGAAACCTCGTTGAAGTCGTTGGTTGTACGGAATACGGTAAAATACTAAAATCCTTTCCCGCCAATTCAAAAAGCTGGAGGACTTTTACTTAATCCGTACACTTCATTTACAACTTTATTACCTTACATTAAAGTTTGTTTTCCAACGACGTAGAGAACTTTAAAGCATAAGGTCAAAACAAGGACAGGAATATTCTCCTATGCATTCAGTTGAAGTGTTGTTGTATCTGTCTCTTTTCCTCGACGAGGTAATTGCGAACGAGATGGCGGTTCTGTCTCTGTCATTACATTAGTTGAGTTTTTGAGTTTATAAAGACCTGTCGTTTATTGCGACCGCGGACAAAGTTTGTTTACTTTTGTAACAATCATTGAAAGCACTATGGAGTTAACATAAGAAGGATTGTTTTATAGTGATGTGTTAAGGACGGTGATATTTGTAGTATTATTATAATAAATTGAACGTCAATATGGAGATGCGGCTATTATTTTGGACTGTAGTTTTGGGAGTGACATGCAGCGCGGAGGCGGGCATGATGGGTGATCAGTGCGACTGGACTGGCAGGTAGGTTGATGTCGTAACTTTTATTGTTATTTTTAATTAAAGTGTTGTTTTATAGCTATCAATACTTAATACTAACAATACTTCACTTTTTAGGTATTTTCTTATTTGATAAATTGTTACTATCATCTATTTATGTTTTAGACAGAGAAATTTAATTATTTTGTGTATTCTGTTGTCTAGTTCATTTTTAATAGTTTAAAGTTTACTAACTTTATTAATATGCATTTGATTTTGTGCAAATTAATTAATTACATTTTTGTTAATCCGTCCAGTTCAGCTGAGAAGCATTTAGCTTGTTTTACAAGCTGGTTCACAACCGTAATGCAATAGCTTCGAAATATATTTGAATCGAACCCACCACATATCGATTAAACATTGGGCTAGAGCCGCGCCGTTCCATATTAGGTGGCCACCTATGCGTTCTTGATTGCTTCTTTACTGAAAATAAACATAATCTTAAACTATAAGATTAATTACCTGCTAAATAAATCCTACTAGACCAATAAATCGAGCACATTGCCAGTTTTATAAATAAAACTGTCAAACTTAAAATGAAATTTCTGATAAATCACCAAACAATTATGTATAGGTAAGTATGCACGCCTGCAACGTACTTATGTAGGTACATGTATATTATAAGCACATAGGTACTTTTACATAAATTATTATTATGGTATATTTAAGTGACAGCTATATTTAATAACTACTACTCTGCATAAAAATGTCATGCTTGCAGACCCTGTAATTTTTGCATAGCTAGACATTCTAATAACAGGCCGAAACACGGACGAGAAATAAAAACTAATAAAAGTCCAATAAGTATGCAATATTCGCTTGGAATCCATCACAATCAGAAGATAACAATCCTGACCCGAGGCGGAATCGCGCCGCGCCAATTTGCTATTAAAATGTAAGATATTTCCATAACATTTGGCATCGCATGTCCATCGCTATTAACCATCGATGTTATTCAAATCTTTGAGTCGACGAATACTTGCACATTGTTATCATAGCTACCCGCATTATTTAAAGTTGAAAATTATTTACATTTGTTCCCTTTTTTGCTCCAGAAGCTGGAACATACAATCTTTGGTATTACCTACTTGATTGAAAGGTCTTAGAATATCAGACTTAATTAAAAATCGATTGTCTGACCACCGGTGTGCCGCTGCAACTCAATAAGTTAAATGGAAACTTTTGAGTGATGATGATTTATACTTAAAGTTTTGATTGATGACTGTTCTGATGACGCAGTTCTTTAAGTGGTCAACTCGTCTCTAAAAGTGCGTCGCATGTCAAATTCTTACACTAAACAAAAATTTCCCTATACATCATCGTTTTGTTAAACCGGGCATCAATGTTTTCTATCTGTAATTTTTGTAGCTAGCATTGGCAGTATTGCCAAAAGAATTGATCAATCAAAGAAGAATTAGATTGAATTGTAGTTAAATTGTATTGTCTTCTTAAAAGTAAAGTAAACAATAATTATGTCAACAAGAATACTAGCAATTTGGAACATAAATAGCTGGTGGCTTAGTAATCTTTAAAAAAGAAATACCTTGTCCACGACTGGACTGGTTGGACATAATAATTACCAAAGCGACATTTACAGAGTGGTAAAAAAAGAATGTAGAACATAAATCTTTCGTTTTTAAATGACGCTTTTTATCCAGCAGCGATTTAAATCGCGCGTGTTTTGAAAGATGCCATCATGTAAAAGACTCGTTAAATAATCTGCGAGATATGTACTTTTAAATCGCAGATTGTATCAGAAAGTTTAACTCCATGTACCTCATTAAGACGAGGTAGGAACACCGCGATGATCGATCTCGACACAATCACCATACGACGAACAAACTCATTAAGAGAGTTTCTCTCTTCACCCTAATTAAGTTTCTACCTAATCGATATTGCGATGTCAACAAGTAGTAACATTAAAACTAAATAGTTGTTATTGCTAATGCTTATCCGGAAATGATGTCAAATGGGGGCTCGATTACGGAACAAAAATCAACAAGTAGGGTTTCCCAGTTGGGGTGGCGTGGGAAACCGATGTGGAAACTGTTCTCGTCAACCCTGCGTGTGACCCTTCCGGCTAAGGGGTGCGTGTGGACGTGCCCTTGACGTCCTCTTTGTACAATATCTCTTATTGATTTGGAGGATATTGAATATCCCATTATGAGTACTACTATACAACATTTCGTACATGCACATTGCACACATGTGTACCACACATAAAAAAATTTATAACAGTGGGAAAATACGGTTCGCACCTATAACATACCAGTAGCCGATCATTGATGTTCCCAACGGAATTTGTTTATTTTTCTAATAAACAAACGGGCGAACGAAACTCTTTCCCATATGAATGAAGTATCTTCGCTTTGTTTTACTACAAAACGTTACAGTAAATATTTAGATTGGTATAAAACGTGGCATGAAGACATTGGTTTCATGTAAAACGATAATGACGGATAAGTGATACGAGAAAGAATGCGCACAGATTACCGCGAAGAAGTTATCAATGCATAGTGGGCTGCAAAAAGCAAATTGAGTGTCAATGTACCAGCATCACTTGGAGCATTGTGGAGCATTCAAGTTCATACATTAATATTTATTAGGGAGGGCGGAGTGAACGCGAGGGGACCGGGATCTGTTTATTATAATATCCTTCTATTATAACGCGTTCGCACGATATGCTTCAATCTGGTTGATTGGTAAATGTTCAACGCCGATTGTTGTTGAACTGTTTTTTTTTGTTGAATAAATCTGTTTTCTTTCACCACAATAAATAGTTGGGGAATTGAAAGGAACTACGAATTTCCGACTATGTTCTAATGTGGATCTTTGTGTGCTATACCATTCTAATGATAATAAGATAAAGTAGGGATTAACGAAACATCTCTCTTTAATCAGACTTAACTCGATGAAAAGAATTGACCTTAGTTGGTGACGTCGAAATGTGCAATAGCTAATTAAATTGCCCCACGCAAGTGCATCTTACCAACGGATGTGCGTAATGACTGTGACAAACGAACATCACGAAAAACAAGAGTACCCACGCAAAATGTACAACCATCACAAAAGCTGCACCATTTGTCAAAGTCATGGTTAACAAGTAACTCGAAACTTTAACTGCACTGTACACTTAACAAATGCCTAAGTTATTACGTATCTGAAATGTGTTTACTACTGCTCATATTATGGAATTCGAAAAAAACCAACCCGATGATAAGGTTTTAAATGTTTCGAAGGAATTTTTTGTCCGACTGGCGCCTAAGATACAAAAGCTTAAACTTTTCCTCCAACAATGGAAACGGCTACTTTACAGATAATGCTGTTAGTAAAAATAGCGTGCAGCAAATATTGCTTCTACGCCCATTATCTGTTGATGTCATCTCAACCATTTACCGCTTCTCCAACAGCCATTTTTATGCGTAATTAACTACAAAATTTATGGCGTTTTCATACTATTATGCTATTACGAAAGAATAAATATAATTTAGCGTTGAATAAGGCTATATTTAGGCATATTTGAAATAAAGATGTAACTAGCAAATGTGGGATGTTAGTGTGAGAACGGGTAATTAATGGAGCATAGACAAAAACTTCCAACCTAAAATAATGAAATACCTAGTATGTTTTTGGAAGTAGTTCATCAGGCATAGCGAACACTAGTATTTAAACTTAAGGAAAATAACAATGTTTGCCTAATGTACTTCCTATACAAATTCCGAATACCTATGCCTAAAGTTATTTTGATCAGTGAATTATACCTACGAGTACGTACGAGTAATCGTACATTTTTATTATTGCTTACGATAACTATAAACAAGCGTTAAATAACGATATCAGCTAACTAAACATCCATTGTCATTTATGAGAAAATTTGCGTTTGCGGTTTTACTTCCTGAAATTGACCTATATAGTAAATGTAGTTAACCGCCAAACGCGGATGTTGCTATCTCAGCATTTGTAATGGGCAGCCGCGATAAAAATATCAGATGGTGAATTGCGGCGTTCTGAACTCTCACGCTCTCCATATGATGAAGTTGCGAACTGCGTTACGCTGTGTTACGATTCCGCCTGTTCCTGGAAGAAGTTCCCGTTCTATATTCCACAGGCGAGGTTCATTATCATTAGTGATTCACAGTCGCGATCCTACGCCGCACCGCGGGACCGCCCAACCAGGACATTTCACATGGTCTGCGAACTTGTGGGAATACCACAGTTCGTTACGCTGAAAGAAAACAACCGTCACATGTTGCGAGATGAAATCACGGTTATTTTTAAGCGACGATTGTTTTTATTCGCTCGCCAATTGAGGGCAATCAGCGACACGTGTTCCGTTCGAGACGCTCGCCTTAGGCATCTATTGAGCTCGTTGATACGGCCTCGTCTCGTCAAATGTACGCTTACAAAACTCACCAGGAATAGTGTTAAGTTTCTTCAGAATTTAGTACAAAGTTATATAAATATAATGTTTTAGCCGTCGTAAAACGACATGGGATCGTCCCTAAACGATTACTTGTTACTTTCGACTATGGGTTACCAGACACTTGAGTGATTCCCATAACAGCAATCATCTTTAGAACCATATCTGCATGTAACTCTACTTACAGGAAATTTTTATTACGCTCTCAAGTTCCAATCACAGAGATTATGTGTGTGCACGTTAGGCCATCACTGAAGGGTAATCCAACGCTTATGCCATGTGTATACTTATCTTTTTGTCATAAACTACGAGAATGTTCTGTTCAATAGTCAGTACCTAACGTTCACATACTTTTTTGACTTGATTGTTGTAATGATTACGACCTAGATTGGTATTAGTCACAAGTACCTACTCCATCTGAAAGTGTACAGCTATTCTGCATTCTTGTGTAGCGTGATGCGTCTTACAATTACGAACTATTGGTGTTAATAATATGGTAATTTTCCGAGGATAGAAGCTAATTGTTTCATTTACATCGAACAGAGCGTTCTTTGAATGAAACAGAAGTAATTAACGGCGAGTAGTAGGTCGGTATTGTGTCGGTGGGTCAGATGAAGCTTCTCTTTGTGCCACTACTGTTTATTTTTTCAATTCGTTCCCGTAGCCGTTGTACTCCTACACCAATTACACAGGTGGTAACTGTAATATGAGCGGTGCCGATCGCGGTGATGTTTGATCGATATCTATTTTTATGACTCTTAACTAATAGACACCTACGTGCCGCGTCTCGTATGAATACAATAGCGAATTCATGCCGCGGAATCTTGTACTTTCAACAACTGATTTATTAAATAGAAAGTAGGAAATAATTATTAGATTTTATTACCTATATTGAAAAAAGCAATACTTATATGGCGACCATTCTATCAGGTAACATATTATTGCCAATTAAAAAGCTTCTAGATAAAATTGTTGAGATAAATGTAAGTAACAGTTTCGTAGAGTTGTTAGAGAAAACACGTTAGTTTTGCCAAAAATATTGGAATTTAGAATCAGCAGGACCTTTTGAATAATGCATAAGACGTGTCTGGTCCATTATTAGTGACGGTGCGCGGGCGCAGCGCGGGCCGCGCGCACGAGCTGCATATTAATGCTGCTCAATTTCGTCGGCATGCTGTCAAATTACTATATTTCATTCGAATGTGTTTCCGAAACATATTCGTATGATATATTCCTTGTCACATAAAATCACGCTAAGAATAAATAATGTTTATTCACCTTTATCTGTACTCATATGTCATACTTCATGTGCTGCCTACGCAGGCAAGTTGAAAAAGTAATGGTAATGTTGAAACTTAATACGTGAGTTAACGCATGCAAAATAATAATTATCGATAATGCGTCGTTAACGAGGCGGCACGGGCCGGTTTCGAGGCACTTTGATTGTGATCATGTTACGTCGGGTCCGGGCCAGCCTCCGGAGTTTGGACGCAAGGAGGACAGTGCTGTCAGCTGTCGATCGCTATTACATATGTCGCATACGGTGCTTAAGTTCCTGCCACCCACAGGAAGGAAGCAGACACTGATGATTTTGGTGTAGGCAGTTTAAAAATATCGGCACATTGTAATTGTAACATATTGAACCAAACACCTAACTGATTTTGGCACCGAATAAAATCATGTATACTTCATTTTTGCATCAGCCATTTAGGTCCATCATTGGTTATCCGCTACAAAAAAGAAGTGAGCGGGGACCGACCGATTATAATGTAAAAAGAGGTTCGCGGTCGTTCCATAACCGATTGCAAATGGCAACTGCCGCAGGGCCTGCTGCGCCATTTATAGCTCTTCGCAATCTCGACTGCTAAAAAAAGCATGCAACAATTTTCTTCGGTGGATCGCTCTCTATCTATCGTTCGTTCCGAGTTTATAATTAAATGAGATAAGTTGCCAAAGCACAATGAAAATTTGGTGTTATAAAAAACGCCTTAGCGTCGCGGTCCCTCTTCCAAATACCTGCGCGTAACATTCGATCGCGTTCCTTGTTTTTACTGCATCTTTATATATGGAGCATCGGTGAAATGGACAGTCTTTTATTTGAAATCTGTCTGATCGAATATTTAAAACAGACGCTGGCTATCTCGTTTTAATACAATTCTATTCAGTGTCGTTTTATTAGCTTATTTGCTCGAGGACATAACGAAGAAGCGTCGAGGAGTTATGACCTAGCATACGTCGCCGTATTAAATTGAGGCTGGAATGCCATAAAGTGACTTGGACTCTCATATAATAACTCGTTTTGTTTACACTATGGCTTGAGGCTCGTAGCCGAGGCGACACAACAATGGCCACTGAGCTTGTACCGACGTCCGTTAAGATTTTGTCCGATAATGGATTAAATTGGCCAGTTCGCTTAATAAGGTATATTAACTGTGTGGCGGTGACAACCGTGTTCCATTTTTGGTGCGCAGAAAAATATTTCCCTATTATATTCTGATTTTGTTGTGTATTCTTAACGTTATTTTTATTAATCGCTTGTATCCGCAGAGATGCATTCACTTCCCTTTTATGATTGCATGTTAACTTACTTAATTCCGCCTGAATGCTTACGGTCGACGATTGAAGAGTACATGTAACATAATACAGGAACACGCGAGGCCACATTCGATACTATGAGTGGCACGACAAGACTCTGTTTTGACATGTTATTTTAATGTGCTATAAGTGTTTTGAAGAACTTAATGCAAACTCAAGTAACGGCTCTATACGTGGTTCGTTTTTGCCTCAAGAATTCCAACATAAATGTGCACAGAAATCAGCTCAAAGTATATTATTATTACAAGAGCACGGCGACATTGGCTTAGGCTTATCAAATGGAGCACGACAGCGAGTACACGAGTACCATGGTCAGTAAGATTGTATACTATGGGACAACGCTCGGATTTATGAGACTGGTCCGGTAAGCGGCTTAGCTGCTACCACAATAAGAAAGGCACGATCACCAGGGCTTTTCACACCTCCTTGTTTGGGCCGCGCGTTAGCGTTCACGCCTCGTGTGTATCTACCCTTAAAGTTCGCGCCTCGACTTTACATATCATGTGTTTATTATATACCCGGCTTTTTTTTATTTGTGTTGGTCAGCGCTGGTCTTCACACTTAAATCCTATTCCATTAACGTTTTATGTTGTAAACCTTCGGTGAATCCTTTGAAGGGATAATATTAAACGAATTTAAGCACCAGAGTGATAGATAATATGGCAACAAACTCCTTTTATACCTGGGTAACATTGTTGGCATGTGATGGACCTTTTACGTTAAGTGAACTGGGAAAGTAAACTTACCTTATAAAGAAGGTAATTAACTTTTACCTGTTCCTTACCCGATTACTCCTCAATTACTCGTTATCGATCAATATACGAGCGAGAGTGACCTTTTCGCCAGTCATCAATCAGGTAATGACGTAGCGTAAAGAGTGTCGAAGTTGCGTCCTGCGTGACTGGGGGTCGTGCTTGTTAATCGTGAGTCGAACGCCATTGTCCCAGTGAAAGTTGACATTATGAGCCGTTTGCGTGTTACGAAAACATCATTATACAAGATGACAATAATTTGTGTTTTCCATTCAACTTGACATCTAACCATCGGTTGTTACAAGTTGATCTAAAGATATCGAATACGAAACTGATTTAACGAGACATGTCGTTGGCAACTTTGTAATGATGAGGGACTCAATAATTGCAGCACGATCATGTCCGCCAGGAATCTACTTATACTGACATAGCTATATCGTAATTGTGTTTTATAATATCAACGATAAGTAATGTCTCCATTGTGGTAGTAATTGCGAGGTTTTGTTGTCGCAGAGATGACAGGAGTTAATCAAAATTGCATTACGTGACATTTCGTCACGGGTCCTCGGTGCTTCGATGCGCGCCGACACTCGCGACGAAAAAAAGTGGCATTCATTTGACATACCACACCTCGGTATCGCTAGCGAGGCTCTGTTCATGATTGATGGCACAATTTATTGAGGACGAGCCGATTACTATACTTGTATGGCTTTTTGTATCCTGCTTCGTATGCGATAGACTAAATGACACCATTTTGAAAGGCAAAGTTGTAAGAAGTATTTAATTTCATCAAGTAGTAGTTGGATGCTGTGCACTGGTGCATGCATTAAGACGTTAAAGCTGAAGCAATCATTATTGTTATTATCTTACTAGGCTTACTAGCGAGATAGTGCAGATGCATGACGGCACAATGGAGCATTATCGAGTGTTTACTGTTAATATTTAGATATATCCAATGGCGAGGTTGGGACGTGGGCGGCGCAAGCAGGTATGGCGTCTAACGAGTTATGTAAACACGTAGCGAAAGGCGACCACTGCCGAGCGGCCGGCTATGTGCTGCGCACACGCCGACATAATACTCGCGCCACGACTCAAGTAGCCATCAATACACACTCACTGTCAAGGGTGAGGTGTCATTTCTTCAATGTTTAAAGAACGTGTGTGCGCATACATATCGCTTATGTACTACAAACTCCGGGAATGTTAGGCTTGGTACATTATCAGGACATCAACATCCTGTTTAATATTGGAAATAGCCACGCAGCCCAGTTTCGGCAATATCGATAAATCGCATTTCGCTAAACATATTCTCGCAAACAAATAAGTGGACGTATCTAGAGTAGCGGAGACATTTTGTATAATAGATAAGAAAATAAAACATGAATGTTTGCGTAGGATGTCGCTCGTCCTGGCTCTGCGCGCGGTCAAAATATTTTATTTGCACGAGCTCCCCGGACAAAGGCACAAAGGCCTGTTTGTGGTTGACCATTGTGTTGGGGTTTAGTGGTTTCTAAACAACTACACGAACGTGCCGCGGTGCGGCGCCGAACATTACGTCTCGCCACATACCTACTCGCCAATATGCAGCCAGTTACACTCTTATCTCTCCTTGATTATGATATAAAAAATTCAATTATATTAATGGGTAGAAAGGCACTAAAATCCAGAGTGATTTTACATGATTATAAAAAAAAGATAGTCGTAATATATCGTACGTACGTTATATTTGAAAATATTTATGGAAAATAACTAGAAATATGTTTTTAAACATCAAGTATATTTGTCGGCAAATGGATTGCCTGTCAAGCAACTACATAACTTCGAAAACCACTAGAAATGTAAATTTGTAGTGAAATATATTGAAATAGATACAAAAATTTATATTTATAAATATCTAATCTATGCTTTGTACGGTTTATTGTCCTCAAAATGGATAAAATAGATCGTTTTATAAGTAGAGTTTACGAAACTCAGGTTGATTGTTGAATCAATTTCTGTATGTAAGAAATAAGATATTGTTTGCTGAACACTCGAGACGTGCTCGCGTGGCTACACCGCTATTACCTCTAACATAATATTTTCCTTTCCGAGCCGATACCGATAAAATAACCATTCGAAGTGTGCCATCTAAGGCGCGGTGCAGACCCAGCTTTGTACCTACTCTATAAAGAGTAAATCAAGTTATAAGCCAAAGCCACGATATAAAAATGAATCCGTTTGGATTTAAAACGGCATTTACGTACTTCAACATCAATAAAATAAGATGAGAGTCGTTTTATAAAAATAAAACGGCTTTTGGAAAAAACCAGATAGCAGGCTAACAATTTTTGATATAACCTTGTGGTACTAAATCACAGGCGAACATAAACATAAATCACAATTAATAAGACATTGTGTAGGGTCACAAGAAAGGACGCGAATATCTGAGCCGTGGAGTGCAGCCGCCCGCGCCGTCATCGCATTTAATTACAGTCTTGGCCTTTGGTATCACACTAATTGGGTCCTAGTTCTGACTAAACGGACATTGTGTATCTATGTAACTCATTTGCATACCTACCGCTATATGTGTCGGCTAACAACACGTATTCTATATTCATAGCTAACTCAAAAACAGTCTTCAATAAAGCCAACAGTTTTGGCCCAATCAACCGTTTATGACTTTATAGCCATTTAGTGTTACCTGCGCTTTGGGTTTATTGGACGTAAATGTTTAGGTTCGTTACGTAGCATTTGTTATACAAATTATTTTAAATGAATATGTTTAAGATATATCTTCGGATACATGTTCAAATTATCTCATTATTTATCACCATCAATTAATTTTGACTCGACGCGGACGGTGCGGCTGCGCTTGTGTCGTGCGTCGCCCAAGTCATTAGAGGTAATGACATAGGCAAATAACAGAAATATGATACCGAAGTACGACTATATTTACAAGCTACTTTTTAGATAGTGGCGGTAATTTATGTTCTTGGCTTGTGGACATTATTTTGTATTGCTTTGTAGCCGTTGCGACAGTATCGTGAATTTAAATAAACGGCCGCCAATCCATTCACTTACGACATTGTCCCTTTCCATTCTCCTCGTGTTCCGTCTAGCTGTCGATACTATCTTAGCTCTGATTTTGTGTATATCAGCGTGGGTTGTGTTCTGTTAGAAATGTAGACGTATTTTAATGAGATCGGTAAATCAAATGGAATAAACCGAGTGGGTCTGCGGCGCGTGCCACAAGGCCGGTCAACTGTAGGAGTCGGTCCTGGCGTTGTTCTCGCTCGCACCGCGACGCGCCGCCGCGCCTCTGCCTCGGCCACGGCTCGTCTCGCCTCGCTCTATAAGGAGTAGCGAGTATTATGATTACACTTTAATGGAGATTTGACCTGTTTGGCAAGCACCGCGCGTTCGTCATTGCGCCGCTGTCGTTACACCATATCGAAGCACGTGCCTGTGTATGGCGTTGCATACGATACCAGACACCGCTATGACTTTATTCAAATCGGGACGGAGAAAAAAATCATCCTCGCCAAATACAGATAGGACTGCGTAATTTGAATGACGTATTTGGTAAGATGTCAGAATTTGGTGTTCATTTACCTACATACGGTAGTAATTGCATCTCAATGTTATTTGAGCCAATTAAAGTGAAGAAATCTTTGCGGCAGTAGTCGTTATCCCGCATAGCATGTCCTGATTCCATATATTATTGAAGCAATTACTCAAGTAACATTTTATTGTGAAATAAAAATGTGTCGGTGCGGTTATGTTCATCATAAAATAATGGTTACACGTTTAGCAGGATCGCATTGGCAATAGCCGGAGGCGGCGTCTGTCCAGCGCTCGGGGTCCACCGTTAAATAATAACAAGCATGTACGTAGTTCTACTGAGCTATAAATTGCTCGCTGCCGCCGGGCACGCTGCACGCGGCACGCAATCCCAATGCGGAAAATATTATGGAGAGGCCGGTATAGCTAGCGCGGCTGTGGCTTGTGCGGCTTGTACCCGCCGGCTATGTAAAGCCTACTATTGTTGCTCTTGCTCCGTACTTGTCATGCCACTCCAACGCTTTACTACTTGAACATTCGCAGTAAATACTTAGGGCGAAGCGGAATTATTGTGTCTTTATTTGTATCTCAAGTAACTTTCCAAACTGTTTCTTTACTGCAAACTTTTAAACCAAGACTTTCTCTAGTATTCATGTGGCCCTAAGATTGGAACCGGTAAGCTTTCGATTACGATCCTTATGCCTTAGCTATTGGGCTATCAGTACTTACGATCATTTGTATATGTGGCCACATATTGTACAGCCATTAGATATTTTGCTTACGTAGGTATAGCATAAAATAGACAATGGTTTTATACATTATTTTTGATCGGTAATTTGTTTCATTTGGAAGATCTCGAACGTTCTTATAACACTTACATTGGAAATGAAACGGCTGCTTTTCTTGTACAAAAAGTACTTTATAGGTCCTTGTTAGTACTACAAATCTTTTTATATGTGTTACTTATGAATATGTCGAGTTCGTACACATATACATTTTATTTTAACACAAGAATGTCGTTCATTCGGTACGATTTAGCCCTAAAACATGAATTATATCCGAATGGGTTTTTTAGATACGTTGCAGAAATGCGCGTTCGGTGTTTAAACAAGGCTTGTAAAAAGGTACAAAATGTTTTAAATAGTGTGGTAATGAAGCCCTGGTGCGGTTGGGTTCCTTCCAGGCGGTCGAGCATTCGGTCGCAACGCATTCCGACCCATTGTCGTGTGGAGCGACACCGAGCCGCATTATGCCACGCTTATTGATTCCGTAACACTTTAGATACGGAACATGTTTTTGTAACCACACTGATTTCGGTTGATCGTGATCTATGAGGCTGAAAGAAAGTACTTTTACGTTTCATTTGTAATGATTAAGTACATACTACGTTGGTTTTGGAAAGAAGTAAGCGTTCTTAGTTAGATATATTTAATTATTCGTATGGACATCGGCATGCAAACGCAGCGCTTTTATTATAATGTTTTGATATGGTTAAGCTGACAGTGACTTAAAAGTCCTTCGGAAACATTGAAAATAGTATTATGTCTAGACGAGAGACTTGACAATTATCCCTGGGTACAAATTATAGTACACTCCGCTAATCGAATTTAATGCACGTAGATAATCATGTGATATGCAATTACTGCAAGTATATTATGATAATGTATAAAAAGCTTAGTAGGTTTTATCAAATTTACGTCAGCAATTTATGTCACCCAAACCTTTGACTAAACATTTGACTCATATGAGACTATTATATAAGTCTCATTAATAAATAGTAATATTCATTTTATCAAAGTATTTTACACAGGTCAAACAAAATAAGAACAAGGGACAATTTAAGTTAATTAAAAACAAAAGTCGTTGATGTCTTTTGTAGGGGAGGAAATTTCATAATAATCAAACTGTAACTTTATTTTAAATATTTGCAACATTACGTAAGCTTACATATTGATTTTAATATAGTTATACACGTACAGTTTGCCTTTACTACTACAAGTTTACAGTGGTAATAAAAAAACCTGGTCGATTAGGTCGGCGCGTGCGCATCGCGAGTGTATAAATAAAAGAAAGTTGTATTGCGCAACTAATCCGATACGAGTACCTACTCGAAAGCTTTTGTCGGCACCTCGATAGAATACACAAACGTAGAAAGTGCACCTAATATAATGGTTTTAAAGTAAATGCGTAAACTGTTAGTGCTGTGCTATACCTATCGGATAAAAAGTACTCTTATGCATTTCTAGCATAACTTTCGATACCGCTTACAAACGTTAAAATTACCATATTTCTTGGGAAACATCACAATATTGGGCAAATAAAATGTTACAGTGTCGTTTACAAACGTTTTCTTAAACTCAAACATTTTATTATGATTAGAAATTATGGCGGTAGGCTTTAATGGCAATTGATTTGTTTTAGAATACTTCTTATAATGTAATTAACTTTGGAAGTCAATCAAAACATAAATCAAAATTTTATATCGAATATCAAATTTGAAATGTTTATTGACATGTGCCTTAGGCTATACTTGAAAACGTCAACAGCTCAATAAATCAAATTACTAGACTCCTACGCTATCTTATCTATTACGAACCTGGTATATTGCATATATGCAGATTCATTATTAATTTCATTATGGTAGTTACAATTATAATTCTACCGCTAAATAAATTGCTAAAAAAGTAATATGTCGCATAGTTGCAACTCTTAATATATACGAGGATTTAGAAACATTCTATGTAGGGCGATGAAATTGTAAGTGAAGATGAGTACTCAGTATTCAGTTCGCAAACCGCACGACTCTTTCTCACGCCTCCTTGCGTATTCCAGCGGCGTCTGGACGTGAGAACCGTGTCCCAAAACATGCGGGTAAACAGACTAATCTAGTAAACATATTTTATCGTACATTGCTGACTTATATCTTGATAGATTGACAGCTCTTGATGAGAAAACGCAATACATTGTTAACAGATTATAGAGGTAGAGAGCGTAATGATTCTGACCGCATGATTGTGTCTTTGGATAAATGGTTATTTTTGTCAATCGTTTATGGAATTTTTTTTTCCTTATGGTTTCAATTTACATCGATTGCGTCTTTTGAAAAATGATAATTGTTCTCAATCCTTCACGTAATGTATTTCTACTCTATGGTTACCCCTTATATCGTTGCAGCTCTGTAAGATTATGAAGTTGCTTAAGTGCTCTAACTTAACCAGAACACTGCACGCAAATTAAAATCTATTAACATGAATTTAGGTTAATACGTTCGCTACTGCGGAAAATGTCGCAAGATAGTGAAGTGCTCATTAAGGTGTAACTGTCCATACACGCAGCTCACTTTATTCCTTCCAAAGCAATGCCGTTAGCAATTTCTAGATTTGCAATGATATGCAATAACTGGTCCAGTTTAAGTGTTCGACCATAAATATGGAGCTTTCCAACATTTACATTAGACCAGTTGCCTATTACCAGAGCAATCGGCTCTTAGATAATACTCCACAGTTGGAGTCTTTGAAGAATGGATGTTGCGACTGCTAATGGCTTCGACTCCCACTCACTACATTGGTTTGATTGATTGTTGTATGTTGTTTCAATGTTTATTGTGTCTGCGATTTCAGCTTCAATGCATTTTAGTACCGTCGGTAAAAGTATCGGGTACACGAACAATCAAATTTTTGCTTAATACGGGTGCAAAGCTCTATAGTATTTTTATATCTTAATTTCGATATTAATAACGTTTCAATATCGTAAATTTACCTAGTATGTGGCGAATTTCTTGTTGGCAATAAGTATGTATAAATAAAAAGATTCAGGAAGAAACTTTATCAAAAAAAAACATGTCCTCAATTATAAAACTTTAAAGGTTTTTCAAGAGTTCCTGACATTTGGAGTCCAGTTACCGTTTCGTAATCGCGGTTCCGTTTATCGATTGATATTGCTCATTACGTATGTATGTATTTATAGATTCGAAATGTTAACACTAATCGAAAGTTGTTTTAAATATCTGACCAGCAATTATAATTTGGTATACGTAATTATGGGTAATATATTAATCTATTACGAGATTTACAATCTCCGCTTTGTATGTCAATTAGGTATCGCTTGAATAAATGGTCAAGGGCGAGTAGCCAACGTTCACTAGAATCAACCTTTAATGGACGTTAAAAATGTTCTACCTATACTTTCATCTACGATCATAATTCACTGTTAATATCATACTCTGTAGCATGTGTTTTTTCTACTATCGTTTTAATGTACAAGGAAATAAATACACACTTTAAATCCTTCACATAATGTAACGTATAAAACTAAATTATTACCGCTTAAGTGCCGTAAGTCGTATAAAGTAATCCGATGAGACAAACATATGGACAACACACACCCAAAAGCTTTGTTGTACCCTTTTGGTTTGAACTCAACATAAAACAGGCGAACCTTTAAATTCATGTAATAATTTATACTTTATAATTCTTTGAGATTTATATTGTCGCAATGAAATGTCTAAATACGTCGTTCAGAAATTCAGGATATTTTTTTTTATGATGTATGGCATCTTATAATTGACAGTGACATGTTGACTGACCGTTCGGAAAGTTACGGTGATAACTGTCACAATTGTCAGATGTCAGATAAAGGCGTGTGAACTACGCTTATCTGCATGCTTGTGATGATGCGTGAGACAAGAATCACCTATGTGATGTGGAAATTATTGGCTTCACGCGCACTCGAGTTGTGCTATCACTATGATAAGCTTCAACATATGAGCACAAGTGTTAATTTAAGATCCATATCACAAGTTGAGATTACATGCTTAGGATAACATTGTATTGTATATTATACGAAATTAAGTCATCTTCATTAAGTACTTACTTATAACGTACGATCAGACAAACGGGATGGCCAAAAAATGTATTTTAAAATTTTGCATCTGATGCGTTATATTTAGACTAGTGTTAAACGAATTTAAACATATATATTCTTAAGTATTATTGAGGCAATATACGAGAAAAGAGGCGTAACATATTAGAGCGACGATTAAATAGACATCTTTTACCAAAACGGATTGCGTAATTTGCGTCGTAAGCAATTGTGGTTTAGATAACGTAAAATGATAAAAGCTATCTTTACATCTCCAGTTTATTAATAAAAGTCTTTCTACATTTAGACGCGACATAGTTAATTTAACGACGTTTAAACGAGGCCTGTTACAATCTAAAGTTGGGACGCAACAATTCAGCTAGCAACTATGTTATATTTATGTGCGCTACGTTATTTACAATTCACAGGTATCAAATATCCTTATCAGAACTTTACGACATGTTATTTATAATGGTGAAATAGAATATATGTATGTAGATGGTCGTCAATCAATTCCCACGATTCGCAAACTCACGTGAAAGTATTCCAAATATTTCGATATCGTTTCAAATAACAATTATCTTATCGATACATTTTCCCATGATTATCTATTCTCTGCAACTTTTCGACGTTTATTTGCATAAAATCTGAATATCTTCGATCGATTTATCTTAGTTGCGTTCAATGTTTATCTCTGTATACATAGGTACATAATTTTCAAAGCTTCGTATGTAGTTGTTTCTAAATACTATTGGCGCTGTAACTTAAGTAAAAGAATAAAGTTACGATTATTTCATTTACTTAAGTACAATAATGTATACAATCAATTTCACAAATTATGTTTATGTGTCTAAACAATTATGCTTAACCTGCTAAGATCCCTTCTCATGGCTTTTTGTCCTATGACCCTTTTTACACCTCTTTACAACTTGTGCAGAAATTTCCACTCAGTTACCTACTTTATGATAACCAGATATGGGAATGCTTTGTTCTAAGGAACCTCGTAATAAAGTGTTTTCTAAAATTCACAGAATGCATTGAGTACTTGTCCAGCTGTCTCAGAACTTAAACATTTAATGTTTGTAGAAGAGGTTATAGTTGTCAGACCCATAGAATTTATGGTTTCGCTAATTACATAACGATGATAATAGTAAATAAATGTGTGCCTTTTTTAATAGAATATTGACGTGTGTAATAATAATATACATATGTATATTTATTGTGTGACGGGCTAAACCATTACGATATGTCACATTTGTCTGTGGTCAAATATTTATTTTTTGTTTGACAGGTACGAACAGTTTGTATAATAATAATAATATCAGCCCTGTATTAAACTGTCCCACTGCTGGGCACAGGCCTCTTGTCAGTGTGAGAAGGGTTAGGCCATAGTCCACCACGCTGGCCTAGTGCGGGTTGGCAGACTTTTCATATCTTCAAGAACATTATGGAGAACTCTCAGACATGCAGGTTTCCTCACGATGTTTTCCTTCACCGTTAAAGCAAGCGATAATCATTATTTAATATGCAAATAACTTCGAAAAGTCAGAGATGCGCGCTTTGGTTTCGAACCCTAGACCTCTGCGTGGCAGTCCAACGGTTTCCCACTAGACTATCGCTGTTGTATGGCAAAATAAAATAGTTATTACTTACTTACTATACTTTCATTGCAATTTCTTTATATTTTCTCACCTTTTAAACCTTCCTTGAACTTTTACAAATATTTCAAAACCAAAATTAGCTATATCGGTACAGCCGTTCTCGAATTTTTGTCTATAATATATAGATATAGATAAACAGTTCATAAAATATATTTGCCGTGAATTGCTGCAGCAATACTCTTAAATTAAAAGTTCGGCTTAAGTGGTCATTAAAAACGCCATTAACCGAAACTTATGGCAGATCTTTGTCTCAAATTCAAAAAGCAAAGAATGTATAAAGCCGAGTGCTATAAAACATGATAAATCGTCTTGTCGACACGAAACAGTGAATATTTATTTAAATGAGCCCTAGGAGTGCATGATCTCTGAGACACGCACAAAGAATGAGAAATGTCGCCCCTGCGGCTGTCGCATAATTGCGTTCTTACCAAATTACATGTAATTGGAGCGGTGTTTTACTGCATCGCGTGTTTTTGTTAAGTACTGAAATATTATGCTTTCTTTATTTTATTTGCCTAGTTATAAAATATTCTTCTAATAACTTTACGAAGAAGCAATTTCAACAAAGTTGCGCAGTTCAGCATTTTATATTTAGACGAGTAGCTATGTTAAGTGCCTATAGTTATGAATGGCGTCAACTATTTATATTGGGCAGAGGTCAGCATGTTTTGAATAAAGCAGATTATTTACAACGTTTGTCAGTGTATGCTCACATGTGCTGCGCTTGCGACGGTGGCGGCGCGCGGCGCCTCGGTGACGTCGGTGCCGGCGCCGCCCGCACATGCGCACTCAGCCCAATTCAAGTCGCCAACTTTTAAAGTACACAAAAAACTGCTCTGTTATAGCCTTGGCGATCTACGACTTGTCCTAATATAATTTAGAACGGATACGCCATACATTTAATGAGAATTTACTTGCAAATGTTCCTAAACGGGCATTTGATAAAAAGTAATTTAAATGTATTGCTTTTCCTTAGATGTCTAGTAATGTACGTGTTACTATGTATTGAGCTTTTGCAGTGTAATACGGTGTGTAATTAATTAATTATACATCATATTTAAGTAGTACACCTACTTTGGCCTTATTTAGTCTACAGCTAAAAAAAGCAAGCGACGGTACCTGAAACAACAGCCAACTTAATCTAAATTCCTATCTATTCGAGACAACGTTTTATATTTTGCATTGAGTACTTCTTGTTCCCTACATTAAAATGCATCATATAATTTATGAAGACGCTAACAGAGTATGATTTATTCATACATATGGCTTCTAATTGTGTCTACCTGTTTAGGAGGTAGTTAGTCACCCCACAACATTGAGTACGAGTCACGATCTAAGAAGGTACAAGTGAGTATGTGCACAGGCATCTTATATGTTATGTTCAACATGTTTATATACTCAGCACTGATAGTCAAGATGACTTTGCACCTAATAAAGATATAAATTTGTTTGCTAATATATTTAATAAGGCATGCTATGTAAATTGCGGCTAGTGCCTACTTAGCGGTAGCAGCTGTAATAAAATTATCTACTATTATCGTGAACTAGGTGTTTTAAGAACGTCGTGTTACTGTTTGACTTTTTTAGAATGTCTCTTAAATAGGAATGTTTTAATAACATGATTGTGGTAAATAGGAGATTTAGCATGTAGGTAGTTTCAATGGGAAAAGGTACATTGGTGGAGGATGGAAAGATATAAACAAACGACTTTAAACCGAGAGTGACTGTATGTCTATGGGATAGAAAAATAACTATTTTCGGCAATGGATACTATGTTTTTGTGAACTTAGTATTTTAGTTGCTGACCGCTGATGGCCTAGACTACTTAACGCTGACTATGGGTCAGGTTCGAAGGTTGTTATCTGATGATAATCTATGTATTTACTTAGATCGCAACCAAAAGGAACTCGAATATTGTTTATATTGCCAAAAGTAATTTAAATTACGAGGCACGTGAAAGTGAAATAAAACTCTTATTCATTATTTAGCAAAATTGTGCAAACGGATGTTGCAACTATATGTTTGATACGATAAACTTAATTCTTGAACTTTCGAACGTCGACTTCGGCGCCATAATATCGCCCCGAAACAGATTTTATTCTTAGACATTCGTACCGTAGAGTAATGTAGGTATGTGCATATAGATCGTAGTGATAGAGGCCTGTAATTGGTATGTGTGAAGTCGCGATAAATCTACTACAATTCTGTTTATAGGCATCAATTGATTTACAAGGTGCAGAATAGCAATTACCTCCGTATTTCTTAGTAGTTGACAGAGGGGCGCCCACGCGACGTCGTCCCGCACGAGTTCTGCTCTATTATACAATCAGGACGAATCAGCACATGGGACATTGCGCACTGCCTTCTTCTGCGAAACGCGATACTGTGTAACATCCAAAGCTAGTCAGTACACATATTATAATAACGCCATTTACAAACACAACCAGCAATCTAAACAGCATAAACGTTTTTGTTCACCTCCGCTATCTATCGAAGCAAGTACCACGTACGTTCGTCTGTTAGATTTGTGCTGCGCATCAGACAATTTCCTAGACCTGCCTACGTCAATTACACTATTTTACACTAGATCGTGCTGTGCCACGTCATTATTGTGATTGTTTCCTGGCAATTCTCGTTCAGAGAATTTAGATTGTAGAACAGTAATTTAACAAAGATATCTCGTAAAAATTGCCTGCGGCTGGCGCGTACAGTACTGATTTTTGTAGTGCTTTATTTCGAAGCAATTTCGAGTTGCTAAAGTCCATAATAAATAATGAAAATTTCTCGATTATTGTCGCGCACTGTCCGATACGTTTCGTGTTCTCGTTTTAATCGTGCATAGCCGGAGGCGAGGCGAGTTTCTCTCGGTCGATGATCAATAGAGTCGATCGCGAGTGGGCATTGTGTCGTTGGGCGACCGAACGGGTACGACTTATGTATCGACATGGACTTATGAATACAATAGCACGCACGTGCGACGTCGTCGTCCGCCCCTACCATTGTCCAAGCGCCCATTGTTTCACGGAAATCCTCCGTACATGTCTTGACACTCACAGTAATATCCTATTTTGATAATGCCTTGCTGCGTGACACATGGGATTACTCACCGCAGTAAGGGATCCGGGAAATGGATCATGTTAAATGGTATGAAAAAGTGCTTTGTGAATTCATAATTAAGCTCTAATAACAAAAAAGTACATTCAATACGTGTAATATATTATCAAAGTGTGTGTCTTAGTTCGCTCTAACAATATACAGTGAGATAATGATTAATTATGCTCTAGCTCGACTGTTTGAACTTATAACAATCAGTTATATTGTTTATCCTACGAAATATGACTACATCCGTGTTTATATTAGAACTAAATAATGATAATATAATGTATAATCCATTAAAGTGAATCAACAGTTACACCTAATTAAACTTAAGAGATAGTTTGAAAGTTAGTTAGTTTTTTTCTTGTTAGAAAAACATTGAATGGACCCAAAATATCGACGTATAATAATTTCAAAAACCACAACCGTCTTGCTACTAAACCTTATGGCAAGTATACAATACGGGTTTATCTAGTTCGCTATCGATTAGGCAAGTCTCGTTGTGGTTAGACAACTAGATCACGGAACTACTTTGCTTATTTAGCTGTTCTCCACAATCGTTTGTACTCTACTGTGACCCACAAACGAAAAAACACACCGAGACTTAGGCTTTTGTGCGCAAGAGCATTCAATTCTTACAAGATGTGAGCTTTCTGTGTGTGGGTGAGCTTGAAAGCTTATAAATCTTGGTGGTAGTAAAGGTGTGTTTGTGTGCGTAATCGGAGACTTGACAAAAGCGCTCGATAGCGACACAATGGTTCAACGACATATTACCATACTGCATAGCCGGCAGTAAAACTCGTTTTATATTAATACATGGAAGTATCTCGCTTTATATATTATTTTGATACGGTTGTAATTAATGCAAGTACCTAACTAGATTTTCTCCCAATAGGAGGCCATTATAGTATATCATATATACCGTACTTAATTGTGTTCGTATATTTCCTTAACAATGTTTTGTGCAACATTTCCACTGACAAAAGTATAATAACGGAATTTACGTGAACTTATACATTTGTACATCTATACGGAAACAACAATGCGAGTGGCGCGTGGGCTGGGCAGCCTGCGCGGGCGCGGCTCGCGTGTTGCGGCTAGTAGGGCTGCTTATAGCACTAGGAATGTTTATTGTAATTGTTTATTACTACTGAAATATCTTGTATTTATTTGCCCAAATGTATATAGCAAATAGCTATTTGATGGTGTAAGTTGAGTGTTGGTTATGATTTGTCATTTTTAAAGTATTGATTAGTCAGTTGTATTAAATTCAAAAACAAGAACTGGATACGCATTTTAGTATTTAACTCTTATAGGGCTTTTATATATGCTGTGTTAATAGTGAGGTAGTAACAGCCCTACAAGTGACGTGCTTAGAGGTTGAACGCACGCGACATTGTTATCTCGGGCCAGCTTTGGGCGAGAATAAATAAAAGTCTTCGTAGAAAAACACACATTTATTTTATTATTCTGTCGAGGTTGTTGTAATGTTGCGATAACGCTTTATGGGACCTGTTATCGTGCACTAACCAACTTTCTACACACAACCAAATACGGACCAAACTTAGAATAAGCTAGGATCACACCAAACAATCATAAAAACAGAAGAAAGAAACTTAATTTGGCATATTGTAATATTCCAAAAATATACCTGCGATTAAAGACAATATATGTTAGGTATTTAAAATACTTAGGCATCCATTTATAATTTACATAACCCGTTTAGATGTTAAATAAGTATTTTTCTAATAAAGATCCTAATGGAATGATAATTCTAACATATAGGTATCCAGCTGATTTGGCATATTAACACGGATACGTTAAAATTTAAAATTTATTGAACGGTAATAATCTTTTATGTAGAATAGTAAAATAGCTTTTTTATGATTGAACATAACTTTTATTAAAAGTTGTAAAAACATTGCTAATATGGCAAGTATCGAACAACTTCATATTCCGAGAATAAGGCACATTTAACTTGGATACCGGTTTGGCGTTAATCAAACTATGATGTCTTCTACATACGTATCAAGATCCATAATTTTAATTGATATACGATTCAATTTAATTGATCTAAACCCATTACAACTGTTTCTAAAATTTATTAACTTTTTCATATTGCAATATCCACATATCACTTGTGACTTGTGCCGTAAAATAAAATAATTTAGACACTAATTGGACAGCGCGCGTGACTTCATTTTAGTCGTAATTCTTTAGAATTTTATAAACGGGATGGAGTTATACACACTATGTATTGTATGAAAGGGAGAGAAGACGTGCGATTGGGTGACGTTAAGGTACATTAGCAGCTTTTAGGGCGATATCGGCGCCCGCGTCATTTGCTTGTAATGGACCGGGATTGCCTCAATTTGAATCTGCCGGCGGTCATCTTTTTGTACATTTTGCTCCTTAATGGATCACGGTTGCTCTATGCTCGTTACTGCTCTTTTGTGTATTACCACATTCATTGAATAAATTATTTAAATGTATGAATGTAAAACATTAATATATTTTATTTGTTTGATATAATATACGCACCTGAATATTAAATGTTACTTTCATACAATTTATTGGTTGCCTCATGTCTTAATGTATTCCGTGTGTTTGTTATAAATATTCTATAATTCTCCAATATTAAAAAAACGCGTATAACTCGGCGCTGAACGACTTGTTACAGCTAACACCCCTCGACACAGATTTTTTGTTTTTCTGTTTGGAAACAAGAAAAAATGTATGCGGTTTTTATAAGGGGTAGTTTTTATATGTGTTTGTCTTAGCGCGAGCCGATAAAGTGAAGGCGACAGGGCTCCTACACCGACGCTCTAAGCCAGTTTTTACAAGCCTCGGAGCCGAGGAACTTTCGCAATGTGCTCTAGGTTTAGAATGTACTGTTAATGTTAACATTATTTCTTTGTACGAACTAGGTAATAGTCATAAAATATCCAAATGTCCGCATAAATCAGTTGCTGTGACGTAACCTAAATACTGATATAGATTGCAGTTGATTTTTATATTACATAACCATTATGTAACATATTATAATTTGTTATACAGTCTATAATTACGTGTGACCATTAAAATGTTAGTACAAACTATTAGAAGAATCATAGCGTCATCATATTATTACAATTAATCAAGATGAAATAATCGTATAATACTAGCTCGAAGCTTATAGCTTATGTTCAGGTAGAAACCCTTTTCGTGGTGTTAAAAGGTTGTTAACCCCTACAGACAAGGGTAGCGAGCCAACCTTCCACGTGTGTGTCACCGAGACGCGTCCCCGACCGCCGAGGCGACCACATGAGTCCCACTTGTCGCTATTAGTTCATCATTTACAATACATATTTTTAAATATTCTCCCATTAGTGGGATTAAGGAAGTCTCCCGATGACGTGAAAGTAGGATATGACGCGTCAAATTCCACTTCGTCGTCACTAATAAAAGAAAATCGAAGAGCAACGTCAGCCAGAGTTGGGCTCGAGGCCTGATTAATGTACGTATTGTCGGGACAATAGGGATTTATTTACGCGAGCGAGCGTAGGAGTGAGATGCATCGACACTAATTATAAACTGCCAACTGATTTTAAAGCCTTTATTGAGATCTGAACATTATAAGACGTTGAATGTCGTGCAGCAGACACGGAATATCTATTGTTCTCGGTTTCTTGTCCGCGGGGTGTTCGAAACAATATCAATCAATATTTAGCTCGATTTGCATTGAACACTAATAGTTTCAATAATAAAGGTTATAAGTAGGCTTAGGACAGCGCCATTGTGCTCTCAGAATTAAGAATAACACAGCCTCTTTCCGTTATTTTGTGTTGGTGATAAAATTCGATTGTGTTTTCTTAAATCTGTAGGCATTGTGAATTAATTCAATATCTAGTGACTTCAACATAAATGTGATTATGTTATACCTGACAATAATTTAGATATAAATGCGTAGATTTATAAGCAAATGCTAAAACTCAAGTAGTTTCGTTTACAGAAGTGTGGACATGTAGTGTAAGATGTTGACGATGTGAAGAGCGAGGGAGGCGGCGGCGAAGAGACGCGGGCCACACAGACAATGCACTAACATGAAAGCTACGTCGTATTCTTATTGGCGGGCGTAGAATCTTTACGTGGCATCGTTTTATAGTGAGGTGTGTCGTATATTTTAGCTTTATGGCGTGTGGTCGGGCAGGCGGCTCGGCGTGGGCGCTACTCCAGAATCGCTGCCCACGTGCCGTTGATCGCAGATACAATTGTCCGCTCGCGGCTTGTTTATGGGAGCACTCGCGAGATACCGACAGAAATGACACCTCGATCGCGTGCCTCCATCTACCACTCCCTACCGCACTACTTTCCATCTAGATCCAACGGTAATCCAAATTAATAAAGTCTTTCAGACCAGTTCACTTGACCGCCGCAGATTAGCAAATCATTTAGTTTATGTATTTTTTAAGAAATAAGATAAATAATTTCTAAAAAAATCAAGGAATAATTACTACTAAAATGCAGAATTTTACTCTGCGATCTTGTGTAAACCGTAACTGCCGGTTAGTCAACTAAGCTTTTTATATAATGTTTCATGAGTGCATTTTATGCCACAGATAGAAAAAATTGTTTAATATAATAATAATTACTTTATAATTATTTATTTAAATAAAAGCTTTTTTTTCGTTGACATTCAAGACACTCTTGAGTCTTGACTACCTAATATATTATTCAACAAAATGGCAAGAGTAAGTATAGCACGAGTATATACTATCTGCTATATTAAGACAGCAACCGTATGAATAAATTAAGGAACTCGTTGTCTCGGCCAACTTCATATACCTAGTTCCTGATGCTATGCGATCTTAATACAATAAGCACAACGGTAGATAAAGGCACTGGCCTCGTAAAAGCTTACTACACTCGACGGTAGCAATTTGAGTGTGTTTTAATAATTTTTATTGGACGGAATAAACGGAGCCGGTTCACAATGTCATGTTGGACACGGAATACGTAATGAGTTGTTTATAATAATTAATGACTCCGGTAGCCACGTTCCAATCAAATCGACCAAATATGAATAAGACAGCTTTTCAACAAATAAATAAACATACGCTAAACAGAATGTATCGACACGCTTATGTGCGTAGCTACCGTATACGCAGCCGATAATTTATTTATTTGTCTTTTTACATGATGCTCAGTTGCTTTATAATTAGTTTAATAAACTGGTTGGTAGTAACTGTATTACGAACTGAGTTCATTGCGTACACTAACTCTATTATTAAACCATTCCAAAGAAGATCAAGGAAAAATAGAGCAATCAATTATTGCAAATTTGAAATTACCCAAAAATACGAATATGATAATTGATCGGGCGATCACTGGTCATGGAAATTAGTTATTACTTCCAGGTTTATAATTATGAAAAAAATAAAGTTATCGACGAATGACATTCAATCTCATGAAATGGCGCCTAGACCTTAGACATTACGATCATTATGATTGATTAAAGTGAATGTCTAGAAAACTTACAAATATACTAAACTGAAATTATCTTTGCAGTGGTCTGACGTCGTCCGCGGAGCGGGGTGTGACGCCTGTGTACCTCAGATGTCGAGAAGGGACCATCTCATGGGTGTATCCTCGAGGGGCCTTGAGGCTGTTGTTCAGGCCCCCACTGCCGGCCGACGAGCGGGACTTCAGGGTGTGCGTGCGCGTCATGCGCAGGCCAGACCCGCCTGACTTGTTCCATGACATGCGGCTTAATGATACGGGTTAGTTGATAATCCCTTCATTTGTTCCATCACATTTGTTTGTCATCTCTCGCGTAGTAATCTTAATACTGGTTTGTCAAAGCTATTTAATTAATTTGCGTATAAAGAGCAGAAATATTTAAGCAATTAATCAAATGAGTATTAATTATGAAAAACGTACCAGAAATATCTAAATGAATCTCCGTGTTAAGCAAATCTGTGTAGTGTTAAATATTAATTTTTCAAATACATATGCAATTTTCACATTCACCATGGATATTTTTAATAAAAAATAAAGAATTACTAATTATAGGAAAGGATAAAAACGCATCACAAAACGCTTAGACTCATTTAGAAACGGTTGGAATTTATGTGATCACCCAGATATTTTATAAAATTTATAAGTATACTAGCTGTCCCGACAGACGTTGCCTGTACAGGCGGAAAAAAAAAATATAAACCATCCTCGAATCCACTTGAACACACACAAAAAAATTCATTCAAATCGGTCCAGCCGTTTAGGAGGAGTTCACTGTCATCACACGTACAGAAGAATTATATATATAAAGAAGATAGGTACTCTGAACATAAAAGCACTGCATTGGTTGTACAATTCAACTCGTTGTGCCACACTGGCTATTCGCTCGACTTTATTATATTATTCCAGTATCGTCGTATCTCAATGTGTAGGCGTTAGGGGTGATGTCAGATGGCAAGCGCTCGAAGTAAATCGTTTGCGGTTTAGGTCTTTTTGGAATACGTGGACGTAAGACATAAAAGATAATGGTTTAATGGTACTAAGTGTGGTTTGTCTTTACAGAAGTCGCGGAGCGGTTTCCAGCTCGTCTTTTTGTGGAAGGCACGCATAAGCTCGTGCCGCTGTATGCACCAAACGACGGTGACCCCAGAGAACTACGGTGTTTCCGTAGTCGACGGGGTCGAGCCGCTCTCTACGTGGAAGCTGAGCCAGAGGAAGGCATGCAAAGAAGAATGGCTACCTTCAGATATGAAGCGAGACCACTAGTGAGGCGCCACTACGACCCCGCTACTGCAGACTGCCGGCCCTGCACTGATTCAGAACTGGAGCTCGCCTTCTGCACCAGCGACCTCGGTAAGCACCAAGAACGCACACGATGAGCTAAAACGTTATTCCATTAGCTGCCTCACCGCAATAATGAGTTATCTTAAAACCAGAAGCTGCGCACGCCGCTGAATGTTAATAAACTTGTGCCGTCGTCGCCGTACCGTAATTTGTCGCCATCATCGAAATTCCTCGCGCCTGAAATTAAATTAAACGTTGTTTTACTTGAATATAATTTTTCACCACTTAACTCCACGAAGTATTTACACAGGGACGCAGCCATTTATTATACGGCAGAGCCGTTGTCTTTGAAAATCTCGAATTTTTACACAAATGGATGTAACCGAAAAAGGTTTACGTATTGTTTGTCGAGCCTTTTGTATCGCCGCTAAGTGCTAGTCGGATCTTCATAGAGATTAGATTGCATTTCATAGCGGTCATGAGTCAGGCTCACGGAAGCTTTTGCATATGTATGGTAGTGAGCCGAGATGACGGTTGCTTAGATTCAATTTACGTCGATAACCGGCGCGCTGCGCTCGACAAGTGTAGGTATACCGGACAGACTAGTACGGGCATGGCGGCACGCGACGCGGCAGGGAGTCAATCTTGTAGTTTTTTCTGGTTTGATAAATGATAATAGTTGAGGAGTTATGTCACCGCTGCGCGCGCGCTCCCCGCCGGGGCGGCGCCCTGCGCCCACGTTATTAGCCGCCTCCAACACGTATCATTGATTTTTTGTTTGTCATGTCACATAAAAATGCTGATAGTTTTCTTTGAACGGCCAACCTACGTGTTAAGGTTCTTTGTCAAATAAAAATGACAAGCTATTGTTAAATTGTCGAGAGAGGGAAATTATTATTCGATTGTTTCTTTGACCGTTTAGAATATGTTATTTATGAATCATTGGTTACGGGTTTAATTTATTAGAAAAATATTAATGGTGTTTACACACGATAGTACATACTAAATAGCGTCACTCTTTCTAATAAATATTTCGGGTAAGAACACCAACTTACAATTAAATGAACGGTGAGATAGACATGATGGCTCGTTAGAGAAGGCTTTGTATGTAATTATCGGCCCGGCCCGCGGGTTGATGACCGTTTACCAAAGAGTTGGTCTATTCTCTGATATATCTCAAACAAAAGCTTGGCATAGAAAAATCCGGGTACATTTTGCGCTTACTCACGATAGGAACAAAAAATGTATTGCGTCGCGAACAATGGCGACACGGTGATTAATATCTGTACAATAAATCTGGTGTCGCGAGCGAACCAGTTCAGTGTAGCTCAGGAACGTAGAATTACATTGTATGACATTGTAACTCCACAGTTTATTAATGCTCCATTTTCACGCGGATTAACTAAACGACCGTCTAGTGATTCTGTTTTTGTTCTTACTACCATCAGGCATGTTCTTAAGAAGAAAAGCATTTAATGATCTCTAGCTAGTTAATTGAATAATTTAGTAGGTACTAATATTATAAATGTAAAACTTTGTGATGATACTTGGATATTTGGATGCGTTGGACGGATTTGGATGCAGATTGTAATATACAGAGCAGGCACATCCTGAATTAACTTAAAGGATATTTTCATCCCAGAATATGAATAGCGTGTGATAGGATTTACGCAGGCGACCCTGAGGCCAGAACCTACTAATATAATTAAGTACTTATTTATAGCTAAATTAGTGTTGCTTATTTAATAATGAAGGGAAATCTAGTCTTGTACGACTAAAGGCAGCTTCAATTAAGGTCAAGATATCGCTGTAATTATTGTAATAGACCTTATGAATCATGCAATACTTGTCGCCGACACGATTTGACGATTGTGAATATTATGCATTCAGCGGCGTATGGTAGAAAAACGTCGGCACCACTCAATTGTGGTCCGAACCACGTTCCGAGATAGTGATTAAACTTTATAACTTCTAATTTGTTTGCGCTCCACCAATTACGATAATTAAGAAAAACTCGTGTTATTAAACAAAACTACGAACTAATCAATAAGTTTCTTGATAAATTGAATATTAAAATTGATATTTTTGATCACATTTTATATTTAGATTAAATTTTGATTGTGATTTTTCATCGAGTAAGTTTTATTTTGAGCTATTATATCGATTTCATAGAACTCGTTTTCAATTAAATAATTATGCTATAAAACCAGAGAGTATACTTTTTCTTGGTGTGTGGTGTTATGTTGATGATAGCAATCTTGATGTCTACGTCCAATTTAGTCTGTTCTTAGACTGACGTTTCTAATTGAAAGATGCATGATTTTTTATATGTAATCGATACTTACGTAATGTTTCTACGTTGTTTAGTTGCAAGCGCAATTGCTGATCGTGATTCGCGAGGTCTTGAGATCAATAATTGTCCTACAGCGATACATTATCATGATATTGTGGGGAGTCTTAGCAGTAGCGGCAGCCCGTCTATACCGTAAATTATGTACCTACACAATTACTGCTTATGGATTAGCGGCAGCGCATGTGACTGCCGCGTAAGAAATCTGGAGTTCGATTCCCGGTTTTGAGTTTATGTCGTGAAAATTCTCAGTAGTCACAATATTACGTTGGTTGTTTTAGATATGTCAGGAAATGTAGGTGAAATATACATCAGCGTATCCCTTTTTAAAATAGACATGGGTCTGTAAATGTATATAATTTCTTTGTTAGAATTCGTCAGAAGTTTTCGAGCGAATCGACTTCGAACTATTAAGATATGGGTACATCGAATTTCTATATGAGTATATCACTAAAGTAGTATGTGTTCCACAGTATCCCGCGGAGTTTTCGTGGGGAGCGAGGTCCGCGAAGACCTAGACACGACGCAGCTGACGCTCCGTCTGACTAAGCTTATCAGAGCCACCGCCGGCGAGGAGCAACGAGACAAGCCCGACTTGAGTGATCAGGACGATTACTATAGGTGAGGAGTCATACCAATACTATCAATATATAGATATAAATAGTACCTACTAAATTAGTAGGTACCACCCGCCAGTCTCGTGCAAAGACAACGCTACAAAGAACGCCACGCACTGTAGCCATAAATTGTATATTTAAATAAATCAGGTACATGCATACTTAGTCTGCGATACCTAGTCTTACATTGCACTAAGTATATAAGTATGATTTTAGGACCTATGTAATATATGTAGAGCGAACTCAATGTCGTCTATCGGGTACAGTTCCAATGTGAGAAACAGAAAACCTAACAACACTGCCGACCGGGGAATCGCGACTTCTAATCGAATCCAGGAAAGCGTACACAGTAGTCGCATTTATTACCTTTATGTAAATATTTTAGTAATTTATCTCGGTTAATAATGTGATAGGTATCGTAAAAAATATTTGCCTTGGTTTTCAGATAGGTATCATATAGCATTATTTTATGGAAATATAAATATACAGACCCAGTATAACTATTTGTGTACACAGATTTTCGATTAACGCAAAAATATAAACCACAATATGTTATCGGATACCAAATACTCTCAAAGCACGAAAGGTACAATTCAAGCAGGTTGTATCGCGGATAACACAAACGTACCATATTCAGAACTTCTGCGAGCTAAAAATAATTGTCTCATTTGGAAATCGACAGATATATAGGAGACCACAACGCCGTTTAAGTTCGCGGTCGGTGGTTTTTAGTCGCCTTTTATAGCGCGCGCCCTCTTTTGTACTCGGGACTGAAATGTATTCTGTGTACCGTTGGCACCATGGCACCATATTGTATTTATACATATGTATGTCTGTCTTTTAACAAAGATATTATTGGATATAAATTTTGTTTAGTTTAATGTTTAAACACGGAAGGTATCTATTATAGTTCCAGCAACTGTCTTACCCAGTTTTACCCGCGACCAATGCATTACAAGTTTGAATTTAGTAGGTACAGGATAAAAGTTGTGTGATTCATAGTAGGCTAAAGTTCGTTCATTCTATGTACAAGAATACCATTTCTCGTAATAAAATACGTTTAAAATAGAGTGCCGTCTAGTCTCTACTGTACTGAAATGCAATATAAGTTCACATTTGACTTTAATTTTAATTTAACTGAATAGTATTTGTCATATATGTATATGACATTAGGCTAGATCGGAATTACTCTATTCTAAACTTATTTTATTACAAAAATTGAACCACGTATTTATTTCAATATAAATAACCTACAGCAATTTTCTTATAAAAAATGTGTTAAAACATACATTGCGTGACTACTACGATGTTGTGTGCGAACAATATTAGACGCTGTTTCGAGTTAAAGAGGTAATATTGGTACCATTTATTAATTTACATACAATCAAAACGTATTTAGGTATACTAAAGAGTTTGTCCACCTCACTCAAGTTAATCAGATAGTAATTTCAGGGAAATAAAGTAAAATGTTGTCGTAGATATAATCTAGAGTTGTCCCAGCGACATGACGCGGCCGCACTACTTATTTAGTTTTATCTGTTCATCGCTCGGACATTGTGAAATGAGGGCTTACATAATTATATCCTTAACAATAAGGATTTAATCAAAGTTTATTTTTATAAATTACCAAATTAATGTAGGTTAGGTTAGCAACTACTTTTTTCTGGATGAAAGGTACTCTGTGTCTTTTTCTGTACCTCGTATGCGAAATTTCATAATGATCAGTCAAGTAGGTAAGACGTGAAAGCGGACCAAACTAACTAACTCACATTCGCACTTATAACATTATTTATAATTTACATTATTAACTTAGGGATTTTCTCGTGAAAACGGCTACTGAAAAACAACAAAATGGTGGGGAAGGTGTTTATATAAATAGTTAATAGAAGTTTAAAACTATAACCCAACTACGTAAAAAAAGGGGTCTTAAAAGGACGAATTCAAAATTTATATAGCCTATGTCACCCGGGCCATTATTACGAATCTATTGACACCTCATTCATTAAAATCGGTTTAGTAGTTTAGGCGTTACGGTGGAACATACAAACATACATACCCAGACTGCCAAAATCATTACCCTTCCTTTTGGCATCGCCGTAGTCGGGTAAAAACATTCGTCAGCTCGTAAGAGAACGCTTATGTTGATCGTAAGATTCCGGTTTTATTCCAGGGTCCGGCAAAGCGTTATTTTTCCTGCTAAAAATTTCTTAGTAGCAGCGCGAATACTGGCATTGTCCCTCAAACAACTATTGGCTCCCAAAATCTGTGAAATACTGCCTACCAGCAGTGTTGTGCTATTTCGCCAGCTATGGTTCAAATCCCACGTCAGAGTAGGACGTTAGTTAGTTAGTTGGACATGTGTTATCCGCAAGTAGCCTCACAATTGGGCCATTGTGCGTAAGTGAACGACGCGAAATAGTAAGACGTATAGAGTAGGACGTAGGTAGGTACTATCGTTAATAATAGTCATACTAATCTATCAACATTGCTCCCCAGATACGAGATCGACAACACATTAGAACGCACTACACACCGCAACCATCGACGGCGGAAAGCGCGCAGTCTCCACGCGCACGTCCATGTTTCTTCGGTATGTGGCGCGGCCGCTGGCGCCGGAGAGTTCTTAGTCATGGCGCGACGGAGGCTCGGCCGGTACTCGCTAGTCTGCGCGCCCAGGATAGACGACTGGAGTGAACTCGTCAAGAGAAGAAACGCCGACGGTACTGCGCATTGCCTGTTGCAACACTAGGAACTGCAATCCAAGCTCGATGTGGGACTTGCCGTTCAGAGATTGAGGAATACGAATCCTGGTATACTCGTTGATTTTGGAAGATTGAAGTGATTCGTCGGTCTTCTAATGTAGACACGATGACCACACGTGCATTAATGGCAATTACTTCAAGCCTATTTGCTGATCAAACTTGTTCTGCCTTATATATTTAGGCAGCATAACACAAAATACATCTGATCGCTACAGTCGTATACATGTTATCGGATTTGGTGAGCGAAGAAGCTATGATTCGGTTCCTTTATCGACGAAGGATGGAATTTGCAATAGTGATCGGGGACAATCAGTGTATAACAACATTCGTGTCGTGTATTATAAAGTTTAGATATAACTGATTCAACAATGAAACATTGTTGGCTCATATCCTATTACTTCGAGGAATAGATTATTTTATTGCTTGCCATAAAATCAGCTTGCGTCTAATGCATTATTGTACAAAACTTCTAACCTTTATTTATGTATCGAAAGTTTATATTTACTGTAAATTTTATATTGTAGTTTTTAATGAAAAATGTGTGGTCCAGAGTGCCAAAATATGTAAGATCTTCATAGTTAAAAGTAAGGTCGATCTCAGCTGTACATATTATGTTTAAGTGGGAAATATAAAGCCATATTAATTAAGCACCATGATTAGATATAATATATTGCAGTTGTAAGTGTGATTTAGAATGTATAAATCTTTATATTCCGTTAAGTGCCACATTTAATATAATGAAAGAGCCTACGTTACATATTTGCTTCAATTAAAAAATTGCGGATGTTGCCAATATATAAAATGTACCGTGACAGTATAACCCACAATAAAAACAATGGTCACATAATCAGTACCTAGGCATTGATATAATTATATTAATATTCTATATAAAACTATATAATTATGACGTTGTCACGAGAATGTTAGTTGTACTTTCTGTGCCATTGCCAATTATGATTAAAATACTACTTATACTTAGCAGTTTTCTACTTTGTTAGTGGTTTAACGTTGCTTCGTGTCGGTTCATAATTGCAACAGTTTCTATACAGCATATATTATATTCAATTTAGCATTGTAGAAACAATACAATATAAAACAACCAAGTGTCTTTCATAGTAATATTTCACAGTCCTTGCACTCACGACTGTGGGATACAACTAGAACTATTGAAACCAAATTTTAAAACGTGAGCTGGGTAACTCAATATTTGAAAGTCGAACAAATTTTAAAATATTCTTTTAGATATAGCAACACCATGATTTAGAAATAAATAAAATGGCGCGTAAATTGAAACGGTCTCGATTGATAATTAGGCGTACTTATATAAATAGCTACGAACAGTTTACATATGTATAGGTTTTACATATGAAACAGAACATCTAATTGCCACTGTCTGAACAAAAAAACCGTGATCGTTTCTATTTGCGTCCCATTTTAATCACAGAACAATGTTCTATACGTCTGCTAGTGTAATGTAAGTACATTAATATTTTTACTATACAATATATAGTAGTCTTCTGAAAGTAATGTCCTTGTAATTGTGGTGCTCTTACAACAGTGTCTTCTTCCTATGTGCTTCCGATCACAGAACAATTATATTTTAAAGAATCTATATTATTGCCTGAACAAATACCATTCAGCCATTGTGAATATGTAGTAATATATATTTTGTACAAAATTATAAGTATAGTTGTCGATATGTGATATAGTTTACAACGATACGTTATCAAGTGCCTATTGTATATACGAATATAGATATATTGACAATACATAGTGTTTATAGAGATACACATATTATGTAAAAAGAAAACGTTGAATAAAATAGTTTAAAAATTATCTACGTCTTTTATTTTGCCACGCCGCTACTCTGTGGTTATCGCTAGGTGTTAACCATTTTAATTCCAATTCATCATATTTGCATAACTTTAAAGTTATAATTTGCATTTAACGACCTATTCATTTAATTCGTATTTTATAATTATTATACATACTTGCTTTTGCCGCGTCTTTGCTCGTGTAAAAGTAGGTTAGGTTATGTCAATAACAGCACGTTTTTTAAATAAAATATAGTCTATGTTAGTCGGTGATAATTGATAATTGTGAAATTATTATGCTTTCTAATGGTGAAATAATTTTTCATCGGTTGGGTAGCTTTTTAAGTTAAATCCAAGATTTGTTTTTGTTCGTTTTTTGTAAAACAAATTGATTTTCCTTTGTAAAACAAATCTTTTAAATATTCTATTAAAGTCACTATACTCCATTTGGTTAGGTACCTAACTAAAGGCACAGATAATATAATACTATACTAGTACTCATATTAACATTAGAACTCATAGTGCCATCTATGATCTATTTTTGAAACTGTTTACTTTTTGTTCTTATTGGTACCCCATGGTTAGGATATACAGGAATAATTGAAAAGTACTAATAACTTTTTACTCCTGATTATAAGTATAATATATTATTTAGTTCTTACTTATCATCTGTTGTTCCACCACTTTCATATTTAATTATTTGATTTTCCATACAAAAATACAAATATTGAAATTGTTTGCTCTAATCGAATTAAGGCTATATGCGGTCGTAAAAGATAGCACGGCGTAATCAAACAAAAAAGCGCCGGAGGGTAAGCATTGTGCTAGAGGCTATGCGCTTGCAATTTTAAAAGGTGCATATTATAATTTATAAAGAAGTTTAAATATGTTTTTTGGCAAATGTATTGAGTTTTGTTTTGTATTTAGTATGATGTAAATAAGACATAGGGTTGTAGGTACCTACTTTTAATTTAACCCTGTATAATATAATTCGTTTATAACAGAACAATTTCTTAAGGTACCTACATTCAATTTAAATCACAATCTTATAATAACAACTTTACCCGTTGCAAGAAATTCCAAATTTTCTTCACTTTGGGAGGAATAAAATAGCTGACATGGCACTTTCTCTTCTGCGCATTTCTTCTGTAAGATGTACTTATCGTCAAACTCTTTTATCGAAAGAGCTAGCAGAACATGCAATTCTTTATGTCGGAGTGCTGATATAGACTTATATTCCACAAGTAGGTATGCCTAAATTGAAAATGTTTTGTGTGAAAGCTTTTTCAAACAACATTAATATTTGTAACAATTTAGAAACAACATTGCCTAAAAATTCAAACGCTGTTACCCTTTTTTACTGTTTATTTCCGCAATATTTATAACTATAGTATTATACGAAATTCGACCATAATTGTTATAGAATATTTGAGGTAAACATATATGCTTTTATTTTCATAGTTCTTTCTTCTCTTTTACATTCGTTCGTCAATCGCCACTGAATAAAAGGAATATCGGTTGACAAACAGAGTAGCAACAGATACTGAACTGTTTTGTTTTTCCTATCGAGCCATGGAGCGTAGTATCCTAGGCGTAGGTACGGGTAACGGATCGCATTAAAAAGACTACACTACGCTCCAAAACACAAATCACAGACATCTCCCAGAAAGCCGCCAAACTCAAATGGGTAGGCTGGACATGTTTGGCGTATGCCGCAGGAGCTTTGGGCTAAAATCAGCACAGATTGGATCCCAGATGGTGTTAAGCGGCAACGTGGTAGACCAAAAAATCGATGGCGGGACGCTAACTACAGGAGAGACTGGTGCAAACTAGCATAACAGGCATACGTGGAAAAGCGGGCGGGAGGTCTTTGCCCTGCAGTGCGACAATACAGGCTAAAATAAATAAATAAAATATAGGTAGGCACCTATATATATGTATCTATAATACTTAAATGAAGCAGTCTACCCAGACGCCCTATAGAAAGAGTTTTTAATCCATTTCGAAGCAGAACTAATTTAGGCAAACACGCTCCTTTGAACAGACTTATGAGTTCGTATAATAATATTACTTTAAAAAATAGCAATATCGACATTTTTCACATGGCAGACATTGATAAGTTTAGAACTCTCTGTATTCAGGTATTGTGTTCCTAATATTATATACAGTGTTTTAGGATCATAATGTATTGGATTTTACAATATTTTTAGCAAAAACATTATTTCTACTTTCTTAGAACTATTGTTATTCCGTTTTCATTTCTTTTTTGATTTATCATGTATGTTTGTTTTTAATCGTAAGTGTTATATAGGTACACCTGTAAAGGCATTTCACCTTGTACCATTCCCTAACTGTTTTAAATTATAATTGTATAATGATGTGTCGATGGTGTAACTTTAAAAAACAAACTAAAAAAAAAATGAAACTTGTAATTGGCCTTCTTTTATAGGTATATTATGTTCTCGCTATCTGTATGTTTCTTAAGTAATAAAATGCCAAGGAGTCTGACCGGGTCTGGCCCAAGTATTGCCCAGAAATGGGAATACTTTTATTTTATCCCTTAATATAAGCGCACAGTACACAACGGTGAACCGTTGTGTACTGTGCGCTTTTCTGTTTCATATTTCTTTATCACTCGGCATTTCTTCTGTCTGTAATTATGCCATGAACCACTTTTTACAGACTCAGAATCGCTGCAGCTCTAACAAATGCCTTCCACGTTGATATTATAGGTAGCCCTTATGCCCTCGAATTCATTAATATAGCCAGGGAGTGGCTGAATGTTGCCATGCAATCACTTGGCAGATTATGTAGATCAAAGAAGACTAAACCAAAGTAGAGCCATCTTCGAAAATGTTTCAGTAGTGGAGGATAATGGTGCTGCATTTCCTGTGTTAACACTGAAGGAGTTGACTCTATTTACTGCAAGAACCTACCTGATCAAACTGGCGCCAAGCTATTACAGCGAACATGTACGCATCACTGTGTCATTCATTATACAAATATATAACAGCCAGCATAATGACCTCTCAGATTTTTCGATGCCTTCCCATAATGTCCAACTTGTACGAGCACACATAAAGAGTAGACACACGTACCCTAAAATCTACCATAGCTATATTTTAATAGACGAGGATAATCATGAACTAGATTGCATCAAACACTATTGCTGCTCTTCTTTTAAAGGACGAAAAACAACTGGCACAGCTGCCAGTTGCTCTTCGCTGCCCACGTTATGTGCGTAGTTTGGTATTTAGGGTAGGCTAGGCACCAAGTGTTGATAGGCGCTCTGCTTTATTTCTTGACAGAATTCTTCTCGACGACGGTGATGACGATAGATAAATAGCTAACGCAGGCTTCGGTGACGCAGCGGTAATAAGTGCGATTGACATGCATGAGGTCTTGGCTTCCAATCCCGGGTCGGACCAAAAAGTATTATTAGTATTTTCTAATACCCAATAACAGCCCAGAGTCAGGTAGTTAGCGATGTTTTAGCCCCGTGTTTCGGAAGGCACATTAAGCAGTGGGTCCTGCGCCTCACCGCTCCCCGATCGTGTTGATGTGCCGTCCCATTAGCAGAAAATTATGATTTTTGTTTTAGTTAAAAATTCGTGCAAAAATATTTTCTACGTACTGCCACGATACATTTTGATGTGCTTTGGGTTACAGACTAGTTTCAGTCTAAGGAACATTATGCACTATGTGTCAGTATTGGACAGCACTTGGGCCAACTTCCATATATAAATAGTCAGCCTCTTTTGTTGAGAATTAGTATGCAAGTGATATTTAGCTAATTATGTCGCTGGCCGTACAACTGTAACACTGTATACTATACTAGTATCGTAGAACAGAGCTTAGATAAAGGAGACCCACCTTAGCTTCAAAGTACACGTGAAGGCTTCGATTCAGTATGCTATGATTACCTACCAATGACAACAATATGGCGAACTAACAACATCGAACCAACTAAGAGAGTTAATTAGGCCGAAAATAAAGTCAGATATATTAGACACAAATATTACACACTAAAATATGAATAATAATAATTATATAATATTCTACCACATACACACAACACCATCTAGCCCAAACTAAGCAGAGCTTGTTACTATGGGTACTAGACAATGGATAAACATACATAATTATATACTTTTATTTTTGTAAATACTTACATATTATACATAGAAACACACAGACCAAGACAAACATCCATGTTCATGCACACAAATGTTTGACTTGTGCGGGAATCCAACCCGCGACCTCAGGCGTGGCAGTCATCATTCCTCAGAACGAGAATAATATATATTTTTTTAAGCTTTATCTTTATGATCTTAGCGCGTGTGCCACCTGGACTTATGAGGCGATGTAAATATTCATGCCGCGGGCTACTACGAGTTGTATCGAACACCATAAAGTAACAGGCACATAACTTATGTCGATAAATAAAAATACACATCAAATATAGCAATTCGTTTATTGAAAAAATCACAACTGATACCACATAGAAAAACTACTCGGCACGGTTTAACTCTTAACTATATATAATATCACATAAACACTTTATAATTTGATAGACTATATACATAGACATTTATTCGTATTTGGTACACTTTGTGAAAATACCAACCACTACGTGATCTCAGCTACAAACAAACAGAACAAACATAAAACATATTCTTTACATCGAGAGTCAAATAAAAATAATGTTAAACGCCTCAACATTCAACGAAATCATATACATATCAAATAAAATTATAAAAAAATAAAACATGGATCGGATCGACAATATCTGTAACGAAATTATAAATAGATACCTATCACTTACAGCGACCGAGTCGGACTGTTCAAGTCTCTTATCAATATACTGAGTCCTCGTATTCAGTAAATTATTGAACACACGGGTTTACATCGCGATTGTAGCGACTTACACCAGTTTACACCCACAACTTATTTCATGATCTTAATGAAACTACGACTAAAATTTCTACAAGTTACATTTATAGATTGTTTTTTTTTTCAGTCGTCTCTACGCGGTTCAACTATAACTGAATACGACTGCACGAAAATCTAATGTTTGTTACGGTCGGTGCATTGAAAAATTAAAACAATATACAGGTACGTAGTTTGACAATATGATATGTGTGTCTTTTCAAAGTGTAAGTACTTCTAGTAATGTGGAGCGAATCGATCGTCTGTCAAACAGTAGGTACAATATTAAAGGCAAGTTTCCACTAAAGCGTAATGTGTGATGTTTTATTTGCAGTTCTACTCATCGCTGACTATGGAAACTAGCCATTAAGATCTACACCGATTGTTGTAACAGTTTGAAAAACTATTGTTTCAACGTCAATACAGTTTAAGTTTACAATTTATATTTAAACAATATGTCCAACAGTGGATGCAGGCAACAATATTGATCCAAAAATTCATAAGACCTTTAGATTTACGTAATAAATTATTTATGCAAAATGAGTCGTACAAAACAACAAGTGTCTATATTACAACGGATTTATTTGGCATTTACGTAAATACATCAATAATATAGCAATACAAAAAGTAATTAATACTAGACAGCGCGAAATATAATTGATTAAATTACAGAATAAATTACATAGCGACCTTGTTAGAATATATTTTAATACCACATATAATTTAGAGTTTATTTATATTTCGGCATTTATTCTGTAATTTTAAATCACACTTCAAAGTTTATTAAATTCGAACATGTTAGCACACGCACAACACACAATACCCGCCAAGATAAATGAGCAAGTTACTACAATCAGCCTTCAGTTCCGAACCATCTCAACACGCAGCGCGCACTATCATAAACATCGAAATACCTTTTTTAAGTCACCAAGTATTTAAAATAGCTGCCCACCATGTAACCTAATACTTATACTTTTAGTATTTTTAATTAATTCAAATTATTAGCATTAATGGGCAACTATCCTAATATTATATACGCATAAGATACCAAAAGGAATTGAAAATGCAAGAAAATCGCATAAATATTATATAAAGAAAAGAGAAATAATACAGAATTTCACGTGCTACCAATTTGAATTAGTTGTGCGATCAATTTAGAAAAATAATTTGGATAGTCACTCAATGAGTGTGATTCAAAGATGAATATTACGTACCGAGATAAAGCCGATAGAAAACATTAGAAAGTTGTCGACTACTAGAAAAATATTAATGATCGTTAACAACTACACATACAGTTTAGGTCAATATTCTTCAAAATATTAATTTTACTCTCATAGATATAGTACTATATTATATAATTACAATGTTATATACTTTATATATTTTTTTTATTTATAAAATTTGATATTACAATTGCGAATAACAGGTTAAGACGGAATTATTGTCGAAAACATTTATTTGTAACGCGAGGACGCTCGTTCTTATAATGTTAGGCGATGTCATTCCTTCCTCTAAACAAATTCGGACCAATTAATAAAATATATCGTACAAACACCATGCGATGTTAAACTTTAATGGAATATAATTTATATAAAGTAAAAAATGTTAAAATAAAAACTATCTAAGTGATACATCACAGTTGATAAATATAATAATATAATTAAATAGAAAGGGATGAACATAAACTTTAAAACCAACATTAAATATTTTACGTAAATAATAATTCTTAATTATATAATATAAACTATAAGCATTCTCGTATCCGATGTGACACTAGTAACACTTAATATAGGTATTGTGCCATCGTTTTACCAAACGGTCAAATAATTATTAATACGTAAATATCTTATTGAAGGAATACTCAGAATTTTAATACATTCAATATTCGAATGTTATCATAATATTTGAAAATAAATTGTGATGAATGTAGTTCTACTGCACATTTGATTTCAACAAGACAATATTTGAATTGAAATATTTTGTAAATTATTAATTAAATATGTTAATCATAGCACATATATATATATATATGTACATCTAAACGATATAGGGTAGAATGTTCTCTACCGGGTTAATTTACAGCGAATATCGCATCTACAGTGACCTAAGTCTAGGCAAATTCCGATATTATTATAATTTTAACACGTATATAGTACATATGGAAATCTCACATCACGATATATGAAATGAATATAGTTAAAACAATAAGTATACTATTTATTTAAATGCTAAATTCTAATTTCGTTCCGTTTACCTCTTACTATACAATAGTACCTAGTACATTAATTACACATGTATATATCTAATCATTGCACGAACGTAATTGCTATAAGGTTTCTTTATTACGTTTGTTCTAATGTACCAAGTATATCTTAGTTAGAATTTTAAATGATTTCAACAATATTTTTCTGTGCGTTAACATTTAAACATACAAATATTTTTTTGTTCCAAATAACGCACGATAAGGCAAGAGTAGTTCGCACAAATAAATGTTTTGGATCTAATTATTAGTAATACTCTTTATAATCAAATATATTCTCATAAGATTTTATTTCCTACACATATCCCTCCTTATATTGCACTAATTTGCAACTATTCGAACAATACCGATATAGTTTCGGTACAACCGCACCATTCGAAACGTTGTAAATGAGTAAGCGTAATATAATAGCACTTCTGTCACCAAAATATAGCTAAAACAGATAATAATAGACTTATAGATTCAATAAAACTAATCGACTTTACGATAAATGGCTACATCACTATAGGATCCAACAGGTGAGTGGACAACACTACTCGGAATGACAGTCAGTCACAAACATTAACATATAAGAGCCCATATTTGTAATTTCCATTACGCCTTCGAATACATCACGATAGAAGTTCATTCATCAGTCGGAAGATTCAAATATGAATGATATATTTTTATAAATCTACTTCGTTTGACATATTCAAACCATTATAATGACAAGCCCCGTTTATGTGGTTTGATTAGTTAGGCAAGATGACTATTATATATATTTAGATTGAAATAATCCAGTGAAATATACCATCGAAGATCTGATGGCAAGGTATATTAGAATATATATCAGGGTAGTTATGAGTGTATTTGAATACAGTTGAACAGTATAGTCACCAAAAATGTATTATTATATTGTACGCACTGTACACGTATACGTGTACGTAGGCCGAACGTATACACACATACCTTAACAATCTTCTATTCAAATTCTACGGGCGTAGGTGTAAGAATGTCTATGATGAAGTCCTCCATGTTGGGTAGCACGAGAACTTTCTCGAACTCCTTGCTGAGTTTCTGTTCGATCCAGTTGCTGATGTGCGCGAAGCGGAGCGTGCGGGCGCCCACTGCGGGACGCGCCTTCAGCACCAGTTGTGGGTTCGTGCGGAAACTAAATAACAATATGAAAATATTACTCTATATTTTGCATTGATTTTGCAATCATATTATGGCGTCGTTTTAGCTTTCAATTTATTTAATAACTTTTTTGGTTTTAAATTCCACCAGTCACACTCTTGAAAAATGCACCTGTATACAGGGTTCGTTGAAATATACTAATAACCTTTTTTCCTAGGACAACAACGCTGTCATACGCAAATACAAATATTAAAATTGGGTGCTCTATTGAAATAAAACTACACACGGTCTTAAAAGAAAGCAGCGATGTAACCAAACCAACACGGCAATGGGTAAAGGTGTCGTGCGGGAGGCGGAACGTTTTCAATTTAAAACATCTTAAAATTTTATTTCTGTTAGATATATTAAGTTTTGTAAGAAGTGATAGAACAAAAGTTGTATAAAAGACATGGGACATATTAATATTTTTCATTTTACCCTGTATATAAAGATTATGCATATACAAATATAATCTTTATATGCAAACTAAATGTCAACCTTTAAATGACTCAAAGGCAACTCAACAGATAATAAGTTGTAACATAATGCAGCTTTGCTTTTAACGACGTGCCACCTCGCTGCTTAGTATGGTGGGTGGAACATTAGCGAGCCGGCCAGCGGCGCGCCAGGCAGAGATGTAACAATGTGGGTAATGTGGGTTACCCGATCCACAGGCGGTCGTGCGGCGGCGGCGGCAGGTTGAGCGCGATGCGCCCCTCGAGCCCGTGCACCTCGAGGTGCAGCTTGATGTCGGTGTTCGACAGACCCTCCATAGCTCGCTTTACGTACTTGTAATCTGTCACCTGGATAATAAAAAAGCCAGTAAGTATCTTGAAATAATATGTTTTTTGTCGTCGTATTAACCAGCAACTCCATTCAAACTCCACTTCTTCGTATATAAAACATTCTATTATTTCTTCATTAAAGTATGGGGTTGGAAGTGGTTCACTACGTTGACCCACCAGCTGTCCTCAACATCTTTAGTAAACTCTCTAATAAATCTGTAGTGTAGGATAAATATCTTGTCCTGGTAATCTGGTTGTACCATATAGGAGGAAGATCACCAGACTCTTTCGTGTGTTTGAGTCCCCTAAAAACGTGATAACACATCGTAATTTCCACTCATCTCTTGTCTGCCATATTAACGTGAGATTGCTGTGAAGATGCTCTACGTCTACAACATAATATATTTTAGTTGTCTGTACTCTTAATCTTTCAAAGCACTTATTAACCTCCGAGTCTTCTTCGAAGAGGTTAATGAAAACACTATGTGGGTCTGTGTGTCTGTCTGTTAGTGACAGGCATAGCACCGGAACCACTGGACCGATAGACTTGTAAGTTGGTGTACAGACACCTTGAGGTCATGTCACATGAAGACGAAGAGGTTGAATCCTGGGTTTTTACACCCATTTCGTTATAAATATGGAGAAATTGAATTCACATTGGGTATAAACTTATAAATGGTGATGGTGTTGCTGGAGAGTACGATGTTTTTTTGAGTTTCTGACTACTTCGTTGATGGCTTGGCATATGTTTCAGTGTATGATTATCGATTACGAGGTCTGAGATTCGATGCCAGGATAGGATAAAGTGTTTATTTAAGTTTCCTTTTTCAACCTAATATGTTCTATAAAGTTTGAACTTAACGTTTATTATTATTAGGCTAACTGAATAAAACACACAACAGATTAGGCATGACTGAATGTAGTACAGTATTGGTATACAATTTTAGACCTGGATTTCCGTAAAAAAATATAATAAAAAGAACGAAATTCCATAATTCTATTGAGATTTTCTTCTATAAGCTATTACCGTCTACTAGATAGTGAGACGGTAAAAGCGGCGCCCGTTATTCGGTGGGGTCAAAAACATATGTAGATGCAGAAGTTCGGTCTTTGGGAAATTCACCACAATGCAGTAATTCACATAAAATACGAGCCTTAGGAATATGATACATAATACCTAGATGTATTCTGTAAAGTACTTACTTGTTGGAAGTATTTATTCGTAGCTATTTTGTCGACCATCCGTAGGAACTTTTTCTTTGACGACCCTCCCTGCTCGAGCTGTGATGATGTTGCGCTAGATCTGGATAAAGAAATTACGTGATTATCCTTTAGTTAAAGATCTTAAAACGCTGAAATATAATAGTATACCAAGGTTTCGAACGTTTAAAGAAATGTTGTTTACGATTTACTTTGAAGTTTTTCTTAGGCTAGTCTAAATTGTTATAGCAAGCAATTAGGATCGAAAGTAGCTCGATATATTTTTTTGTTTAGGGTGTATAAACTACTGCATACGTAATATTGTAGATAGACCAATTTTTCCTTTGCGTGATAATACGTTATTCAGAGGAACAATATTTTTTATAAATATGTTATTATCTTGAGTTAATCGAGAAATGCAAGCTTACCTCAGGGTTACATATAAAAAAAAATTGATTTATGTTACAGAGTAGTGTGCTTTTTCATTTTTAAAGAAAAATTTAGATGTTTGTTACACACAAATGTTACCTTCTTTTAATATAATATCAGATAATGCTCTTTAACACATGGGACAGTTGAATGATGAACATAATTTAAAAGCGATGTGTATAATTATTACATTCGAATATTTTGACAACATCATACATGAATGCCTAATCTTTGTTGGTACCCACTTTGGGTACAGCGTATAGCTGTATTCGAATATCATTCGAATGAAATGATGCGCATCAATATACTATTATAACTATATCCATGCTAATATTATAAAGAGGAAAGATTTGAAATTCTGTTTAATTGTAAGGATTTATCTAAAAATCTATTCAATCGATTTTAAAATTATTTCACCTTTATCGTCGAGTAACATAGAATATATTTTATTTAAAAATGAGTACTGTTAGTAACATAACCCAACCTAATTTAAAGCGAGCGAAGCCGCGAGCAGAAGCTATTTATTTTGGCGTTGTTGCTAGAACGTGATCAGAGTGTAAGTGTTATAGTATGGGTGACGTACGGGACTTCAGTGACGGGGAAGTTCTCGTGGCTGTCGACGGGCTGCACGGGCGGCGACTCGTCGTCGCTGCTGGACTCCGCGGAGTCCTCCACGTCGCTGTCGTATATCGCCGGCTTGCTTAGCTATACATAAACATACACCACTATTAGATACATATTACATATTTCAATCATGTTGTCATCTGTTTTTGGATATTAAAATGTTAAAGCAAGAAACTTACCCAAGATTCTTAAAAGCAAAAGTAAAAGATCCTTTTATATGACATATTGATTGCACCGTTAACAAAACATAGTGTTTTTGGAAATCGTCAGATAGATTATGGAGTTTTGTTAGAAATAATATTCGCGGGCAGCAGCTTTTTTAAAATAAATAGGTATCAATTTTATTTAATTAATATACTATGGATACATATATATATATAATTGATCGTAATAATGAATAACAATTCAGAAAATCAAAAATATCGCTCATCGATTTGTTTCTAAATCGAATTTAATCATAGTACTTTCTAATATAACCAGCTACAGTTTTTAAATGAATTATTATTGAAATATTGATAAATCTTGGAAATATTAAGTTTAACATATAAAAGATCATATTTTTGCCATAAATAAAAACGGTTTTCTTTTTTTTAAAAGATAATAAAACTTAATATTTACCTTCATTTGTTGCTCGCCTAATATGCCAGACAAGGAGTCCGTGTCCACTCGTTTTGTGGTTAATATCTGTTCCTCTAACGTGACATCTGTAGAAATACATTAGTTAGGCACATCTCTCGAATGATTTATTTTAATATAAATTTATCAAATAAGCAACTTATCGTAGTCTATTGCGGCTCTTCAAGCAATACAAGGTTAATCAAGAAATGGGCAACATACTCTTAAATAATAAACATTATTTCTAGATTTATTCCACAAATAATTTGATTCCACTTAAATATAATTTCATTTTAATACAATTGGTTTGAACTACTGATCACCTTCGTAATGAAAAATAATAGACGATTTCAAGTACAACTTTAAATATAAAAGCGATCAGTTGTTCTTTGTAATATTATTAAAAGTCGTAATTGTCAGACTTACTCTTCTCCTTGAGCTTCATGAGGTTGATTTGTGTGAGCAGTGCGATGTAGGCGCCGCCGTCGTAGCGCAGGTCGGCGTCCAACCAGATACCACGCGCGTCGCACGCCGGCGCCGCCACGCGCTCCACCAGCGGGCACGCGCCCGCCAGCGACAGCTCCGTCACCACCAGCGGCGACATGAACGACGGCAACTGCGCATACACATACACACACATATAACCGGCGCCGCCACGCGCTCCACCAGCGGGCACGCGCCCGCCAGCGACAGCTCCGTCACCACCAGCGGCGACATGAACGACGGCAGCTGCGCATACACATACACACACATATAACCGGCGCCGCCACGCGCTCCACCAGCGGGCACGCGCCCGCCAGCGACAGCTCCGTCACCACCAGCGGCGACATGAACGACGGCAGCTGCGCATACACATACACACACATATAACCGGCGCCGCCACGCGCTCCACCAGCGGGCACGCGCTCGCCAGCGACAGCTCCGTCACCACCAGCGGCGACATGAACGACGGCAGCTGCGCATACACATACACACACATATAACCGGCGCCGCCACGCGCTCCACCAGCGGGCACGCGCCCGCCAGCGACAGCTCCGTCACCACCAGCGGCGACATGAACGACGGCAGCTGCGCATACACATACACACACATATAACCGGCGCCGCCACGCGCTCCACCAGCGGGCACGCGCCCGCCAGCGACAGCTCCGTCACCACCAGCGGCGACATGAACGACGGCAACTGCGCATACACATACACACACATATAACCGGCGCCGCCACGCGCTCCACCAGCGGGCACGCGCCCGCCAGCGACAGCTCCGTCACCACCAGCGGCGACATGAACGACGGCAGCTGCGCATACACATACACACACATATAACCGGCGCCGCCACGCGCTCCACCAGCGGGCACGCGCCCGCCAGCGACAGCTCCGTCACCACCAGCGGCGACATGAACGACGGCAGCTGCGCATACACATACACACACATATAACCGGCGCCGCCACGCGCTCCACCAGCGGGCACGCGCTCGCCAGCGACAGCTCCGTCACCACCAGCGGCGACATGAACGACGGCAGCTGCGCATACACATACACACACATATAACCGGCGCCGCCACGCGCTCCACCAGCGGGCACGCGCCCGCCAGCGACAGCTCCGTCACCACCAGCGGCGACATGAACGACGGCAGCTGCGCATACACATACACACACATATAACCGGCGCCGCCACGCGCTCCACCAGCGGGCACGCGCCCGCCAGCGACAGCTCCGTCACCACCAGCGGCGACATGAACGACGGCAACTGCGCATACACATACACACACATATAACCGGCGCCGCCACGCGCTCCACCAGCGGGCACGCGCCCGCCAGCGACAGCTCCGTCACCACCAGCGGCGACATGAACGACGGCAGCTGCGCATACACATACACACACATATAACCGGCGCCGCCACGCGCTCCACCAGCGGGCACGCGCCCGCCAGCGACAGCTCCGTCACCACCAGCGGCGACATGAACGACGGCAGCTGCGCATACACATACACACACATATAACCGGCGCCGCCACGCGCTCCACCAGCGGGCACGCGCTCGCCAGCGACAGCTCCGTCACCACCAGCGGCGACATGAACGACGGCAGCTGCGCATACACATACACACACATATAACCGGCGCCGCCACGCGCTCCACCAGCGGGCACGCGCCCGCCAGCGACAGCTCCGTCACCACCAGCGGCGACATGAACGACGGCAGCTGCGCATACACATACACACACATATAACCGGCGCCGCCACGCGCTCCACCAGCGGGCACGCGCCCGCCAGCGACAGCTCCGTCACCACCAGCGGCGACATGAACGACGGCAGCTGCGCATACACATACACACACATATAACCGGCGCCGCCACGCGCTCCACCAGCGGGCACGCGCCCGCCAGCGACAGCTCCGTCACCACCAGCGGCGACATGAACGACGGCAGCTGCGCATAAACATACACACACATATAACCGGCGCCGCCACGCGCTCCACCAGCGGGCACGCGCCCGCCAGCGACAGCTCCGTCACCACCAGCGGCGACATGAACGACGGCAGCTGCGCATACACATACACACACATATAACCGGCGCCGCCACGCGCTCCACCAGCGGGCACGCGCCCGCCAGCGACAGCTCCGTCACCACCAGCGGCGACATGAACGACGGCAGCTGCACATACACATACACACACATATAACCGGCGCCGCCACGCGCTCCACCAGCGGGCACGCGCCCGCCAGCGACAGCTCCGTCACCACCAGCGGCGACATGAACGACGGCAGCTGCGCATACACATACACACACATATAACCGGCGCCGCCACGCGCTCCACCAGCGGGCACGCGCCCGCCAGCGACAGCTCCGTCACCACCAGCGGCGACATGAACGACGGCAGCTGCGCATACACATACACACACATATAACCGGCGCCGCCACGCGCTCCACCAGCGGGCACGCGCCCGCCAGCGACAGCTCCGTCACCACCAGCGGCGACATGAACGACGGCAGCTGCGCATACACATACACACACATATAACCGGCGCCGCCACGCGCTCCACCAGCGGGCACGCGCTCGCCAGCGACAGCTCCGTCACCACCAGCGGCGACATGAACGACGGCAGCTGCGCATACACATACACACACATATAACCGGCGCCGCCACGCGCTCCTCCAGCGGGCACGCGCCCGCCAGCGACAGCTCCGTCACCACCAGCGGCGACATGAACGACGGCAGCTGCGCATACACATACACACACATATAACCGGCGCCGCCACGCGCTCCACCAGCGGGCACGCGCCCGCCAGCGACAGCTCCGTCACCACCAGCGGCGACATGAACGACGGCAGCTGCGCATAAACATACACACACATATAACCGGCGCCGCCACGCGCTCCACCAGCGGGCACGCGCCCGCCAGCGACAGCTCCGTCACCACCAGCGGCGACATGAACGACGGCAGCTGCGCATACACATACACACACATATAACCGGCGCCGCCACGCGCTCCACCAGCGGGCACGCGCCCGCCAGCGACAGCTCCGTCACCACCAGCGGCGACATGAACGACGGCAGCTGCGCATACACATACACACACATATAACCGGCGCCGCCACGCGCTCCACCAGCGGGCACGCGCCCGCCAGCGACAGCTCCGTCACCACCAGCGGCGACATGAACGACGGCAGCTGCGCATACACATACACACACATATAACCGGCGCCGCCACGCGCTCCACCAGCGGGCACGCGCCCGCCAGCGACAGCTCCGTCACCACCAGCGGCGACATGAACGACGGCAGCTGCGCATACACATACACACACATATAACCGGCGCCGCCACGCGCTCCACCAGCGGGCACGCGCCCGCCAGCGACAGCTCCGTCACCACCAGCGGCGACATGAACGACGGCAACTGCGCATACACATACACACACATATAACCGGCGCCGCCACGCGCTCCACCAGCGGGCACGCGCCCGCCAGCGACAGCTCCGTCACCACCAGCGGCGACATGAACGACGGCAGCTGCGCATACACATACACACACATATAACCGGCGCCGCCACGCGCTCCACCAGCGGGCACGCGCCCGCCAACGACAGCTCCGTCACCACCAGCGGCGACATGAACGACGGCAACTGCGCATACACATACACACACATATAACCGGCGCCGCCACGCGCTCCACCAGCGGGCACGCGCCCGCCAGCGACAGCTCCGTCACCACCAGCGGCGACATGAACGACGGCAGCTGCGCATACACATACACACACATATAACCGGCGCCGCCACGCGCTCCACCAGCGGGCACGCGCCCGCCAGCGACAGCTCCGTCACCACCAGCGGCGACATGAACGACGGCAGCTGCGCATACACATACACACACATATAACCGGCGCCGCCACGCGCTCCACCAGCGGGCACGCGCCCGCCAGCGACAGCTCCGTCACCACCAGCGGCGACATGAACGACGGCAACTGCGCATACACATACACACACATATAACCGGCGCCGCCACGCGCTCCACCAGCGGGCACGCACCCGCCAGCGACAGCTCCGTCACCACCAGCGGCGACATGAACGACGGCAACTGCGCATACACATACACACACATATAACCGGCGCCGCCACGCGCTCCACCAGCGGGCACGCGCCCGCCAGCGACAGCTCCGTCACCACCAGCGGCGACATGAACGACGGCAGCTGCGCATACACATACACACACATATAACCGGCGCCGCCACGCGCTCCACCAGCGGGCACGCGCCCGCCAGCGACAGCTCCGTCACCACCAGCGGCGACATGAACGACGGCAGCTGCGCATACACATACACACACATATAACCGGCGCCGCCACGCGCTCCACCAGCGGGCACGCGCCCGCCAGCGACAGCTCCGTCACCACCAGCGGCGACATGAACGACGGCAGCTGCGCATACACATACACACACATATAACCGGGGCCACCACGCGCGCCACCAGCGGGCACGCGCCCGCTAGCTCTGTCACACAATGATAACTTTTGTTAATAAACTACCAAAAAGAATTATACGATTTGCAAGTGCAATGCATGCAAACCTGTCCAAGATATCACCTACTAATAACTCGCCTATAAAGTATCGAAATCGGTTTTTAATTAAGGCTAATAAAATCTTCAGACAGAAAATGACATGTCGTTTTGTTTATACCTCACGAATTTATTCAAACGATGTGTCAAAATTTTCGCCGCTACACTACAAAATTAAAAGCTATTTTCAGCGAATCTAGACCTATAAAACTGCTGTATGGCAATACAGAAATATTCGGATGAGCGCTTTTTCATACCATTTGATTCTTAGGAGTTAAGGAAACAAATATAGTCTTAATTAGAAGTGTTATTAGGTACACTGAGAGACAAAAACGAACCTTATTCATTTGAATTACAGACCTTGAGCGTGTTGAGCTTCCTCTGTATTCTGTTCTGTAACCGGCTGATCATGATGGGGTCACGCATAAGGTCGTACATCACTCGCGCCACTATTGTATTCACCCACGTCACCTCCGCTGGTAACATTCGGCACTGGCACTCGTTCGTCGGACTCTTACTCTGTAATAACACATAACAAGGTGCTTTAACCTGTCGTTTGCCAGCAGCCCATCATATTTCATCGTTGTTACTTGGGACAAACGTACTATGAGACCGTTACTAGATGTCAAAAGCTATACAGTGTGAATATAACAATATGACACATGATTCGAGGAGTCCGTTTCTACACAAAGCAGTGGTTGATCGACCTAGATCGTCGTCCTAGAGAGGTAATGGCTGTGCTAAACCTACACCCACTTGAGCCACAATAGGCTCACTGGTGGAAAAGCTATTGTGAATTTGGACGCATTCATGCAAAATGTGGCCCCCACACATTCGTCAGCGGCGTTGTTGGTTGGCAAGGTCTACGGCATCAGCCGTCAGTTTACAAGGGCATCAGTCCCTTAGAGTTGTAAAATGTCTCTAAGTGATCGAATATTTCAAATGAGCCTGAATGGCCACATCCAAAATTTGGTCAAAATGCGTAATACGATTCTGAAAGGCCTATGACTATTCGCTATGTGATATAGTTTCTAAATTGGCCATTGACGCATACTTAAAACCCTAACACCACCATATTTATAAAATATCTACCTAGGTCTCTACTCTTTATCTATCTAGGCTCGCATCCTATTTGCAAGAAACGAATCGTTATAACTACGGACAGTTAATTGTTGGCATACTCAATGAAAAATATGTCCGTGGCTAAAACAACTTGTTTCTGATATAGAAACCGGGTTCAGTCTCGATATAACTAAAGATTTTATGTTAGATTAGGTTTTTCTAAGTATCTTAGTACATTTCTACTTTAACTACTTTCTCGGCGTCCAATTTCATTAATGTCATAGATCTAATATACTGAGTGTTTGGAAGATCGATGCAAAGGCGTAAAGCACAGCTAGTATATAGAACCATTATGTAGAACCATTTGATCCATACTTGTCTTAGACGCAGTGTGACAATTTTTTTTAGCATTAACGTTATTCATGTTTTTTGATGACAAAACCCAAAATTTTGCAGTTAGTTGAAAATAATGGCCAGTTTGAAAGATAAATCATAGTTTAAATAATTTTATTAGGTTATAAATTAGTAAAATTCATAGTAGTAGTAGTGTAATAGTTTCGAAATTATGTAATACAGTGATTAATAAACAACGCGATAAAATCCGTATATAGTAGTTTAATTTCAAAGTTATTATAAATCATTTATTTTTTATGTTATTTTATTGAAGTAATGTGTAAACAATCGAATGAATCATGATTAAGGCATCTGAGTCATGAGACAATTTTTTTACTGATATATTTTGATGTGTTTATTTTTAACACGGTTGGTTTATTTTTGTTCAAATTTTTTTAAAGGCCTGCCTGTTTATTGATCTCTGTTTTGAGGTATCAACTACACGGTTAGCTCACAAATTGTTGAAATTAGGACTTACAAACCAAATTGAGGGAGAAAATAAAATTTATAGGTGAAATAATTAAAACGATTGTATTATTAAAATCATTTATTATTCGTTTTCTAAATGTTGGCCGCGGTTCCTAACACAAGCATGGACCCGTCTTTACACTTCATTTGTTGTTATTTTTAACTTCATCTCCAGTTTCATCGTTTTAAACGCTGAATTAATTCTATCAATCAATTCTTCTTTTGTGTTGATTTTCACATTCGTATCTTTGGTCCGCCCCCACACGAAAAAGTCACAGGCCAAGGTATAGGCCCATTTCTGCCGATCCAGCTGTTAGGGAAGCAATTATTTAAGTGCTCCCGTACATTTAATGTCCAATGCGCTGGGCAACCATCTTGTGGAAAGATTATTTCTCGGTCTGCAGTGAATATCGGAGCCCCGGATTCCTCTACAAGCACTGGAAGATCATTTTGTAGAAATTCCAAATAATTGTTGCCATTTAAATTATCTCTACTATTCCATTTACTATTCAATTACTCTGGCCCACACGTTGACCGAGAATTTTCGTTGAAAGGTCTTCTGCTTTTTCCAATGTGGGTTATGCTGTTTCTCAGCCCATTTATAAAGGTTATGGAAATTAGTAATCCCTTCCCTAGAAAATTTATTTTCATCTGTTCACATGATCAAGTTTAGGAACCATGCATCTTCAATGTCTGAGTTGAGAAGAAAACGACAAAACTGAATTCTTCTTTGAGGATCTCGCTCATCAAGGCCTTGAAAACCCGTGCCATGAAACGGGTACTTGTTGTTTTGGTGCATAGTATTCCACACCTTCCAATGGGAAATGTTAAAATTTCGAGTTACTTTTCTGGTGCTGGTATGTGGAACAGCTTGAAATGCCGCCAAGATATCTTCCTCAATGTCGGTACCATGTCTATCTGGATTGACTCCAGGTTCAACACGGTGTATCCCATCTACAGCAAGCCGACGAAATGTGTTGTAAAACATTCTCACATTCGGTACTCTGCGATTAGGATAGCGTTCTTGGTGCATCGGTCGTGCTACAGATCCATTGCCATCTGCTCAGCCATACATAAAAACGATGTCGGCATATTCCTCGTTCGAGAAAGTAGCCATAGTCACTTCTCAGTTACAAATACAGCGTAGTAGAGCACTAAATGTCCAACTTAAACTCAAAAGTCCAAAATGAACACATGCAGGAGCGCAGACCCAGGTAGCTAAGGCTACAACTGGACACGGTGAAACAATCGTAACTAAATCAACAAGTGCAGGAGGGCAAAGGGCTACAACTGAACACGGTGAATTGTCACGAATAGGAGATAACGTCTAGTCACTAGCGTAGTTGTCACTCGACTACAGGGGAGGTCAGCAGCAATAAACTTCGTTACTCGGCGTCCGCTAGGTTATTTGTGTTCTGTGCTCGGCATTTTCAATATTCGTCAACGAGTAACTGAATTTTCTTTTTCAAAGAAAATCTTAGTTTATTCTGTTTTGCTGCCAATTTGTGATTATTGGTTTTTGTTTTTCTATCATGGCTGAAAGTGTGAAGTGCGCAAAATGCTAGAAGCAATTTATAATATATCCAGCCCAGTTTCTGTAAGCTAATTGAAACTGCTGCATGCTCAATTAATAAATATTTAGAAGAAAATTCATATAAAGATAAAATTAAACTAAACTTAAAAAAAAGTTGTGATACTTTAAATAAAGATTGGCTAAAGAGGTGTGAAGAACATTTTGAAGTAAACTTTGAAAACATAATCGATTACACAATAGCTACATGCATTAAAAGGTTTTCTATTTTAAAAAATCGAGGTTTTGTCGAGGAAGCTTCGAAAAAATCTTTGATAAGAAAAATAAATATATTACGGAATGTTTAAAATATTGTTAATAAACCATATTTCACCATCTATTACATTGTTTTATTTAGTATCACTTTCTAATTTACAATACACTCGAACCAAGACATCCAATCTGCGTTTATGGTGGCGGCCGCGGTAATGATCATATAATTTTACTTGTTTCGACGAATTCAAATCAAACGCGTAGTGTTTAGTTTGCCTTTACAAATACTATACTATGTAGTCGACATCGCAGCCACCATCATAAACGCAGATTGGACGTCTTGGTTAATTAAGCGAGTATAAGTACACCTTTTTAAATCTCCCGCGCTAAGGAAAGTTGCCAATGGCACAAACTGGCCTGCTAGTGTGTTACGTGTAAGCATTTTTATAGTATAAAGTTGTAGTTCTTCTCGTAAGAGTATTATAGTTCTGTGCTCGACTAAGTAATAACAAAAGTATACTAGCGTCCCTTACAAAAACAGGTAGTTATTGACCCTGACAAAAGAAACACGACTCTATTGTTTTACCGATAAGGTTATTTTTGCTGTGATATGTATTTACGTACCGCCATATTTTTATTACTATGCGCGCTACCTGAAATGGTCAAGGTTATCACCGCTTTTGTTAGAAGAGGCCCCTAAATTTTACGAACGTGCAAAATAATATTTAGAATTGAATTCACTTATTATTTCCAACATAATAAGTATTTTTTTAAAGCACGAATCTCGTGTGGTATAATTTAAATTAAAATTTATAAATCCCGACACAATATTCATTTGATACCCCTGTTGAATACCTCCCCTCCCCCCAATAGAAAATTGAAATTGAAATTGCACGCAAGCACGCACGCACGCACTCACTCACGTGTTAAAATATTATATATAGGTTATTATTCTATTAATTGAATAATATAATAAATTATATAGTTATTAATTAAATATAAGCATTTTACATTATTTAAAATATTCTAAAGGCATACTATAATTTTTAGAAAAGCATTGTTTAAAATATAACGAGTAATTCAATTGACATCCTATGATCGCCGAGCAGTGGGGTATTGCTATATAAATCGTTGCCGCGCTGCAACCGACACGTTTTTGCTCGGCGACCACGGGACAGTTCACACCTTACCAGTCACCTGTAAGCTCGAGATAAGTATACTTTATGTTTGATATCTAAAAATAATGTACCTATGTTAGTTTGTATATTACAATAGTTACTTACAAAATATGTCTTATTTGATTAAAGTGTTTGCATCTAAAATAATGTCTGTTATTTAAAATAATACTTAAAGTCCTTACTAACGTACAAACTATCTTAAATAGTTTATATAAAATTAGTATACGTATATAAATATACACGTAGGTATAACAAACTTAAACATATATATATTAATATCATGACACACGCGCACTCACACACACACACACACACACACACACACACACGTTTTTTTAAATGTTTGATCAAAAAAGCACCATTCGGGTTTTATTTAAGACTTCAATAAACGGCTTTCTTAAATCTTAAAAATATTCTCTTGAAATTTCTGTAAAAAATTGTCACATGATCATGCCTCAGATGACTCAGACTCAGAATTATGATTCATTAGATAGAAGTTAATTGTCACACTTCGTCTAAGACAAGTATGGATCAAATGGTTCTACATAGTCTATACTAGCTCCGATTTACGGCTAAGCATCGATCTTCCAAACACCCTGTATAATAACTACAGTCAATAGTACTGCAAATTGTATGACTTGACAAGGTATAATCTACAAATATAATGGACACACATTTTTGGTCTTCTTTTTGCTCTTGGAGCGATCTCGAGGCGAGGGCTCTATCTGACACATGACCGCTACCTCCGACGTTTGTCGAAGCGTCAACTCGTGGCACTGTACCATGGTAGATGATTTAGTAATATGACCTATTTTAGTAATACTCTACCGTCTTAAGGAAAAAGAAAAAAAAGAAAAATTTTTTTTCAATTTGCCGGCTTTTCTTCTTTCTCTCTCTATCTTTTTTACTGATTCCAAATACATATGTATCTTAATTTCGAAAAACAAAACTCAGTTACGTCAACCTTATGAAGGCAGAACTATATAGAAGTTTCATCGGTGGTAGCCAAATATTAAAATAAAACTATCAATGGAATTTAAATCAATTCGATCACCACTCATGGCAGTATTGACGTGAAAGCAACGCTATTACAAGTATTCTCTTAGTCAAATTAAGTAAAGTAATTGGAATAGCTAGTACTCCTTTTAAAATATTAACAGATCTTTTTTATTTTATAAATAAATTACTTTAATTTTAAGGAACACCATGCCTTAATGGAAATTTGGTAAGAAACACATTGATGTAAATTAATTAACATTAGGATCATCATCAATAAGGTAAAATTAAAATATAGATCAATATAGGCACAAATTTTAACCTCGTTTACCAGAATTTCAGTTATTTATTCTAACAGCGCTAGTAGTGACTAGTGCTATTAGTATTAGTTGCATCATTTAACAAATAAAGCAGTGTCATTCCAGCAATGTGCTGTTTCACTATTCTCTTCTTTCCATACATATCAGATACTTGCGTTGAACATGGCGAATTCAATGTACACTTAATTTATGCTTCATGATAATAATTCATCATATTACTTTACGATCTAATGAGCAGCGATAGCTCAGTGGGGAGACCAAAAGACTGCAATGCAGAGGGTCTCGGGTTCGAACCCACGTCGCGCACCACTGACTTTCGGAAGTTATATGACTTTTCAAAATTATGTGCGTATTGATTGACAATTATCGCCTGCTCCGTGCCTAGGAGAGCACGTTAAGCCGTTGGTCCCGGCTGCCATGAACATCTATGGCAGTCGTTATTGGGAAGTCACAGTACCCTATAATATCCTGACACTGGTCTAGCCTTAGGGTACCGTTAGCCTTCGGGTTGCGGAGGTCAGGTGGCAGCCGTGTAAAAAGTGATATCCAGTCAAATCCGGTTAGACCAGAAAAGCCGACCCCAAGCGACTTGGGAATAATAAAGGCTAGGGAGAAGATTACTTTACGATCTAATAGAATCAGTGCATCAACGAAACTAAACCTGCACAAATAGTAAAGTGTTACCTGTATGATCTTAAGCAGATATGGCCAGAAGGTTTTCTCGTAGTTTTCGGGTGCAAGCATCGAGCGAGATACCGAAGTGATCGCAACTCCTGCGCCGTCAGACAGCGAGTCACTTTTGTTCTGAAAAGTACAAACGGACGTCCGTCAATTAATGAGTTAGATATGGGTTAATTCTGGGCCCACACAATTAAGATGACGCTAAGTAGAAGTGGCACCATCCTAACTATATAATATTACTAGATTTTGCTTACGGCTTTGCTCGAGTAAATGTAGGTTAGGTTAGGACAAGAATAAATTTTTTTTGGAGAAAAGGTACCCTATGTCCTTTTCTATTCCCGTGACAACGTGCATGCGAAATTTCATGATGATCGGCGCAGTAGTGAAGACATGAAACCGTAATAAACAAACTAACATTCGCATTCATCCTAACGTTTATGTTATAAATGCGAATGTCGTTTATTTTGTTTGTTTGTGCATCAGGAAATTTCACATACACTTGGGCAGGGGAACAGAAAAGGACATAGGATACCATTCATTCAGAAAAAACGTACTGTTTCCAAGCGAAGCCGCGGGGAATAGCTAGTTTATAGTAACTTACAGGAGATTTAGCGAAGGCAACGGTTTCTTTCTCAGCGAGCTTGTAGATAGCCATTTCTATTCCGTCCTTATTCTCAGCAGAGGCAGGCACGGTGCTGCTTTTGTTGTCTTCAGCCGTCGACGTCTCCGCCGAAGCGGTGTTCGCTTCCGATACAGCGATCACTAGCCGACGGTACCTGACAATATAAATATATTGTTATAAGTTTATATTTATTATTTTTATCCCATTTCTTGTATGTTTCATTTTCTTATACATTAGTTTGTACAAAATTATTGTTAATTGGCCTGCGAGAATACCAGCGTTGTAGTCTATACTGCAACAATAGCTGACGCAGTTGCCTAATGTGATCTCCATGTACCACCTTCTGTTTAATTGTATTAATTAGTATTATGTCTTTTAAAATTATGTATGTATGGAGATTCAAATAAAATATATGTCTTTCTTTCTTTCTAAATATAAATGCTTTAGCAAACAAATGTAGCATATTATGTCACGGCAATCGAAGGTCAACAATACCTATTCTTCCAAAGCTGTCGTTTTTATGAACGATTGCACTATTGATTCTATGTACTACGATTTTGACCAATATCGCAGCATGTCAAATAAGAAGTCGAGGTTACACTTCGTATTAACCTTTGGTTTCAACTAATTTGAGCGGTCATTTTCATATACTTATTTTCATGCACTTCCTTTATATGAGATCTATAGCTCTTAATGGTAGTTGTACTTCAACAGCACCTAGTAAGAAACTATTGGACTGCCACTTTGAGGTCTCAGGAGCGATCTCAAGGCACACGCTTGTTACTTTTCTAAGTCATATTTTCATTAAATAGTTACCTAATTATCACTTGTTTTAACGGTGAAGAAAAAAGTCGTGGAAAACTGCCACGGTGTTCGCAAAGGTATATCAAGCTTGCCAACCCGAAATATACCAGCGTGGTAGACTATGTCTTAACCCTTCTCACATTGGACCAGCAGGTGGATAGTTTATATACGGGACTAATATGTATTATTATATACTAACTGTTCATCGGAAAGTCTCCTCAAAATCGGTCCACCCGTTACGGAGATTAGCCGGAACAAACAGACAGAGAGACAAATATTTAAGAAAATGTTTTTTTGCTATACTCTGTACTGTATATACTTTCATATGCATTTAATAAAAATCTGTTATTTTGACATTACAAATAGATACTTCAATTTTACTAATTTGTATATATTTATATAACAGGATGTGTGTAGCGGTGCGTACCACTCGTGCTTGTCGCGGCCGGTGCGCGCGAACAGGTAGAGGCGCGAGTGCTTGTCGCTGGAGGGGCGCACGTGCACGCTCCACTCGCCCTCCTCCGGGCTCTCCGCGCCCGTCTCGCGCTCCTGCCACCGAACACAAACACATTTATTACTTAACCTGTCACTTGTTGGAATGCCAGACATCATTTAAAACCTACTGTCACTGTACTGGCCGCCAGTATGCCGCTACGGCTTAATGTTAATCATCGTAGGTACATATAGGTATATAATTCATATCGTTTCAACATTCTACTTAATCGGGCATTTTAAATGAAGGTATTCATAAAGCTATTTATATCATGCTCAGTCATGGCGTGAATAAGAAAAAACACCATTTACATTAGCCGATGTGTCTTACCTTATATTCTCGCTGCTTTTTAATATTGATTAAGGGCCGGTTTTCAATCGTCAGATAACGTTTATCTGAAGGATATGGCGGTATGACATATTTTCTATACAAAAGCTGTCAAAACGTCAAACATATTCCCCAGATAAAAGTTATCTGACGATTGAAAAATCGACCCTTATCGATATTAAATTGTATTTTTATACTAAAAACTATACTTCAATATTGCTGGAATAAAATAATGAGAATATGTCACATTTCTAACTTAATCTATTGCGAAAAATAATATTTGATTAATTTCAACTGACGATAATTGATGTGTAAAAATACCAAGACTTCTAGAACTTAAAGAAATATTTAAAATCTCTACTTTTTTTTTTAAATAAGTCTGCTCTCGAATCATCTGCTAACTCTACGATACAAGGGAATATACAAATATTTAAATATCAAATGCAGGGAATGCAGCACAAAACGAGCTTTAATGAATCACACATGTTTTATAAAGATCGAACTCAACACAGCGCCATAGCAATAAACACTTATAACATGCACTATATAATCAATTACTTAAAATTTACAGTCTACCGTTTTACTAATAGGATTAAAGTATAAGCCAGAGTAACCATTACTTGTCAATCATGATGTTGCTTACCGTCTCCTCCAAGAAGTCCTTGATCTTCGTAAGTTCTGTATCATCAATCTCTTCCTCAGTCTCGTCCTTAGTGCTGGTGGCAGACTTGGACGCAAGCTCTAGATCCTGATAGTTCTCATCGATGTAGAGCATGTCTGTCTGGACCTGCCCCTGACTCTGAGTGTCCGTCGGCTCAGTGCCTGTGCCAGTAGCTGTCGTCGCACACTCTGACTTCTTATCTGGAATAAGTGTTTATGAGAATCTGTGTTATTTTATATGAGATTTTTTTTTATACGAAAATTTCCACAGTTTTCAAGCGTTGTGTTGCAGGAGACTTACTTACGACAAACAGAGTGCTAGGAGATCTCAACCAAATGAGCTTGTTATAAATAAATAAATATATAAAATATAAATATATATAATAAAAATAAATTATTGGTGCGCCCTATTCACAATGCCCGTAGCACCCTCTACACAGACCAAGAAGTTCATATATACGATAAAAGATGGCGCTGAACAATTCTAAATTGCGCATGGAGGGACATTGCAGACACAGCATCCACCCAGACTCAGGACATTAATTTGTAGATCAAGCAAGAAATTGCACCGTGTGCGATTCAAACCCACAACACTTTCCGCTGCGGTATCAACGAGTTGAGCGCTTGCCAGCTGTGCTATATAAAGGCCAGCTACAACCTCCCTATGACCTATAAAGTGTTGGCTTGAAATTCAAATCTCACATATGTATCCAGAAGGATCCTTACTTAAATCTGAGATTTCAGTCAAATTGGAGCAGTCGGGCTGCTATAGCACCAAAGTCCTATAGAATTTTATTTTATATTAGCAGCCTAACAAGTATGTGCTGTGGAGTTTTAGTGTTAGATGGCGCTCAGTGACTAGTTTGTTCTAAATACGAATAGCTCTTACTTACTACGTACGTCTTGTTTAAGAGAAGAATGCAATTATGGTTTTAAACAACAAATATCATGATAACATTGGATTGTAACCTCTGGAAATCTTATCATAGTGTATATTATAGACAATAAAATAAACTAAGGTAAGCTTAACCAACACAGGATTTGCTGGTTTTAAAAAGTTTTCATAGTGCCAATATTTAAATCGATTATTTTTTTTAACGTATTGAGCCGCAGTAGTACCCTGGTTAGCAGGCACTATAGATTTTTATATATGTCTGGTATTCTAAGTCTTGACTGATTAATGATCTTTTATAATTTTTGTCTCGTAGATCACGAAATAGTGTAAGTAATTTAGTTTTGAATTTACATGTATTTTTATATGTATTTTTGACAGCTAAGACGGTTCTGCCTGTTTTGATAGGACACTTTAGCATTGACTCTTGGAGTCGATATCAACTACTTTGGGCATCACAAATTTGTAATATGAATATATTTTCCTTTCTAAAATGACAATTACCCTCACTACGACCAAATCCTGTGTCGCGGGTGAATTTACCAACATTTAAACGAAGGACTCAAAGAACACTCAAGACTTGGAACTAGTATTTAATTTTGTAGATCGCACAAATTTTTGTTCCGTGTGGGAATCGAAACCACAACAACGCGAACACTTGAATTACTACGTCATCTGTGCAGGTGTGAGTAGTGAATTTTGATCACTATTGAACTGCGAGGCAGCTTTCATTTTCTCGTCTTATTACTCCTAAGCATAAACTTCGTGTCTAAGTACATATGCATATTATTTGGACTTACCTCTATGCATTTTTCTAACTAGTCTATGCCTAAGACCCTCTTTCCCGGGTTCTGCTTCGGTATGTGCAATACTGAAATTAAAATATAATCATTACATAGACAGCCTGATAGGGCTGCGGTAGGGAATGCGACTTTTGTGTATGACGTCCCGGCGTAGATTTTTGGATCGGGCAAAATGTTTAAGCCATAATATCTCAGTAATAATAGCCATAATCTCGCAGCAAGGACTCTGGAAATATGCTCGGTGGAATGAAATATGATTGCTCCTTATTGCATGAGAGCAAAAGCATAGTTGCTGAAAAGTGGGTGTGATATATCTCAGATTAGTCCTTCAGGGATATAAACGTGAGTTATTTATGTTTGCTTATTCTGGAATGCCATGAAAACAGCCGTGATTGGCAGTTACCGCTTGATGTAAGTTGGTAGCTTATCTGCCACCAACGGTAATAATATGACCATATCTATGGATTGCAAAAGTCGCAGGATTAAAGGCTGGATGAATGAAGAATGTTTTATATATAATGTTTGCAGATACTTTTTATATAGTTTAATGTCGCATTATCCATGTAAATGCTATGCAAAATAATATAAGGGTGATACCTAATATTATTGTATTAACTAACCAGCTATGCGTCGTTGTAGCTGCCTGATATTTATAATTGCCTGTTTCCCTGGGAACTTCGCGATAAAAATTATATAAAATCAATCTTATAGAGAAATGAAATGTTGAGTGAAACATTCTAGACTACTTTTTGAGTTTTGCGGACACAAACTTACGGAAGCAGATATGTTGTATCTAAAGATTGAAAGCATGATTATAATCTTATATGGGTTAGATTGGACACATTGATCACCATGCCTCAAACTATTAGATCAACTCTAAACCATTTCCAAAATTATTGCGATATTTTTCTTTTGACAACCAGGCTATATTCTAGGAATAATTAATGTATCACAAAGAACACTCAGTCTCAGAACAACCATTTACATGTCATACAAATTTTTGTCACGTGTGGGATTCGAACCCATAGCTTGGCGTAATGATAGTGACGATGCAACCAATTAAGTTACTATGTCACCCGAACAGTAATTATATTTACGTTTTTTCTCTTCTTCTCCACACAAACTTCTTCTTTTTCTCTGGACTAACATTGGTCTCAGTCTCCATCTCATGTTGTTCCTTTTTCTTTTCTGAGGGAGCCTCAGAAACTTTCTTATCAGTAGGAGTTATAATCTCTTTTTCCAGCACTTGTATCTTTTCTTTTTCGTTTAGCACGATGCATATTGGGTATTTTTTGCTCCATTGCCTGTAACAACGAAATCAATGCCATGAGGAACGTTCAATGTTGATAATGTAAGAAAGTTACTAATTAAAAACTATATTTGCATGCCATAAGACTTTGATGGCAAATGTGTTGTATATAATCATGTAATATACCATCTCTATAAAACACATTTTAGCAAATAAACGATTTGTATTGCATGTGTATTGAAATTGTTAGAAATCTATGGATAAATTAATAATTATTTCATAATTGCCAGTTCAAAAGCTGTATCATGTTTTTAAATTACAATAATATTATTATATATTTTATTCAAGTTCCTTGTACTTATTATTTTTAAGTTATCCTGTAAGTTTTGCTAGCTGTTAATGAAGTTCTGAGACGCCAGATTATGGAAGTAGACCATACTCTGCCAAAGCCCTTCTGCTAAAGTATAGTGTGCCCCTATTTCGAAGACTATAGTTTGTCTACTGTAGATCATAATTTGACCCCTTTACTTTGGACTAATCTTCTGGAGCATAATTTGGCCTCCTTTCCCCCTTCTCGTAGACCAACAGCAGACAACGCCCTTGCAAAGAAACACTAGCCTATCTTTTTCCTATAGCGCTTTACCACCAGCGTTAATTATAACTGTCATAAGCTGTCCCGATACTGGGCACGAGCTTATTCTCAGTTCATAGTCTACCACGCTGGTCCAGTGCGGGTTGGCAGACTTCACATATTTTCGCGAACATTATGGTAAACTCTAAGACATGCAGGTTTCCTCACGATGTATTCCTTCACCGTTAAAGCATGCAATAATAAGGCATCGACAATACTATTAATAACTAAACAGAAGCGGCCTTGAACAAACACCAAAGCGTTGCTGTTACAAATGCCAGATAACGAAACCGGTTAGTTACATATATACGTTATGTTAATAAAATGTCGCATTTACATACTCGTTTAGAGATTATAAATATAATCACGTGTATTGCAGACTCGCATTGACCAAGTTGCTACTCCAGGCTAGTCTTATTCATAAAAAATTCTTGCCATAAAGGCTTAATACATACAGTAGTTAAAATACTTAGCGAGTTCAACATTACATATACATAGTTCTGTAAACGCAAACATGCCATTACGAAATTTTCTTATAATAAATTTATAAGCTGCTAAGCGTTTTAATAAAAAATACTGTTTGTTTATAACGATTATTGAATAATAATCTGCACTATTATGAATACGTGACGTGTATTAAATATACTTAAAAAAACGGAACTCAAATCAACTAATAAGTGTTTCTAAATTAGGAGTTAGCTATTATTTGCATATCTGTCCGTATGTTTGTTCGAGTTTTACGCAAATACCATCGAACGGATGTTAATGCGGTTTTCTCAGTTTGGTAGCTTAAAGTTTAATTTAGAATTTAAGCTAAGTGGGTCAATAATTAGAGTAGGTTGAAAGCTAGTGTTTTTATAGTCCCAATAATATTATAAATGTAAAGGTTTGTGAGAATGGATGGATAGATGTTTGTTACTCTTTCACGCAAAACAACTGAACGGATTTTGGTGAAACTTTACAGTATTATTCTTTATACATCAGAATAACATAAGGTCAAGTAAAAAATGTATCTTAACATAAATCTGCATTAACGCAAGCGAAGCCATGGGCAAAATCTAGTTATTCATATATCTCTTAATCTATACTAATATTATAAAGCTGAAGAGTTTGTTTGTTTGGTTGAACGCGCTAATCTCAGGAACTACTACTACTTGGTTCGAATTGAAAAATTATTTTAGTGTTGGATAGTCCATTTATCTAGGAAGGCTATAGGCTATATAATATTACGCTACGACCAATAAGCGCATCAATGCAAAAAAAATGCAAGAACGGGGAAATATCTTTTATGCGAAGCAGACGAAGTTGCGCGGGCAGCTAGTAAAAGATAAAATCTAAAGATTTACTTTATTATTACCTTTAATTTAAAGACACAATTGCCGCATTAGAGAACAATCCATGTGGCACAATTATTCAATTGATTATGCTTTCATTCATACAAACAGAGGCCTCCCAAACGTCGAACAAGAGTTACACCAAAAAATATCGTATCACGATTCCTACACGATCGAACCGATAACACATGGTGTTAAGATGGCCGATCGATAACTAGCGGACACATTGACTGATTACATAAATAGGTACCATTGCCATGTTATTAATGTGTCATCTATTTCTATTAAAGTAAAAATAAATATTGGTGCTCAGGAAACCGGGGTAAGAATAGTAAAACTGTTGCTTCATAATGCTGATTCAGTAAACACTCACGTCTCTCAGGCATTTTGCACCTGGAGTGGTCGTTTCATTCGACCTATGGTAGGGCCAGCACAGTACCTACTTCCCCTATCTATTACAACCAAGCTCAAAATGTAATTACAGGAAACTGTTGTAAGAGTAACAAGATTGTAAAAGCGATTTTTTTCTGAGAGTTTTGTAGGCTGAATGTCATACCTACTTCTTAATATTGTCTTACGTTTGCAAATGTAGATATTAAAATTAAACTACTGTTTACGGATTTTATTGCGGTATATTTTAAAAACACTACGTTTAGATGATTTGAATCGTCACGATTTTATCTTTATTTGATGTTTCGGTTGCTTTTTGTCACGGGGGGTTAAGTGTAAGGTGTTACCTGATCATGGCTGCTAAAAAACGTTCAAAACGTCCGTCGGGGTAAGTGAAGTTTAAACCGTGATAAAATCCGTAAAAAGTAGTTTAATTTGAAACCATACCTCTAGCATTCCATTTCTTCATCTCATGTTATCCTATTCGCGAGCGAGTCATTTCCCTCGGAAACCGCTTACAATCCGACAGCCCGTATGCTTGTTTTGCACATTGGCAGTATAAAAAATCTAGTAGTTGTATTAATACCTGTTTACAATACGCACCTATACCACACGGAAATAAGTCAATTCACTGTACAAAAATAAATATACAAGGCGGAGAATTATTCTACTACTCGGAATAATAAAAACTATCGATTCCTTAATTAAATCGAGATGGCACAAAAACAAGTCTTACTATATATGCTTATATGTACGTTGTGATGGTAACTACACATCGTGGTAGGTACATTAGTTTAGACTGCCTCGTTAGTCTTAAGACGGTAAGCAGAGATGTGTCATAGCTACATTTCAGCAGCTATGTTTTAGGTAGCATGTAACAAAAAGGGCAAGCTTTTTACCGGGACCTAATCTTATCCGTAAATCGAACCCAGACCTAGTGACATTTTATTTTTATTATATGATAAATACAATTCCATATCAGACTTTATAATCAATTGTAAACGATCCTATTCAGAATGTTTACTTATATTAAAAGCAAAAAATAATTGTTTGTCTGTAAGTAGTAATCTATAGAAATATGTAGGTAAGTACTTGATCAATTCAAAAAAATGTTCCACTGATGACAAGCAAATGAAGAACATAGACTATGTTTTTATTGGCATACCATGCGATCAAAGCCGCAGAGAGAAAGTATACTTAGTAAATTACATTAACGATTGTCATACGTATACTTAAAATAATTTAAATAGAGGAATCTATTGTACTTATATAAAAATCGAGTGTCACGGTGTTTGTGGTCGCACTCCTCCAAAACGACTCGACTGAGTTTTAACCCCCGACGCAAAAACGACGGGGTGTTATAAGTTTGACGTGTCTGTGTGTGTGTGTGTGTGTGTGTGTGTGTGTGTGTGTCTGTGGCACCGTAGCTCCCGAACGGATGAACCGATTTTAATTTTGTTTTTTTTGTTTGAAAGGTGAATTAGTCGGGAGTGTTCTTAGCTACGTTTGATAAAAATCGTTCCAAGATGGCCGCCGCCACAAAATGGTGGATTACATATTTTTTCACAACTCCCTCAATATGGGTATCAAATGAAAGGGCTTGACTAGTAGAATACTATACACTATGATAAATTTCAAATCCAAGATGGCCGCCGCCACAAAATTACGAATTTTCACAAATTAAAATTTTTCAATATGGGTATCAAATGAATAATGTGTCGGGGGTTTTTTAAATTTTAAATTTAATTATAATTATTATGATTTTTTTTATCTATATTTGGTAGACCTATGATAATAGGTCGTAAAGTATATTTCATACCGCTAAGAAATAATTTTTAAGGCAGAGTAACGTTTGCTGAGCAGCTAGTAATTACATAATACACAAAGTTGTTACAATACATGTCCCTAATTTCTTCACTGACACATCTGGCGATAACGGAAAGGACATTCATTGTATAGCGGCATGAGTGTTTTTATATCATATTGCATAATAATTTCAAGTAATGAATTATGAGTTATTCTGAGCGATGACGTTGTGTGTAATGGTTAATTATATGAATTGTAACTTTTGATTACACATTGTTTGCCTGATTGCTATGAAAAGGATACCTTTGGAATAAATACTATTACAAATTGTAATGAGTTTTTATATACGTTGTTACCTATAAAATGCGCCGTCCTTTCACTGATTATGTGCTTTTAGGAACAGATATAAAAATATAACTAATAAATAAATAAAATTAAATTAAATCTAAGTTAATATCTATACTAAAATTCTAAAGAGGCAAGATTTGATTTTTGTTCGTTTGTATGGATTTGACTCAAAATCTACTCAACCGATTTTAAATATTCTTTCACCATTAAAAACCTCAAGTCACTATAACTATCACCGAGTAACATAGGTTATATTTTATTTGAAAACAGTACTGTTTCTAACATAACCTAATCTACATTTATGCAAGCGAAGCCGCGGGCAAAAGCTAGTGTATTAATAAATGTCTCAAAAATGCAGACGCAGTTATAGTACAAATTATTTAGATAACATACAGGTCATTCTATAGATACACGTGTCTCATTCATGACTCATTGTGATTTTATTATGAAATAATCGTCTACGAAGTTTTGTTTTCTTTATGATGTTATTATAACGCAAGTCTTTCATAATATCCGTTATTGCTTGCAATGTACAACAAAGTGAGACAATCATTAGCTCCATATCTAATACATATTTTATCACTTGTAGAAGCTATTCTTAAACTGAATTCATCATTTCTTTATCAACAAATAACTATCAAATTAAAAGTCAATATAGGTTACTTGATATGATGACGACTACTTTAAAAGATTTTTTTCTTATCTTTCTTTTTTAAAAAGACAACTGCCGCAATAGTTTTTAGTTCAGTGTCGAGGGGGAATTTACAAACATTCAAACAACGGACACAAAGAATACCCAGACTTAGAACAACCTTTCGTGGATGACACAAAGTTTTGCCCGTGTGCAATTCAAACCCACAACACTCGGCACAATGGCAGTGACGAGGCGACAACTACGCTATTTGTGCAGTCAAGTTGAAGTAAGGGAAGGCGGGCAAAGGCATACTTTATGGCTTATGCAATTAGTAATGGAAAAGTGGGAGGTGAGTCGTATCAATAGTATAAAAAGAAAGCAACAGACAGAAATTTCAAAAAGAGAGGTTATTTATTCCTGTTCTATTGGAAACGAGTTAAGTGCAATATAGTTTAAAATTGAAAGATATTTTTTATAGATTGTTTTGAAGAGCTCTGAACAGTGCATAATAAAATATTCTTTCTGTCTGATTGTCCTTGCATCACAGAGGCACTATTATCGAATTTTGATACTCTTTCAAAGTATGGTTGCTTAGGATTCAACTTAAAATTTAAACAGTATCATCTGATGCCACCCAGTAAAACGGAAGAAATAGTGTATAGTTTGATCCACGAAATTATATCGCTAGCTAACTATAATCCACGCAGAAGTCGCAAGCGATTTCTAGTATAATATGAATAATAGGGAAGTATAATTTACCTTAGTAAGCCTTGAAAAAGGTAAATCCGTTGCATTAACATGCTATCTTCTTTTAATATTTTTATATTAATACGTAAAGCAAAACTTTGTACCCATTTTTACGAAAATTGCGCGAACGGAGGAGTATGAAATTTGGTACAGTTAAAGTTTATATGGAGAAGGAGGGGCGAATCGTAATATTTTTATAAAATATGCATTAGAAATACATTCAATTAATGAAAAAACACTACACGCACACAACCACGCATTTGACACACGCAGTCGAATCGCGTTCGTAGTATTTCGGCATTGCTCGTCTGACATCGTACAATTTTTTGTAACTATGGTTACCTATAAGTAACCTTAGTTACAAGTTTATATGTAATAAATAACAAAAAAGAAAACAAAGTAGCAAGCTTAGGAATTTTGGTCGAAATTTGACCACTAGGCGACCGCTAGTGTTTGTAAATTCTCCCTTGTTGGTTTCACAGTATTTATGTTTACGCCTACGGATTATCATATGATTACGTGTTTAACTTCTGGGTCACGTATAGTTATCAGGTTTATATGTAAGGTAATACTCAGTAGAAGCACGGAGTTTGGATATTTGTCCGGCAGTCGGCAAAGGTTCACTAATATTACGACCTAACGTAGGGTATGCAATGTGTGTGTCATAGTGCTTTACACCTTACAGGCATGCGTGTAGCGTATGCGAAAGTCATGTTACTCACACGTTATATAGTCCTTGAAATTTAAACTTTATATCTACATAGCATAAGTACGTATGTATATTCCCTGAGATGCGTAATCACGTGTTGTTGTTTGACAATCGGCAATTGTTTGCCTATTGTGTATGCGTGCATAAGGGACATAATGATTCATCAGTTTAAAACGCCTTACTGTGATAAACCATACGTGAACAGTGGGTCTAATAGGTACATTTTGTAACTGGCCTGTCGTTTTCGAGCCGATTGTTTTTCTTTGGCATTTCTTGTTTCAAGGATATTGATGATATTAAACTCGTACTCGACAAATCTTTTATTCATTTAGGTCACTCAGTAAAATTTAACTAAACTGAACGTTAAAACCTAGTGGTTAGAGAAGAAGTTCTTAAGCAATTAAGGTGTTTGTTTTTAATTATTCCACCCACTCCATAGACAATGTAGTCAATATTTGAACACAAAAAAACGGTCTCCGTTTATAATTCAAATATTAGAAAAAAATAACGGTACGGCAATCAGTGCTCATAATTGATTTTATCCCTTGCTGGAAATAGCTACATATCACTTGGCCAAATTTCTGGTAACAAATTGACTTGAAATGATCAATCTAAAAAGAGATCCTTTCATTGTCAGATAATTTATGGCACAATAAGACGGCTTTCCAATACCACAAATATAATTATGAATACTACTAGCTACCAAGCAGATTCCTCATGTTCATCTAGTGATTGCAAAATCGACCCTAAGCCCTCAGGGTAGCTCAGGCTAATCTTGTTGAAACTAAACGACCGAGACAACATTGAAGAGCCATTTCAAAAGAAGAATATACAAAGGGCAAATAGTATGATTTGCACCTAAATAATCAAGGCGTAATCATTTTATACAAATAGAAGGTATTTCGCATATCGCATTCTGCGCGTATGATGGTAGAAATCACATTATATCTTGTATCTGTTATCGCAACAACCACAATATTATTCGCGTGCCTGATTACATTATGGCGTCAATTAAAACAACACGTAATTTGTTTTCAATTTTTATTATTATTTAATTTGATAAAAGGTGGCCTAATGGTAAAATTATTGGACTTGCGATCGACAGGCCTTGGGGTGCGTCTAACCAGTACACTATCGAGATTTACACACTTCTAGCATAATAATTTTAGCCTAGCTAGCATAAGCAATAGTATTTCAGCGTTAAAAATGACCACTTTTATATTACAATTATTTAGGAAAGCTATTAATTTCATAAACGCATTTCATAACAGACGCGCCGAGTCAATATGACCCTATCATTGAAAGCTCTAATTGTCCAATGTTTAAGAAATTTAATTAGCGATTGAGAAATTCTCTTAATGTCCCGTATGGGAATCCACAATACTCGCCTCGTAAAGCCGATCTAACCATTTACACTACGGTTCATTATATAATGATTGAAGGTATTTTAAATTTATTCATATGATAGATACTATATTACTAGTAGAAAGAAGTCGTAGGCAAATACTTAAAAGAATGTTTTTCTTTAGCAGATGGGCAGAAGAAAAATGTTATGTGTCCACGAAACTTAAACAATAACTAACAGTATAAAATCCTTAACCTAAGTGTATCGAACATTACGGAGAACTATTAGAAACGCAGATTATCGCACGACGGTTTTCTTCACCGTTAAAGCGAACGATAATAAATTATCTTCGCAAGGTGCGAATGAAGACCTCTGCGTAGCAGTCCAACTGTCTTGCACACTTAGCTGTCGGTGCTTATTAGATACTAATAGAACAACTCGTAACTAATACAACTACTCTCAACTAAGGTAATTTAATCAGTTAAGCCAATGGAAATCTATAACGAGTATGCGAGTATATTATTTCTTGTGCAAGTGATACTTACTAAAGGAAAACTAATAGAGAACCACTGCTATAATCTATTAATCTCAATAGAGCATAACACTAGGCTGTATTCGGCACTCCTTTGCTTTATTGCCTTATCGTGGTCAAGGCGTTTGTAACACACTGTCTCCATTATATTGAACAATAGCTCAGTACGGTACTGTTTGAATTTAGAAGGCGTCGCACCTAAAAGAGGTCACATTAAGGTCGTGAGCACTAGACCGCCTACCCAAGCGTAGCGAGAGATCGCGGCGTGCTTCTTACTGACCCGTAGCAAGCCGGCTGACAGGCCAGTATAGTGGTTTTACTTACAATGTAGAGCCGACAATCTCGATGCTATCCGTTTTAAATTATACAAATTAAAAGTAAATAAAACTGTCTCGTCATAGTTGTTATTGATATATTGTTGTACATAATTATCCTGGAAAATCTAATTTTTTTGGTAGTGTTAGTTTTTATTTCGGAAGTCCTTTCGCATGTGGCTTCGTTTTTATTAATTATTAATATGTAATTCAAATATGTATATTTTCTTACAAGACATTGTAGCTTCCTCCTATTTAGTTGTTAGACTAGATAATAAAATCACTACATATCACACCATGTCATATTACTTGAAAAATGCACGTGTCTAAATGAGTGGTGAAACAATTTAAATGGATGAAGCAATCGCTCAGTTAATGTGTTTATTAATTAGAACAGCGCTCGAGAGTGATTATATTCTAAATATAGTAGAGCAATAATTTTAACTGACCGCTTTAACATACTTTTTGGTAAACGATACTAAAAGTATGTGTAAGTACGATATAATTCATCAAATTGTCAAAAATGATATCTGTGTTACAAATAAAGATGTTTTTGGGCGGCATGATACTAATAAGTTAGACACTTATTTTCCAGGTTACTTACTCACTACTATTAAGCAAATTGACGTGACGTCGGTACGGTTTAGTGTAAAACGATTTAAAACAAGTATGTTTTATGCGTTTAAATTGCTTTATGTTAAACCCTAGCTGTCCTCAGTGGTGACACCCACGTGTATAATTACTGTTTCGCTCCCGTAGCTCGCAACGTACTTCTGGATAAGAAGATTTCTAGTGGTGAAAGACTTTTTAAAATCGGTTAAGCATTTATGAGTTTATTCATTGATACAAATATTTTCTCTTTATAATATTAGTATAGATTTTATGACAAGCCTGTCTAATCCCAGGCCCGCCGACTTAAACACGCAAATGGGAGTAAAGTGGCCTGAAACTGTCAGACTTAGCACTAACATGGATTGACAGCCGAGTAGAAATTATAGCCCACGTCTATAATTAAACAGGTCTTGCTTTACGATAATAACAGATAATAGCTAAATGTCAAATACTAATTATTCGGATTTTATTAATAGAATCTTGGAATTTAGAGACTGAAACTGGTTTCCATATATTTAGAGAAATTCTGCTGTTTATGCTCGCTGCAGTATAAATAGCTTGATTAAAATGCCAACTCCTGGTGACATATTACCTACTATGAAAACGTCAATATGCAGAAGCGTTATAGCGTGTTTGTTTCCGCCTGCAGCCGATCTTGAAGCTTTGGCCGATTTTCGGGCCGTGCTATGGGTTGTTTTGTTGAGATAATTCAGTAGTAACAAGAGGTCTAGACTAAACGATTGGCACGCCTACTATTACGTGGAACCTGAAATACAATTGATGAAATATGGGCGTGATATGCCGCCTACCTTTGCAGGAATATTCGTACTTTACTTAAAGACTATTATTTTTTACTTGACTTATTAAGTAAACATTTACGGCGTAATTGTAACTAGTGTCCCTAGTTTAGTGCATATAGACCCATATATATGTCTTATCTTAATTTTGTGTCATCTTTATTTATATATCATTGTTTGTTTGCTACGCTTTCACACCCTAACTACTTGATCGATTACTATGAAATTAAGCATACACGTTGTCAGAAGAACACAAAAGGAAATAACGTGAAATACGTTTTATCCAGAAAAAAGTAGTATTACTAATCTAACCTACATTTAGGCAAGCAAAGCAGCGGGAAAAATCTAGTATTTATTATAAGAGAATGAATATAGCCTGAAGGTGATGATTGAGATTTTATAATAGATTGTTTGTTTACCAAATAAGTAAGAAGAATCCACTATAAATCAAACAATCAGCATTGCCATTTAACGTAGCAATGCTGCCAGTCGACAGCGATGCTGAGGAATTTTACGACGTTGCCTAAACAAGCGATTCTGTTTTTTACTACGTTTGTCTTCCTTCTTTTAATTTACAGTCCTGTATTTCGTGCCATTTCATTTGTTATATTATTATTTATATGTAGTTGGGTTTGTTTTATTTGTTAAGTTTAAAATTATGATTGTTGCTTTTGTATTATAAATTCAATATTTTGGTCTAAATACAAGCATCGTGGCTCAAGAATCGGCGCGCGCCCATCGACGCGACGACGGTCGTTAACCCATTAGTGCAGCCGCACTCGTGCGTTCAAACTTCGAACGAAGGTCGCACTAGTTGCACTAAAACACGGACATGTTATCGTATGTTCGTAACTGACCTTAACTAATATAAGTTTGTTTCACATGCATTTTGTTATTGTTTGTTATTAGTTAGTCTATACTTATATTATAAAGCTAAAGAGTTTGTTTGTTTGTTTGGTTGAAAGCGCTTATCTCAGGAACTACTGGTCCGAATTGAAAAATTCTTCTAGTATTTGATTACTCAGTTATCGAGGAAGGCTATATGCTATATAGCATCACGCTACGACCCACGAGGGCGGCACAGTAATCAAAAATACGGGAGAAACACGGGCACATTTAGTAATAAATATACAGCGTGCGAGTAAAATTAGTTTACCTTTCCAAGGTCAAAATTAAATATCAAGCTAAGTGAAAATCTTCAGATTTAGATAAATAAATTGACAGTAGGTATACATTTTACTATAGATTAGATTGATTACCTGTAAATGTATGACAGAGATAATAATTATTCTATTTATGAAGTTGGTAAACATTGAAAACCACAACACTCATGCTCATTTATCTCTAACGTAATGTAAGTAGGTAGATACGTAGGTATATCGAGTTCTAACTTTACAACTGATACTATGTATCTTATCTCTTCAAAAAGAACTCAGCTCAGTAGGCTAATTCACGTAATTAAATAAGTTCAGTTGCAGTGCAGTTGCAGTTAAGTTTCGATCAAAACAGCTTTTTTCGTATTCTCGTAATTTTGACAAACGCTGTCAGATACGCTCGCGTCAAGTTCACGTCACGCGAGCGCTTTACAGTATTCTACTGCTGCGCGTTTTATGTGCGTGATTCAGATCGCAACTTGATCGATATTCACCTATTCAGTAGTAGTCTGATCAACGTGAAACGTTAAACGTAATCGATTCCATGCGATTACTTAGTAAGTAAATTAATTTCCCTCATGTAACCACACCGTGGGTAAATTTAACTGATGCAATGGCCCAAAAGCCTGAAAGCCATGTCAAAAGTATTACATACGACCATACGACTGACGTACAGTTGACGCGCAGCACACGCGCAGTTTACGCATAGCTTACGTGCAGCTCACTCGCAGCTAAACAATTACAAGAATACCATTTTGCATTAAGACGTAAACTTAATTGCAACTGCACCGCAACTTGATCGGCGCGTCAAGAAATTACGTGAATTAGCCTACTGGGGTATTTAAACGAACGAACATTACACGAAATAAAATGAACTACAATTGAAATATAAAATCTAATTGCACGATATTGTAAAGATAGAATTAAAAAAATTGCTGGCCAATCTAATACCAAGATTCGTATCTAGAAACATTATTATAATACGTTCAGTATTCTGTACTCATAAGCTACGAATTAGGTATACATATGACCGTATTTTCCTTTTACTCGGTGTTGTACTACGTATTTATTATTGATAGAGCGATAAGGCGGAAGTACTGTGGACTTATGATTTATATAGCCGTTACACAATTGTTGATAACACTGCTTCAACGGCCCAGTAGTAGCATTAAGTTGCACTTAGGATCCCGAATCCTGGCAGTACTTTTAAGCTTTTCTATCACAAAATGTATTGTTCTGTCAATTGAAAGCATGCCAGAAGTTATTATACACTTGTAAATGGAAATAATAAACTGAAGAACAATTCTTTATGTACCTACATTTATAGAAGTTACATTTGTATAGTATTCGTTTTTTCCCTATCACGACTCACTACATATTATAAAACAAAGTACTCCGCGCGTCTGTCTGTCTGTTAGCGATAAACTCAAAAACTACTGTACGGATTTTCACCAATAGACAGAGTGATTAATGAGGAATAAATTTAGATGTATAATTTGTTAAAGTTTTGTATTACCCGTGCGAAGCTAAAGCGGGTCGCTAGTGCTACGTAATTACGTTCATTCTTATTAATAGCAAAATCTTATCTATAAGCTAATTGGATACATTTGACGGCTGTTATGCTTTACCTCTTAACCAACCCTGCGCTCCACAACCAGACAACTTTAAACGTAATTTGTTCTATGATACAGTTTACTTTCCTACCATCCATTTGCCTATTTTTGGCAATTGCTTTGGTTTATACAAATATGACGCATTTAGAATACAATTTTAATCGTCATTGAGGTTTTATTTTGGGAATATCCTCGTGTAGGGTTTTGAATAACCCTCTGCTTATCAATGTGACTTTCATTAGGTTTGAGGAAAATGTAAATGTAAAATTACATAAATATGGTAAAGTGGCCTATATCAATAAAGGTATTATTGATTTAATTAACATTATATATGACGAGACAGGAACACTGCTCTGTTACAATTTGGGTCGTATTCATCATACTCATAATTATTATAAACTAGTATTTGTCCGCGTGAGCTTTACGGAAACCCATTACCTTGATAAAAGTTCTATTCAAATATAGATTAGGATAGCACCTGTTATGACACATAGGTTAACTCGGACTTGATCTAAATATGCCAAGTTTTAGCCAAATCCATTCGAGGGATTACGCGTGATTGAGCTTAAACTGTATAGTATATCTATCACAGTAAATTACGTTTACCAATATTATTATTTACTAAATTAGTTCGTAATAAATTAAACCTTTTAACATTCAGTAATTGACTTACCATGAACAAGTCTACCAAAACATCAGGCCAAAAAAAAATCTTAAGAGCATATCTAACTTTCTGCGGATTTCTTTCTTACGAAGTGACTTTACTTTATTGTTTGACCACTTCATGGTAGGGTTTAAGACGATCAAGAAGGATCGTACAGAAATTTCCGAATGAATGTAGTACAAATAGTACGAAATATCGGCCCTCAACATCTTGGCGCGAATATGCGATAGTTGGATAGTATATTCGCTCGATAATTGCATTCTCTTGTCCTATTAAGACGAAGCTTTATACTATTAGCGACTAGAGGATTCTATTTTGTAACAGATAGGGGCCATTAGACTGATTACACAGTGAAACTGAGGAGAACGCTTGCGCGACGATATTGGCGCTTTTTAAATACTTATCGGAAATAAAACTTATAAGAGATGTAAGGCGAATAAAGGTGCGATATTTGTTTATCGAACATTTACTTTATTTTTATTTTTAAGAAGCTGACCCAACATACGTTGTCCTGTCTTAGACGAACTGTACTGAACGAAACTCGCGAGGTGAAAATAGTCGTTAAGTTTTCTGTTAAATTATCCAATTTTCTGAACTTTGCTTTCTGTAAGAACCTTCTACAAAGTATAAGAAAACTTAAAAAGAGAAAGATTAATGAAATCGGCAAGTCATTCTCAAGTTATGGCGTGACCAAGGGAAACGGGGATTCATTTTTATATATACATATATATAGATAAGACAACTGTGTGGCGGGGTCTTTACAAACATTCAATCAACGGACACAAGAACACTCAGACTCGGAACAATCATTTACGGATTATAAAAATATTTGTCCCGTGTTAGGAGCGAACCCACAACGCTCAGTGTGGTGGTAGCGGCGTGGCGACCGCATAAACCGTAATGTTCAAGCCATTTGTGCTTAGTACTAGCATAAGTATCCATATATGTACGTAGCTTATAACAATAATGAGTAAAATACTAAGCTAAATTCATTATTATTATTCAAGCATTCGCGCTAAACTTGTTTGCTTACATTTCTTAGAATATAAACATAGGTAGCATATATTTACATAATAACTCAATAACGGAATACCGATTTAATGCGACATCCGTATTTTACTATAATTAATCGAATTTAACTTTGGTTGTTTGACGTAGCAGATAAAGTTTGAAACTATATTTTTAACGTAGCCACTGCTATTGTCGTTATAAAAGGATAACAATATTAAATAAAGATATGAATGAATTACATGTCCTTCGTTGATAAATACAACACTTAAAAACAGCTGGACCGACATAGGAATAATTTTTCAATGTTCGTTAAAGTTCGAATAACCTTATTATATTTTTTTGTTTTGTGTACAACTAAATATCTTTTTAAAAACGAAGGAAGGAAAATATTTTTTTTTCGTCAATTAATATGATAAACTAATGTAACTAGTAACTAATTTTAAGCCGACGCCGAGTCGAAATTAGTTTCTCACATTAAAATTAAGTTTATCATATTTGACGCTTATCAGTTTTTAGTGTTCCGTACCCGAAGGGTGCCAACATGACTCTATAACTAAGCCGCCTATGTCCGTCCGTCTGTCTGTCAGTGGGCTGTTCTCATAGACCGTAATAAGTAGAGTTAATAAATTGTTTTATAAGTCGGTTCCTAGGTAAGGCACCCTCAGTGCATATTTGTGACTCGACTATACCGAGTTTTTCCGATCACCAAAATCGACTACACGTCGTAGTCGATTTCGGTGCATATATTTTATTTATCAATATGCAAATTGTAACGTAAGTGTGCTGTCTTTATTACTGTTGAATACTGCATGATATTGTTAACCTGTCAATTGTTGGAGGGCACACATAATGGAAAACCTATTGTCTGGCCATCGATGTACCGTTGCAAAACAATAGGTTAACGGTGATACCTAATGATTTGCTAGTAACACAGGCAACATTCATTCTGTAAAAGTATATAAATAATAACGGAATGAAAATATATTTATTTCTAGCTTCTTTGTGTTAAAATATTGTAACACTGTTTCCCACATTAGGTTTCCCTGTGAGAGAACAGGCAAGCCTAATGGAGGAGAACTGGCTCAGTACAAACGAATACAACACAGAGATATGACGAGGCTCGTTGCGTTTGACGCGCGTGTATTGTAAAACTCGTTTTAAAGAGCCGCGGGCGGCAGCACTTTAATATAAAATTCATAAGGCAGGGGGAGGTAGGACCCTGGCTGTCTCCTAGCTTATTGTAGACCTATAGCATATCGTTATAAGCTATGCATATTAATATCTTTACCTATACAGGCTGTATGGTGTGGTTATATATTAAGAGCATAAAGATTTTGTTTCTTGCAAGCTTTTTGTAAAGGAATGTAATGAAACCTAGACTTATTTTATTTGCTCAGTAAGATGGTACATAGCGTATACAAAAGCTAGCTTTTAAAATGGCTGATTAGTATATAATATCTTTTGTTTGTAAATAACGTTTTTTCTTTAAATTGTCTTTTATCTTTAAAATACACAAAACTGTACACGGTGTAATGTCAGTAGCAGTAATTTAACTTGTTATGTAATTTTTTTGTTTTTGTTATACTAGTCACAACTCATAACGTACAGTTAATTATAATTACCTCTCTTTAAAATAAGAAATTCGCTGTACCGGATATTTTCATTTTGATCTCATTTGAAACTGTTACATCAGTAAACTTTAACCATTGTCACGAAATTTTGAAATTACATGTCGCACTCTTGATAAAACAGGTACTTATCCTTTTTTTTTTTTTTTTTTTTTTTTGACCCAGGAAAATCCTTGATGGATACCCCCTCCCCCGGGGGGGGGAGGGAAGTTATGTGAGACTCTCCGCCCCTGAAGGAGGTCGGTATACACACTAAAAACCTGGGGTGAGCAGTCCCACCGCCGACGGGGTGGGACGAGATGGGGTCGCGTTAGCAATCACCATCCCGTCCCGGCGGTTGGCCCGGCTGATTGTAACCGGGCCTCAGCACCTGTGGAGGGGAGGCCTTGCTCACCAAGGCCACCCCCCAGACGTGTGGGGCCGTGCAAGCCGGTAGAGAGTCCCCCGACTCTGTACCAGTGACCCCACTATACAGGAGCGAGAAGGCGGGCAAATCGCCTCCTCCTCGCTCCCGTCCGTCTGCGCCGGAGAGGGTCAGCGAGGGGATTGTTCTCCCTGACTCTCTCCGCGGCCTCCTTCTGCGCCATGACAGCCTCACAGAAGGAGACCACTGCCTGCCACGACCTCTCGCCGCCGAGCATGGCGTTGATCACGCTCGGCAGGGAGAGATCCCCGCCTATTATGGCCGAAAGCGTGTGCCGCTGCGGCCCCCACGCGGCACACACCTCCAGCGTATGGAGCGCCGTATCTTCTGGCGCCCCACACTCGTGGCAGAGCGGGGTCGCCTCCCGTCTCGCGATCTGGTGCAAATACTTTCCGAAGCATCCGTGCCCGGAAAGCACCTGCACCAGTCGGAAGGTCAGCGACCCGAATCGCCGCCCTATCCACCCCCGAAGGACCGGGCGAATGGCCTCCACCGTCCACTGGCCCGGGACCGGTGGAGCCAGGTCCTCCGTCCACCGCCTCAGCAGGGCGGCCCGCGCCTGTCGCCGCATGCGTGCGATCTCCTCCCACCCCGGGGGCTCCCCGCGGGACCTCCTCGCCGCCACGAAGTGGTAAACTTCGGCGAGGATCTCCGCTTGCAGCTCCCAGGGGGGGTCACTGGCCAGCACGCACGCAGCCGTCCAGGACACCGTCCGGTAACCGCGTATGGCCCTCGTCGCGACGACCCGCTGCGGACGTCGCAGCAGGGTCTTATTGTCGCGACTGAGGGCGTCCGCCCAGACCGGTGCCCCGTACAGGGCCATACTCCGGATCACTCCGGAGTACAGTCGGCGACAAGTGGCGCTCGGGCCACCCACGTTGGGCAGCAGCCTCCCCAGGGCGGCCGCCGCTCCTAGGACTTTTGGGGCCAGCTGGGTGAAGTGTGCCCCAAAAGTCCACCTCCCGTCCAGGATGAGACCCAAGTACCTCATTTGGGTCCCAAGCCGGACCAGGACCCCGTCCAGGGCTACTCGCGTACCTGGAGGAGGTCCCCCCCGAGGCCCATGAAACAATAGGGCCTCAGTCTTGGAGAGGGCAACCTCCAATCCCAGGGCGCGGATACGGTCAACTACTAGGGCAGCTCCCACCTCAGCCAACCGCACCGTCTCCCCGAGGTTCCTCCCCTTGACTACGACCAGGGTGTCATCGGCGTAACACGCCACCCGCATACTCGCGGGAAGCGTGCCCCGAAGCACCCAGTCGTAGCCAACGTTCCACAGGAGCGGTCCCAGTACCGACCCCTGTGGAACCCCGCAGGATACGCGACGGCGCCTCAGACCGTCGCGTCCCTCCACCAGGACCTCACGGTCCTGGAGGTAGTCGGCCAACAGCCTCCGCAAATACAGGGGCACTCCGTGATACCGGAGCGCCTCCTGTACTGTTCCATGCGGAAGGCTGTTGAAGGCGTTGGCAATGTCCAGCGAGACAGCCAACGCCTTGTTCCCCCCACCGACCGCTTCCTGCGTCCAATCTTTTAGCCAGAGCAGGGCGTCTATTGTGGACCGCCCCGCTCTGAACCCATACTGGGCCTGCGATAAAGCCGGCCCAGTCCCCTCCAAGTGCTGGATGACACGGGAAGCCACCACTCTCTCTAGCAGCTTTCCCGTGTCATCCAGCAACACGATTGGTCTGTATGCGGAAGGCGAGGTTGTGTCTCGCCCCTCCTTCCGCAACAGGCATAACCGGCCGTCCTTCCACAGCTTCGGGAACCGTCCAGACGTGAGGCATGCGTCGAACAGCTCCCGAAGCGGATCGCCCATCTCTCTGAGGGCGATCCGGAGGACCCGCCCCGGGATTCCGTCAGGACCCGGTGCCGTCCTCTTGCCACATACGCGGCTGACGGCTGCATCCATCTCCGCCTCTGATACAAGCGGGATGGAGGCCGGATCCAATTCCTCCGGGAAGGACGGCGCCATCATCGGAGGGGTGTGGTAGGGGTCCCGTTCGGGAAAGAGCCCCACCAGCACCCTGCCCAAGAGCTCCGGCTCCAGAGACTCCGCAACGGGGGGCGTCAGGCCCCGGAACTTGTTCCGGGCAGCCCTATACGGGCGCCCCCATGGGTCCCTATCCAGGCCCTCCAAGGCCTCACCCCAGGCCCGGGACTTGGCCTGGCCGACGGCCAGCTGCAGCTCCTTTTTGGCTGCACGGTACCCATCGTACAGCCGGAGCTCGGCCTGTAATTCATCGGCCGACAGCTGGTCATTCGTTCGGCCATGCCGTCGCCGCCTACACCGCGTGTAGGGCCGTCGCACCGCCGAGCAGGCGGCTCGGAGATCTTCGATCTCCGAGCTCCACCAGTACACTTCTCGGCGGCCGGGGCGGTGGCGGGCCCTCGGCATGGCCGCGTCGCAGACGGCTGCGACCGCTTCGCGAAAACGGCCGGCCGCGACGTCTACCACCGCCGTCCCCCTCTCCACCGAGTGCGTGGGGGCGGCAAGCCACGCCTGGACGATGGCCGCCTCTTCCGCCAGCTCGGCGTCGAGGCGACTCACCGACCAGCGCAGAAAATCCGCCCGCACCACGCACCGGGACCCTCCCTGATTGTCGGAGGCGGAGATCTCGAACCTTATATATTTGTGATCCGAGAGCGTCTCTACCTCCGACATCACCCTCCAGGCCCGAGCACGTGCCGCTACAGCGGGGCTGGTGAACGTTAGGTCCACCACGGACCCCCCACACCATCGCACGCACGTGTGGACCGACCCTCTATTGAGGAGGGTCAGTCCTGTGGCAACCGCCCACTCCCTAACAATCTCCCCTCGAGTGTCAGTGGAGCGGTTGCCCCATTCCCGGGCCTTGGCATTCAGGTCCCCCATTAGGAGGACCTGATGTGGCGCCTGCCTTCTCACCACCGCGGCCAGGAGGTCCATGAAGACCTCCAGCTCCGCGGCGGTTCTGTTAGGGGAGAAGTATGCGCCGACGATCGCATACCTCTCCCACCTGGCCACCACGTACCCCGCTCCTCTCTCTTTGACTGAGAGGAGGGGGCCGCCAACCCTCCCAATGATGGCCACGGAGCCGTTCAAGTCCCCAGCCCAATAGGGACTGAGGGGGACAAAATACGGCTCCGCGGCGACGGCCACACCGATTTCCCACTGCGCCAGGCTCTGCATGAGCAGGTCTTGGGCCCTGGCGCAGTGGTTCAGGTTCGCCTGGAGGAAGTTGTGATGTCTGACTTGATCCATACTAATCAGACATCACAACCCCCCCGCACAGTGCTCCGCGGCGCGCTACCTCAGGGGCGGCCTGACTGGTAGCCGCAGGGGTGGCCCGAGTCCCAGGGGCCTTTCCCTTCGTCTTCGGAGGGATGCAGCTACGCCCCCCCATAACGTGCCCCGAGGGCTTTCCCGCCTCTGCGCAAATAGCGCAGCGCAGCCCGGCCTTGCCACAGTTGGCCGCCCGGTGACCTGCGTCTCCACAACGGAAGCACAGGTCACCCCTGTCGGCCGCGGCGGGACACTGAGGGCGCGTGTGCCCCAGCCCCATACACCTGAAGCAGCGCATGGGGCGCTCCCCCAACGCCACCACCTTCACCGAGCTCCACCCGATGAGAAGCCTGCCCCTGCTCAGCAGCACTTTGGCTGCCGAAACAGGGCAGGACACAAGGGCGGAGCCGGCGCCATCAAAGCCGGGGCGGATCTCCCCGACCTTGACGAGCCGCACCTCGCACTCGCCCGCCGCTGCGACCGCCGCCGCCACCTTCTCCTTTGTGGCAGCATCGTCCAAGCCCGCAATCCGCAAGTCTGTGGACTTTACGGGCCTGGTGACGCTGGCCACTGCGGATAGGGCATCACGGAGTTTCTCCGCGAGCCTATCCGCCTTTTCTCCGCTTTGTGAGCCAGGAATCTCTAAGATCCTGGCTCCCGTAGCCGTCTGGCGGAAGCGGAGCTGGTCGATACCCAGCTCCTTCAGGTCGACCTTTTCCTGTGCCGCCCTGATGGCGGTAGCGTAAGTAATCCCCTTTGCCGCTGCGTCGGGTTGCAACGATAACAGGTACTTATCCTATCTTAACCGATTATGATAAAATTTCGCAAACACATTGTCAGAGGAACAGAAAAGGACATAGCACATGCATAGACATGCAGAAAAACCTGCGTATTGTTACTAATCTAACCTAACAACTCGAAATTTGCAAGTTAGGCAATTTGAACTCTAATAGTGTATTTGTTAGTTGTTATTATTTTAACAACTTTACTTGCTTGCCAAAGTGGCATGGTATCAAAAACCGTTTATAGCTAGTATAAAAAGTGTACATACCTTCTCCTAACTAATCCTTTAGGTAGCAATATGACCCGTGCTCCAGTCAAGTTGTACAGTCTGTGTTGGTAAAACGCCACTTTTTCTATCTTCTCGTCCCATAACGCTCGCTTGGCAATCTTCGTAGTTGTGTATGATATCCTTAAGTTACACCCTGTAGAACAATGTTTGGGTTGATGACTTGCTTTGATAATGGAAGTACTATGTATTGATACTGGTGATAAGATTAAATCAAGACAATAAACAATGAGGTATACATACATAAATTATTATAGTCTCACGACTATGTGTTCGAAAGGATAGGTAGTGGTGTACCTCTGCTCAGCCTTTCGGTCCGCCGGTGTTTAATATTACACCCATATCAACTATGGTTTTTCATATAATGGGAGGCAAGCCTTTTGCCGTTTACCGTGCTGTTTTAGACTACATGCTGCTACTTAGAATTTAAGCACAGAGGTACGATTACTTTGTTTCTTTTTAGATATAAAAACCATTATGCAATAAGGTAGAGCTACCGCCTAATTAAAAATAAAATCGACGATAAAAGCAAGCGCGCACGGTTACTCATTGCTCAATCGTTGCTAAACTGTCTTGAGGGTTCCTCGCACCACGGCGAAACACGTGTCGACGTATATTTTGTGTTTAAAACGGAATACTGCGGGTTGAAGTTTGCCTTTATACCATGACACGGCTGTCTCTTCTCAGAAGTATTACGGTATTGTCAACCTTTTTCTATTGCAATAGTTAGGGTGGGCAATCCAAGAGAGCGTGACGGGTGACTCTGTGCGTAATTATTCTATTAAAATGGTTTGCAGCCAGGCAACGTCTTATTTGATTTTAAGTATATATCAATCCTATTAATTTAGTCTTAATATTACAGGCCTGGAACCCTTATTCGTGCGTTTTGGCGCGAATTATGTAGTTAAGGATGATTATAAAATTTTCCTTTTTTTTTTTAATAGCAGAGATATCACGATCATCGTCAGGAAAAATTACAAGATAGTAAAGAATTATAACAGCAGTAACTTACCTTCTAGTTTCATGAACGCCGTCGCTGTTTTGTTGATGTGGTAAGTAAAGGGATCATAGTCCGGGGACCTGTAGTGGTTTATCCATCCCTAAAAATATTTAAAAACATAATCATACCACGAATATACCTAGCCCATACCTTACAAACTACGCGACGACGTTTTTGTTTTTGTAAAGGTCAATTCATAATCATTATCTATTTTCTTTTGTTACTATCCTACCATGCCTATAGCAGAAAAGCATATCAGATGTCATGTACTTGTATGCTTTTATCAAACATTTTCACCAAGTACATTTCCTTTTCATTTTACTTTGCCAATCACTTTTTGTCTGCTTTTCGCTTCAAATCCAAAATTCCAAACCATCTAAACAAAGCATTCTTAGTTCCAGCATATTCCTTTATTCTACAATGCTCAAATAATATAATTCATACTTGAGCATATTTACGACTAGCATTCAAGTGAGTATGATTACACTATCGACGTGGAACCATTATAATATTAGTAGGTATTTAGCTCAGCTCAGAACAAATATGCAGTCTGAGTCTCCCACTGGACTAACGCTGCTAAAAAATATTAATGTAATGTTAACTTAAAAGAAATTGTACTTACTTCATACTTCTTCAAAGGCCTGTATTCTTTTACGACTGGTATTGTATAAGTAGGCGGCAAAGCGCTGCTTCGCTTCATTTGGAAAACACTTGATCTGTGATCCGAATCAGTGAAGAATGTATCCAGCAAGTAACTCTTCAAGTTGCTCGAGAAACAGAAGAACCACAACCCTAATATAAAACCGTTCCAAATATTCCAATTTGGCAACAAAAAGTAATTAACGAAGACAAGGAGTGTGAGAAAATACATGGAATAGTTGAAGAAGTAACACTTTGGACTGTCATCCTTTTTTGGATTCTTAATGTTGTTTCTGCTGGGAGGAAATCCAAAGTTGCTGGGTGTCGGTGGTGGTTCTACTGATTCTGTGTCCGTAGGGTTACTTTTCTGGTAGGGTGTGTCGATATTGTGGATGTCGCCGTAACCGTCTATTGTATCTTCTAGAGCCTCTATGCCAGATTCCACTTCCATCATGCTAGTGTCATTGAGGAACTCCCGAGTCATGTCCGCTGATGCGTCGTAGACTAGAACAAATGCATTCTGCGTCAAAAGCTGCAATTACTAGATTTTGCTCGTGGCTTCACTCGCGTAAATGTAGGTTAGGTTAGTAACAGTACTTTTTCTAGATAAAAGGTACCCTATGTCTATATCTGTTCCCCTGACAATGTGTATGTGACATTTCATGATGATCGGTCGAGTAGTTAAGGCGTGAAACCGTACCAAACAAACTAACTCACATTCGCATTTATAATATTAGTTAGGATGTTAATTATATTGATTAGAAGTACAGCGTTGTTTTAAACGCAAGTGAAACTCTATCTATTTTACGAATTTTATTACATGAAGCCTCTAAGTCCTATCGATACTTAGTTTAAGAGAGAACGAAAAATAATGTATAGCAACCATAATATATTATATATTCAGTTTCAGTTATTTATTTCATAAACAAACATACATTTGTATCGAAATATAAGAATACACTTAAAATTATTATCATAATTACACTTTAACAAAAAACAACGATACATAAATGTCAAATGTTTTTAATTATAACATGTAAACATATTTTTATTAATACATATATGAAATTATTGCAATACTTCTAAACTTAATAATTTACTAATTTTTTTTTTATAATACCTCTGATACAATATAAATGTCTTGAGATTATTTCTAAATATATTCAAATTCGTAATTTGTTTAATATATTTATAGACTACACTTGATGAGTGTTTTACAACATTATTTCTCTGTCTCACCTTAAAGTAAAAAAATACTGTAATACTGTTACAAGTTATGGTACGGTCTCTGGAGCTGAAGGCTGTATGGCATGAAATTCTCAGTAGCAGTCTAAATCCGAACTACATCAAAATTGCTGTAATATTGATTAGTATAGGTACATCCACATACATAATATATTATATTGGGGAAAGTAGATAATGAGCTAGCATGCGGGCCGTATTTGCCCCGAAAGCGGTTGATTAATGTCAATAGAAAATGTCTCATTCAATGTTTATTGGAAAACTCTACAACAAAACTTTCTCTATTTTATTTGTATTAAAGAAAATGATTGAATAGCTTTAAATCGCTCACTTGGTTATAATGCGTTCTTATTCCTCTGCTTTTAAATATTAAAAATCTATGCTCCAAAAAATATATTATTCGAATTAGCCACCCAAAAAATATAGATAAAATAGTTCATATTAAAACCACAACGTTACTTGTTTTGCTCCATACGAAGCGGGCCCTTCATATTTTGACCTCCATTATTGTAATTAAGAATGTTTTATACTAATCGTTACCAAATAAGCAATTCTGCGTCGTACAGCAGGTCAGGGTTGCACGTGGTTAATTCACAAAAGCGGTTTAAAGTTCTAAATCAAATAGTATTCGAAAATATTTTAGTTATAATTAATTTACACCTCTAGGTACTTGTTAATTGTAACTAGACATGTTCACGAGCAAGGCGGCATGATTAATGCCGTTACCAGGAACATTGCCTTACTCTGGACCGCTACTGAGAATGTACTAGCAGAATAACCGAGTTTGCCGATCCAGAATCAAACCCGATCACCCGCAAACATAAGTGTAAACTTAAATCTCGGAATCAATGAGGTCACAAGTACATACAACGATGTAAAAATAATGTTTCCGGTGACGTTATAACCTAATTAACTCGGGGATTCCCCGCGGGGAAAAGGCCTCACTATATAACAAAAACATTCATATCTGTAATATAATACGAGCGGTTCACATGCAAGATAACATACGTATTAATTCTCGCATTAATTACTGGGCCAACGGTCCCGAGCTCCATATCCGCCTGCCAGGCTACTTGCATGTGTATTTTCGTATTGTAAAGTTGCCCGTCCTTATTTTAAACAATGCCCTATTTACATTTACGCCTGGGTTAAGAAGAATATAGTACTTAAGTTCCAATTTACAGAGGTATTGTCTTATTTTAAAGAAAAGATGTTTGTTCCGTACTTCCAAAATGTAGCTGAACGATTTAAAAACTATAACTTTGCTACAGATCGATGCTAGTTACTGTCAAGATTATATAATCAGAACAAGTGAGAAACGGCAATGAATTGCCGTAAGCTTTAGAGTTCGAAAAAATGGTATCACGTGACTCAAAGGTCATAGTCATTTTGGGGTATATCGACTATGCTGAGTCAAATGGCGTCGACCGCGAGTCTCTAACTCTTACGGTTCTTGAGTTGAAAGTTGTATAACAGACAGACGGACAAAGCTGTTGTACCTACTTATAAGAGTTTTTCGAACTCTAAAAACCGTAAAAAATGGCTTAATATATAAGCTCAATGGGTGGTACCCATCTACTTAACCATACCTATAGGTACAATAAACGATACGAAAACGAAATCATATAGTGACGATACTGCTAGTTATGTACCTAAATGATACAAGTCGGTGAATACAATATAATTTTAAGTTAATAATTTTGTACTTAGGGAGCGTGGCATATATAGTATGACGCATATTTCTTAGGTTAATTATTACAGCGCACCCCTCAGTATTATTAATGTTGTGACAATTTCGTTGCACCCTAGCGATATATATATATATATACCCATTTACATTCGAATAGGGTCGCCTATACGCGCTGGGCCAAAGCCATGAAAAATGGATATCGCGTTATGCACCACTGTATTTGAATGCAAGCAATTATGTGCTTCAATCTTGCACTTTGTGACATTCGTTTTCTTAATTACCGCCATGCAAATCATCATCATCATTAGCTTATTCTAGGCCTCTACAAACCACTCGATCACGACCACTCTTACCCAACTTTGGCCAATCACCTGGGCGATCCCACTCCATCTATTCTAGAAGATTCTATACTAGGTTTGCCGATTCCCTTTGGCGTCTATAATGCAAGAGCACGTCTTCCCCGTCACATGAATAATGAAAAGTAATGGAGGAACATGTAAAGTCTACACAACATTCAATTACAAAATTTAAAGCTGATTTTATTTATTTCTCTAGGTATTATTACTGACTTGTTTTTACTGACTTCTAGGGCAAAATATAAATGGTTTTAAAACGATTGCAGTCGTTTCTATTACTGATTCTGTATAAACTGTATTGAGGTTTATGATATATTAAAATTGAATCGACGTTACTCGATGATAATAGGAATAAGCTAAAAAAGCAAAATTTTGTTTAGCTACCAATATGGTTTTGTTAACGATAGTCGATACAGGCAAGTTGACTTAAGCAACGATGAACATTCTTTATGAGTTGTTTGATGTCTCATGTTTCGAAGGGATTTTATAAAACATGGTTGTTGATACAAGATAATAATGACAGATTTATACGATATATTAAAATGGGTGAATAATTAATAAATTATTTCAGGCATAAATAAAAAAGTCCTGTTAATTATAATATGTATAATAATATTCTACCACATACACACAACACTATCTAGCCCAAACTAAGCAGAGCTTGTACTATGGATACTAGACAATGGATAAACATACATATATACTTTTTTTTTTGTAAATACATACATATTATACATAGAAACACCCAGAACAAGACAAACATCCATGTTCATGCACACAAATATTTGTCTTGTATTGTGAATCGAACCCGTGACCTCAGGCGTGGCAGTCGGTTACACTAACCAATAAATACACTAATAAATATCTTTCACTAAATTAATAATCAGTCTTAATGAGATTGTAAATATTTTTATAATCTATTATAAACTTTAAAGTAGTAACTGAAATGGATAAATGTACCTACCAGGTGTAGTACCTGGTAGGTACATTTATCCATTTCAGTTACTAAACCTATTGTGTAGAGAGTGTGAAATAAACGCTTGTCATGTGCAGACGCAAAACATTTGCAGCGAAAAGGGTTTAACCGACATGTCTTATTGAATTTGGTTGACGGCAAATTGGTTGAAGCGACGTTGCATCTAATAGTGTTAGTAGTGGAAAGCAAAATGTATGAAGGGACTTTTCAAATAAAGTTTGACATATCGAAAATCTCTTTATCTGCCATTTAACTGAAATTTTAGGACAGGAATAACTGCTTAAGCTCCGTTTCTCTATTTTTGTGTATGGCTTAAATGAAGTTCTAAAAAAGTATGGCAAATTTGATGTCGGATACATCATGTTTGAAAATTAGGTACTAAAATTGCATTGTCTTAAGCGTCAAAAATGTGTTCAGAATTATATGAAACTCGGCTCATTCGAAGCAGAAAAATACGCTTATTACGAATATATCTATAACTCAATATCGTCCAAAATTTCGCTTAAAATAGCCTTTCACTCCTCGATATAAGTACCTATGTTTTAGCATCCATGGTCATTCAGAGGCGCCTAGTGACACCGGATTAATTTTTTTTGTGTAATATTCGCGCAAGCGGAAGATAATAGACGCACAAGGTTAGAGAATATTCAGACAATTTAAAAGCTATCTAATAATATTATGCCGTTCAAAAATATATATAATGTATATAATTTATGTTATATATTTAATAACCCTTTTAATATTACATCGGTGCGTTGTAATAATTCATATCGTTGGCATTTAATTTTAATTATTTCCATGAGCTAGCTTCTGCACGGCCAAATACACATTAGTACGATTACAAATAAAAGCTCGTGGTGTGTAAGTAACGAACGTGCAAGTATTTAACACCTGAATACCTTGGGAACTATAACAATTAATTATTGACAATGGTTTTGCGAAGCCCAGTGTCAGATAGGGTAAAGAAGGTTTTATGCATTTCTTTATTTTAAATGTACTGACTGCTGCCTGTTACTTTGCAAACATTGAAACAATGGACTCAAAGTGCAGCGGTCAACGGTTTTTTTTTTTGTGGAACACTAGTTTTTGTTCCTTGCGGGCATCGGCGCAGCGTAATGTCCTGGTAATTACCCAAACCATTGCGCCATCAGTGCAGTCTTTTAATGTTATTTTGTTTAATATAGTACTTATTATTGTAGTTTTATATATTTACAAGAAGCCATTTTATCGGTTAAGATTTAAAATCCGTAAATAGTAAAAGCAGCACTTACCAAGATTCTTGTGTGTATCTTCACTCGAATCCGAGTGGTTCTTGTTATCTACAGGAAGACTTGATTCTCGCTCAGTAGCTTTAGCCGTTAGCGGTTGCGTCATTTCCGACAAATTCTGCATACTACTGTCTAGTGAGGATACCTAGAGAAATACGAGATAGTAACAGACATTCACATTAGATATTCAAATCAAAAGGAAAATCTCTGTATCCACAAGGAACATTGTTTCGCAACGTACAAATTACAAGGGATTTATAAACATCGCTCCGGTTTCGCGTTGGCTAATTACGCTAATTACGTTAAATATAATTTGACACGTGTAATGCAAGCCTTACAAATTATTAATGGGACAGTGCCTATAATCAGTAACCGTTAGTTTAGGGTGCATTCGTAATGACATATTGACTGACCTAACAATCGATAGCTTATAACGATAAAGTTAACGAAACAGTCAATAGTTCTTTACTCTAAAACATTGTTTCTTTAGCCTAATATATTAAAATGTAACAATTTTTTTTTATGTAACTCGTGAATGTGAAAATGACGGGAAGTTGTTGACCTGTTGCGTGACAATTGTTCCTAATGGATACATAAATATGCTGCTAACCCATATCGGCTTACGCTTGGTACGTTAAGCGTGCTGAGTTTCTAGCTACACATACTTTAAAAAAAACTGCCAGTGACGACATGCCTAATAGAAACAACGTGTGTCGACAAGGGTTTGCAGTCTATAACCAGAGGGCCAAAAAGTAAATGCTTCAAGGGTATACGTTTAGCGAGTTGTATTTCGTCAGACATGGTTCGATAAATGGGACAGTACCTACCTATAGACAAGAGAGCTAAAAGAGCTTCAGTAACAGACTTCAACAAAATTGCATATCCACAGGCATTATTCAAGTTATATTTAGAACTAGCTAACCCGCGCAAATTCGTATGCTTCGCAATATTTTGCTCGTTTTTGCTATATTTTTCATTTATGCTCTGCTCCTATTGGTCGTAGCGTGATGTTATATAGCCTATAGCCTTCCTCGATAAATGGACTATCCAACATTGAAATAATTTTTCAATTCGAACCAGTAGTTCCTGAGATTAGCGCGTTCAACCAAACAATAAATAAATAAACAAATAAACAAACTCTTCGGCTTTATAATATTAGTATAGATTATTTTTGGCCTTCAAGTCTATAATAGAGTAGTTGCCTCACCATTTTCTTATTTAATTCAGTATATAGGTATACAATCCCACTTTATCTTATATCCAAAATTAAAATACTAATTACTCCTTCACTTTGTAACCAACTCTGATACTGTATGCACAAAATCAAACATAGGCAATTACCCTATTCCGGCCTCAGTATCATTAATTAGTACCTATATAACTCAAAACGGTAGCTTTTGCTGCGCTGAGCGTATTCACTTGAAGCTTCTATTTGTGTCCCTCCTATAATAATGTCATTTTATAGCCGCGAATTGGATCGACGCAAGCGAGTAATTTCAGTTAGCATAAATTGGCTTATATTGAATACAACAATGCCACAACGTGCGAGCTGCAAGAGGTAAACGGGCGAAGCAAGGGTAAATAATAAGTGGAAAATTCTTTACTGACGTTAAAAGTATTAATATAAATAGTTAGCATACAGTTTCTTTTATTACGAGGTGTGTAAGGGAATATTTATAATTGTAAAGTAGCTTACATAACATAAATATACGACATTAGCCGCAGTTTCATCATTCAGAAGCGCCACGATAAGCCACGCATTAGTTATTCTGACAAAACATTAAGGCGACCAATAGACCACAAACTGACCGATTATGACAAACCTGTTTAGAATATAGCAGTTATATATTAATTAGTGCATTTATAAGGGACATTATGGTACGCGACTGGAGCCTGTCTTTAAAATGTCGTGATTTACGAATCAGTACAAATTTCTAATCATGAATTTTCAGTGAGTTAATAACATTATCGAAAATTGTCGCGCGATGCAAGCGTTTTAAATGTTTATAATATACCTATTTTATTTTACAGGTGTGTTCCTTTTTTACAAATTAAGTTGATTTTTAATCTAGTCAGCAAGCTAATACATTACTGTTGGTGTAGGGCACTAATGCTGTGTCTCTACATTTTCTACACGACGTGGTCACCTAAATGTCCAGAGGAATATTCCCGATTTGTGCGAGCATCCTTTCGTACTCTCTAAAATTGCGTAAATTAAAAATACAGTGGCCTCTTCTTTTTTACTTCCAATATAATATACTTAAAGAAAATAACTGTAAAATAACTTAATATATAAAATAAATAACTAACAAATCTTGACTAGGACAATATCGCTTTACATATATACGTGACGCGGAAACCCCGTATCCCACTATTAAGAAGCCCGAGCACCTAGTTCAGTAATAGTCATAATCGGTGTGTCAATGGCCGTTCTTACGCAATAGCCAGTTAGCATTCACTGTGACAATTCAAACCGGTACATAACAATGCGGGCAATATATTATGTATATTTCTTTTACAAATAGACATTGACAATGCTTCAATGCAATTTATAGCTCACTTGTCATCACTTACATGATCTTCAGCGTCTATAGTTGTTTGCTGTTGTAGTGTCAACAAAATACTTTATGAAAAAATACTAACAATATCGCACATACCTAGTACGAAATTGATTACACCTAGATAAACACGTAAGTTAAGTTAACATCGTTTTTGGTATTTAAATTTCAACTTTATAATAATGCTATTTGCATTATTATACTCTACTACTCATATTTCTTCAAAAATACGTTACCTAATATGTATAATCAATTTCATAGTAATGTATTGAACAAAAAGATGCAACTTGCCTGGTTGTCTGTATCGCCTACACTTTGCTGGTCTGAGTCCTTAACGGCTGAGTTTTCTTCCGAATCAGATGTCGAGTTTTCTCTCGGAAGCGACTTTTCTTTTGTTTCTGATTTGAAGAAGAAAGTAATAGCATTTGTAAACAGTATTTTAAACAGCTGGCTTATAAATATTCCTTTTTAAATAAGATTCTTAGATTCTAATGGCATAAGCTTTAACTTGCGTATAGGTACTTTTTGACATCCTAGATGATTCGCCGAGTTCTTCTGTGAGGAAACTCTCAGTTGCATTACGCTCATCATCTATTCTCGGTAGTCATGTTCCCTATTATATGAAACCTAAACGCAAATGGCGAAACGACAGTGTTGCATATACTTCTGCCTAGCTAACCTATAGTGATTTAAAATAAACGTGATGTGATGGAAATGCAATGTAACCGCTGGACCAGTGAGGTAGTAAGACACTGGACTATGTCATCAAATAGTATTAGTATAGGCCTTTAATATCGTCTGAAATTAAAGAGATTTATTAGAAATCATGCATAAAAACTAGAAGGAAACATCAAGATCAAGATATGTCCTATTCTCTTTGTGTTTTCTGAGTAGTTATTAATCGTTCACTTGCATACAGTCACAAATGCCCTTAAGGTAGGCTAGCGGTCATGTATTACACTCATATGTCGGCAGCTGTATTAATACATTTAAGGCCAATATATACATATGTGAGCAATCGTAGCAGATCGTAAAAAAGGATTTTCAAACAGACAAAGCAAATAACATGCTATCTGACTTGATAATCAAGCCTGGGATCTAAGGATTGGCTGCGCAGAAATGCAAACTTATGTCACAGCACCAACAAGGCAATCCATCTATAAGATCTGATATACATATCTTTAACAATTATCATTAATTAGTAATTTGAGTCTTAATACGAAACAATTATATCTAGTGATATATTGTAATATGGTTTCATAAACAATAGAATAGGTAAATAATGAGTAATTGCAATTTAAAATAGAAATTGAATTTCAACTTATATTGGAATTCCATGACCTTATATGCCAACTGATAAAGAAGATTTTTTAAGAATTGCTTTGATAATTGCAATAGATGAATAAATTATAGTAACAATAAATGTATAAAACATAACAAGGCTGAATTAAATGCTCTTTGATTAAGTAAAGACTTATTATTTATAAATTAAGTAAGCCAATGTTTACTTTTGTAGGCCCAATTCCGAATTTAAAATGAAGTTAATTTAAAATAAGCTGATTGGTGGCTATACTCAACAACATAAAGGCTCTTAAAATTATTGTCTAAAAAATAATTAAATACTGTCTGTCCTTAACTCATGATTCTCATAATAAGTTAAATTAGCCAACCAAAAGAAATCTCTATCAGTCTCTATATTTATTACCGCTATAAAACTTATATTATTTAAAACAATACATTATCATGGTCTAATTTCTGATATTATTAAACTATCTACTAACCATTTGGTCTATAGTCCAATCAAAATATCTCTATAACGATCATAGTGATCTATCATGAATAGTTTTTATGTAAATAGTAGTGACTTAGACCTTATACTAGTCCATTGAACCCAAAGCATGTGTCTACCTTCTTAACAATCATTTCCATATTTATACTCAACTATAACTTGTTTATGGTGTAAAAACAAGTATATAAAACATAAAACAGGCATTATCTATTAGCCATTTACATAATTTCATGCATCACAAAATATGCAAAGGTTTTTCCAGACATTAACACAATGAAATTTATTGTCTGTTTATTATTACAGAGCTGTGCACACCTTAACCTAATCTAGAAAATATTTACTCTATGTGGTAGAATTTATATGTAAACTGTAAGCCATAGCATTAAGTGTAAATTAAATTGCCTGAAAGATTAAACCTTTTGGTGAAATTTTTTGTCTTAAAGATAAACTTAAAAATATATGGATATAATATTTTAGTTTATATCATAGGGCAGGGGTGGTGTACCAATGACATGCAATAAAATAATTTGGGCATGCCGAATTATTGAATATGTAAAACTTGATTAAAAAACAAAACAAGTTTTGATTTTTTGATGGCACATTATATACATTATATTATTCATTAATAATGGCACATTAACCAATAAAGGTTTGCCATCCCTGCCAGAGGGCATATAATATATCACTATAATCATACCTATTCACTTTTGTATATAAATATAGGTAAGCTAATAATCTGAGCACTTACCTTCTAAAGACCTGGTCTTCATATCTTCAACTGCCTGAGCTATTTTAAACTTAAAGTCATGAAATATCTTCCATGTCTCATTACTGCCCTCCTTGACATCAGGTGAGGACTCTGATGTGCTCCGCTTACCAAGACGGTTCAGATACTCCTTCATAGGAGATGATGTTACTTCTTTAGATACAGAAGGTGCTTTTGGTTCTTCAGGTAGTTTTACTTCAACAGCCTTTACATCCTCTGGTTTCTCTATTGGCTTTTCAGTACGGATTGATTTAAAATATTTATCTATGATGGATGATGATCTTTCTCCTCTCTTAGGGCTTGCATTTTCACTCGGAGGAGGAGGATCACACTGCGGTGTAGGTGGGTCATCCTCACAGACTGGGTAGCTAAGTTCCTCCAATTCCTCATTATTGGCATTGTATCTAAATGAAAGTGAGTTTGGTGATTTACCTGTAATACATAAATTTTTTCAACTGGTATTTCACAATAATATGTTTCATACTAACATATAAGATTTAAATTTCCCAATTTACACTATTGCAGAAACACTATTTAGTACTAAAAATAATTAAACTAAAAATAACAGACAAAGAAAACAGTGCAGCAAGTTAAGAAGTATAATCACTCGAACGTTTCAGCGCAGTGGTAATTAATTTGGAACGATTGTTTGTGTTATCGTCTTTGTTGTCAAAGAAACAATAAGAGCTGTGAAATCTTGTATTATAAATCACTGCTGATAAGCAACAGCTCCACACATTATTATGACGCGAAACCAATATTTGAGTACACGAAGGTTTTGTCGCTAAAAACCATATGCTCGAAATACTGAGATATTGCTGGCAAATTCATTCGATACATACCTACTCCAGAGATCTCCATTTTACAAACAAATTACAGTTAAAATTATATGTAGGGTATCATTGTTTTATACAGTAGTTGTCTCTAATTCTTACAATAATTAACATATAAAGTTTACACTATATTTTTCCTTTTCCGATTAATTAAAATAGAAGTCGCTCCTCTCGCACAAATCAAAAATAAGAATTGTTCTGACTTCAGTCTGTCAAGCAAACTGTCAACTTGTCAAATTTCAAATGTCATTCTTTTCTTGTCCCTGATAAAGTTTATACTATTAGGCGATTAATTTCTTTCTTACTAATAAGACACAATCAGTTTTTAATGTTACAATGGAGCTTAATCGCGCTTAGCTATTTAAAGGCACCTTTTATTGTCAGACGTTTCGATCGACTTGTGTCGATTGACGTCAGCGGCGCCTTCGAGAATTACGGCTTTCGACAAATACCCTCACACTGTAATTTGTATTTATATTTGCACTGTCGCATGTCGGTACTTCGATCCACAACAATAAGAACATCTTTATACATTGACAAACTGAGTCACTGCAGCAACGCCGATTACATTTGTTGATGACTGGATTCCAAAGTGTAGACAAACGGTAACCATGCACCCGGTTGAAAGTGTGATATTTTTTCATTTCAACCACTTAACATACTATTCTGGAGTAACAGTGACGATTGGTAGATAAGACTTGTGGTTAATATAGTTCAATCCAGTATTTTAGTCGACTCTAGTAAAGGCTCAGCTACAGCAGGCTGGTTCTTAACAGCTACGATAATTATGTTCCTTACTTCCTTGACAATTGACTTAAAACATAATATTATATTTAAAGGAGAGTTAAAAATCTCAAAACGGGTGCGGGTGAAACGCGTGGAAAATGCAGGTCAAAATTGATTATCTAAAATGACTATGTTGAGTTTGTACTTTTTATAAACGAAATTTTATGATTATCAGTCGAATAGTTAAGGCGTGAAAGCGTTACAAAAAAACAAACTCACATTCACATTAAATTTTTTATAAATCGTATTATTGTTTGTGCTTTCGCTTTTATAATATTAGTAAGAACTAGTCAAGATTTTAATGTAACTTGTTAATGTGTGTTTAATGTATTATGAAAGTGATTAATATCAAAACGTGTTTTCAGTGATTAGCATCTTCTAACCAACCATTCATATTATAGTTACATTTTGTATATTTTAATTGAGTATCTGTGTTCCAAAAAAGAGTATATTATTTTTTAGGCGAGTTGGTTGAACTTCACTGGGAGATGGTATTATCTGTAAGCCAGTCGACCTTCCGTCAAAAATAACATTCGCAAGGGTTCTTTTGTAGTGTTTTGGTTTATACGTTTAAAGCGATAAAAATATGGAAATTTCATACATGATTACACATAAAGTGGATTAAGTTAAGTGACAAACATGAAGTTCTTATTTGTGATATTATTCTTGTTTGGGTTTTATGGTGTGGGTTCTGTTGTGAATCAAAGTGGAAAGGTAAGAAGAGAGACTTGTACCGATTGCACTATAATTTTGATGAAGAACTAAATAATGCAATAGAAGGTGAAGTTGGTGAAGTGTGAAATGTTATTGTTGTTGTTATAGGAAAGTACGGAATTATCAAGAGCTTTAGATGACCGGCCCCTTTTGTTTGCCACGTTAGGGGGCGGCATGGTTGCTGTTGAACCTTTAGCGGGAAATATTATATGGAAACTAAAAGATGGTAAATATTGTTATTATTATTCTTTATATTAATCGATTCCTTTCAATGCCAGTATAGAAACACAATATTCTATTAATATAGTTAAGTAGTTACTGTTTGTTTTTTGAATAGTGTTGTATTTGTTTTGCGTTATGCTTTGTTTATTACGCCTCTTTATTACCAATACTATTACAAGGTTTTTTGTTGATAAACCTTTAGGTGTTGTTGAGATACTTTATTGAGATATATTAAAAATAAACCTATTTATGGATTACCCATAATCTAGTAACTTTTATACAAATCGACAGTCATGTTATCTATTTATATCATTTGATTATACTTATCAACAACATTGCATCAGTACCCCATCATTTATATACAAGTACTTACCAATCAACTATTCACTAACATCACTGTACCCAATATCCTTTAAAATTAAGTAAGAAGTATGCAATAAAAGATGATTATTGTTATTAATTATTAATGTTGTTTGAATGGTAGTTATTTTAATTATTACTGCTATTTGCAATGCTACATGTTGCCTACAATTATATTTAAAAAAATTAACAAGTTTAATTTATCTCCATACATAATCCATAACTTATTCTAACAATATTAGTTCATCAGATTAGCTGTAAAAATATAAATAGACAGATTTACTTCTACATATTATTGGTATGGATAAGATAAAATAAGACTGATTAGCACCATAGGCATATAATCTAAAATGATTAATTCAAATCTATGTATTTGCTGTTTTACAGACAGATAATGAGATTTAAAAGATAGTAAACTTATTAATAATTATGTAGTATGTTCTAGAATAACATTTAATGGAATTGAAATAATACATATGTAGAAACAAAATAAATGCAAATAATTAATTAATATTGTAAACTGAAATAATTATGTAAACATGTTGCATTAAAATTGATAACTTTGATAAGTAACTTAAAACTAAACAGATGAATATAATAAATATTAAAATAAAATTTTATGACTTGTCAAAACTATTACTATGGCTTGAATTTCTATAATTTAATCAACCTTTCACAGATGTAATTGATATGATTGACAAGATTAATTATAATATCATTATCTTTTTGACCTGCCATCTGATGATGATGATGTGATATCTACCATAATATTATGTACATATTTCTATTTTTATATATTATTATGTACATATTTCTATTATTTATAAATCTTTCAAACTGTTAGGCAGGGTTATGGATGTGTTACAAAAAATAATTGTTTTACATTCTAAATGTCAAAATGGCTATAATAATAATGTAATGTATCAAAATGATATTAACAGTTCAGTTGAGTAAATTAAAAACATAGTTACTATTGTGTTTATTGTATTAATACCATTTATAATTTATATTCATTAAGTTATAATTACATTCTATTATGTATTTCATAACAATCATAAATTAAATGATGTGTGTTATGCTTATTATGAGTAAAGAAAAAAATAATATGTAATAGACAAATGTATAGTGCTAATAACTGTGTGTGTGTGTGTGTGTAACTGTGGCTTACAATTAGCCACACATGGTTAGTTAGTTACTTAGGTGTGTGTTTGCACTGCCTTACAATTGAGGATTGTTCATAAGTATAGTATAGTAATACTATTTCCCCTGCTGTTTACATAGATGTTAAATAGTAATAGGGTTGGCTAAGCCATGTTACTATACATAAGGGTAAAGCAAATACAATTTATATAATACAAATAGTGTACATGCAAAGTGTAGTAAGCATAACTGAAGTGTTACAGATAAGCCAGACCCATAGCATGTTGACAATAATAGACTCTGCTCTAGAAGCAGGCTGAAGTCAATGTTTGTATGTAATAGGAGTGTATTGGATAATGTTTGTAATGTTGATGACTGGCTTTGTTTATATAATTATGTGATAGGTGTTCAATTTATCATACAAAAACATATCCAAAAATACTAATTACTATAAAACAGAATTTACATATCTTATCAGTTAGTGGAAAATTAGGCTCTGGGTTATCCCTTGGGTTCTGAGCATTGGGCAAGAGTTTAGCCTACCATTATAGATATTTAAAAAAACATCATCTATATAAATACACAATGGTTGTTATTATAGTTTCTTGACAGCTTAAAATAGATTAAATTTTTTAATCATTCAAGTCATAGAAGGCTAGCCACTTATGTGCCACTGCGACAGCATAGGTTACTATAAACCATGGTAATCCATATAAAGTACTCTACATTTAGGTAAACATAAGGTAATATTACACCAGTGTATTAAAAACTCAACACTGTAGTATTATAGGTGATTAATCATTAATTATAGATTAAAAAGATTTATATAAATAATTTCATTGGGTCAAAGATAAGAAATTATTATCTCTATGCGTAGCAGACTTTACGTTTTTATCTAGCTTGGTAATACAACAAAGTTGCAGTGTTTTTAATCAAAAGTATATACATAATTGCCATGTGGCCTTTCCAAATTATCTAGAGTAATTCATATTGATATTGTGTGTTTAATGTCATTGTGTAAGTGTACTTATTTAGTGGATTGATGTGACTTGTGTAAGTAAAACATCTCTTATACTTGATTGTGACAGATACTAACAGTATATTGTGGTAATTATTATTGATTCATTTTATTTGTGATGAGGTTAGAAATCAGAGAAATTTTGGAGAATGTTAGTTTAAGAGTACCGTAAACCAATTTGAGTGTATGGAGAATGTGATGAGAGTGAACAAAGCAAGACAGATATGCCAGGTTCATAGATATCCATAGTCAGCACAGGAAACATGCGTGAATTGTATATTAAATTATAGGATGCAAGAATTATGTGCATTGTGATAAAGGAAACAAATGGGAACATAATATATTAATAGAACTCTATGCAAATATTACTAATTACATTAAACTGTCTGATTTTAATTTGAAGTAGAGATAACACATATGTATATAACAATTTGCATGGGTGTTGTGCTATCATATATTGGAATTACACAATTGCCAATTGTATAAATAACCTGTTACATTATATCAGATTTGCATATATCATTGGATAGTTTAGCAAACACTTTGTAGGTTTATTAATAATACCTTAGGTAAGGATCATTCCCTATAGGATTTACAAATAGGTTTTACTGCCTTGGAACTAATAGCGGTAGTGTTCTCGAATATCTTCAGGTCGTGTGTGATTACTGCAATTTAATAAATTATTTAATGCATGTGGCAAATGCATATGTCATAATTATTATGTCGTATTACCACTTATGTATACGCCCATTTAGATCACTGCGTCACCTGCGGTCATGTATCATACATTCGCGTCACTATTACGGCATGTAATTTCTGGAAAAATCTGTTTAGTAGAGGGTAAATTTTGCCCCTGGGTCAATACCTAAGGTCTGATAATAGTGTTCTTATGTTGGTAACACAGCTAGCCTTGTTATAGAGACTTGAACGAAATATTTGGTGTTGCAAGCTTTACAGCCAGTCCTACGACTTATTAGTAAAAGTTATCCGTATCCGAAAGATAAATCGCATGCTGTCTTAACTCTAGTTAGTTTAAAGAAGAGAGATGGCGAGACTTTTATCTTATCGATAAATGCTATTTGGAGGTGGTAGGACAGCTTACCATTATGTGGATCTAAGCTTTGTTTGACGCATTAGTTTTGGATAAAAGCAAATGTAATAATTTCAATACTTGGCAAACAATTTAATTAGAGTGCTGTTTTATTTATTTTTGGTTCGATAGCGTTAGTGCTTGCGCTACTGCCGAAGAAATGATAATGCCTGGTTTCTATGCTATTGTTTAAAGATGATTCTCGCACTGGGGTAAACTTTGTATTTCGTATGTGAATTTTACCAAAAGTTTTAATAATTAACTATTTTCGGAATAACTATTTATTAATGAATCACAGTTTGAGTATCGAACTCACAACACTCGTGATAATTCGGCACATTGTTGGTGAGGACTTAAACCGGTGGCATAGTGGTTCAAACCTATACCGTTTAGTATATATGTGCAAACTTAGTCTTACTATTTAACTATAGTCGTTAAAACGTAAGCTCACCTTATAATACGTGCGGCCTAATGAAAGCTGTCAACATGTAAATGAAAACCACCTTTATCTTAAAGCACTTCTTCTCCCTAGCCTTTATTATTTCCAAGTCACTTGGGGTCGGCTTTTCTGGTCTAACCGGATTTGACTGGATATCAGTTTTTACACGGAGCGGCTGCCACCTGACCTCCGCAACCCGAAGGCTAACGATACCCTAAGGCTAGACCAGTGTCAGGATATTATAGGGCACTGACTTCCCAGTAACGACTGCCATACATATTCATGGCAGCCGGGACCAACGGCTTAACGTGTTCTCCAAGGCACGGAGCAGGCGATAATTGTCAATCAATACGCACATAATTTCGAAAAGTCATATAAGTTCCGAAAGTCAGAGGTGCGCGGCGTGGGTTCGAACCCGAGACCCTCTACATTGCAGTCTGTTGGTCCCCACATTTATGTGAAAAAGTTAAACTGTTATGCGTATGTTATATCACGTGCGTTGTACTTAAAGCGTCGTCGAGTTTTAATGAAGCTGAATTTGCATAATTATACATACAACATTGCACACACTCGATAACATGTTTCCAATGCAAGCAACTTGTACCCAAATGTGACTTCATACTTGCATCCAAGAGTTACCTAATGGAATCGCACCTTTAAAGCTATTTGCTGTCCGATGGTATGCATCAGTTAAGCTTTAACGTTGGAATACTCTTAAACGTTAACGCTGTGAAAATGTAATAAATATAAATTCATCCAATCCATCAAAAGGGATAGCGTCGGTAGCCCAGTGGATAAGGCATTGGACTTGCGATAGAGAGGTTGCTGGTTCGAATCCTAATTATTACCCTACCAACGAGAACCCACTCCAACACAAGCATTCTAGCTTAGCTAGAGGGGTCAATAAGAACACTAGTTATATGTAACTGTAATTGCTAGTACTCTTTAAAACAAAATATGTCTTCTATACATTGTAATTAAACTATTTACTTTAAATGGATTTTATCGCGTTGTTTATTTTTCTTAAATACTATTATTACAGAATGTTGAAACTGACTACTATTATTGTTAAACACTAGTTACTCTTTAGTTCTATTTAAGTTATTTAAATTATAAAAAATTTTTAGATTCAACTTTACACTATCCTCTACGTTTCGGTTGCCTTTTAGCAGTAATGTTCACGGAGATACTAAGATGTTGGATGTCACAATGTCTGGAAGTCTAGTTATTTCAAAGTAGCTTCTATACAATTGTAGATACCGCTATGGTCTGCTAAAGTCTTACCTTTGGTTTCCTAAAAGCTAATCAACTATGAGTCAACATCAATAATAATTAAGATATGCCTTTTATTAGGAGACTCCGCTCTTCCGCAACATGTTTACTACGCAACAATAGGTATCACTTAATTATTATTAAATAAAATACTTTAAGTTGATAAAGAGAACAACAAATTAAAATAGAATAAAAATTAAAAGATATAGGTACTATAACTTAAAATTATAATTTGTATGCGTTGGATGTATGTGTGTGGTGTGTGTGTGTGTGTGTGTGTGTGTGCTTGCGAGTGTGTGTCCGTGTGTGTGAAAATGTTATATTATTTGGTACAGCAATACCTCTGTGCCCTCATATGTGAGAGGTTTTTCATCAAACTAAGGTCAAGTGATTTGATTGTTAATCCAGTGATTTGGTTCCGCGTTCTATGTTATCGTCCGATCACCTGACCATAGAATAAAGTTTGTTGAGGTAGCATTTCATACGATCCAGTTGCTTAACATTATTAGTCATCGCGTTAGTAAAGTTAAGCGATGCGTAATCGACATACGCGTCGTATAGGCCATTGCGTGACGCATTCATACATTAATTTATGAGTTTCTTAGCTTAGCTTTATCTTTGCATATAGTTTATTTTGTTCTAGCTGTCTTGAACTTCCTAACACAAACTCGGTTTAAAGAAACAATACATTTATCAATCGACAGTACTTTCTAGAATGTTTCATAACCATATAAACTGGCTGAATGTGTTCGCTGAAATCAGGACTGTTGACTGTTTTATGTGATGAATACCTGCTTTATTAAAACAATCACAGTTAAATGACATAAATCACAAAAAGGAATTCCATTTAGCGGTAACATAAAAGCGAGAAAAAGGGGTTGAATCCCTCTTCATAAATCAAGCTATTATTACTGATATAACAGCGTTAAAGTCGCATGACTGTCTCGTTTGTGTAATTCGAAGAGTACTGAGTTCAATTCGCGGTTCAAGCAATCTGCTTTCCTCAGGAGCAGAAGTTTTTGTGCGTACGGTAAACTGTCTACCTACCACCTACTGTTGTCTATGGCAGTCAACAATGTCTTCCTATTGCTGTTTACAATAATAGATAACAGTAGATACGCCTTCCATTACCTAAAACGATAATAGACATCTTCAGATAAATACAGGCATGAATCTATGTAGGTATACTATGTCTCTACTCTCTATTGATAGATTTATTAGTCGATCTCAATCGGCCTTCACTCTTGCGCTTTGACTTAACGAGGTACCAATCACAAAAGTAACTCTTGCATTCTTCCATAGAGCCGGTGGTCAAAGTACCGAACCAGCAAGCAGACTTGATGCCCCAGTTCCTCCCGGATCCACGTCACGGGTTCCTCTACATGTATGGTCCTAGAGGCGACCAGCAAATGTTGAAGAAACTGCCCTTCACCATACCGGAGTTAGTGGCAAATGCCCCCTGCCGGTCTACCGATGGTATACTGTACACGGGGAAGAAGAGCGATACTTGGTTTATGTTGGATCCCTTGACTGGATCTAGAGAACATGTATCAGGTATGTATTTTATTGACATATAGTATTTAAATTTATCTATGTATATCTAATATTAGTAAGGTTTTGCGGCGATCAAATATAGTAAAGGCTTAGTCAAGCTATCTTTTGTGTAGCTTGGTAAAAAAAGGGACATATAGTTCAAAAGGCCTCGATGGCGTAGTGGTAAGTGAAACCGACTTTCACGCCGGGGGTTGAGTGAGGTCGCGGGTTTGATTCCCGGCCCGCACAAGTCAAACATTTGTGTGCATGAACATGGACGTTAGTCAATTGACAAAAATAAACTATATATGTATGTTTATCCATTGTTTAGTACCCATGGCCATAGTATAAGCTCTGCTTAGTTTGGTTAGATGGTGTTGTGTGTATGTGATAGAATATTATTATTTTTATTATTATAATAAAAAGCTTGCCTTGGGGAAACGGATTTTAAAGGCTTTCCTTGACTCCAGAAATCTACTATTAAACGTTGACCTATCGTATGTTTATATTTTTGTAATAACTTATTATATATCCTTTACCCAAAATAGGATAATATTCCCTATCTAGAAAGTTCTGAAAGCCACTTTAATTTGAAATTACCCTATTATAAACTTCTAAGACAGAATTCTGAACTTTCTTATTATACATTTTTAAATATTCACCTACGTTAATAAATGCCCGTAATACCTATACATATCAAAATATTATACTTGAAGATATCTTCTAAGTTGTTAGGGTTTACAAGACGAAGCTAGACAGGCTATAGCTTGCGTTACAAGGAAACATGCTGTTGGTCTATATGTATATACAACAGTATTTATATAAAATAAAATTATTGATACGGGTTTAAATTACCCGTATCTATATAATAAATACAAAATTGACATGTCTACGTATATTATAAATAGCCACGGTGAAATTATGTTTGAAATTACACCAGCATAATTGCGTACCATCGACAATACACATATTGGTAATTACGTTCGAATGTCATATCTACCACGTGTTCGGTAAAAACATATGCCGCTATTATATTTCATATAAAAAATACTATTAACTATTTTCAAATGTAACACCATTTGGTAAAAACGCATCCGCCCTGCCTTTGGTAATAGTAGTTGTGATCAGTAATCATAACATCATGTTAAATTTTAGGATAAAGGCTCTTTTATTTTAAGATAATACAGTCAATTGTAATAGTATATTGATACCTTAGGTCCAAAATTCTGAGAACACTCGATTTAGAGTGAATGCGTATGAACTAGATGGCGTTGTCTTATAAATATTGCAACGTGTACTCATTTTAGCTAATAGGTGAAATTTATAAGAATTTATAATCTCAACCAAAAAGGCACTCGAACACAGGGACAGAATAATGTTTGCGTACGAACAGAATAGCTAGTCATCGAAAGTATCTTCAAAATTAACTACCCACTATAAATTTATAAATTCATTTGTAATTCATTGCTTTTTTTTTATCCTGAAATGTGTTATTTTTAAATAAACTATTGTGAACAGAGATAGAGATAAAAAAAATTTAAAGTAAATTTATCAAAATTGAGTTATTAAGAAAACTATTTTATTTTATAGTAGTGCATCGTCATCTATTACGATATTAATAAAGTACTTAACAGTTCTTGTATCGATTTCCGTTAGATGGCGTCAATTACCGGCTTATACCATTTTAGTTTTGAAATGGGTATGGATTTGCAGCTCATTGTACATATCAAAATAAAAATAGAAAAAGTGTTTGTGGATGCGATTATATTTCCACTTCCTGGTATGCATATGTACATATTTATATCTTTTGTGTTATTATCAATATTATTTTTATAGACAACATGCTGGTCAATGAGGGATTCCTTGCCTTTTGCCATAAGTATAAGTTTGTGGACATATGCTCATGTGCTATTCTCATGTATGGTCAGCAAACATGCTCTTTATCTAGTCAGCAAAAATCACCGCTTGAGTTTTGAGCGTAGTATCAGTAAAGTACTCATAAATACTATACTACGCTCCAATATACAGATCACAAACGTAACCTTTGGAAAACGTAACGTTTGCCGCATGCCGAAGGAGTTGTGGGCCAAAATCAGAACACACTGTTACCCATAGAGATATCGTGGTAGACCAAAGCGTCGATGCTGTGACGAATTAGATAGCAATAGGTGATGACGCGTGCGCGCGCGCTTTTATAGCGGAGAGATGTAGAAAATCAAGAAGGAAGCCTTTGCCCTGCATTTGGACATTACAGCCTGTTATGATAATAATGAAACATGCTGATTATATAGATGTAGTATAAATTGTAGGTAGTACTTTCACCTAATACATTAAAACTTTTCTACAAGAAGTAATTTTTATTCGGTCATGTAATGGAATCTTATTACTAAAAGCCATTACTCGATGATACTCCCCACACATTTGTGGGACAAACGAGAACACATTTAATCGCTTTTTGAGTTGCGATTTATTCGATTCGTGTAGCGATAATAAAAGGTATGTCAGAACTTATGCCCTGCAATGAATGCAGATAAAAGCTGCGGGTGATAAGTATTGATGTACCAGATGTATGTATTTTTTTAATATCGTATATCGTACTAGTATTATAAATGAAAATGACACTGTAGATGTTCGGATGCGATCGGTGTTTGCTAGTCAATCACGCGTAAACCGTTGAACAGATTTGGATGCAACTTGTCACTAAGATGGACTACGTCCTGCACTAACACTTAGAACTTACTATCCCGGTATGCGATCCCGTACGATTTGTGGCAGTAAAAATAAGTTAAAATAAATATGAGCCTGCAGAACTTTGACCAGCATAGCAAGGTTTGAACGTATAATATAACAACCACGGATGTTGGTGTACGATATACACCCTGACGTGAAACAGACATGGCATCTTTGGATCACATAGATTGTTATATTTTTGCATTTTCCGCCACGAGGGCATTAAAATTACATTGGTAATAAGACCTCGTTAAAAATAATATATTTTATTTTGATTTAAGGGTTCAAGAATTCAGATGATTATGGAATACATTATATTATTATTAAAATATAACAACTTTTAATAAAGTACCTACCTACAAATAATACCTACCTATATAGCTCTTGCCAAAGGCAGTACCCATTTAAACTATTTTATTGTAGATTAGTTACTACTAATCTACAATAAAATAGTTTAAATGGGTACTGCCTAGAGATAGTAACTAGTACCGGCATTGTTGGTTACTATAGGTTACAATGACATACACTTAGCAGATAACACGTAAGTGCTTAAGCACGCATGTTTTGCACGTAAATAAATTGAATGTTGCAGGTATGTGCGCGTAACCGTTTGGAATTAGGTACTCTGAAATCTATACTAATATTATTAAGCTGAAGAGTTTGTTTGTTTAGTTGAACGTGCTAATCTCAGGAACTACTGTTTCGAATTCAATAATTCTTTCAATGTTGGATAGCCCATTTATCGAGGAAGGCTATTAGCGTATAACATATATTTTAACATCATGCTACGACCAATAGGAGCAGGGCATAAATGAAAAATGTTGCAGGAACGGAGAAATTTCTTTTGTGAAGCCGAGACGAAGCAGCTAGTTATCTATGTATAAGTGCGAGTAAATTGATATATACTTATTACATAATATTCGATTCGGATCGCGTAGTAGGTCATTATGCGTTATCAATTTGACTAAATATCTGTGGGCTAAACCCACTGTGACATTATAATAAACAAAGTCGGTATTTGATTACAATTTTATTGGATTTGCTTAAAGTCGTCATGCTTTTAAGCTGTATAAGTCTATTTAAGAAAAAAAATATACTGTATATGTCACACAGTACGTTGATGAGGTATTTGATTACAATTTTGTAAATAAGCGTTGCAAGCAATAAAAAGGGATATGCTTAAAGTCGTCGTGCTTTTAAGCTGTATAAGGCAATTTAAGAAAAAATACTGAAAATGTCACATATTACGTTGACGTAATATTTCTCTAGAATGATACTAATATTCTTAATTTTATACCTGTGGTTTGAATAATCTCATGTTTATATCTGCAAGTAATACTCAGAAATGGTAAACATATATTCGAATGCAGAAAAAGAAAGCAATCGCTTGGCCGAATACCAACTGCGCTGCACGTTGACAGCAGAACAGCAATTGTTCCTAGTTAGGAAATAATTTATGTCCTCAAATTCAGCGTTTGTATCTATACATAGATTATCTCAACTATTTATACCGTGCACGCATTATTGATTCCCTATTTGTTTTACTTCTGAGTAATACTTTAAGAAAAACCTAAAGCTCGCTAAATTTGGATTGTAATGTATTCTGGCTATGTTGCACTCCTTACGCCCATCGACGAGATGATGATCCTTTTTTTTAATTATAACGCACTGGAAGAGTAGCAATAGTTTATATTTTTATTTTCACATTCGGACATCGCTTTCCAATCGATAGCCTACTGTGAGACCGCTATACTGCCACGCAGAGTTCTCGAGTCCACTTTTGACTTTTTGAAGCTATGTGCATATTAACTAGTTAATTATCACTATCAAAAACATCCTAATAAAAACCGTATTTTTGAGAGCTCTCCATAATGCTCTCAAAGAAGTGTGAACTCTGCCAACTAACCTTGGACTTGCGTGGTGGATTGTGGCCTAACCGTTCTCACGTTGATAAGAGGCGAGTGCCCAGCTGTAGGAAAGATACATATATACCTACCTACAGGGATGATGATTATTACTTTATTTTTCACAGCCCCGCGTACTCTTTCAAGCAACCCCTAGTTACTTAATAATCTTGATGTGTATTTTTTAAGCCCCAGGCGGACATAATTATTTTGGAAACACCGTAATATTATATAAGTACCTACAAATGAAACTTTGTCTCGTTTCTGTGCATGTAATAACGCAATTTAAGTGATTCAGTGAAAATGATAAAGTGATTAATAACTTAGCTATGTAGCAGACAACGCGTTACGAAAACTTTGTATTAGCCAATTTAATAGGTATGAACAAGCTTAGCTGGCATTTTATAAAAATATGAACTATGACACATTTGCATTCGCAATTGAGGAAAGGTCAACCGAAAAGATAACACAGATTGTATACTTGACATATTTTTGGACATATAATTTATGAGCTAATTTAGGAGTGAAGGCAAAAGCTCGTGTGTTTCTGATAAACCTGATTATTAGGATAGCTAATCCGAAATAGCGTGGAACATTTGAGGTTTTAGAATATAACCAAAAATGTGTATATAAATGCGATATGTTATGAAGCAGCTAACATTTCAAGTCGGTGTTTTGCCAGTCATCATTTTCCAAATATAAAATCAGCACCTGTTTTTGGCGTTCACGATTCAGCCAACTTGTCCGACTAAGAGAGATTTTATTAAGATGCTATTTTTATATGTATCTTTCTTTGTGTTTTAGGTTTCGACAAGTCGAAGATATTTAAGAATTCGGACGACAATACGTGCGTGCCAGATAAAAAGAGAGGGATATATGTAGCGAGAACTGAGTACAATATACTGATGCACGATTCGAAGAATGAGAATCATAAGTGGAATGTGACATTCTTCGATTATACGTCTTTAGCTATGGGCAAGGAGATGCTGAACGATTACGGTATGTTGTTTACATAATTCCTTTGTATCTGTAGCTGTTTCCAATAAGCAAGAGTCTAGCTAACAAAGCAAGGTTTTAAAAACGCTGTGCTGCTCACGATAAAAAGTTACATACTGGTCGCAACACATCGTACAAGCTTGTAATGTATTTATATTTAAATCGTTATTATTAATTGTTTTCATATAATATATGGGTGAAATTAATTTCAAAGCTAAGCTAATTTATTTGTAATATTTGATTACGCTGTTCTGATGCTTGCATTAATAAATTGTATCGTGCGTGAAAACTACTTGCAGCATGTTATAGAATGTTTATTGGTATGCTTAATCGTAGCGACACGTATTTATATATACCTATATAAATATTTTTTTTTGCTTTTTGTATTTAATGACTTGGTTGAACACAAACGCCAATAAAATATTATAAATTACTTTGGAGTTGTATGAGTCATTTACCTATTGGTTAGTATTATAGGTAATGTTATTTTAATTTATTTTATTTACGTTTTTGTTATATCCATATTTGGACTTAAAGCTTACTAGGTTATTGTAATAGCATAGCATTGTAGCAGCTAATTATGAACAACTGGCGGAATGCAGATGTGATATTTTCTTTATTTGGGATATATTTCAATGTGTGAGCATGGCTTATAATGCCCTGATACGAGAGAGCCCGCCAAGTTAATTTTAGCGCTTTTTTATTATCACTAATATAAAAATCAGCAGAGTTCTATTTTAAATTCTAAATGGGCTTGCGTTTGACTACGATCACGCCTGATGTAAAGCGACGATGTGGTCAACAAATGAGTACGCTTGCCTAGAAGGTATCCAAGAACCTACTCACTCGCGAAATGGTACGATATCGGTTTTCTGTCTTGTACCGTTTCCAAAATACGGTGAGCAGTAATAAGTTAGGCATACTAGTATAGATATGTTAAGGCAAGCAAAAAAGGCCCCAAAGTCGTTTAACGACCTTTCATATCAGCGCAGTACATAACATGCATATGCGAATAATTTTAACATCATACAAAAAATCACATACATATACTTCATTTTATATTGTACCTATTGTATTCAGGCATAATCCATTTCACATCGACATCGAGCGGACGTGTGATGTCGTTCGATCGTAAGACGGGCGATTTAGTTTGGTCGCACAACTTCGAGACACCCGTAGTAGCAGCCTACCTTCTAGACCGGGAAGGTCTCATCTCCGTCCCTTTTAATTCCATCGGCGATGACACGCTAGACCATATTATGGAGGATGCCACTACGCTGACCAATGGACAAGGGATAAAGAACTCTAATATTGAATTGTAGTAAGTATATTTTTGTAAAACGTTTAGCTGATTTGATAAAAAATATTCAGATAACACTGGAAATGTATATAAAAATGTTGTTTGAAGGGAAGTTCGACTGATTACGTCGCCATTATTAATTTTACAAGAAGTATGAAAAATCGGATGTTGTCGTGCAAATTGTAAGATACCTTCAGTAGAAGACTGCAACTGGTTGATTGATTACTTTGATCACGAAAAGAAGCATGTTAAAAAGCAGTTGTTTTAGAAACCTTGCTGTTGCAGCTCTTTTTTCTATGACTCGTAAAAAAGGTACCAATGAATTGTCTGAATGTCATACGTCTAAGAAAATCAGTTAACTTCGATGTTAATAAAATCAGTGCCTTTATGCGAAAGGAATGTTGTTTGAAGGCTAGGATTATGGATATATGTATGTATATTATGCCTTGTTGTAGGTCGTAAGAAATTAGACGAAGCTAACTTATATTGCAAAGATGTATTACAGGTGTTTCAATTGCATTACCTTTCACATGCATTATATTTATGAAACAAAATTAAAATTAAATAAGTTATTATTCAATAGTCAAATTCTAAATTTGAATTTGGTCGGTTTTATAAGTAAAGCCATTTCAGGAATGTTAAACTTACATAATAGAACGTTGAAAAGGAAATCAAGAATAGAGCATATTATTTTATTCTTATATTGTAGCTCGGTAAGCACGTACGCCGTCTGTCACGACTGACCTGAAACTATATTAGACAGTCGACACGGAGACTCAATACTGTCAATTATTCAGGCATTTGGTCTAACCTTTCGTTATATATGTATCGTTATCCTCATGGAATGGGAGTTCAGATCACATGTTTCATGCAAGAATTTAGCAGTGTAGTTTTACTTCAAAATCGAACCTAACACACTTAGGGCCTGTTCCACAAACTCCAAATAGCAATTATCTATAAGATAAAAGTCTCGCTATCCCTCTTCTGTAACCTAACAGTTAAGAGTGTGACAGCATGCGTTATATTTTGGATAGCCTTTACTTGATACTAGTGAAACTGGTCATTAGAATTAATTAGACTAGTACCTATGAGGAAGTGCATTGTTTTCTTATCGCTGAATAATATTTATTTTCTAGGCAACAGTCCATTACAAACCCAAATACATATCAATAATGTTCTTGTATAAAACATACAAGGTAATAATGTCATGAATACTGAATCTCATTTCAATTAGTTTACTATACATACACTTAAACAACAGTTTTGACTATACCGGTGAGATTAAACCAATAGTAGAGAAGCCTAGAACTGTAATAAAAAGTCAAATATGCCCTAATTTCCAAGCTAATGTCGAATCTATTGTATAGAGAATAAGATTTATAATTGTGTGTGGCAGGGTTGTTGCGCAATAATGCCCATGTAACTCTGCTGATATCGATTTTATGCATGATATTTTCGCATGCATTGAAATGTAATTGAACTTTTAATTATTATTTTGTTACGATTATGCGAATGTTACATATTCAAATTAATTTTCTCGTTTTTGCTGCGGTTTCTTTTGTTTACTATTTTTAACTGCAATGTCTATTGCCAGACCCTTTCTTTGTCCGCTTTAAATCCAAGGGAAACTATACCATCCTATGTATCAATCCAGCATATGGTATGTGTGTAGGGTTGCCACCTTTATTCTGAACAAATAGAGTATACTTACTTCCTGAAGTAAGAAAAATAAAGTTCAACATCGGAAAATAAAGTATTATTATTTAAATTGCTATTTTGTTCCCACATTTTGTTGCTTCTAGCAACTTCTAACAAAAATGTATTATCAAGTAATGTTTTAATCGCGTCTTTACAATGAATGTCTTTATCAAGGTAGTTAAATAATTAGTGTGTTATGGATTAAATATAAGGAAGCTCTATTGCATTGCTTCTTGTTTGTATAAGTAAACAATATAAAATCAGTATAGGTCGACATAGGTAAAATAAAGTATTGCCACGAACATTATTTCCTTATAAAGACTAAAGTACATTCACCTGAAATAACGTACAATACTTCAATTATAAAGAACGGGTGGCAACCCTATATGTGTGCCATGTTCCATCTCAATTCGTTAACGGTTTTCACGTGATTAAGTGACAACTATACTAAACCTTTTTACAAACTTACTTTTATAATATTAGTAGGTTAGGATTCTGACGGTTAGTTTATTTCATTTTATTATATCATAGAGCCTTAGGCCTTATGTATCGATGTTTTAAGGACGCAATTTATATGTTTGTTGTCGCTGTATACACAAAATAAACGTAAAGTATCTAGATATACTTTTTGTTTGGTATGGTTGGTCTGTCTATTGAAAGTAAGTGAGAAATATTCTTACTAGACGTGAAACGTTGTATACCGTTAAATTAATTTATATTTTAAACGGTTAACGGTATTTCAGCTGTAACATGTATGAAAAACTCTCGCTCGTAAAAGATGAAGACTTGAAGAATATGACGCCGTCAATATTTCTACTAATATTGAATTGGAGTCTGTCATGAGTGTCATGACATACTTACATTAAGACCTATATCAGCTAAATAGAAATTAAATTGGTTGTAATATATTACGCCCATATTTTGTATGTTAATATATTTATAGATACAATACAATATTTAATTATCTTATAGGGAGTTTCATACTTGCGCTAATTTTAGCTCAAACATTAAAGATAGTTTGGCTACAGTGTCAGACTAGACAAGTCATTTTCATTTAAAATGGTCTCCGTATGGTTGTGTTTTGTTTTATCTTTGCTTATCTCTTTGGCTCTTCGTAACAATCCGAGGTTTTGTATATTCAGTTATATTCCGTTTTATTTGTAACATAACAAATCCCTCTTTATTATAAACTTATAGGATATATTCACAACTAAGAGAACACTTAGTTCTTGTTATATAGTATTACAAAGTTTATTGATTACTAGATTTTGACCGCGGCTTCACTCACGTAGATGTAGGTTATGTCAATTCTCTATCCCTCAGGAATAGTATTTTTCTCTGGATGAGAGATACCCCATTTCCTTTTCTGTACCCCTGACAATGTGTATCCGAAATTTCATGATGATCGGTCGAGTAGTTAAGGTGTCAAAGCGTAACAAACAAATAAAGAAACAAACTCACATTCGCATAATAGTTAGGATGCCTTACAACTATGAAAATACTTAGATCTTCTTATATATTGTTAAAAAACTTATTGACAATTTTCTCATAAAATTACCAAATTAAAGGAGTTGGTCAGACTAATTAGCATAAAGAAGTAATTTGCTAATGTCGTTGCAAGTATATGTTTTTAATTATATAGAGAATGAAAAAAGATTGATTGTTGTAATAATTTTACTTGAGCGTGAAATCACCTATGTGTTATCACGTGATCAAATTAACCACAGTTCACGGTAACGTTATGTAAGTGGTGCGTTATGAAGTGCCATTGTTTCTTATTTATAAAACTAAATCAAAAATAATTCATTTGTACTACAAAGTAACACTTATAAACGTCAAAGTTTGAAGTTACTGAGATCATTTAGCTTAGTTGCTATTTAAAATGGCCTGTACATATTGTTTCTGGATTGGGCATGCATCCATGTTTATATGAATTTCTATTATTCCAGTCCAACATTATACGTCGGAGAGCATAACCATGGACTCTACGCGTTATCCTCGCTTGTCGACAAAAATACAATAACTATATCTACCGGCCACACACAGCCGCTACTCATAGAAGGGCCTTCAGAAACAGAGGCAAAGCAAAATCAAGAAACCTATGAACCGTTCAAAAACGTACATTACAAACTCAGAGACTTAAACCTGCATGTAGCAGCACCATACCTATTATTAGGACATTACAAAGTTCCTGAACTGACAACGACATGGATGCCGCAAATTCCAAATTCGAATTTCCTCAATGTGCATAATTCTCAGAATAACGCGTTGAAATTAATCAACGGACAGGTCCATTCTGAAACGCAGAACGATGTCGAAAATGAAACGAATTTAAAGTCGAATTCGATATCAGTGTCAGTGCAGACTGAAGATTTGTTTGAAGGTCTGAACTTCAGGCCTGACCTTTGGTACAAGCAAGCGTACTTGTGGTTCCATCAACAAGAAAATCAAGTGTTGAAAGTCGCGCTCATCATTTTGGTTGGACTGGTGATTACCATGTTTTGGTACTTACGGTATCAGGTGAGTGTCTTCTTATATAAGCCTAGTAGCCTTAAAGAATTAATTTGATTATTGATTGTTTTATTACGAACAGTTTAAGCAGCATAACCAAAATGGCTGGCGGACAGTTTAGTATTACCGTCGACGTCTTTGTATGAATATACTTCACTAAGTAAATATTTGATATTTGTGCCTTCGATTTTCCATGAAAAACAAATATTATCGGCCATTTTTAAATAAATGTTTTTAGGATAAATTCAGACTAAGAAGTTCTACAATACATTCACATAAAACGAGTTTATTTCTTAGTAGCTATAGGGTTATGCTATGAGACTTTTATAAACACTGCTCTGCAGGTAACCGCGAAAAATATATTCCACCAGCTGTTACTCGTAACTTAGCCCTTAAGAATTCTCTTTTCGTGGAACCTTATTTTATTTCTAAAGGAACTGTAGCCTAAGTTACTTCTAATAACATCAGCTGTCTGCCAGTGAAATTCCCGTCTAAATCGGTCTAGCCGTTTCTGAGATTAGCCAGAACAAACAGACAGACAGTTAAAATTATAAAATATTTTTTATATGTGGACCGTTATATACGGTACACATAGAGAATATATTGAAATGGGTAAAAAAGTAAAGACAATGAGAATTTGTATAATAATATGTGTATTCTAATATCACAAAACCATGTTTCATTTAAAGTCCCAACCCAAACTATTCATGGTGAAGTTTACATCTGCCAACCCCTCCAGGGCTACATAGGCGTGGGTCTATGTATGTTTAATAGCCGGGCTGCCGACCAAAGGAAAAGTATAGATTCTAGTTAGCACAAAAAATTGTTTGTTTAGTCATTTTATTTGCCGTTGTGTGTTATCGTCACGCGGCCCGCCCTCTGCTTAGAACACGCCAATCTAAACGTGATTTAATATTTATGTACAAGAATATTTTCTTATCGCGTTATTATTGCGATTTAGAGTACATACTTATATGACGTCATCCATTCAGCTATGCAGTTACTAGGTATGTGGCTATAGGATTAACGATATTTCGTATATTTTACGTATTATTGATAATGTGATATTTTATAGCGCATATGATTTATTAGTTCCTATCATTGAATCACTAATTGCTGAGTATTCTTTCGGCCTTTTTTGTTTACTGCAATTTGTGTGTTAGTGTTTTAATCTTAAATATTATCAATGCGAATATGAGTTTGTTTGTTTGTTAAGCTTTTATGCCTTAACTACTCGATCGTTAAAAATATTTTTTTATTCTCGTTGTCAAATAAGGATGAAGGTAGAGAATATATAATTAGATCATTTAGGACCTCGTGGGGCACAGTATATTAAGAAAGAGGAATAATGAGTGGCAATTGAATTTACGATGGAAAGATCATGGATTCAAGTTTTAATTTGATCTACTTGCTGTTTCTGCCTACCTACTGTTTTTTGGATCTTTTAATCTAAACGGATTTTTATATATTTTTGTGTGTGTTTGAGTGGACTCTAAGATTGTATAGATTCACAATTTGATCCGGCAGGTAGCGTTGGTAAGACAACGTTCGAGCAGGACAACGTTTGTAGGGTCAATTAGTATTAGTATAGATATCTCTTGACGTTTTTTGGCAAACTATACTTAGTTCAGTTATTGGGAACCGTTGTGCGTAAGTACTATCGACATGAGCGACGGAAGACCATTTCAGAAAAAATTCGCTTATACATGTTGACTTTAAGTAACTCCACCCTTAAAAAAACCCTTGTAAAAAAACTCAAACAAAAAGGTCGTAGTTGTGGCCTGCTATTCGATTTTAACCTTAGGAGTGCTCAACCGTCGCTCAAGTCGATAGTACATACGCGTACGTACTTACGTAATTTTCTAGTACTAATACATTGTACCTTCATACACTATTGTCAGTAAATTGAAAAGAAATGCAAATTTCCTTCGTTTGTTTATTCAGATGAGATATGTATGTTTTGAGCACAAGTATTGGTGAATACGGAAGTCTGCGTTGTTATTTCACGTAATTAATAGTACTTAATTTATACATATTATTTTTATATTAGTTTCTATCCGCAGCTTCGCCTGTGGAAACTCATACGGGGATATAACTCATTCGCGCGTTTACGGCTAGTAATAATAATAATAATGTCCTCCAGACCGAATTTCGGTCACGGCGGCCAACCTTAAACGGAGACTGGCCATCTGCGCAGTAGATATTATAGTGCACAAGTGTGTGCGCAAACACAAGTGCACTCTCTGTTCCCTAACTCTCATGATCCAATGGGAAGGTAATCCGATACGACCGGAGAGAGATCAGGCGCAGGATCAACGACTTTACGTTCTTTTCGAGGCACGGGGGTGTCTCACACCGTCAACTTCCTAACTTTAGGCTGCTTTTGAGATTTCTTAACAGAAAAACCCAATAACTTTTTGTTGGCTCGACCCGGGATTCGAACCCGTGACCTCATGCACAGTAGTCGCATTCACTACCGCTGCGCCACGGAGGCTAGTAATAAACATATAACACATGAGAATTGTGTGATTTATATTTTCTGTCCTTTGAATGTTTGAAGTCTCCATAGGAATATTTCTAGCGCGGGCTTTCGCATTTATTATGTAAGTAGGATATATTTATAGACTTACTACCAGATTTCCAGTAGGGTAGGCAACGGCTGCGGTATATTGCCCTTCGTAAAAGGGGTGCATATATGCGTAAATCTTCAGAGATTTATGTATATGCATATATCCGCGATATATTTTGTTAGAGCTATATAACAAAAGTAAGAAATTATGTCACAAGTAATAAGTGAAATCAAATCAAAATAGCATTCAGTCAACGTTGAAATTTAATTGCGATTACACGTTGTTAATTAAAACAAGCGAAACTTTTACGCGCATTTGTTTTCGTTAGTAACTGCGCGTTATCACACGCGGCCTTCACATTGAAGTTACGGTTATGTCATCAAGTTATTCAATAAAAACGAGAATGCAGTATCGATAGATTTTATTAAACAACTTGTTGCAATTGTATCTTGTATAGTATTACAACGAGATGGGTGTAAAACCCAGGATTCAACCTCTTTGTCTTAAATGTAAAAGTAATGAAAAGAAATGACACCTATATCACGGGGGTCTTTTGACCTGTGGGTCATATTCAAACTCGACAGAGGTATGACCCCAAGGTACTGTACTGTACACCAAGTTACAAATCAATCGGTCAAGTGGTTCCGGAGTTATGCCGGTCACTAACAGACAGACACACATAGTGTTTTCATTAACCTCTTCGAAGAAGACTCAGAGGTTAATAAGGGGTAAATGTATTGCAGCTCTGTAAAATGAAAAAACCCTTTGAAAACTACAAAGCTTTTTTTAAATAAATGTACGGGTAACGTACATTTCTTGATAAGTGATAGAAATGATAGACGATATTAATAATTGCACTATTTTATTGTTTACCTAAATAACATGACAAACTTGATAATTATATGCTAAATTATAATAAATGATTGATATGCTTATGAGTTCACGATTCGCATGCTGAAAGTGAACTGATTACTTGATAGTTACAAAATCGTCACGTTGGACGTAAAATGCTGACCGCGGCAAAGGTAACGGTCATTGGCCCGTACAATTAATATTAGAAGCAATTTGAGTTATTACTTGTATTATTTTATTACTAGTATTCTTGTTTCCTAACTAAATTCCTACAGCTTTATAGCTAGAAGGCTTATATTAGTAAGGAGTTGGTTTACGTCGGATTGCAATGGATAGTATTTGAATCGCCTTGACGTAAGGTCAAGGCGATTCAATTCAATTCAATCCGATCGTAATTTCTACCTTTTTTTTTATTGGGCTTTCGCTGTTTTACAGATATACATATAATTATTTTGATTAGTATTTCATTTTATATCAGCTTTTGCGCGCGGCTTCGCTTTCGTAAAAGTATGTTAGGTTATGTTAGTAATACTACGTTCATTGTTTTAATAAAATATAGCCTAATTTTTGAAATCTTTTTATTAGTTTTTGAGTTTAATCCTCACAAACAAACAAACAAAAAATCAAATCTTTCCTCTTTATAATTTTAGTATAGATTATCGTGTGACAAAATGTTCGCTTTCTGCCTGATCATAAGTAGTTAATAGATTGTTAAGGCTATCATTTCAATCTTGGATATCACAAAATATCTATCTATATATAAAAATCTGGCGTGTGTGTTTGTGGCCGCATTCCTCCGAAACGTCTCGACCGATTTTTTATGTACATTTGTTAGGTAGGAATAGTTCGTAAAGTATATTTAATACCGCTTGGTGATTAGGGTGTCCCTATCCTAGGAATTTATATGGCAGAACAACGTTTGCCGGTTCAGCTAGTATACTATAATTTATAGTTAGTTCATGCAATAGATGTCCCGTGTGGGCATTGTACTCAAACTTATATTGGCGGTATGACAACTTAAAATAAACACTACCATGTAAGCGTCACATGTTAATTAATTTAGAGCAGCTTACTTATTAGCGCTATAGATGCTAATGTAGTCAATAATGATGATGATGCTTTACCTCTAAGCATAGGTGAGTTCAGGCGCGTGCGCTTCATACAAGCAAATAAGCACTGCATACCCTAGTCCGCTGGCTTATGTAAATCTATATAATCGAAATCTATTTATTAAATACTACAATATAATATACAGATATATATACACACAAAAACATTTATAAATGAAATGTAGTGCCCTCGCAGAGGTTTCGGGTAGGGCGTGCATACCCTACCAGAAATCTTTGTGCACGCCCGTGGGTGAGTTATAGAGATCATTTTTGGATGTTGGGGATACAAAAGTAAAAATAGATGTTGCTTAGTCCGCTATGTCCTTTATATAAGTAGTTCCTGCGCATAGTTAAGCTATTATCTGTGAAACTGCATCAAAATAAGCTTGATAGTTAAAATTCTAGAATGCATTACTTTGCGTTTATAACAAGAATGATGCATTTTTCTTAATAAAACGTACCCTATGTCCTTTTCTGTTCCACTGACACGTTCGTGTATGCGAAATTTCATGATGATCAGTCGAGTAGTTAAGGCGTGTTAAGCCTTCATATTAGTATAAATATAGGTAAATGCACATTCGTGCATTCTGTGTAATATACAGGGTTACTGGTAACTCGAAGTATTCCCGGCAATAATAGAGGAGCTAAAATGCAATAAATTTAACCGTTTTTTTTTTAATCATGGTTATTGTTTATTACGCATTTATAGGTATTTTTAACTTATTAAGCTTTGTTACTAGGTTCTTTATAAATTAAAATAATGTAAAAAGACATACAAATAAGTCAATTTTGTTTATTATGTCGAAAGGCCAAAAATTTTATTTTTAAAAAATCGTTAAATTCAGCGTATCTTGAAAACGGTTAACTTACCGCCATACATATGGGGGGTTAAATTTATTGTATTTTAGCTCCTCTATCTATTTTTGTCGGGAATACGTCGAGTTACCTGTAACCCTGTATAAAAGAATCTTATTCATAGTTTTCAATTTTATTACTCTACGTAGTTTGCTTGGTAAATTTGCTTATGCACAATACCATGGAGTCTGAAGGTCGTACGGTAAACAAACATGAATTGTGTTTCAACCTATTCGCTGTAAGCCATGTATGCACTTAACTACCTATGCAATATACCTACAGCTATAATCATTGTCCCTGTTTTGTTATTAAAATAATGTTCTATAGGTCAACGTAAACTAAAAATATACATATTAAAACTGTCTCTCTATTCAGACATAGAACTACTTTTTATATTAATCTTCTAATTATATTGACACATCACAAATTTAAAGGCAATGTGGCTAAAAGTATAACTACAAAAAATTTGAACATTTATTGAATAGTGGCATAGACAGTGGCGCCATTCCTAGTTGTATATATTAGTCGGTTGTTGTACGTTACGGTTATTAGACAGAATTTGTATTATAATAGTGAGTATTATTGTATTCTCTGAAGCACGTCATCAACATTTGAAATTTGAATAGGAAGTGTAAATATATATTAAACAGTCACTCAATGAAAAATAATGGTATGACTGATAAAGTAAGAGTTCTTTAAACGGGTTACCACGAAGGGGTTATCAGCCCTGTATATTAACTGACCCATTGCTGGGCACGGAATTTTTCAGTGTGAGAAATGTTAGACCATAGGCTATCCACATAGGCCTATTGCGGGTTGGCAGACTTCACATATCTTTGAGAACATTATAGAGAACTCTTAGACATGCAGGTTTCCTCACGATGTTTACTTGACCGTTAAAACAATGGATAATTAACTCTTTAATACACATAACTTTGAACACTTAGAGGTGCTTTAGGATCGGGTAACAACGGTGTAACGGTATCGCTGCTATGCTTCTTACATTTAATAACGTTTATCAAGTATCAATTAATATAAGTAAACGTAAAGATTAAGTGGGTCACAACACATTCCTGTAAAACTTTAAAGTATAAAATCAAAATCAATGAAACAGTTTGTAAAACTAGCATTATATTCTATTTTACATTTAATGATAGTTACCAAAGAGTATCATTATATGTAAAAAAACGGAAAGGTTAATTAGGTTACCCATACTTGTGAAACTTTAAAGCATAAAATCAAAACCAATAAAATAATTTTATAAAAAAAGCTATATTTCTGTTCCAGGCTCGTGAATTCCAGCAGCTTTCTCAAGGTGGATCACGAACGTCAAATGCTTCGACGTCATCTAACGGAGAGGTGACTGGTCAGCTGATGGATATTGGCAACGGCGAAGTGCGCATCGGTAGGATCGCGTTCAACACAGATCAGGTGCTCGGCAAGGGGTGTGAAGGCACCTTTGTATATAGGTGAACTATTAAATTCCTTTCTTAAATAATATAATTATGCTGTAGTTGTATTCCTTTTGCTACGAGAATCTTTATAAGTGTTGAAATAGGTGAAAAAACCAAACATTCGACTAGTATACAATCATTTGTGAATGTGTCAATCCTGCCTGTAGTTGTGATTGGCCCCTTTTATCGTGATTATATTAATAATTTATTGATGTTAAACTACATGAATCACTCAATTAGCTGGAAACCAAACATAATGAAACAAGTATTGTTCCTTGACCCCAGGATCGGAATATTCACAAAGAGCTCAATTTCACTTTTAAAACATACTACTACTAAATTAATTTAATGTCGAATCCTTATTCCAGGCTGGATTTTGATATTAAAATGATGGCTTGACCTCTTATGGCTGGTGCCCTGCGCGGTCGTCCAATCACCCCTACTTTAGACCCGATACTAACTAATTGTAAATGTTTTGGTTGTTTTACAGAGGCACGTTCGACAAGCGCGCGGTAGCAGTGAAGCGCCTGTTGCCGGAGTGCTTCACGTTCGCGGACCGCGAGGTGGCGTTGCTGCGGGAGTCAGATGCGCACGCGCACGTCGTGCGGTACTACTGCACTGAGAGAGACAAACAGTTCAGGTGTGTTATAGTTATACTACTGTCTAGTTTGCTAACAATAGCACCAAATAATCGTTCGGGGAGTTACGGTGTAGATGGGTGATCGCATATATGTATATATACATCATCTACCAACTATATTTGACAGTCGTATCCAAACTTCTTTAATTAGCTCAGCTGTGGTTGTTAGTTAATAAATGTAACATGTAGTCTGTCAAGTCTTAGAATACCAGACATTATAAAAATTTTATTGTGTCTGGCCATTGGTTTGCCGTTGTGAGGTAATAGGTTACTGCGCGATTTACTTAAAATAGTGGTCGATTTTGGACGTAACACTGAATAAAATTTGTGCCTACCTGGATCGTTTATTTAAGAGGTGTGCTTATGTCTTGTTCATACATCCGATACGCGTTAATTGTGATTACCAAACCTTTCTGACGTAACTATACGGTATCGCCGATATTATAAAGTTAATTTAACATTTAAATTTGTTCGCTGCAGATACATCGCATTGGAGTTGTGTTCAGCGACGTTACAAGACTATGTAGAGAAGAAGCTTACTTTCGAGTGCAAAATAGATGCAGTCGAGGTTTTGAGGCAGGCCACTATGGGACTGTCGCATTTGCATTCTATGGATATAGGTAAGATTTTATAAAGATAAAAAATACAACCACAAGCTATTTCAACCCTATAGGTTATGTAATATGATTTATTCTCCATATTAGTAGTAAATAATAACACAAGCAATTTTGAATTCATTTGTAAATGTGGTGTCTTTTTCTATATTCGCTTATACGTCTTATTAGCTGACGCGTTTAAAATTGCTACGTAATGTCATGTTCAAAATTAATTGGCATCGTCTTACTACTTGGAAATGTTCCCTCCATGCATGATGTGCATTAGGCAATAGTTTTTCTACTTTAAGCAGGCTAGGCTCGAATCAGACTTACAAAAAGTAAAAGAAGCACTGACGCATTATTTTTAATAAATATGACGAACATGACTATACAAAAATAAATTATAATTGGAAAAGAAACAGTATCTAAATAAAACAAATTATTCACACATTTGAATCTGCGGATAACGTATTAGTTCAAGTAGCTGCTTCGCTATAGACACGGTATTCATTCGGAAAAAAATGCGTGTTCTACAAATAATTGTCCAGAATTTGAGTGCTCTTTTTGTCGTTATTTGCTTGTTTGTAAAGCGATATAGGATTTTTAAGTAATCAATCACTTCGTTTTTAAAAACATCGTAATAATATTGTTTATTTCCTCAGTGCACCGCGACATAAAGCCGCACAATGTACTGCTGTCAACACCAAGTGGAGTGGGCGAAGTTCGCGCCATGATCTCCGACTTCGGTCTGTCCAAGAAGCTCAACATCGGCCGCGTCAGCTTCTCTCGGCGCTCCGGCGTCACCGGGACTGATGGCTGGATCGCGCCGGAGATGATCAATGGCGAAAGAACGGTATGTACACACAGACTTATACTATATTTAATCTCATTCCGTTTTATTTTACTTATTTTAATAAGACAATTCCCGTACTAGAAATAAATCCTATGTCGCGGTGAACTTAAAAACATTCAAACAACGGACACAGGGAACACCCAGACTCGAAACAACCATTTGTAGCTCACACATAATTATTTCGTCCCGTGTGGGATTCGAACCCACAACACTCAGTGCAGTGGCAGTTTTTGCAACGAATATACGTAATTACATAAATGCTTACACTTACTTACACTCCAGACTTAGGTAGACGCTTGTAACTTAGGAATTTAAAATAAATTCCTAAGTCAATAATGTAGTGATAATTCCCCAGTTACGTTGTTTCGATTTGAGCAAAATACCCCATTTAAGCGAGGATCACGTAACTCTCTTTAATCTTTTGGAGTTGAAATAGGTTATTTAAATACATTTTAAAATAAGAAAGGTGTGCGACGCAGTGACGCTGGCTGCTAAGTAGAAATATCAACATTATCCATAGGGTTGCCACTTTTATTTTTATATGAGGTAAAAAATATAGTACATGATCTGAAAATAAAGTATTTTTAATTTAACCTGCTTTTTGTTACCATATTTTTGTTGATGCTTAACGATCCAATAAATATTTAATATCAAGGAACGTCTTAACCGGATTTTACAATATATTTCTATATTAAGAGCCATTTCACAAAATTACGCAAGTGAAGTTTAGGTAAATTCCGACTCGCCGAGCGATCGAGACAGTACGATGCGTCTAGGAGCGTCGTGGTATAGTGCGACCGTGTCTACACTTACGTTTTGATACTTTTCTTGGTACCTATTGCTTGAATTGTATTAAACGTACTTTGGCATTATGTAAGTTTTCAAAACAAATAACGTATTTGTATTAATTATAGATAAATATATTTTTGTTTTTGTTAAAAGACAACTCCCGCATTAGGACTAAATCCTGTGTCCCGGGGGACTTTACAAACATACTACTAACGGACACAATGAACACCCAGACTCGAAACAACAATTTATGAATCACACAAAGTGTTGTCTCGTGTGGGGATCGAACCCACAACACTCGGCGCAGTGTCAAGCGGCGAGGCGGCCGTCTAAACCACTAAGCCAATCGTGCAGTCAGCGTCAATTTCTTGTTTGGCAGCTTTTGTCATTGTTTCTACGGCGGCAGTCTTCCACATATTAGAAATAACATTGTGTTTTACTATACTGCCGAAAGGGCATTATCGGCAAATCAATAGATGCAGTGATCTCATTTAAATTTGAAAGCCCAATGCGTGTCATTATCGCACCATATACAGCACCAGCATTAACGTCGAGTCCTGATTGTATGTCCATATTCGAAGTTTTGAGGTCAAAACTAGTTCATATTGAAGTGCAAGTGCATCTTGCACTTCAATATGAACTTAGATATGAGACCAACCTGTTTATCTTTTTCAATTTTTACGCAATCCAATCTGCAGCCGAATTTATAGCTATGTTCACTTATATGTATTAATTGGTTCCAAAAGTATTGAAAGTCAACAATTCGCCTACCTTCAACAATGTAATCCTTCTAAAACAAAAGAAACAAATATAACTATAATATCAATAACTTACAATTGGATAATATAAAAATAATTATGTGTAACATATTATGTTGTACATAATAATTTGACATTATACAATTAATAAAAATTAAAATTATAGTTACAATTGAATCAGGCTGTTCCTTTGATTTATCCAGTTTCATAGATTCGCCAAATTCAGTGCCTAAAGTAAGAGATTCATTCTCAGATTCTCCAAATACAGAAGCTTAAGCAATGGGTTCTTAACATGTACTAAGTAGATTCACTAAATAACTTTTCACTTCTTGTAATAAAATATAGCTTACAGTTTCTTTTACCGAATCTAATTGCTTATAAAATGTACTCAACACGGCATCGCATGCAGAAGTACTTTGCTCCTCGTCACAATTTACTATCTCAGCGTGTAATTTGAGTGGCCGCTTTTCCTTTGAATATAAATCAAATAATTATATAAATTTTATATTATTTGAATGAACTATGACTGATGTACAATATAACTGTTATGTTTACATAAACTCACATTTTCTGTTACCGATTTTATTACAGCCTCTGAGCGAGTAATCTTCCATCTAAAATTAAAAGTATCTTGACAATCCACAGAAAAATGTTCAGCAAAATCAATGAAGCCTAAGAAATATACAAAGTTATTTTATCTTTAGTGCAAAGCTCTTAGGGTGTAACTTTTGTTGTGGGATTTTGGAAAAGTCACGGAAATATAATCACCTCTTCTATATAAAATTAAACTATGACCCCGACAAAATGTATGAAACAACTGATGGGTATTTATTTCGCGATTTCGGCAAAGTCTTAGGACTAAAGTGGTACAGTAAAAGAAAATAACGTTGTATCATTTATACAGGGTGTTTTGTAGGTGATCGGACGAATTTTCATGTTAGATTATAGTTACATAGTAATAAAATCATAAAGCCTTAATTTTTGAAAATAATATATACCGAGCGCGCGTAGTAAACAGTTCAAATAACTAGTTGAAAACAAAGCGCCTGCAAACCCGGGCAACAACCCTTTGCTTTTGTATTGCTAGAGCGACCACGCGTTACGTAACTTGCCACGAAACGTACATTTTTAGGGTTTCGTAATAAACCACAAGAAACACTTATAGTTTCGCCATGTTCGTACGTCCGACTGCCCGTCCGCGGCTAAACACAGAAACTATAAGCACTAGAGAGCTGACACATGGTTATACATTGTAACCACGCGGACAAAACTAGACAACAAAATTTGAAAAAAGTGATATAATCTAGTAGCTCCCATACATCTAAATGGGAAAGTGGTCTTTTTAATTTTTCTACAACATTGTATGGGTTATCGTTAGACAGGTATTTTAAATACACTAGTGTATAGGGTTTATTTTAACCGCTTTTTTATTTAGGGATCCGTTTGCGAAATATCTGTCTATATACAATTCTTGCATTACTGACTGACTGACAGACAACGCATAGCCAAAACTATTGGGCGCAAGAAGCTGAAATTTGACATGTATGTTATTTGACTTGGCGTGCACTAAGAAGGGATTTCCCGAAATTCCCATGGGATTGGGCAGAAATGCGGGCATCCTCTAGTTCCATATAAAGAAGGAAAACCCATCATACGCAAAGTGTCCCCCCCACTCTATCTTCTAAACTGCAGTATTTAGGTATGTATTAAACTATGCTAAATAGTGACATATATACCTAAAATAAATGTAAATTATAACGGCTCATTAGACTTTATTAATTAACGAGTAATAGACAACTAACTTAAACTTCTACACGCAAACGATAAAATGCATATTGTGCTTGAGGCCTACCATCCTTAGGTCACTGGGTAAGGGGTAATACGGAACCCTAAATTGTGCGTGCGCGACATGCACTTGACCGGTTTTTTTATCTTATTTATGAGTTTATATGTGTAATTTTATTTTTAATTTTATTTGCTCAGGGGGTCATGGACTTACGTTAGTCGAAATGCGTTAAATTAATAAACCCAAAATACCTAACTCGCTATTAATGCCTTCCTGATATTTTCAAAATTACGTTTCTTTTTTTAACACATTGGTAACCAGAAGTCTTACGCCCCATTACTAAAACTAATAATAAATAACAACACTAAAAATGAATAATACATCACTAAACCATACTGCACGTTATAGTAAAACTACTAGTTATAATGATTTTACACAGAAAAATTAGGATTGCTTATTTCAATATATTAGATCGATCAAGTTGTTGCAGTCGTAGTATAATATTGCGTTCGCGGCTCGAAAGCACGTAAATCGGGATGCGCAAAAAAGTGACGCAGGTCCTGCTTCGATAGGCGCTCGCGCCGTACTGAGGAATACTCTTGCGCGCATAGTAATTTATCCTAATTTAGAGGGTTAGTAAATATTTTACTGTGACTAATTAAATGTACGGATTGTCAATACAACTATTGAACTAAATTCATTGGTAAACAGAGCTTCTTTTGGTAGGTATATATAATATTACATTATTTATAATTTATTGAAACCAAAACGACGTGGTAAAACTGGGACAAAGCGTTAAAATTGCGCCAAGATCATCTTTTTTTTACAATTAACTCACTAGTTAAATGGCTTTTCTAATAAACACAAATACAAGAAGGGTATAAGCCCTGACATTAAATATTATTTTTGTAGTAAATATATAAAAGTTAGTGATAGATTTCAGGCTTCAAAGTTAGCTCAGCGCGGCTTTTCGTAAAAACTAGTAGCAAAGAATCGGTAAATACTAAACATACAAGATAGTATTTGTAAATATTATAAACAAAAATACTAGATGAAGAGTTGATCTATTATTTACATTTATTCAATGCCATCAATATACTATCTAAGACTGTCAATTTAACGACTGAAATATTAGATTCTTGCCCAAAAATGTGAAATGGCTCTTAAGATAGATAAACAATTGTTATATTCAATTTAGGGGATCGCTATAACGTTGTTTAAAGTAAACAATTAAATAAAACCTGTAAATGTCTGTAAAATAGGTAAAATAAAGTATATTCACGTACCTACTTTATTTTCCTAATAAAGTATAAAGTACTTTTACCCGAAATAACGTACAATACTTTATTATAAAGTACGGTTGGCAACCCTAATTATACAGTATCCTACGTATTTTTCTGTTATTCGACATTCACTTCTAAAACCAGATTTGAAAGGGATCTTGTTTATTTCTGAGTGATTTCAAAACATCTTTGTATTTTAGAATACGTAACTATTGATTAAAAAAGTCGTTAATTGGGTATTATTTAATGTCAGTAGGGTCATTAGATTACGTAATATATTGATTAAAAACATCTTTAATTGGGTATTATTTAATGTCAATAGAGTCATTATATAGTATTAATCGTTTTTTGTATTACTTAGCTTGCGGCATGCAATTACACATACTTACTACTTACTTAAAACTACTTAATTTAATTACAAAACTGTATTACCTATATTAAATGCCATATTTTTTTACGTGGTGTAATGCTTTGACGCTTACCTCTCCGCGGTGTGACGGAGAGGTTATGTCGGGCTCACCGGGGAAAAGGTACTCCGGTAATACCGACTAAACCTACCACGGTGTTCCTCGACATAACCATAGACGGCGAGGCCGCGCGAATCGCTTTCACATGCAATCGCGACCCCGCCTTGGTTTCGGCCCGCCGTGTGAAATGGCAGGCCACTGCACAAAAAATACTTCCTCCACCGTCCCCCTGGGGGGACAAAGACGACAGAGGCGCAAGTGGAAACATGCACGCCGCCTCGCGGACCTGGTGCTGATAGAGTGGCGAGCAGGCCCACGCAGCCCACCACCTCCAGGTCAAACCTCAGGATAGCTGGAGGTCATCTCGCGCCCTCCGGCGCCCGGTTCTGCGGTTGGGGAGAGGGTTTAAGCGCTCCCTTTCACGCTCCGCCGCCTCCTTAATGGAAATTATTTCCTCACAAAAAGAGGCGACGGCGTTCCACGATCTCTCACTCCGGACCATAGACTGAACCACAGCTGGGAGTGAGAGAGCAGCCAGTCCGACAGCCGCGATCAACTCACGGCGCTGCGATGCCCAGGCGGGGCATTCCGCTAAAGTGTGCAGCGCCGTGTCCACAACAACATCGCGGCAGTTACCGCAGTGATGACATCCGGGCGTCTCCTGCCGGCCTCTGCGTCACAGGAACTGGCCAAAACAACCATGGCCAGTCATTACCTGTGTCAACCGGAAGGTGAGGGCGCCATGCCGCCTTTCCAGCCACTCCTCAAAAGCGGGACTTACCGCCACGATTGTGGGCTGCCCGGCACTGGGGTGCACAAGTCGATTTCTCCATTCTTCCACCAGGACCTAGCGGAGTTCGGATCGTGCCGCCTCTAAAGCGGGAACACCTGGTCCTTCGGCCCGAGTTAGCGCTTCCTGGCGCCAACGGTAGAGCGACGCCAGAAGCGCCGCTTCCAGGTCCCAAGGCATCGATCTGGCGTGGAGACTCGCTGCCTCGAACGAGATCGTGCGGTAACCTCTAATTAACCTGACGGCCATTGCACGCTGTGGCGCACGGACCGAAATATTACGGGCCGTCAGGTTATTTCCCCAAACTCGTGCCCCATAAAGGGCCTTGGACCGCACGACACCTTCGTAGAGCCTCCGGCAGGAGGTGCCTGGCCCCCTTAGGTTGGGCAGCAGACGTGCGAGTGCACCTGCAGCGCCAAGAAGCCTGGGGGCCAGACGACTAAAATGGGCTACAAAGTCTCATCGGCTGTCGAGCAAGAGACCCAGATATTTAAAAGTTGGCTCGACAGCGATGCGGACCCCTCGAGGTAGCTGGTTACGAGGGCCGTGAAAACAAACGGTCTCAGACTTGGACAGGGCCACCTCAAGGCCCAACCGCCGGATACGACCAACGACTTTTGCGACCCCAGCGGTCGCTAGTATGGCCGCCGCCCGGTGCGACTTACTCCTCGCCGTGACAAGTGTGGCGTCGGCGTAACAAGTGACGCCGACGCCACGGAGAAGCGCTCCTCGCGGCACCCAGTCGTAACCGATGTTCCACAGGAGCGGACCTAAAACCGATCCCTGTGGAACACCGCAAGACATCTCTAGCCGACTCCAACCGTTGTGATCCGGGTAGACTACCACCCTCTCAGATAAATATGCTAATGTCTAGCTTACAGCTACTAGCCTTCCTCGATAAATGAGCTAACCAACACTAAAATAATTATTCAATTCGAACTAGTAGTTCCTGAGATTAGCGCGTTAAGCAATTAAGCAAACAAACTAACAAACTCTTCAGCTTTATAATATTAGTATAGATATATGGCCTATACTTCGAATCTTTATCACATAAATATTCACCTACAGGTTAATAAAATTTTTCTTATAATAATCTTTCTAACTTATTTTTATATATTTTTACATTTTATTCATTTAGGATTAGCTTTTATAAATTAAGGTATAAGAAAACGCCTGCATACTGTATTGTTTTGTTTCAGACAACATCGGTGGATATATTCTCGCTCGGTTGCGTATTCTATTACGTGTTGTCGAAGGGACATCACCCGTTTGGCGATATGCTGAGAAGACAGGCGAACATACTCACTGGAGATTATAACTTAGAACAATTAGAGTAAGTATAACCTACAGAATTTAAGCTTACAGTGAAAATGTCTATCTGAGAATATGTTTATTTTTCACATTTTATTGCATCGCTTGGTCCATGGCTTTAGTTTGCAATCGATTTTAAGTTTCCTGGTGCGATTACCACTGCCAAGCAAAGGCTTATTTTAATATAATGGTATGAGATTGTCAATAAGGCATTTCGCCTACTATTTCAAGCCTTAGCATGTTAGATTACGAAATGGATGTAATATACGCATCTACTTCCATGAGTAACATTACTGATGCTAACATACTTAACTAGATATTTTATTAACTACTGTCTTAGTGGTGCGGTTGTAAATGCGGCAGCTATGCATATGATCTTAGCTTCAATTCCTAAGTCGCGCAACGTATTATTGGATTTTTCTGGAAAATACTGTTAGTAGCTATACGTAGCCTGCAACAATGCCTGATAGACGGCAATAGCCTTCTATAAAGTGAAATCTTAAAACCTTAGCTGATGAAATGTGGATGTACTATACCTTTGCCCTCCTCCTTTGGGAATATAGACCTAAGACTATAACAGTATGTATTATTATTTACAGTAAAGTACTCCCTGAAGAAGAAGTGCTACTCACAAAGATCCTGATCCGCGCCATGATCTCGCCGCGGCCCAACGCCCGCCCGCCGTGCGAGACAGTACTCAAGTACCCCATGTTCTGGGGCAAGCAGAGCATACTCAACTTCTTACAGGTAATATTGTCTTACGTTTATGCAAATGTTATACATTGAAATTTTATCACTGTACAGTATGTAACAGTAAGATGCGATCATATTTCAAGACCATATTTATCTGATAAAAATCGTATGTGCTTCATCCCCGGTCCAAAATAAATTATATTATTTCAAATTTCATGACTACTTTAGACGTTTTATTGATATAGTGTTGAAACATCGAATTTAACATATTACATCATTATTAAAATTAAGCATATTAATTTGCGGAGAACACCAAAATAAATGTTAGTGTTGTTTACGTATTGATTAGAATATGTTCATATTGATAAATCGATAAAAATTCTATATCTTAATGAAAATAAAGTATACAGTTTTTTGGAGCATACCTCTATTACACGCTGTATATGGATTTATCGCGGTTTATTTCATAAACCACCTTTTAGATATTTTAAAACTATTAAATTTCTTTTTTGTAACTATACTGACGGACTCATAAATTGCATCAAAGTTCAGGATTACTTTCTAATTAATATTTTTGATATGTATGCAAACGTTTTAGATTAAACTAAATGAAAATGTGGAGACTGTCCATTAATCATAAAAAACTAAATTTAAAAATAAAACTGCAGTAAAAGATAAACTTATAGCCGGGAAAATAAAATTTATACATAGTTTCAAACTCGTGTGTTATTAGAGTAAAGTTTGAAATTAATTATTATTGTACTTTTTCATTTGCGATTTAAATTATTGTTACCAATAGTATTGATTATTAGTCTATTAAACTCAACATAAATTTCGTAACCATAAATATGGATACTTCGTCCGAGCAAGCCGCTCAAATTGTGGCATTGGTGCGGGAAGGCTTGGATCAACGAACGATTGCTAGAAATTTTAATTTAAACCAGTCTACGGTTTCTAGAATATACCGAAGGTTTGTAGAGACAGGTTCTTACAAAAGGAGACCCGATACCGGCAGAACTTGAGCAACCACCCGTCGTGACGACCGATTTATTGTTTCAAATTCCCTACGAAATCGTTTCCTCACGTCAGTAAACAAAAAAACAGCTGAATGAAGTGCGTGGAGTAAACGTGAGTGCACGAACAATAAGAAGGAGGCTTAAGGAAGCGGCAATCACTCCTTTTAGACCAGCAAATGGTTCAAAGCTGTCTGCAGCTCACAGACAAGCTCGTTTAAGATTTACGCGTGAACATCTTAATTGGACTGAAGAGCAATGGGCCTCCATATTGTTTACCGATGAGTGTAGGACATGTTTAAATGATGCAGACGGTCGCAGAAGAGCCTATCGTCGACGTGGGGAGAGATATGCTCAAAGTTGCATTGAGGAGCGTGTTCCTTTTGGAGGCGGTTCGTGTATGGTGTGGGGCGGCATTTCGATGATCGGGCGAACGGAACTTGTGTTCATCGACATGGTTCGTCAAAACGGTAGAAGAGGTGGTTTGACGGCACAACGCTATATTATAACAGAGGTTTTAGAAGCTCACGTGGTACCTTACATGGGATTAATAGGCGAAAATTTTACTCTAATGCAAGATAATGCCCGACCCCACGCCGCTGCACATGTTCCACAATATTGCGAGGAGGTTGGGATGCGTACCGTGAATTGGCCAGCACGCAGCCCGGATCTCAATCCCATTGAGCATGTTTGTGACAGTTTAAAAAAAGCATACAGATTTTTTTTAAAGTGTAATAGAAATCCTGTGCCCACTACAGTGGCAGCACTAAGAACAGCGATTTCACAAGAATGGAACAATATTCCGCAAGACCGTTTAATAACCATAATCAGATCTATGCGGAACCGATTAGAATCTGTAATAAAGGCACGTGGAGACAATACACCTTATTAAAAGAAAAAAAAAAAACGAAATTTTTGTTACATATATCGTTTTATTCAAAAAAATTTACTGGTCCTTTCCAGTATACAAACAAACACTTAAGGATATGATACTATGCTGTTATGAAGTTAACGAACCAAACTATAGGTTTCAATTTAAATTTATATAACAAGTTTGAAAACTTGGTTAAAATGTTTATTTCAGTCAGAGTCAGAGTCCGTCAGTGTATGTTCTTTTATATACGTAATTTTTTTATTACCTTAATTTCTTGTAAAGTTGTTGTTTGACATTTGTCATTCTTTGCCAATATATTACAGAAATAATTTGAAACTAGCATAGCCAGTTGGCTAACAGTTGTTCACCTGTGGTTTCATGTACTTGGATTACGTAATATCAGGGACTTGAAACGTTACTGAAAATAACGTTATGTACTGTTCTCGTAACGATAATTTGTAACGTTTCACTAGGATCGTAACGAAATTCTTTATTTTGTTCTAACTTTATGACATAACGGAACGAAATTTCCATTCTGTTTAATAACAGTATCAATAAAGTAACGTTATTACTATATCACGAAACGTAACATTATTTATTTTGTTATGCAACGTTGCCAGCTCTATCGTATATCGTAACGTTATTGCAAGTTCGGCGCGGTCGCATCATTCCGGGACTCTTCGCGTGCAGAATGACAAGAATGGCAACCTAGCATAATTTCTTCGTGTTTACATCTTGTCCGATCTTGTATTGTTTACTTTCGATCGAAGCCGTAGTTTGTTATTGTTTGAATTTGAAGTTTATTTGTGTGTGCGATTAGTGTAACTACTATATAATATAATTATTAAATGTACATTTATAAAGTATCTGTTAAATCATGGGTCGTAAAAAGAAGAATTTTGTATACAGATATTTTACTTTAAATGACGACAAAAATCTTCGCAATAGGATATATACATATATTTTTTTTTATACTTCTAAAGTGGCAAACTAGCGTACAGCCCACCTGATGGTAAATGGTCACCGTAGCCTATCAACGCCTGCAATACCAGAGGCATCACTTGCGCGTTGCTGACCTAGTAAAAATCTTTTAACGCCCCTTTTGAAGAACCTCATTCTGTAGTTTTGTGGGAAAACCTGGGCTGAGAGTTCATTCCACAACCTGAGCGTCCGCGGGAGAAAATTCCTTTGGAACCGCTTGGTGCGTCACTAATTAGGTTGTAAGGTGTGAGAATGACATCCCTGCCGATGGCGAGCGGTGCGATGATAAAAAGTAGCTAAAGGCATCATCTCAAACAACTCATTAGAACACATTCCATTATACAAGCGGTAGAACACACAAAGGGAGGAGGGAAAGTTCCATCTGAGACTTAGTGGCTCAATACCGTCTGTGAGTTTGGGCTCATCGACAATTCTTAATGCTCGTCTTTGTACCACGTCAAAAGGATCAAGCTGGTATTTTGGTGCTCCTGCCCAAAGATGACTGCAGTACTACATATGAGGCCGGACTTGTGACTTATATAGAAGCAGTCTTCGCCCCGCAGTGAAGTACCGCTTAGCTCTATTGAGCACACCAATCTTTTTGGAAGACAGTGTGACCTTGCGCTCTAAATGACTGCGGTAGTGTACATCACTTGAGATGTCGAGGCCAAGGATTCCAATACTCTTGGAGATGGTGGCGTGTTTTGGAGTTGTGGAGACACAGTAAATGGGGTTTTCTCAGCGGTGAACGCGCAGGCTTGTGTCTTAGGTGGGTTGAACACGACTATATTTAGTCTTCCCAATTCAGACACTCTATCCAGAGTATTTCCGATTTCAGACACAAGTCGTTCGCGGCTTTCCTCCACTGTGGACCGAGGGATATTAGCGCGGCCCGTGTTATAAGTATCCCCAGTACTGTCATCCACATAGCAATGAATGCTATCAATTGACAACATACTATTGACTTGCAGCAGGAACAGCGTCGGGAACAACACAGAGCCTTGCGGGACGCCAGCATTTATGTCCATGTGGTTAGAGCAATCACCGTCAACCACAGTTTGGATGCATCTGCCAGAAAAAAAGCTGGCAACCCAGTCACATAATCCCTTGGGCAGTCCGTAAGATGGTAACTTCGATAGAAGACCTTTGTGCCAGACCCGATCGGAGGCCTTCGCCATGTCCAGGCTTACAGCCAATGCCTCACCTTGGCTCTCAATGGCTAGTGCCCATCGGTGTGTGAGATACACGAGAAGGTCGCCAGTTGAGCGACGATGGCGGAAGCCGTATTGTCGGTCACTCAACAAATCGTGACACTCAAGGTACCTCAGCAGCCAAGAGTTGATCAGCCGCTCCATCACCTTGGAGAGGAGAGAAGTTATCGCGATAGGCCTGTAGTTCGATGGGTCAGATCTGTCACCTTTTTTTGGGACTGGGTGAACGAATGAGGTCTTCCATAAAGACGGAACTTGTCTTGTGGCATACGAAAGCAGGAAGAGGTTCGTCAATACTGGACACAACTCAGGAGCACACCGCTTAAGTACCACTGCCGGTATGCCATCTGGCCCGCTCGACTTATGAATATCTAGAGACATTAGTTCCCGCCGGACCTCACGTTGTAAAATTGAGATTTCCGGCATGGAATGACCGCACCACGGAATAGTAGGTGGTACGGCGCCTCCATCGCTCATAGTCGAGTTTGAGGCAAAGAGAGAACCCAGCAAATCGGCCATCTCTTTAGCACTATGGGCCAGATTACCATCGGGCTTTCGGAGTGGTGGCAAGGACGACTCACAAAAATTACCTTCGGCAGCCTTGGCGAGGGACCAGAAAGCGCGACTGCTAGAAGGGAAGCTAGCAAGTCGCTCGCCAATTCTGCCGACGAAATCAAACTTAGCCCTGGCAACCACCCTCTTATTGAGCCTCGAGGCAGCATTTAGTTTGCGTTTCACTTCAGGGATGTTAGATTCCTTGTTAGTACAGGCCGTGGTCCAAGCCTCATAGGCAGATTGCTTTAAGGCTCCAGCATCTCTGCAGGACTGATAGAAGCACGGTCGTTTTTTAATTCCTGCGGCGATCCGCGGGTTTGGGATGTAGCATTCCATTTCCACAGGTATCGATTCCGCAACGGCGCTAGCGCAGGTTTTGGGATCAGCTGAAGTGAAACAAAGCTGCCTCCACGGGTACGCTGCGTAAAACTCTCACAGCCCATCCCAGTCTGCGGACTTATAGTGCCACACTCGTCGCCATGTGGTTGCCCGGAGTGGATCTGCTTGCGCAAGTGGCACTCGCGCTCGAACAAGGCAGTGGTCAGAACCAAGAGGTGCATGCACCTGGATGGAGTATCCATCCGAGCTCGTAGTCAGCAGAAGGTCCTATAAGGAGCTGGTGTGGGTTTTTACGTCTGGTATTCTGGTAGGACTATGTACCAGTTAAGAAAACCCATAGGCCAGAGCAAACTCATGAGCAGACCTTTCCGCAAAGTCAGTGGACCGAGAACCAAGCCACTCTACGTGGTGGGCGTTAAAGTCTCCTAAGATCACTAATTCTGCAGAAGGGTACTGCTTAAGAACTTTGTCAGTCGACGATTGCAAATACTCAAAGTGACGAGTCATGTCCGCGTAACCGCTATAGGACCTGTAAAGACACCCATAGATACAGGTGTGGCCTCTGTAATCTACGTGTATCCACAAAGTCGACAGATCTCTGTCTTCAAGGCTATTAAGACGGCTACAGCAAATATCATCACGGACGTATATACAGACCCCTGCACGACGTACAAAATTGTGCTCTAACTTGTAGCCAGGGTATAGGAGATACGATGTGTCGGTCGAGCATGATATTTGCGTCTCCGTAAGGAAGAACAAGGTCGGCTTCGCTGTCTCCATATGTTGATGGACAGCGTTGATGTTCGAGTGAAGTCCTCTTATGTTGCAGAAGTCCTACTGTAATGTGGATGAGGATGCCGCTGAATAAACATTTCTTCTATTCTTTATGGCCATATTTTAAAAAAGGGGGTATAAAGGATATCAGGAGATGCTGTACTATCAGCGCAAAGGACAAAGACGTGTTTACATCTCACCAGAGCCTGGCACAGGTAGAGCGATTTGCCGACGCGGCAGCCGGAAGGGTCCCCGGTCCCCTCCCGATACAGTAGTCGAGTCCACTCCGGTCTCCTCCGGCAACAACTACTGCATAGGGAACTTTACACGGGCTGGCGGTACAGCCTCCCAGGGCGGAGATTAAGTAATCCCTGGGGTCGGGCACCCGTTCAGCCTGCGGGCGGCCAGCGGACAGCCGTTTCTCCCTGACCACCGTGTCGACACTTCGCGCCCGTACAAGGTAATGGCGCTCACATAATCACTGGTCCCCTCACTGACAGTGCAGCACCTCCTCAAGGAGCACTGGCACTCCTACTCACCGCAGGTTATTTTGGCTGCGGTCTTCTGTAGGGTGGAGGTACTTCCCCAGACAGGCTGCTCCTGCGAGAGGTAACATTAAACAGTTACCTCTATGCCCTACCTCCTTGTGGCTGTAATAAAACTCTTATGGTAAATACAATCTAACTTTATTGAAATTGATACTTGATTTGCTTGAAATGTTAAAAACATTCTTCTGAGGGGGGACCTTGAGTCAACTGAACGTTGATTTACTAGGGTAAAATGATAAATTTGGGACCTTTCAGAGGCTCGAGCCCCCTAGGCCTCCCCCTGGATGCGCTACTGTTTTTATACATGTCTAGATGCAGCATCGTAAATCAAAGTGCGTAGGTAATACTATTTGAAATTAATTAGAAGATAATCGCGGAGTCCTAACTTCATTCTTAATTTATACTGTCAGCACAAAAGCTCATAATAAATTTAAAATCGTTACCTATATATGTAGGTAATTGATTGATTGCTTCGTTGGTCCCACGGCATAAATTTGCGTTTGGGATCATCAGTTCTCAGCTTTGTTTTGGCCGAATACCAAATAGTTGCCGAATATTCGTCGCAAGTCTAATTAAAATCCTATAGTACCATAATAACAACTTAAATAGTAGCTAAATGCATAAATCAACGGAATATTCAAGAATTTTAGAACATGAAAATCTATATTTGTAATAAAAGCCATATTAGTTAGAAATAATGAGATATATAATATTAACATGATACTCACCCATTATAATAATAGAATCCACTGAAAACGGATAGGTATATTTATATGCTCCAAAAATGTACTTATTCTTATTCACACGAATTTAATTGTAGGCCAAAAACTACAACGCACTCTCTCATTAACCTTGAATTGAACGCAGCAGCCGCGCGGCGTGGAGGGGTGAATTAATAACGTTAGAGGTAAAACTAAAACGTTTCAAGTGAAACTGTTACGTATCGGAACAATAAGTCCAGTACCGTTACTGAACCTATAACGTTACGGAAAATATTGTTCTGCTAAAATGATATTCTATAACGTTATCATTTTATAACGTTATACATTGCATAAAGATTCAGTAACGTTACAAATTTTGGAACGTTATGAGAAAACATTTTGTGTAACGGAACTAAATCCATTTCGTTTTCAAGTCCCTGCGTAATATTCAACCAATGAAAACTGCCTTGCTATGAAATCCATATAAAACCTATATATTGCTATTATTATTTAATTCTACACAATTTGAAAACATACAGCTATCTTGACAAATGTCAAACAACAACTTAACAAGAAATTAAGGCCATTTATAAGATTTGCACAGTTAACAGACTTTATGGGGAATTAACGAAAATTTGAACAATGGTCACAAAGAAAACCTAGATTCAGAAAAATAATTTGTGGACCACAATGTTTATCCCGTGTAGGATTCGATTCCATAACATTCGACATAGTGTTCGTAGCAAGGTGACTACTTAAACCCCTACGCCATCTGTGCAATCACCAACGAGGTTTTAAAAGTGCGTCTAATTTTCAAGGCTGGACTTCATTATGATGTAACTGCGCTTCCTTCTCGCTTTCCAATTTGCATAGACGCATGAGTCATGTGTGCTGACGAAGTGAAGCATGCGTTAAATTGAGCGCCTGCGCATCTGCTGACGTGTGCGCTAACGCATGCGTAGACGGTAGCGTCATTGTAATGTATAGAGGCCGAGAGCGAATGATAATAACAAGTGCAAGTTAAACGTTTATAAAACTATAACTAAATATGCTAGAAAGTTTACAAAATTGTGTTAAGCCAGTATTTTGCACTGGTTTATTTATAGTTTTTGCACGCGGCTGCGCTCGCGTTAATTAAGGTTTCGTCAATAAATTTCTATTCCTCGGGAATAATATAATTAGTTAAACGTTTATAAAACTATAACTAAATATACAAGAAAGTTTACAAAATTGTGTTAAGCCAGTATTTTGCACTGGTTTAGTTATAGTTTTTGCACGCGGCTGCGCTCGCGTTAATTAAGGTTTTGTCAATAAATTTATATTCCTCGGGAATAATATAATTAGTTAAACGTTTATAAAACTATAACTAAATATGCTAGAAAGTTTATAAAATTGTGTTAAGCCAGTATTTTGCACTGGTTTATTTATAGTTTTTGCACGCGGCTGCGCTCGCGTTAATGTAGGTTTTGTCAATAAATTTCTATTCTTCGGGAATGATACATCTTTTTGATGAAATGTATCCTATGTCTTTTTTTGTGCCCCTGACAACGTGTATGCGAGATTTCATGATGATTAGTCGAGTAGTAAGGCAAGAAAGCGTAATAAACAAATAAGTTAGAATGCGAATGTTGCGTGTGCGTCATAAATTAGGAAGAGGAAGCAAGAGTGCGTTCGTTATTGCGTAAATGCTACTGGGTAGCACTGGGTGCATGTGGTATTCTCAGCGAACATTAGACCTACATCCAGTCATACATGTGTGTAACAAGCACATGCTTCTGAAACATGATGCAAGCGCACTAGTGTGGTTATAGTTTTATAGATAGTGAAGAGCCGGAAAACGATATGGCCTGATGTTTTCGGCAGTACTGTGCGTAGGCCCGCTGTCGACTTGGTAAATTTTGACAGGTATAAAATAGGCAATATTATAGTAGATGTTGTAAGCATTCCTTTTTTATATATAAAAGGTCAACTAGAGTGTGTGATATTTAAGAAATAGCGTGATTTTTTTAAAGTACCGGTGTGCGTAGGCTCGTTGTCGACCTTGGTAGGTTTTGTCAGGGACAAAATAGGCAATGTAATATTAAATGTTGTAGAAATTAGAAAGGTTAAATTTCTTTTAATTCCTATTAGTACGCAGGCGGTATTAAAGTACTCTTTGAGAGTAGATTCGCTCTTACAAATTAATTAATATAATTATATACTTAGCTTTAAGTACTCTCGTTGCACGAGGTTGACTCGCCATTGATCGTCTTTTTATAGTTACTATGTAAAGAAAACAAAGAAAATTTAATAAACATATTAACAGGATAAATATAAAAAAATATATTTGCTAAATACGTTCAGCATGTGCCAGGCTAAGGAGCCTTAGCGCTGTTTTTCAACTAACTCCCTTTGGTGATTGCTTGGATCCTAATAATAATTCATATAATGATTAAAAATAAAATAATGATTGTCTTTTGAATACTTATGTCAAAGAATTCTTGTGAAAGTGTTTTTAGTATCTCTTGTATAATAACTATTTTTATTACCAAATGAATTCCGGAGTAAATATAATATTTATAGTTTTAACAGTTTAGGCTCGGCCAATATGAATAAGATAGTGTGAAGTGCATATAACTTAAGAGGGAAGGAACGTAAACAATACACACAAAGCGACGGCGTAAAATAAGGTCAATAGCCTCTCTTATCGGTGTTATATAATTAGTAACATCGCAGTACAAATATTCTAAAAAGAGTTCCTTGTTCTATTTATAGAACATTTTATGTGTGTTTTTAATTTATCTTCCATAAGAGACGTAGTAGATGGCTGTAATTGAATAATATTAGAACATTTCCGTCAAATTTTTTAATCGTCGGATGGTTTACATTTGGAAGCCATTTGATTCAGATTTTTAATCACCCTAAAATCGCCGACATTCTAATAAATTTGGCTTCATGACAGTTTTTGTACAGGAAGTTAAAAATAATATCCTTATCTGACGATCCAAAATTTGTTGCATATGCCATTTAAATGCTAATTTAATCCTCAGTTAAGGCGTAATCTGGTGATTGATAAATCGACGTTAATACTGTATTATTTTCGTAATTATAGTTTATCGGTACCTGTGGTATGCTAATTGTTAATAGATATTTTAAAAGTATTCACCAAAAAGAGACTGTCAATGACTGGCATTTTGAGGTCAAGCTCAAAACCTGATTAATTTGTTAAGTTGACCTTGTATTTTGAATGTCACGCTTAATGCATTATTACGTCTACTACACTACGACGGTAAAGTATTGTGGCTTACATCATTTATAGTATGTGTAGTAAAATATAGTAGACTAATATGTGCTACTTAAATGAAAATTATTCGTTGAGACGGATAGGATAGAATAAACATAATATATGTAGTATAAATATGGTTCTGGTTCTAATGTTAAACGTAGAAAAGCTACTTAATTGTGTATCTATTGTGAGCATTTATTGTACATGCAATGTGAACCCAACATAAAGCGCGTGTAGGCATAAGTTTAACAACTCAGCAACCATTATAATAGGCGATCGTACAGATATTATCATATTTTCATCTAAAGTAGTGAAGTTGCCTTTAGTGAGTCGTAATATAAAACTTCTGGTGAAGGCGTCTCTAGCTTCGAGTATGACATCTCAGTAGCGATACCATAATAGGAAAAGCACTTGTCTTATTAAATTCACACATTATATTCAATCTCAAGCACCGTTAAACCGGCGAGCGTGTATGAGAAATGTGATGAAAGTTAATGAAGTCAGAGCAGTGTGTCAGGATCGTAGCAAATAGAAATCCGTAGTCTGTGCCTACCCCTCTGGGAAACAGGCGTCAATCTATGTAGGTATGTATGTATGTATATTATATCTAGCACTAACTTGCCTTCAGTGAGTTCAACCACGACATGCAAGTCATATTGAAAAATAAGTAGTGACAGATTTCACTTCGTTATTGTTTAATAAATAATCGGGGATGATCTATTGTGGAAATTGATTGCTATCAGGGCATGGGCAATGGTATGGGTATCATATTTCAGTCGCCCTCCTAACTGTGAAATAATAAGAAAGAATAACGTAGATGGCAGATCACACCGGTATCACTAATAGATTGATGTAGATTTTACAATTGTATCAATTTTGGCAGAATATTATTGGAAGAGCAAGGGATTTATGGGAACAGGTTGAATATAGATTTGTGATGAGGGATGGGGAAGGATACTCAATATTAAAGGAATAGTGATAACTTTCTTGCCATGTTTACGCGTCCGATTTTATAGTCTAGGTATATAAAATAGCTTGAAATTAGATTTGCATCGTCATTTTTATTGTGGTCCAATGACGTTATAAAGATAAATTAGTCTGTGAGAAAAGATGCTTAAGAATACTAATGCCTGTTTAAATTAATTTTTATGTGTTTTATAGAATAATTATCGGGAAATCGTAATCGTAAATGTCACGACACTTACTTTTTGATATGTAGTAATAAATTTTAAGGTGCATGATACTGTTACGTGTAACATAGATTTTGAAGTTTTATTATAGCGTTGCGTTACATGTATTGTTTATTGATATTTTGTTCTATGTGTCCGTTGGTTGAATGATGGTAAAGTCCCCCGCGACACAGGCATTTTTCCTAGTGCGGGAGTTATCTTCTAAACCTCCGTCAGTCAGGAATCATTCTGTTTATTGATAAAAACCGCATGAAAACCCGTTAAGTAATTATTGAGTTTATCGGAAACAGACAGACAGGCCAGACGCGGCCCCGCCGCGATTTTATTTTATAATATGTAGTGATTGGATTTGTGCCGTCCTAAATACAGATGTCATATATTATCGACAGGACGTAAGTGACCAGGTGGAGAGTGGCGGTGGTGGCTCAGAGTCGTGCCTGGAGCGCGGCGCGCGGAAGGTAGTGCGCGGGGACTGGCGCGCGCGCGTGTGCATCGCCGTGGCGCGAGACCTGCGCGCGCGCAGGACATACCGCGGGGACCGCGCCGCGCATCTGCTCAGGGCTATTAGGAATAAGGTAAACACATCGAAAAGATTTTTCAGTCAAAATAGAAACATCGAGATATCAACTTATATACTATTTTGTTTTTGCACTGAATAAAATTAAAAGTGACGTGCGATTCGATCTTTGCACGTGCAAGTAATGCAACCATTATGGATTTCACACATATTTTGCAAATTATATACTTCCAAATTAATTATAATATTGAAAATCATGAATCTCTCCTCTGTCTTTTACATTCACCAACTCTAGAATTTTAGAAAAGTAGAAGATTAACCATACTACTTTTATTATAATTATCCACCATCTTTTTCATTTTCCCTAAACATTAGTATGACAGAAATCTTTTAAGCATATCATGCCAATTTATATTAAATCAACAAATAAAACGATCGAGGTGCTTGTCATTAAGATAGAGCTTAATGAATTATCAGAATTTTTATTTCTTTGGATTAAAATAAATATCTTTACCTTTGGTTAACAGAAACATCACTACAGAGAATTAGAAACAGACGTTCGAGACAGCCTTGGCAAGTTACCAGACGGGTTCGTCACGTACTGGCTGAAGAGATTCCCTCTCCTGTTACCGCATGTGTGGCTTCAGATGCAACATTACCGCCACGAGGACATCCTACAAGGGTACTATCCCCACTCGTTCACCTTCAACAGAGATGACGTCACAGAACTAGAAGACGATGGTGACTATGAAGAAATACCAGAAGACATGTGCGACCCAGAAAAGAATGGTCTTTTCCAGAAAAGTAGAGTCTACATTGATGAAAGTCTAGACCAGAACAGGTATAAAAAGGAGGGGTCGCCGCGAGGGTCTCCTAGGAGACAGGTTGTCGATTGGAGGAGCGAAGCGAGGCAAGATGACGTCAGACTCAGAGATAGGCACTACTACAAGAAGAAAGAAAAGAAACGGGAGGAAATCCCTGTATGGACATTGCCGCCACAGTGAATTGTGAATAGATAAGTTATAGTGTAACAAATTGAGATATCACAGGGAAGCTATTTGTCAGTCTAAGGTGGAAGCAGTATACATGTGACGTCACGCCGCGTTCGTTGTTCCACAGGTGGTCATAGCCACGTGACGTAGTGTTAGTATTGTGTGCCATCTTTAGGTTAGTCTTAGATAGTTAATTGCCTGTACCAACGAGGTAGCAATTCGACCACTTTAAAATCAAATATGGAACGATCAAGTTCTAATATTGAATTTTGACGTAGTTACCTACTTATTGAAATGAAAAATCCGCACAAGTGTAGCCATTTGATATACGATAAGGCAAAAATCTATTTGTCACAATTATGACATTTTAAGAAATTATGGTAATAACCGTATCTCATTCCAAATTTGCATTTGGAACTGAACTGAAAGAGAGAAATATAGGTTTTTAAAGCTACATTTTCGGAATTAAGAAGAGGCTACACTTTTCTTCAGCCGGGGTTTGTACGTAGATGTTGTATATCTCAATGATATTACAACATTTTTAATGAGATTCATAGTTAAAAGAATATCGTTTTCAGTTTAGACAAGTGGCACTGGTGTCGTATGCAAAGAGCAGCCAAGTTGAAGTATTATATTATTAATAATAATTTAAGAGAGCTTGTTAATGTTTTTTTATTTAAAATTTTATTAATTACTTACTTAAGCGTCGTGTAGTTAATCCTTATACCTATAGCGAAAGATGTAATCTTGTCGTTTTATTTAGTTATTTTATTGACAAAAGCTTTGCTTATAAGATTGCTAGAATCAATGCACAAATGAATGGTTTGTGCTTATTTATTTAAATTAATTTAATATATTTGAACATGTAATTTTGAAAAGGGCATATGTCATACACATTATAATGGTAAACACGTAAGACGCAATGGTTAAGGCTGCCCTCTCGCAACTATGCCGGTTGTTCTGAGCCAGCATGGGACAAACATTTGTATTATCCATAAATAGTTATTTCAAGTTTGGATTCTCTCTGTTTCATTATTCGAGTCACCATGCCATACAGGAAGTGGGATAACCGGTCTTATTAAATAAAGAATAAGAAATTGTTGTATAGCAGTTGTGTCTTTGTCGAAATTGCATGTTATTTTAGTTTTAAGCATAAAGGACAATTAATATATTACAAATATTTAATACTTCGCAATAGATCTCTAACATTGTAGTTACGTTTAGTTTAGTTAGTATATCGATATTAAGTTGAGTGTTGTTGAGTTTGGGACCAAGGAGTAAGCAGTAAATCATTTTAGAATGCATTTTGATATGAAGTTTAGAGTGTGCATTGTAATGTGCCGTCACCGATGTGTGTTGCGGGTTAGTACTCACATATAGTCTGTAGTTGTGTATCCTGTTTTAATTTATGTAAAATCTTTTGTCACACGGGATTATAACTAGAGCGTGGATAAGAATTCGTGAATACGTTAGTTGCCTGTTCAGTAGAGGTGTGCGCGATAGATGTCTTTTGTGTAATAGTCACCAATATGAAGTGAATTGAAAAATGTTTTTCCTGATTGCTAAAGCGATGCGAGTAAAATATTTAATTGCTTCGTATGCGGTTAGCTATGACAGAAATAGACATACATTTTTTAGCTTAATATTGCCCCAGACTACGGATTTATTACTTGCAACATCCTTGTTGGAAAGGTAATCTTAGCCACACTGTTCCATTACTTTCTCGCAGTAAGGACGCACTTCTCACCAGTCTTTGACAGATATACTATGAAATAACATATTGCTACATTACTGATTAATAATAATATATTTAGTTTCAACATGTTACAGTTAGCATGAACACATTACAAATATCATGACAAGCTGTTATAGAATTTGTTGAAGTATGGTACCCAACGTAGTTGACTGACTAAGTACCTCGTGCATCCCAAGTGGATAGGCAACTTTAGACAGATTCAGAATATTCGTACGAACATACAGTTTCTTTATTTTCTCGCATTAAAGACGCACCCTCTCACCAGTTTTTGACAAGCATATTATGAAATCACATATTATGTATAGGTGTGACTAATTTAATTAAAATAAGTGGTTTTGTATCGAATGTCTAACGACATTAGTATTTAAATATGCAATGCATACGATTATAATGATTACTACAACGCATCACAAATGTGCATATCTTATCTTAGATGCCGATCGTCGCACAAGTTTGTTTGTAAATATACCTGTAGAATACTGCATGCAATACAAGGTTATTTAGAAAGGAGATCTTATGTATGCAGATTGCGATACGTTCTTGTTGTATCACTGTTTTATATCTTAGAACGTTGTTTGTTATATCGTACAAAGATACTGAACATTGTTTTGCTTTGTTTGTGACTGTTCTTATAAAGATCCAGGTTCACTCATGCAGTGGTACTTAGTGTTCCTGATACGCAATTCTATTAAGCATTGTGTTTGAAAATTTGATCAGTATATGGCAATAAACTCGCCTGCAAATAAACATTATAACTATAATATATTGAATAATACGAGTGCGCCACTGTTCGGCACAGGCCTATGGTTAGTGTGAACAGGGTTAGTTAGAACTTAAGTGTCTAACCTAAGTCATAACGATCCGTCGAATAGTTGAGGCGTGAAAGCGTCACAAGCAAACTCACATCCGCATTTAAATTATTAGGTTAGGATGTATACTTTTATCCTCGTTTACTTTGTTTGGAACTTTTTATAATTATCACCTATATTTACGACCGACATTTCGATCGGAGACATTGCATCCTGTATCCATGGCTAGTGAGACACACTTTTCATTCGTCTCTGAGTCGTCTCACTTGTATGAAGTCAGTGACACGAATGAAAACACAAGAAATTAAGTGTATTTCCGCTTAATGTTTTGTGTAATGATATACAGATACAAAGTATCGTAACGTGGTGACTGCTTAAGTGGCGTGGTGGTTTTGTTATCAGTTTACAACTGCCACTGTGCTGGGTGTTATTGATATGATTTCACACAGTCAGAAATAAATTGTATGATCCTCAAATTGTTGTACCGGAGTGGGAGTCATTTGTCTCTTGTTAATTGTTTGTAAAGTCCCCCTTGACACAAAAATTCTTTCTAATCCGGGAGTTGTTTCTTTTTTGTAATATTTCAAAATGTATAGATAATATAGCTATTTACACAGAATTTGCGTAAAATCCAATGCACAATAATATCAGTAATACTTTATACTAGTTTAATTTTAGAACTTTTGCCTTATCTCTTTGAAGATATACAAACATATAATTTAGTACATATCTATATATTTTTTAAAGTTGTAAAACATATTTATATTTTTATCTTAGTCCACGATCTCCTTTCTAACTGACCTTGTTTCATTTTATGTCTATCGTCTGGGCCACATTCTTTTTGGCGATAATTTTACATTCCGGATGTATTGAATAATAGACTTAGGATAAAATTCGAAAGGGACATATTATAAACTACATAATTACAACTGTAACATACAATTTGCTGTAGTGATACGGAAAAGTGGTTGATTTCGTTTAGCGCAGTCGTTTATATTCCAAATATATCTAAAGTTATGTTGAAACCATGCAAATTTGGTTGATTATGTAAATTACATATATTATTTTACAAACTAAATGGATGTCACAAACATGAACCAGTGAAGAAATTGAACATATTGTTATAATCTGTACGTATCGTACCTATACTTAGTTTTGTAGACACTTATTTTTTATCCCCAAAGGGGTAGGCAGCGGTGTAAAGCACACCTTCATTTCGCTAGTTATTTAATATATGGTCGTATAATAAAATCACGAGCTAAGTTCCACGTAATACAGGTACATATCCTGACTCCGTGCTGCTCGATAGTTCTCTAACAAAAAATAAAGTACGCCGTGTATTGAACTCGCATGATATGTTTTTGCATTATCAACAGTTTCGTTTAGTTTACGTAATAAAAACCAATGTCAATGCCAATGTGGGTGTCGTCCATCTTTGCAAACAGCAGTATCAGCGGCGAGGCGTTACACGGATGTTTGAGCGCCTCGGGAGTATTAGCATAAACCTACTACTTAAATATTAATATATTCTATCTCCTAATCAAATAAAAATCGGTAACATACTCCATCGATATGTAGCGAGATCTGTCTGATGACTGTGGACGACATGATATTTTTTTAAACTTGGTTTGGCAATATAAGACAGTTTGTGTTTTCCTCCCTGTTCTGTTAAAGCCAGCATAGCACCGCGAAGTTTTATTTATTATTAACCTGTCAACTATTCGAATGCCAGACATAATTGAAAACCTATTGTGTCTGGCCGCCGATTCACTTTTTATCAACCAATTTTCAATAACATTATATATACAAGTTTATCACATCATGAGATTTGTTTTTGGTGCTAGGATGTTCAATTTTCCGTGTGAACATACACGAATAGAATTAGTTTGCCGGACTTATCGTGATTGATTCATTATGTTGTTATGCCGTAACTGATAGGTAGGCAGTTAGTGTTAGCACCCCAATTCAAGTCCGTGTTATGTCTGACGTGCTATCAGCGAGGGTAGTAATCAATTTTTTTTGTTTTGGCAGTCCGCCGAAATCATTTTTATAGGCTCTTGAGATTCCTAATATTGCAAGCTCCATAAACTACTGTTAAGCGTTTAATATCGGCTGGTATGAATATTTAACACACCACCTGAAGATGAACTTGCAGATATAATAATTAGTTCACACAGTTGAACACGTATCAGTTGTGATTGGCTGACTTCATTAGCAACAGTCGATCAAATCATTAGATTTTGACACATTGATTGGTTTTGTTTAGAAACGGGGGTAAGTAATGAGAAAAATACTACTACGCCCCGTTCAAAAACGCTAGAACTTATGGAATAAGGTAACACTTGCTTGCAATCGTTGTAAGTTCTTTAGAACTGCTAAAATAAAGTTATCGGATTGTTGTTGATTCAGCTCTGGACTATTCGTACATAACTGGTACTATGGATATTTAAATTATTGTCTATAAATATTTGTTGCCGGTGCCGAAACCCAGTCATCTTTAAATGTTAATAAAGTAATTTTTAAGCTGTCTGTAAACTAATGTGCTACCTAGATAACTGGTATAATTGCCTTACTTAGTCAATTCGCTATGAATATTCATTAGGTAGTGACTTGCAGATCCGCCTTCTTATTCGAGACAATTTGTTACTATGGGGTTTTTTTTATTAAATTAACCTGTTAAATGTTAGCATGTCAGACATAATTGAAAACCTGTTGTGTTTGGCCGCCGGTGTGCCGCTGCAACTCAATAGTTCAAATTTTATAATTGTAAAACGTTGAGAATTTCCAAATATATGTCATTGAACTCTTATGTTGAACGATTTTAAATTCATTTAATACCTAATATAGGTACCTGGTTTGACTGCATAGATGTTGTGGTGGTATAATTGATTCAATTGCCATGACGACTGAGCATTTTTATTCTTCGAACAGGCTTTGCCTTGACTGATACCGTTATAACGAATTTTTATTTTTCGTGGCATGGGTTAATTTATAAATAGTGTATTTATCGTTACAAATAATATGTATAACGTGCGAATTTTGTGTTTGTGGCATAGTCATTACAATTATTTAAAATCCTTACGCTATTGGAATGATATATTATTAAATGGACATATTATTAAATTGGCAGAGCGGGCCGCTAATATAAAATAAGTAAATTTCCATTAGGTAATGCATATACCTACCAAGTTTTATGAATACATTGATAAAAAACTAGTATTAAAAGCGATTTAGGTATATGTTGCGTTTAAAACAGTTTGTAGGTATCGAGTAGATATTCTACTTTTTAAGTGCTTCGTTTGGAAATCGAGCCATAGACATGCCTTATACTTCTGTTTTAGCCGGCTAACAGTGTTGGTATTTTCCAAAGAAATTCGGTAGATAAGAGGACTTGTATTTTGCAGCCGATTAACTGAATTGGTGTATTAAATATATTCCGTCGTCTGAGGAGTTGGTTGGTTCTAGGAAGTGTTATTAGGGTTCTCTGACGAGTAATTCTCTGTAGCAGCGTGAAGCTTGGAACTGTTACCGGTAGATGGTATTAGGTAACGACTTTAAGCCTTTAGTATGTAGGACTCAAAACAAAAGCTGGCGAAAAGTAGGTGCAATGCACTGTAACTGCTTATTCTTTCGAGGATATTGGTGTGAGCCTATGTAGTTTTTACTACTACATAGTTAGCTTTAGTTCGTTAGAATTCTGATAAGATGAATCATTATAGCGTCTATCGTTTTCACCACGCGGCTGTCGCCTGCAGTGCGATAGACGCGGGTGTGTTATATCCACATTTCACTCAACAGGTTCATATAGAATCAATCTCGGAACAGTCCTTGGATCTAGTTATCTGTAGGAAATTTTAATATTAATAAAATAGGTAGGTATATATTTGAAAATGACGTCAATATAAGAAATTAAACTCCAACATGTGCGTCTGCTAAACCTGTTATTGACGTGGTTATGTTCAAATAAAACCTTGATATTTAATCAAGGTTTTGTTAGAGTATCTATGTTGTCATTCAATAATTTGATAGCGTTGTTTATATGGTTAATATTTATTAAAATATTTAATTAACTACTTCCGTTAATGCAATCCTGACCTATGAAACTTGCAATCATTATTAAGTGCTATAAGCAGCAATAAATATGAATGGCAAGACATGGGATATTTTCTGAGTTGAGTCTTAAGGTATTTATAGCATACTCTCTTTATATACCAATAACCTCGGCCCTTATTGAATGTCGAAATATAATACAGGTTTGGTTAACCGTTCGGTTGATTCTGATGTGGTATTTAGTTGCCGCAATAAAGATTATCTTCAAATTAATACGCGAAGAGCAAACTTTATATACAATTTTAAGCATATTGTGCACACGGAGGAGTTTCCTACTTAGCATAGTTAAAGTTTATATTTCACACAGAAAGCTAAATAATCCAAAACATTGCAATTATGAACTGCCGGCGACTTTCTCCCTCTAATCATGTCAATATTATCATATTGATAGCATGTAAGATTTACGTCGCATGTTTGCATGCACCTACTTAAATCATAATTAATTAAGAATCATCGCAAGAGAGCTGTTTCTCAAATTAAACGACATGATCTTTATAAAAAAGAGTTTGTTTTTAGGAGAGGGCATAACACAAGTCTTTCTACTTGCAAATTTAGTTATTTTGTTTTTAACTGAACTTGATTAGACAGGGTGGTACAGAATATATACGATTCAGACATTCTTAGTAAAATAATGAGTGTACTGGTTCACTGTAACTAGGTACTTATTTAGTAATTGTTATAGTTAAGTAGAACATTATATGCTACAACATAATGAATCACTTTCGATTTTAATGAATAATGTTCCTGTGTATGTATTGTAAATATAATTTAGATATGTAGGCACTTAAATGTTAATGTGGGTATATATAGATCACATCAGGATACTGGCGTACTCTGTAATTGCAATCAATGACCTAAATAATATATATTATTGAGATTGGATTTTATACGTAGAAACAAAGAATTTTTACCAAGTGATATTTTAATGAATTTTATGTATTATCTACTTCTAAATTGATCACGAATTAGTATCGATCTTTAATAAACCGATGCTCAAATTGTTTTTATATTTGTATTGTAAATTGTAAATATTAAATAAAATATACTACATTTGCAAAATCTTTCTTTCATTTACAAATAAAATAAGCAATTTTACATAAAATATTTATTGTCAGTCTGAACTTAAAATAAAGTAACATTGATTGTTAAAAAACTTAAGAATACTATTGTTAATAATCAGTCTTAGAAAAACATAGAGTAACATAATTATTGTGGGCTGGTTGATTACATAATGGCACAGAACTAAGTTAGAGATTGTTTTTGTGCATACGAACAAAAAGTAACATAGCAGGTTTCCTTAATGGCATTCTTTTTTATACTGACCTCCAAAATATTTAAACATATGCCTGTAAACTGGCCGAAGATAAGTAGTTACAGTCTATTTGTGATATCGCGATTTAAAGATACATTTAAAAACAATAAGTATTTTGTGACCTAACTAATCATGATCTCATAATTGGAAAGAAGAAAATAAGCCAGTAGAAAATGAAAGCTATAAAATACATTTGACCCTATGACGTCTATTCGATAATTATGGCTTACAATAATATATATATATATATATACCTTTCTTATATAATGCTCGATTAAAATATTCATTTAATTCTAGTCGCATATTTTTCTATCAAATCTATAATAGTTAAATGAACTTTTTCCTTGGCTAACGTCAACGCGGACCTGTCTCCTCCATTTTGCATGGTTATGTCAGGATTGTATGTCAATAATATTTTCGCAGCTCCGATGTTCCCCATTGCGCTGACGTCATGTAGAGGCGTGTTGCCCGCCAGATCTATCGCGTTTATATTAGCGCCGTTATCTAATAATAAACGTATAACCAGAATTTTATTATTCAGAGCAGCTATATGTAATGGTGTCTGGCCCTTCCTGTTTGTACAGTTGATATTGGCTTTATTTAGCAACAAAATGTTGCACAACTCAACAAGTCCATATCTGGCTGCATAATGTAAAGCTGTGAAGCCATTTGTATCAGCAAAATTAATATCAAAATCTGATGAACCTGAACCAGTCTTCTTTTTACATTGTTGACACTCACACAGTGGGTGGCACAATGTACAATCTGGCTTGTCATTCATATCCACATATGCAGCATAATTAATGTTCATGTAAAAACAAGCAAGTTTCACATCACCATAAGATATAGCTTTCAGTATTCTCTCAATCAATTTCAAGTTTTCAACCGCCTTAGTCACATTATTCATTTCATTGTTTTTAGCTTTACCAGACTCTAGTCTTAGAACTAGGGACTTATCATCACTGCAATTTAATTCTTTAACATCAGTGCTTGTGATATGAATGTACTCATATAAGTTGGGTGTGCAAGACTTAAGGAGGTGCAAAATTTTCAGATTATGTGCATAGTCAAATGCTGTTTTGTTATAACGGTTCTGCAAGGAAGGTTCAGCACCATTTTCTATTAATAATCTAGCAATACCTTCATAACCCCATTTGGCCGCTAGATGTAATGGAGTGTTCAAACTCTCATTCATACAATTTATATTTACCTTCCTCCTACTGTGCTCAGCAAAGTATATAAGTGCTTTGACACAATTTAGATGGCCATTATTAACAGCCATGTGAAGTGGGGTGTTCTTATCTATGTTTGCTTGATTTATACTAGCTCCACAATGTAGCAGTAAAAGTAATGCGTTTTGGTGTCCTCTCGAGGCTGCATAGTGCAGTGGTGTGCATTCATTGAGGTCTGTTGCATTGACATCTGATCCCATGTCTATGAGGCATTCAACAACTGTGGCTTTGCCATGGATACAAGCAACATGTAATGCTGTCAAACCATGACTATCCCTCGATGTCACAGTAGGTGAAGTCTTTAAAAGATTTTTTGATATTTTGCAGCAACACTTCTTACAATTACACAGAGGATGACAGAGCCTGTCATATATTTCAACATCACTGTCGTCATCATCATCAGTTAGATTTTCATCCATAGCCATTTTGAGGATACTCTCATTTTCTTCAATTTTTGCAAGATGCTTTTGATTCTTCTGCAGTATCGCTTGCACTTGTTCACAATGATTGGCTTTGATGAGTTCAAATATGTATTCCAATGTTTCATCTCTTCCACTGGATGTTTCAGTAGATGTTGAGATTGATTCTGTTAGACTGCTTTTACGTTCTCTTATTTTTAAATTGTGTTCTGTGAGATTACTTTCATAGTAATAAGATTCAGGGTCTGGTGGGCCAGCTAAGGCACCAGATTGTATGTGTTCTATAACAGCTTCTAAAGTAGTGATGAGAAATGCACTCTCATCACCATCACCAACACTACTAAATCGGAATTCCTTCATGTATGTCAGTTGACTGTACCAGTTGGGTAATCCAGACTTGATGACCAAGAACACAAACACAGGCAGCAAGTCATCAGCAGTAAGCAGACCATTATTATTGCTCTCATCACTCTTGTTAATAGCATTCAAGGCTTGCTTCACACATAAAACCTTTTCTAAAACTGTGTTGTATGTGTCAATCTTAGAAAGTATTTGTTTTGCTTTGGGAACTGCATGGTATAATTCCTTTTTGATATCAAGGTCTCTTAGTTGAATGTCACACATGTTACGGATCTTCTTGTTGAGGTGTGAGTCCTCATAGGCACAGCAGGTGCATATTGGCTTGAACAAGGCGTCAAATAGTAAATGCTGCATATAACATTCCACAGCTAACTTAATATTTTCCAACACTTGTTTGCAAGACTTCGACTTGTCCCTAAGTCTCCTATTTTGTAATGCTATTTGAAGGCAATGTGTGTATAGTTCACTGACTCTGTCTCTAAGAGGGCCCACTGCAACAGGAAGTGTTGGATATTTCTTCAAAAATAACTGTACACTGTGTTCAATTTGATCAAGAACTTGTCGCCCAGCTGCTTGAGTCCACAATAAGTCTATACAGTCATTGATAGTTGTGAGGTACTCCTTAGATAGTGAATTATCACTGAAACTGGCTGTAGGTTCGAGTGGAGTTTCAATGCACCAAACTTTGTATTTAATGAAGTCTTCTGTGTAAAATGTTTCTTCAAATAGTATATGACTTTGCAGAGGCAGTCCTTTAGTCACTTCTAATGTAATAACTTTATTTGTTACGGTCACTTGCTTCTCTGTCAACGTGCTGTAGTGCGTTTCGGGCAACTCGTCGCTAGGCACTAATAAATGAGCACAAAAATCCTCTACTGTGAATACACGAGTAGTCAAACTGCCGATTCTCGGCACACAGATTACCCATGATTGTGTAATACAATGTTGAAATAAATTAGCGTAATCCGTCTTTAACTCCACAAAGAATGGGTTATCGGAGATGATCTCGTCGTAGGTGCCATCCATTTTATATTGTAAAAAGTAACTGATATGCCATGCGGCGAAAACAAAGTGTCCTCTAATAAGTCCGAATATGGTTTACTTTATTATAGTTCTTGTGATGGGATATTAAATTAGGTTGTTAGAACAAATTACACACACAAAAAACTTTTAGCTGTAACCTTGCATCGCGTTCAACTGACATGTGTGTAGTTTTGTTGACAATCCAACTGTCAGTGTATGACAGTCTGCTTTGATCGGCTTTGCTAATCAAAACCACAGACTATAGTGGAGCGCCGTTAGATTTTTACCTCGGAATCAAGAGCCAGTCAATGAATCTTTAATGAACTTTTGAAATGTATTTTTAACAATATATAAAAAAATATATATAATTTTGACGCAATCTTAATTTTTTAATTAGGTATTTAAAAAGTTATTATAATTTTTTTAGTTTTCTTTTTATTTATTTTATTTTTATTAGTTTAAAGTTATATTTTGAAAAGGAAGAACTATTACAACTTGTCCTTGGGTCTCAAGGGACTGCAGGTATAAAGGTGAGAGGTGGGTGGAATTATAGAAGGGACAACAGCAGCTGTTGACGCAGTCCCTAACTGATAAGTACACGTAGCAACTAGCTAGGCTAAATAGGTAGCAATTTTTGTGCGTTTTGAAATAAAAAATCTAATATTTATTTATTTGCTATATAAGTATATTTATTATTGTGCAGTTAGTGCGACAAAAGTTAATTACCTACTGAAGATTTACATAATTACAAAACAATAGTGCTTTTCAAACTTTCACAATAGATAGTAAGTATTTGTTTTTTATTTATATTGCACGCATATAAAAAACAATTGTGAATACTCAATCGTATAATATGTCGGCGCAAGATTAAGTTTTACTTAAATTATTTTATTACTTCAACTTACCGCTAATTGACTTATAATATCAGTCGATCGGTCTCTATTTATTTACTAAGATTATTTCATGATTACCACATGTCTAAGCGAGTTTTACCAGTTATTGCTTAAAATAAGAGTTACAAACCGTTACGGTTTGTTGTTGTTCGAGGCGACAAACTATTACTCATTATAATTTAAACATTAATTTTGAAGTAATTAAGCAATTGCTGAATTCATAAATTGATTTTTAAGCAATAACTAATTGATTTCTAGATATTTTTGTTGATTTCAAAGTAATTCGAATACTTTCAAGTTCAAGATTAAATTCAAGGGTCAAACAGTCGGAATTAAACTGCCGTCTTTGCTACCTACTGCAGATGCCGTTTTTGGACACTTTAAAAGAGTATATCTGCAAATTCAAACATGGCTCGGAAGAGAAATATCACCAGAAGAATGGGGTTGGAAATATGAATGCGGAATAATGATACCGCAAACAATGACGCAGCGACCAGCTCCAGAATCCTTATTAAAAATGATTTTTGCATGTGCAAAACAGGATGCGGAGTATCTTGTGGGTGCAGGAAAAGTGGATTAAATTACACTGTAGCCTGCTTGGAATGCAATGGTGACAGCTGTACTAATCCTTCACAATCCACATCAATGAAATCGATGACGGCGACAGTAATGAACAATAATGTTCTATTGTATAATTATATAGTTTATAATATTCTTTTTGGTATAACTCGTTATGTTGCGAAGTATGTATAAATTAACATTAAAGTTACTATGCAAATATTATTTATTAGGTATAAAATTGAAATCTTTGCTCTAAACATTTTTCCTTGTCCTTCTCATTTTTCAGTAAATTGTTGTAATCAATATCGCACAATTAATTTTTTAATCATTTTATTTGAGCTTTTAACAATGCAGTCCAACATTTTTTATGAAGATTCATTGACTGGCTCTGGAATCCGAGATTTTACAATTTTTACGCCTTGCGGCGCTCCACTACTAAAAAGTTTTGTATTTGCTATAATTCATACTGTCATCAGTGATTTTTGGCTTCGGGGGTTTTCAAGGTCCCTGAATCCAAATCTAAAATTTGTTTTTTGATTCCTTCCCCCCTCGCTGTACACCCCCCGCAACCACGCGAAATACTAGTTTTATCTTTTATAGTCGAAAGCTGTATACATGTAAAGGTGAATTAAGTATTAATCATTTCAAATATTTTAAATGAATAATTGAACATTAAATATGCCTGACTTTTCTATAAAGATTTTATTCATTAGTGGCCAAGTTTAAATCTAGCCACTAATAAAAGCTTTTATGGGTAAAAATAAAACGAATTTATTAGAAAATGTTATTTTGTTTATTATAGTTATAATTATTTACAGTCTTTATTTTACATAATATAGAATAGCGATGCATGCGTGCACAACTCTATTCAATTAATGTTTGAATGTATTGACAACGCTTAAGTGCGCTGCGTGCTTGAGTATGTAAAGTAGGAACTGCGTATATTGGAATATAATTATGCGCATCAGTAATAATATGGAACTTATCAAGATTATCCTCTACCTCCTCGGCCTCCTCCGAATCCTCCTGCACGTCCGCCAAAGCCACCGAAACCTCGACCGCCGCCAAAACCTCTGCCGCCGAAACCCCTGCCGCCGAAGCCCCTACCGCCGAAACCCCTACCGCCGAAACCCCTACCGCCGAAGCCTCTTCCAAAACCTCGATCACCAAACCAACCACCACCACCAAATAAAATAGGTATCGGGATTGGCACTGAAATATTAAGTATACATTTTAATACTGACTTAATTCGTGCTATATGGCTTATGTCTTTAGAAATAGGCTCGCTACTAATTTCGTAGGATAAGTATGATTTGAATCCTAGAGTGCAAAATGTGGGTGGAGTTTTAACATTGTACCTATAGAACATATTAATTAGTTTCATTAGTAAGTACAATCAGGTACTATGTTGTTGTTCTACTAATAACATTGTTCTTCATGTGTCTAGTCATATAGACCGTCGTTTTCAATCTGTAATAATGCCTCATAACCAGGGTTGCCAATGTACGTAATTCCCCAAAAATCCAAATAAAATTCTGCATATTTTGGGACAAAAATCTGCTGATCCCCACTTATTCCCCTCAATATCATTTTGAATAATTAAAAATGTTTTTATTAATTTTACGTTTTGTACCGTTATACTTTTCCCATATACTTATTTGTTGCAACCATTTTGCTCAAAGGGTTAAACTTGACACGGCCGCCAAATATTTTATTCCTGTCTTTTGCTGCCATTAAAGATTTTACAGTATCTCTATTTAGCCGATTGCGGATTTCTGTATTTTAATTTTTAAGGTCCCTAAATTTACGTTCGATCAATGCATTTGAAAATGGCAGCATGAGCAACGAGAACGTCATAATTTTTATGTTTGCGAACATTATTCACCGTTTTTAATATTCACAGTAGCTGCCAAAGTATTTTTATTTATTTTTTATTCTTTCGTAAATTTATAATATGTATTAATAAAAAACACGAAGATTTCAAAATCCCCGAATTTGCCCCGCATAATGCCAATCCCTAACCAACTTGAGATTCCCCGCAGTTTGGAGACTTCCCCACAAATTGGCAACCCTGCTCTTAACAGATTGAAAACAACTATCTCTATCAGCAAGTGCGGCAGTACTTGTTTTACTTAACCACAATAGTATTTTTCCTATGTTTGGTATCCATATCAAAAGTACAGAATTGATCTCATTATAATAAAATATTACAGTGTTGTTTTTAAATTGAATGATTTCATTTATACCTTTGCTTTCAAAAAGTTTTACTAACGGGTTATGGATGTCTCACGGATGAGTTGCGGGTAATTTAGATAACCCTAGAGTAGATATTTCTAATAATTTCTCAATTGACAATGTACTAACTGAAGCCTAATATTTGTAAAATTACTTATGTAAGTACTTCGTATACCTGAACAATTAGGTATGCTAAGTACCTACCCAACATAAAGTGACATTACGCACTTTTTAGATTACATAGACAGTGATCCTTTCCTCATAAGCCCAGTATTGTTAACATAGGTAAAAAGCGTATGCCACTGATAAAAAAGCGGTTTTATAATATTAACAAGTATGTATATCTCTGTCGAAGATAATTACGAATTCCCTCGTCATAAAATATTGAGTATATTCTCGTTATCTTCTCTATGTTATTACTTAAGGTAAATTAAATTAAAAAAGATCTTACATTTCGTTGCGTACGCGTTAGATTTTGGTTAATTGTAATTATATAATAATAATAAAATGCTTTCTCTTACTAATCGAATATTGGCGTATATAAGGGGGCTGGTACCCTCCTGGAAAATAACCAATGGTTTTAAATGTTTAGGTGGCGGATAGCCGTGACAAGACCTCATTTAATAGTTATATTGACCAAAATAGTTATAATATAAGTAACATAAGTATATAGGAATATCGTGAGTGCAATGTGTACATGGACAAATAAAATATGCGAAAAGTGAAGGTGCAAATTCTTCTGCCTCATAAACGAAGCTATGATATTGCTGAACCAGTCAGCTTATATATATATATAACTGAAAATTAAATATCTTCAGCATTTGCATAATAACTGAAGGATCAGTTGTGAGGTTAATTTGTTAACTCGATATTAAGTATTCTTTTTCATCCTGTGTTAAAGATATATATATATATATATATATATATATATATATATATATATATATATATATATATATATATATATATATATATATATATATATATATATATATATATATATATATATATATATATATATATATATATATATATATATATATATATATATATATATATATATATATATGTATATCCATTTATTACGTTATGACATTTTCATATTACACGTTTTCGCAACTAACAATATAGGTACAATTTAATGGAGTAAAATCATAATAAAGTCAGAGTAGCTAAATACAACTATAAAAAAGGTTTTATAGTCAAGAGGTCTCACACATCATTTTTATGTCCACAGAAGATGAAAAAATATAGCTACTGCGTCGTACCTTAATTTCCTTAGCTACTATTAGGTCGCATCTGGATAGGAAACTGCGAGAATTTTCATAAGAAAACGTAATTACTTTTTTACCCGAACCAATAATCGGACGTGGCACCTTACGATTGCCAATTAGGCAAACACTCTCGACGTGTAACCCAAACAAACAAGGTTGTACGTAACCAAATGATTTCTGTGTTTACAAAAGGCATTTATTTGTTTGCCGTGACCATACAATGACTCCTAAAAAGAGTTTCCACAATAACATTTTTGTAGACTTTTAGGTGACCCGATACAAAACTAAAACGATCAATTTTCTTCGTATAAACATGGGATTGTTTCTGATACCCCATGGGAATCTTATATTCGATGAACTTTGTACGGACCACAATATAAACAACACTGTGAATTCGCATCGCGTTCCATTTCCATTTCAATTTTTCTATAAGTAAGTAGTGACTGAGTTTTGTTCGTCTAGTTTCATTACTAAAGCATGACAGAGTGAAAGAAGTGAAAGGTCGGCATAAATATGCATTAAATTATTACAATACACTAAAATTGAAAGGACAACGTCGTTGGTGTCGTAGCATAAGTTTGCATTTGTATTTGTGCCGATCATGAGATCCCAGGTTCGATGTCCGGATTAGTAAGTATTATTGCGTTTCCTTATCAGGAAATTCTGAAAAGACAGCAGATATTCAGCAGTAAGCTTAACCACATTATGTGGAAACAAAAACTTAGCTAGAGAAAAAAGTAGGTGCAAAACATTTTTGCCAATCCTATCGGGTATAAACAGACATGATTATCTATGTGACATTGTAAATAGCCCTTCATATTATAGACCGCAGATCTATGCGTATCAATGTTACTTTTTTGTGACAGAGATAACGGTAGACCAAAGACCAAGACAACGTATATTTTTTATTATTGATGTATTAATCAGAATTAATGAACGGTCTGCACACGTTTTGACCTCGGTTGATTTTCTGCTATCTAATTTTAAATTGGTCACGATATATTAATTTTAAAAGACAGTAGGCTACTTACATGTACGATAATAAGGATCATAATCGAATTGTCGTTTTGCTCTCGATAAAGTGTTCTGTGTGCGGTCTTCATTGCGGCTGACATCTCCAATTTCATTTTCGTTTAGTAGATTTGCTAATGGATCCAATATTTCGTCCAGTTTCTCTGTTGTGTGATCATTTTTAGCATCTTTTGTTGAATGAATTTCTTGTATGATTATTGCTAATGTGATGCATATTGCAAACTTGTAATTCTGGAATTAAATAGGAAATTTATGATCATGACCATTACTTTTAGGAAGTAATTACGATATCGCAGAACTAGGTGTAATATTTGTATTGTTATACCTACGTTTATTGTTTTAGTTAATTAGCCGGTTCATTGTTTTACTTCATCAAATAATAATCAGCGTTATGGTTTCAAAGTGATTTTAGTAGTTAATTAGATATCTATTTATTTATTGCAATACTTAAGCAATAATATAAATAGGTTGACGTCCTTATGACTCAGCTATACATAATTGCTACCTTTATCGGATGGTTACAATTCGATATACAATTCTAATGATGTTTCATGAATATTTCTGGTGCTATTAAAACGATGTATTTTTGGGACTGATGCTACCACATACACACTGGTGGCAAGTACTAATTTGTGACATTTATAAAGATACCAAAAAGGTTTTGTTTTTTAGAAAAGTGCATCAATTTTTTTTAGAAATATGTATGACACAATGGAAAAGAAGAAAATTTTGAAATTTTCTTGTACTGAACCGATTTTAAAATTTTCCATCACTAATCGTAAGTACCCTTAAGTAACATTGGCTATATGTTATTTTAAGATTATTGGCAAAGCGTAATATTTTAATATGTAGTACCCGTTCTAAGTTTCACGTAAAAATAATACATACCGGCTTTAAGTTATTTTACAATTAACCCTGTATAATATTATGTTACTACAAGCATCCGACGCCATATTAATTGGCACCGGTAGGTAAATTATGATGAAAATATTTCTGTGAACAGGAATATTTATGTAAATTTGTTTAACCCTGTACTCAATGTCACTTAACAAATTCCAATGTTAGTAATTTCTAAACAAAATATATTACAAAGAAAATAACTCACAGATGTAGCCATAGTAATGCGTATTTGTGATCTGACTGAAGGAAAACTGTGTGGCGGTGTTATGATATATCTTCATGGGTATACAATAGATGTGCTAATTGGTTATTTCACGAGTCACATTGTAAACATACGACTCAGTTGATATCTTGTCTGGGTTTTTCCGTCTATATAGTACTCGTTATAAAACTGTAGGTACGGAGGGTGGGTCTGTATGTACAAGATATTAGAAAAATATAACTATGACTTTTTTACACCGCACTAGAAATAACTACTGGATCGCAGGGGTCTTAAAAAAATTCAAATACTTGTGTGTTTATCTAACTACATAACTATGATATTTATATTTTTTTATTGTCTGGCCGCTAGTCCGTAAAAAGTAATGAACGGATATTAATGCGGTTTGACAGCTTGGAATTCATATTGATAAGCATTTACAGTGTGTATCGGCGAAAGTCTAGAATACCTCAGTACTTTCTAGATTCGGAGCCAAGAACCTCAATAATCCCGACAAACAAACTGGTTTTGATAATGAGTAATAACAACAGAGGATATAAATACGATACCTCGACTAAAAACATTTGTGGTTATTTGGTATGTATAGATATAAAATCCCCATACCGCGCATATCAGGAAGGTGACGTGATTCGTATATATCCATATATAACTGCATTGTCAGAAATTAGTGTGTCGACATTTCCATTTATATTGTACTAGTACCGTACGTCCCGATGTGTACGCGTCATAATACACTAACAGTTCTAATTAAATTAAGAAGAGTGGGAGTCCCATACTATACGGATATAAATTTATCATTCATCAAAGATTTCCATAACATTTGATTATTGGGCACATACATTATAAACGAGGAACCTATGAAGCAGGATTTGAACCTGCAACTTCAATAAACCTTATCGTCGTATTACTAAGTAAACTATCCGTAGTGTAAGGCACCGATAGCCTAGGGGGAGACCATTAGACTGCTACGAAGAGGGCTTGAGTTCGATTGCAAGGCATTTCTGACTTTACGAAGTAATATGCGTATTAATAAGATATCTACTTATCGCTTGCTTTACCAGCGAAGGAAAACATCGTGAGGAAACCTGCATTTCTAAGAGTTAAGTCTCCATAACGTTCTCGAAGATATGTAAAGTATGCCAACTTGCGCTGAGCCAGCGGGGTAGATAATGGCCTAACCCTTCTCACACTGATAAGAAGCCTCTATCCAGCAGTAGCACAGTTTATTTACAGGGCTGATATTATGCTATACCCATGGTCTTACTTCAGATAATGAAATCTGTAGCTACTATATTATCACAATGTTTTGTAAGACGCGCCGATCAGTTCGCTCACAATAATATGGCTACCGATCTATTTATAGTAAGTGGCACAATAATCGTCTATAGACATCTAGTAATTTGATTCTATGTGTTGCGAATAAAATCAGCACTTATCTTAAGACCCTGAACTGGATATGTGGGTCTTAGGTCTATCAAACAGTCATAAAATTTTTATGCATAAAAGATCAATATTAGATAAAATATGTATTACATTATAATGTTTGACTTATACGGCCATGGACTGTTATTTCATACAGACTGTAGTTGGTAATGGATGGACCACATCGGCTAGACATTGGATGGTATTTCTTGGACAACGGCTGATTTTCTGGATGTCTGGTACTTAATGTCCTTTTCTGTACCCCTAACAACATATATACATATGTTGTCAGGGGTACAGAAAAGCTTACACGCCTTAAATACTCGACCGATTATCGTAAAATTTCGCATATAATATACATTATATGCGAAATTTCACGATAATCGGTGAGCGTAACAAAATACTTACATTCGCATTTATAGTATTATTGAGATTACTTACGGAGCCTGCCTTAATGTTTATACATATTTTATAACAATTTGAAACACAATAAACATGTTAATTTGTTCCGGGAGCTTCCGTTATTTGAAAAAAGAAATATTCATAAAGGTGTACTTGAACAGTGCACTGTTCAAGTACACCTTTATGAATATGAGCCCGGCAGAGGATCATCCTCTTACAGGAAACTGGCGCAAGAATAATAACTCATTTACTGCGTTTCGCCCGTTGTGTAGAAGAGTACTGAAAGAAATGGGAATAGCGGTTTTGCTAGCCCATTCCTTATCATTTATCCCATATCTAATTGCTACCAGCGCGTCAGTATAATACATTTGTTTGTGTGTTCTCTATACTAAGCGGTTGATTGGTATAACGTGCCTAGCTTTTTAATATGGCACGTATTATGTACTATATATATAAATATATATATATATATATATATATATATATATATATAGGCCAAAATAATTTTCACGAAAGCCTACTAAGATTTTAAAAAGAAAATAGCTGAAATCTTTTCAACAATATTACAAGAAAATGCGAATTGCGCGTTGGTATAACTAAAACAATAACAATCTAATTTTGTAAAAAGTTACGGTCCATTGTCAGACATTGCGTTGTTATTTTAATATGGCGGGGCGATGTGTTAGCGCTGTGCGGCCGTATAAATATTTCATCGCATACAGACCGGAATATGAAGTGGTTAATTTAAATTCTGGCTCGTCTGCGTGCTGCGGTCGAACACTCCGGTTATGCCACTTTTTATATTTCACTTTTTCTACGCCCACTTCCTTTCTGAATGGAAGCGGACCGTCGCTTTTATTGCTGAAGTTTGAACGAAACACGAACGATTTCTCGTACCGATCCGACGGCTCTCGTAAAAATGCAGCACGTGCTCACGTTTTTCAGTAACTGAAAGTAACTTTGTGAAATAGAGCAAGGCAAAGAATGGACGGCAAAAAGAATGATCGCATTCTATTTGGCAATTTGCTAAAAGTTTGAGTCATAAGCAAAGTGGGTATGTTTGTGAAGTGCAGTTATGTGTACACGCGGTTGAGTGTTTTTATTTGAGTTGGTTAACGACAACGAAGTTAGTTAAGCGTTGGAAGCTCATTCTCCAACGTTTACGATGCATTCTGTATATATAAAATAAAGGAACTACATAGGCTTAAAGGGCCTTAGTCATGGTTATTACTGCCAGACTGAACATAAGGAGATTACTAAATTAAAACAAATATCTTTTGGATTCCAATTCCACACGAGACAATTATTTGTGTGTTCTACAAATTATTGCTCTGAGTATGGGCAATTTGTATGTTGGTAAAGTCTCCCGCGACACAAGCCATGATGCGTAATGCGTAAGATGTTTTAAAAGCAATTGTGCGAGTGTGAGGTGTAAAAATCTTTCTATGGCCCGCCCTCGTATTATTTGTGTATGTTATTATTCACATTCATTGATGGTGATAGCCGCGTTCGTTGTGTGGCGTATCGTCATAATGAACAACGAATTTATTTATGTATTTCTTACTGCTTTTTGTAACTATGTACTACGTACACCAAGCAATAATTGTTTCGTTTATTAAGTTAGTAATTCCTTCAATTAAAGTTCCTATACGATGAAATTTTAAAAGTGGTCGTTTAATTTTAATAGCTGAAATGTTAAAATGGCCTTTAATTTTTTGACATTATTTATAAAGTTACGTTTGAAACATAAAAAGCTACTACCTAAATAAAATTCGATTCGATATCGTGTCGTCTACATAAAAATATTACACGGGAATTGGTTTATAAGTACTTATAGCATTTTGTTTAAAAATTGCTAGAACATAATAAAGCCAAAAAATTGTAAGTATGTAGATTCGGTAGCGAAAACATAGCTTTAGTATAAAGATACAATTCTTGACGTAATAAACACATCAAGATTCATAAAGCAGCCCGCCTAATTTACAAAAGGTGCTCATTATTACTCGAGAAGGTAATACCAGCATACCTAAATCAGTGCTTGAAAATGTATAGCTATGAACTTCCAAAGGTTTTCGCGGACGGGAGTAAAAAGACCCGACCCACCTCTTTTATGTTCCCTCGAGAGCTTCGGAGAGTGGCGACCTCAAAATATTCAAGAATTCAGGCGTTTTTTGAAGTAGTATTACACAAATAAGTAGACATTGTGTAAAGAAATTGCGAAGGAAAGTTTTCCAACTCTTTGGTTCGTATGTTCCATGTAATGGTCGGTTAGTTCAGCACTTAGTAGTATTATTCTTCATTTTAGGTAATAGTGGGTTTATAATATTTATTTATCTTATGACTTTTACCAGGTGTTACGAGTTTCACCTTTTATCTTGATTTTTCTTTTGCATATGATAGCTACTATGCGTTGGAAGAGTACCATAATATATACCTAGTTTTACTAAAAGTATATTATACATGTTTTTTTTATGTTTATCGACTGCTTCGGTAGCGCAGCGGGTGTGTATCAGATTACTGTGAATGAGAACATGGATTCAATTGTCGGGTCTACCAATATATTATTGAGGTTTTCTGTCAAGATGTTCTTAGTATTAGCACGGAGTCTGGAACAATAGGCAATAGGCTCCTCCTGTATAATATGGAACCGAAAACTTTAGCTGGCAAAATGTGTTGAAATTAAACTACTATATACGAATTTTATCGCATTGTTTATTTAACACTCTATAACATAATTTAGAAACTGTTACACTACTATACTACTATTAAACTTTACTAATTTTAAGCTAATTAAATTATTAAAACTATTAAAACTCTGAGTCTCCCCGTGACCATGGCTGCTGAAAAGCAACCGAAAAGTCGGGGAAAGTGTAAATTTAAATACAAATAGTTTTAATAATTTAATTGGCTTAAAATTAGTACAGTTTATTAGTAGTATAGTAGTGTAACAGTTTCTAAATTATGTAATAGAGTGTTAAATAAACAACGTGATAAAATCCGTATATACATAGTAGTTTAATTTCAATGAATAACATTCGCGTAAACAGAAGACAATATTATGGCAAAATATGGTTGTAATACATGTCTGCCAATCCCCTTCAGAGATATCTGCACACGGCTATACATGTATGTTTATGATAGGTGCTTTATTACTTTGTGAGAACACGAAGGATTTGTATAATATGTTTAACTGTTTAATAATGTTGTGTTATTTATATAATTAATGGATCCACTATTTTGTTATACATAATGATAACTGTTGCATTATGCTGTTCTATGTTAAAGCAATTATCTGTCGATTACGCAATTTGTCAAATTGTTGCATTTGGGTATTGATAACTTAGTTCATTAGTGTGATGTGCATGACAAGCGATTACTGAATGCATTTATGATTGCAATACATTAACAATTTTGATCATGTGTGGTCGGCACACCAGATCAAATGCTCCGAATATCAAAGACCAATATGCTACAAATATTTTAAGATACTAGAAAATAAATTTGTATAGATAATATTGTCTTCTGTTTACGCGAATGTTATTCATTGAAATTAAAATAGACTTCAGTCACCAAGTAGCATGTGTACTAAATCTATACAAATTTATTGAAATAAAAATTAAAATCCGTATATAGTAGTTTAATTTCAATAGTCGTATTATCCTGTTTAGGGGTTGGTACATTATATAGGATATTAATTAGTGATGATATTAGTGTCTGCCTGCCTACCTAGCAAAACTATTCCTTAATATTGTCTTTTGTTTATTGCAATTAAACTACTATATACGGTATTTATCGCGTTGTTTATTTATCACTGTATTACATAATTTTGAAAGTGTTACACTAATACTACTATTGAATTTTACTAATTTATATGCTAATAAAATTATTTAAACTATTAAAAATATTTATATTTAGGTTTACACTTTTCCCGACGTTTCGGTTGCTTTTCAGCAGCCATGGTCACGGGGAGACTAAGATGGTAGTTGTCTCAATGTTCCAGTGTAGTTATTTCAAAGTACACGAACATAATTTAGTCATTGGTGTTTCTATTTATGCAGAATGAGCTCAAAGCATTATAAAGTCTAGCTGTGGATATATAAGAATGAAATCGGTAAAGTCGTTCTTAAGTTAAAGCGTGACCAAGGGAAACAGGGATTCATTTTTATATATAAAGATTACAGAAGGAAATCTAGAGGTAAAAAGAAAGCGAGGGAGACCAAGAAGAAAGTATGCAGATCAATGAAAGAAGCAGTAAACGTAGAGACATATAGAGAATTAAAGAATTTGGCAATGAATGGAAAAAGATGGAAATTGCTACATCAACAAGTGGACTTAAATTTTCGATGTATGGCCAAGTTTCATGCAAATCAGTTCAACGGTAATCGAGTAACAAATATCTTTAACAATTTCGACTTTGATAATATTAGTAAGTGTTATTATATTAATTGTGCCGGTGTGGTTCGTTTACATGATGCATACAACTTGCTTTGATTTTCACGTAAATGTATCCTTTGCAAGTACCTAGCCTCGCCCATGTAGTCTACGAAAGTAGCTCGCCCATGAAGTTTGCACGTTTTAGTTTTCACTTATAGTCTGCGCTAGTAGCTTGTGTATGTCTGTAGCCTATGCATGCTACTTGCATCGTATACGAGAACTATAAAGCTCATCATTCTTAACTAATGAAGTAGGTAGTATAAAACTGTAAGTTCTATTAAAATTCTAGATAAAAGTTGAAAAGTATGAGGAAGATAAGAAAAAGTAAGATAATACTTACAACCAAAACGTGGTCTAGAAACGGGTGAAATAAAGTATTCAAGCTAAATGAAGGTACTTAATCTACTGTCATGTCTCACTGTAATAAAAGTATAATTATAAATTTCTATCATAAAAACGAACATCGTACATTGCAGTCGTGAACTTAATTAACATAATTTCTTTAGCGTAACTTGTAGTCTCTAGATTTTTACACGAGCGAAAAATGCGTGTCCTAGTGGACGGATGCTCTTCACGTTTCGTAAGTGTAAATGCTGGAGTCCCACAAGGTTCCGTGCTCTCTCCCACTCTATTTCTTCTGCATATAAATGACATGTTATCTCTTATTGGTGGCATTCATTGCTATGCAGACGATAGCACGATAAACTGCAGCGTCATGCCGTACGTATAATCGACAGCCAGGAGGTTACGAAGGACATCGAACCGCTACAACTTCGTAGAAATATTGCGTCCCTTAGCGTTTTCTATCGCCTCTATCATGGCGAATGCTCCGAAGAGTTATTTGACCTCATCCCACCTTCCCCCTTCCTTTTGAGAACCATACGTGCCGGTCTTCGTAATGACCGATTGACGGTTAGCACAATCCCGTCTCGCACCAAAAGGTTCAGCAATTCCTTTTTATGCCGTACCATACAACTTTGGAACAGTCTTCCGGCTCATGTGTTCCCTCCCTTCTATGACATTGGGTCCTTCAAACGTAGTGTGAAGAAGCATCTGGTCAGACCGGCTTGACACTGACGACGACTAGAAGACATCTATCTTCTCCTCTTCGTCACTGTCTATGGACTGTAATTGGGCTTCCCATCAGGTCTGTTACAATCATTTTTCCGCGTCACGATAAAAAGATAAGAAAAAAAATAATTGTCGGCGATTATTTATTTTCACACTAGCTGATCCGCGCAACTTCATCTGCTTTACATAAGAGAATTTTCCCCGTTTTTACAAAATTTTTCATTGATGCTCCGCTATAGCCTTTCTCAAATGGGCTTTCCAACACTAAAATAATTTTTCAATTCGAACCAGTAGTTCTTGAGATTAGCGCGTTCAACCAAACAAACAAACAAACTCTTCAGCTTTATAATAATAGTATAGATAATTAATCTCTTGAATTACAAAATAATTGCAAAATTAAAGTGTACATCCGATATATAATAAGGTTTCATATTGACGTCAGTTCTCAACATGATGACTTTACAAACATTGAAATAAATTTAACTCAACCTATTGTTAGTAACAAGTTTCCTATTACCCTAGATTTCTACGAAGCTTTACCTGCGTGAACCGACTGTAATGCTATTGTACAATGTATTCTATGTAGGTACTCTAGGACATCGTTTATATAATACCAAGTTTCATCGTAAATCATTCAGCGGTCTATATGGGATTGAGCAAGAAACACACAAACATCTTTATTAAGTTTTATATTTAAAATTTTAGTAAGATACGAGTAGGTGGAAAAGAAGCCTTACGGCCTGTCTCGTGTAAAGCGTTAGCATGATCTATATGCTCTTACTATACTATCCGTAATATTACAATTCCAGTTTTGGGTGGTAATTTAGTCTCTGCAATCAAAATACCAATGTTATTGAACCTGTAAATCATCCAATAAATCGAATAAGTCAAATATAATACATTTCAGTAAGTTTATTTTGATTGATTTATTGACAGCTGTATAAATGTATGAATTCAAAAGCTTACATAACTTCCCTTCGTAGTGTTCCTCTCAATAAGAAAGAGCCCAATCTCCTGCCAACTTGCCAATTCCACGTAATATTTCTGGCACGAACAAATCCAATTGTTTCAATTTGTATCTACGTACTGAATACATTATTATCGTCTTGCACCGCAGCCGCACCGGTATCCACTTCACCTTCTTGAGAAGTTATAGTCGCCTGGATTACATTAGGTATCTGTATTATTATATGACGATAATATAGATCAACAGATATATGGGGTTAGGCGGTTTTGTTGTTGAGACCTCATTAGTTTTTTATACTATGTATTTAAGTGAAAAATCCTAGGGCCTATGTGATGGTAAGCGGTTGTCATAACTTTTAGACGCTGGCAAAACTGGGCATAACTTCGCATTGTTAATCCAACAAAATCTGTTGCAAATGCTGTCTTACATTTAATGCTAATGTTACACATTTTGTAATTTAGGCAGTTTGTATAAAAATATTAAACGTTTTTTGAACTTTAAGTTTACACTTTTACCGAACTATCGGCTTGCTTTTCGGCAGTCATAGTCACGGGGAGTCTTTTTCGTTTTAATCTGCCAAGAACAGGTAGTTATTATCACGGTTATAATCACAACATTGAATACATTCGAAGTTTAAGCTTATAGTCAAAGAGATTTAAATTAGGGTAATGTTTTGAAGCCTTTGTTGACAGTCATAGTACTTGAATATACTAGGACTCCCAAATACCTGATCGAACACTAGAATCTCTCCTACTCAAAGGCAAAGCAAATCCCTGTGCGATTGCTATGGCTTTAAGCAGTACAGATTCTCTATAGATTACGACGGTTATCACTCCATTGAGTAACTGACGGATCGTCGTCGTATCAGGCTTAAACAGAAGCTGTAAAAGCCTTATTGCATTTCAGTAGATGTTCTAGGAGGATGATAAATAATAATTGTAATTATGTTATATAATATCAGCGCTGTATTAACTGTTCCACTGCTGGGAACACTTCTTCTCAGTGCGAGAAGGATTTGACATTAGTCCACCACGTTGGCCTAGTGCGGGTTGGCAGACTTCACATATCTTCGAAAACAATATGGAGTACTCTATAATAACACGTACCGATAATTATTAAATATAATACGAATATCATGGGTACTTACATACACTTTTAATTGATTAGCTTACAAAGAAGTCAAAATAATCATAATAATATAACGCATAAAAACTTTATTGAAATACCTTTATTTATTACCATATTTAAATACAGTTACACAAACACAAAACAGCGAATACCCGCGACGATGTTTATCAAGTGTTGTTTCCCTGATATTCTCACCTCCCCCAAGAGACAAGAGCGTGCAAACCTTATCTTTTGGTGACTCAAAAAGTCTACAAAAGGCTGTATTGTGGGGTGTTTACACCATCGTCTGCGAGTGGCCGACTGCGTACCCAACAATGAACGTTCTCCCCAAGTGTCACTCGTCGCTGTCCTGAATAGAGGCCATTAGGCCCGCCGCAGTCGAGCATCGCGTTGGTTTCCGTAACACACTGGCGAGTACGCAGGGGAAATCCTCCGGAAAATGCGGCCTTCAAATATGTATAGGTATTTACATTATTGTGCTCGGACAACGCTAAGTACTCCACTGCCTCCTTAATGGGGTTTTAATACCTGTTTTCAATGTCCTAGTGTTTAATGTTGTGTATAATAAAATTACCTACTTTCTTTGTAAAATAAAATGCATCTGACTAGATTGGATGTTTTTCTAGGCAGTTTAAAATATTAAATTTAACATGCAAAAAACAAAGAGTGTAATGGATACTAAATAAGAGTCAGGATCTTACAGAAGAGATATTAAACTGTTTTTTTTAAATTAGGCTAATTATAGAAATATTTCCATATTAGCATGTTATAAAGTGAGACTATATTTGAGAATCGTAATAAAAATAAATTATTTATATCATCTTGGTCTTTTTTTATGATGCCAAGTCTAACCCGCTTCATCATGTCGGTACGTTAATTTTTCACTCGGACTTTTCCGAACATATACAGCCATACCATCAGTTAATATTGGTTTACATTTAAGTAATCTATTTAATAAAAATTTCGCCGTATCTGTATTCTTTTTATGCTGAAAATAGTCATAAGGTCTACTATTCAACTATTAAATACAACTATACTTTATTGCTACGCGCTGTAGATAAGGAAATAGTCCTTCACAATGAATTTTTGGATGTATCTTATTTTACACTATATTTTTTACACTCTAAAAGTACTAAGCACTCACTAACTACAAATTACTTTTCAATAGTCATCAGTATTAAGTTTAAAAAGTGCGCGCTACAGACACTAAATCATTCCTAAGCGACTCTAAACAGTTTTCTATAATTCCTTTTTAGAACTACATAATCGTGGGAAACTATACATACAGCCAGCAACAGCACAGTCCTTCACAAAATAGGCGCGGCACTACGCCTTTGTCACAAAGCGTTGAAAACTGACGCCTGAACACCGTCTGAAGAATTGCTCCCTAGTACCTACGTAGCCAGCTCGTGGCTCTTTGTTGCCTCCTCATTCCTCTCCATTGTTCAATAGCTATAAATATTTATTGTGTATTATCACACTGTACATACGAAATAGCGGTGGATTTTCAAAAGTAAGTAGGATTGTATTCAAATATTGTATGGTGCTTTCTTTTAGTTGCTTGTGACTTGTGATATATTTTAATATACTTACATAATGCCACGGCTATATATGTATCTGAAGGACAAGTACCACATATTAGTAGATATGTTTTTATTAAGATTTTATGTCCCGCATGATTTGGGTTCCGAGCCTATAGCGGCTGACCGGGCATAGTTACAGACACCGTGTTGTTACTGAGAATTTTTAGACGGAAAATCCCAATTACTCATTTCTCGATTCAGAAATCGATCTCAATACCTACCCTACCTAGCCGCGTAACGGTGCGGCACTAAAGCAAGAGTTGACAAATTTTATATCTTAATCCGCAAACAGTGTGCCTCGCTTCTTTGTTGAGAACGTTCTAGTCTTCACATTGTCCAGCACGCCGCGTGACTGACGCTGGGTCACGAGATATAACTTTGTAGTATGTAAAAAAGGTCTAGTTTCAGAGCCTTGGCACCACAGTGGGTATTGGTCATTTGTTGTACTAAAATTTGCTTTAGCGTTATACCACAGAAAAATAACATCGGTTTTCCTGTTACTGACACTGCATGGATTATATACTTGTTATTATGATATTAACCGACAAATTGTTAAGTGGTTGCCTTGCCTCTTTCTTCTTTCTCTTCCTCTGCCTTCCTCTACGAGTATTAATGATTCGATCCCTACATGAGAAAGGATTTGTGTGATACATATTAAATCTAAGTCTGGGCGTTTTATTTGTCTGTTGTTTAGGACAACTCTAATAATCATAAAAATATACTAAATTAAATCGTATTTTAATATCAATTGGTTTTCAAAAACAAAGGTATATTACACTTGCAAATACTATAAGTTTCTTGAAGCAGATCTTTTGAAGCTATCACATATTAATATTTTAATATTATTATTAATTTTAATATTTTAAGCAATCATTTAACATAATATAACCATTTGTAAGGCACAAGCATGAAGTTGATCGTTATTTAAAAACGAAAATATTTTGAGTCTATGGTTATTTACTAAAGTCTCTTCGCCAGGCAAAACGTTTAATTAAATTTTTTGCAAGTGCCGGGTGACTATAATCTTGTAGCCTTTGTAGAATTAAAACAAATCTGGCGAATTGTTCGTATGATACACCTAGATCTTTGTCACAATCTCAAAAGACACGTGGTAACAATGTTTTAAGTCATTCTGGTCTGATGACACGTGAGTGTATATATTCATAGGGGTGTACAATAAATAAAATCTTCATACATAGTATCGTTTGTAAATTATATTTACCATAACAACTCAGTCTAGACTAACATCAGTACCGTTCATTCATCAGCGGCGTCGACCTCATCATTATTTACCCCGCGCTGTTTACTCCAACTTGGAGATCTCACTTTAAAAGTAAATCGTGGTTCTCTAGTTATTCCGGCCACAGCGGGCGGATGCATTCGAACAGCTATTGGTCTCTAAAAGCGTATTCATGTCTACGTTAAAGTTTTTCAGCCAACACCAACGCTGAAAGCCGATACAAAAGGTAAAGACATTTTCAATACGGCTCCCTAAACAGTCATCTTTGTCAGAGTACCTACTAGAAGTGTTAGTGTTTTAAAGGTTTTTGAAAGGTTACCTTAGCTACTGCATCCATTAGTTTAGAAATGGAGGTTTTATGGAAAATATATTCTAATGCAACTCTCAATAATGTTTTGCTTGCATTAGAAATTCTTGGTAAAATGCGAAGCAAATATTCCCCTTGTTCGATTCTATTTTCGCTGAACCATTTTTGATCTCGATATATATTTTCTAAAATATTAAGACATGTACTGTGAGATTTGTCCATATCCTTTGTTGTCGATGTCTTTAAAATAGTGTTAGCGCCTGCACAAATGTTGATCGGGAAATACAGGTTTCATTTCCAGCTGTGGGAAGAAAATTATCAATTGTAGCACTTCGGAAAGAATTGGACTTATTTCGTCAAATATACAGGCTCTAAATATTTTAACAATTAATTAAGTTATTTAGCGTCGTTGGCACATTTCTAACATGTGTATACCAGCCACATGTTATTAACCATACAATAATATAGTCAGAATAATTAGGTTCGGTCACGTAGGTATATACGGATAACTAGTTGCTAACAAGTAAGTTGACTGATCGAGGTTCTAAATTCGTCTCAACTTTTTGCGGTTGTATAAGTAACGAATGAATTTAAGATTAGAATAATTGCTGCTTATCTCTTATAATGATTCATTATTATATTTTTCACCTGAAGGTCATAATTATAATGATTATAACTAGTTACGTTTTATATTGAGTTATAAGATGTTATTTTATGATTAATACTTTATTATTTTATGTTTACATCAACCAGATGTTCAAAGATTAATTGGTTATGGCTATTGTTAATATATTTATTACCCTTAATGTACTTCTTAATTAATATTTAATTATTAAGTTGACGATCGTTCGGCTTATCCTCTTTTGCAATACGGGGATGATATTCGGTAAATTGCCCTACCACAGATTATATCGTATGATTGTATACCTTTAATGTTTATCTTAAAAATATACCAATGAAAGAAAATGTAGCTGTATCTATATCAGATAATGAGATATGGTTCTGTTTGGCTAAGCATCCTAAATATACGAGTTGATTTTAGACACACAATTACAATTTAAATCAATTATAGAAGAGCATTACACGCTGATGCTGTGAGTATAAAGTAATGCGTAAAAACTGTGTAGTATTCACGCGGTTGCAGCTCTATTTAAAAACGTTCAAAATCTAATAGATCTGAACTTGGTTTCTTTGTATTAAAATGAATTCACATCAGTGCAAGTTAATGGATTATGTTGTAGTATGACTTTCTTTAATAACTTTATCCGTTTATTATCTCTCAATATCATTAATTGAATTAAGATTTTATTTTGACTGCACAGATGGCGTAGTGCTTTAAGTGGTTACCCCGCCATGCCACTGCGAGTATTGTGGATTCGATCCGAACACATGACAAAAATTTGGGTTTCACAAATATATATAATATTGTCTTCTGTTTACGCGAATGTTATTCATTGAAATTATATCGCGTTGTTTATTTAACACTGTATTTCATAATTTTGAAACTATTACACTACTACAACTATTAAATTTTACTAATTTATAAACTAATAAAATTATTTAAACTATTAAAACTATTTATATTTAGGTTTACACTTTCCCCGACGTTTCGGTTGCTTTTCAGCAGCCATGGTCACGGGGTGTTGTCTCAATGTGGCAGTGTAGTTATTTCAAAGTACCCGAACATAATTTAGTCATCGGTGTTTCTATTTACGCAGAATGTCTTATTAGTCTTAATAATACTTTGTTTTTGGCATACTATTTCAGTAGGCATAAATATCATTTAGGCTAATGCTAATTTTGATTGGCATAAAGTTATAAGGCAAATATAACTTGGGTACCATAACAATAGGTTAGAGTGCGGCGGGGGTGGCCTTTGGGCGACTCCTGCGCCGCCAACATTTTTATTTTATATACGAAAAGTATATTACTAAATGCAACACAAAATTTACAAAACTGAAAATTTATGCTTTAGAATAGTATGCTTAACAATTATTATGCTTAAAGAAATGTGCCTAAACAATTATGCCAAATGAATATTGTGCGTAACTATTATTAGGATAAGTAAAAGTATATCATGTTAAATTATGACATTTTTTGCGAATAAATAGGGCACCCACATAAACACACAGCATCTAGGTATGAAATACACATAAGTCCAAATATAATTACGTTTCGAGTTAATTATTCATCAGTCGATTGGCGGTGTTATCAAATATCGCTTCGATCCAGGTCAGTGCATTGTGGTCGATCAAATCACTGTGATTGTTCGCTCGGACGCAAATCAATACCATCGTGAATATATCTACTATAATGCTATTATATGTATCATTATATTTAAAGATGTACCTCAACTTGGATATAAGCCACGGATTTCTTTGTTGATGATGTTGATTTGCGTGTTGTGCCGCAAAGAAAGGAAACGGCTATGCTGTCATCGTAGTAGATGAAGATATAGCTCTACGGATAAAGATATACTTAGTACTCTGCCCATAGAACATAGTCTTCTGTAAGATGGTGGCCCTAGTATTGTGTAGGTTGCTGCATCCATTAAGATAGCGATATATAGATTTTTAAATGTTAAGATAACGATGTTACACTATAATTATGCATGGCACCTTATACTGTTGTGCATTAAGTTACTATTTGTGGTTTTATTTAGTTATGTAGAAATAATGTCACAATTACTGGATGTTCAAATAAATAAATATAGAGTCTTCTTATGTAAATGGCTGCATCAAGACTAGTATCATTTTGTTTTCTATTCTATCGAATACAAAGCTCAATTGTTTAGAAATCTAATGCTTCGATAATGGTACTATTCAGCACTCGAATATTGATAAATAATTGATGAATTTCATGACAATCATGACACACATAAAATACCCGTGTCATTCGAAAGCAAGCTGGTCTTATTCACCGTAGCGTGTGTATAATGCTAGTTTCATTTTCACTGCCTGCTCGTCAAGGTGATTAAGTTAGATCGCTTAATGAAATGCGCTGTGGGTATGAAATTAAACAACACTTATAGCTAATACATTAATTATTTGAAATCGCAATCATACTGCAAAAAAGGAAACGTTCTCACGTTTTTTTACAAGGATCAAAAATATGTGCGTGCCATAAATTGTTGTTAAGTTTCCTATGAAGTATATACACTGCTGAATGGACAGATAAATTTAAACTAAATATAACAAGATGGGTGTAAAAACCCAGGATTCAACCTCTTCGTCTTCATGTGACCTTTTTTTTGGTGGATATCTCCTGACCATTTGACCTTGTGACCCCTATATCTCGGGGGTTTTTTGACCGAGGGATGACCTTAAGGTATCTGTACACCAAGTTACAAGTCAATCGGTCTAGTGGCTATACCTGTCACTAACAGACAGACACACAGACCCACATAGAGTTTTCATTACCCTCTTCGAAGAAGACTCAGACGTTAATAAAATGTACTTTAGTGCATGAAACATACTGAAAACAATACAAACAACAAAAAAAAAGCAACAAAGAAAGTCGAAGTGCCAATTATACTAGACTGAACTGCATAGTACTAGGAGACTGGACGGACGGCGCCGGCGTAGTGGGTCAAATGGCCGTCTCACTACTACCAGAGCGCGTAGTGTTGTGAGTTCGTTGTGTGATCCATAAATATTTGTACCGCGTCTGAACGTTCTCTGTGTTCATTGTTTGAATGTTTGTAAATTCCCCAGTGGCACAGGATTTATTTCATGTGCATATTTAAAAAAGAAAATTACTGTACGAGTGATCGTTTAAATTAATGTGATGTAAATTTTAATGCAATTTATTAACGCCATAATTCGACTTAAAATCATTGCATTGTTATACATTATAACATTCAAATGACATCAGTCATAAATGCGTGTCCATCCATGTCCATGCAAAGTAAGTACCTAACGCAATGTGAATTGCTGTATTCGAATATGACTCGAATACACACAGTGCTCTATTGACCTACGTGTAACATATGATTCAGAAGCTGTATATATCACAGGATACATGTATAATTCAGAGGTAGCGGAGGTTGGCGTGACCGTAGATAACGCGCCGGAAGTAGAGGAAGGTGTCGCTCGCGAGCCGGAAGTGGTGCGATCCGCTGCGTTATCGCCAGAGCTTCCGGGAACGCAGCTATCCGAATGGAATTATTGTTCAAATATTTTATGGTATCTGCTGTTAGTATTGGCTGTAATGCCGATGTTATTTATTGCTTGAACTGTATTGTTACGTGATCGCTTTAGTATTGTGCCCTAAATTTAGTATTTCTATAGTTCAGAGCAAATTCATGAGTTTTGTGATACTATTTTACGTAAACTTTCACCTATATGTTCCTAAAGGGTAGGCAGATAGTGGAGGTTTAAGTGGTCGCTTCGGCACTGCCTCTGCGCCGAGTATTGTGGGTTCGAATCCCACACGGGACAAAACTTGGTGTGATCCACAAATCGTTGTTCCGAGTCTGGGTGTTCTTTGTGTCCATTGCTTGAATGTTTGTAAAGTCCCCCGCGACACAGACTTTAATGCCAGGGCGGGAGTAGTCTCTTTTTAAAAATAAGAAGACTCACATGTTTCCGCAGAGTTTAAGTAAGAGAGTATCCAAGGTTAATCTTATGTTTGATAATATAATATGGCATACTAATTCATTAATAAGTAGCATTGAAATGATGCTTTAATCTTCCTAAAATTCTATCTCTAGAATATTCGGCAATGTATTAATCTCTTTGAAATTAATTACTGTATTATTTGTTCAAACTGAATCATCTATTTTAATAATCTTCGCGCTAGATGTTATTTTGGTTCGAGCTCTAGGGCCTTAGCACGATGTCTTAAAGGCCACTTATTGCTTCCGCGAGAACAAGACAAAGCTATACATTCTATAACGTGTTGTCTTATTTTTAAGTTGTAGTGTTCTATAGTATAACAAAGCTCAGTTCATTATTTACACTGACAGCTTCAACTAAAATTTAAAAAGAGACATATTGAAAAGTATCCGCACGTTAAGTTATACACAAAATATATTTGTTAAAGTAGTTTAATTCCATGTTTTCAGAATATTCTGAATGCATTTTAATACTAAGACCATTATTTACTTGTGCAAACGAGCCGTATGTAACGTCAGTATTGCGTTTGTTGTGGTCCTGTGTAAGAATAAATGTGTATGAAATATATTACAATATCATTATAAGGTCTGATAAAAATACAGGTGTTAAGAATATTATTTTAAATTTAAAAAAGGTATGATAACGAGCAAGATTAATCGCGTTGTTATTTTCAATAGTACGTTATTCCATTCTATTTACTCGTCCCAATGGCGTGACAATCAATTTAAATGGACTGGAGAAAGCCTAAAGCGCCTATAAGGCCCTGCACAGATGAAATTCATTCTGATATCTTATTATAACGAATATAAGAACGATTACATTCTCATTTCATGAAAATATTATTTTTTGCTGTCTCGCCCCATTTTTTTTGGGCTCATAAAATCTAGAAGGTATAGCGGGCAATTCAATTACTTTATTTAGCAACCAAAACGGTCTCTGTGAAGTTTTTAAGAGAGCATTTAGAAGATGTGTACATAGGATAACAGTTAAAAGAAAATAGAATTCGGATAGGATATACTTAGTCTTGCCATAAATATTGTTACAGTTAAAAAAACAATATTACATTTGAATTTGGAATCTGTCATTCTTAAAGGAATATTCATTGTGTTTCTCATTTTTGCGCCAATAGGTGTTAAATATTTTTGTGATAATAATATGGAGTGGTGTGATAAAAAGAACCGAAATGCTGTGATAGCATTACACAAAGTAGGTATGGAGCCAAATGCAATTTTTGAAACTCCCCATCCGCTTGGTATTAGTCGAATGTTTGTGTACCGGGCTATTGATAGGTACAATGAAACTCCCTCTGTTTGTGACAGAAGAAGATCTGGCCATCCACGTAGTATTCGTACGAAAAAGGCGATCAAAACAGCGAATAAAATAGAAAAATTCTGTCCGAAAGCAAAAGATTTTATCACGGGAAATGAATATAGCACCTAGAACCGTGTCCCGTATTTTAAAAGATAACTTAGGACTTGCAGCTTATAGGAGACGCTCTGATCACTGCGTTCATAGGGTGGTAAAATCAAAACAACTTCTTAAGCGGTACGTAAAGGGAGGTCACAGAAAAAATGTATTTACCCACGAGAATTTTTAAAGTACTATTTACTAATTTTTAAAGAAGCTTTCCAAATAGTCAGCAGAGTACAAAGTGGACATTACTAGATTTCAGTGATGGTTTGGTGGGGTGTTAGCTATCAAGAAGTGATTGAGCGCACAAGTATATCAAGATACGATTCTTGAGAAGGTGGTTAAGCCTCTTAACAACACCATGTTCCATAATAAAGAATGGTGCTTTTAGCAAAACTCAGTACCGGGTCATAAAGCTCGATCCACCCAAGCGTGGTTGGAAACGAACGTTTCGGACTACATCAGAGCTGAAGACTGCTCGTCATCTAGTCCCAATCTTAATCCACTGGATTATGATTTATGATCAGGGTTTAGAGAGTATGGTATGCTCTAAACGGTATGATAATTTGGCGTCCCTAAAACAATCCATAAGATTGACAGTGAAGAATTTTCTTATGGAGAGAGTGCGTATTTTTATTGTTAACTGGCCCCAACGTTTAAAAGAATGTATTAAAGCCAATGGAAATCATTTTGAATAAGCGTCACATATTTTAATGTTATTATATTAATATATAAATTAACATATATTACAGTAATAAATGTTTTATGCAATAGAAAGAAAAAGATTTTTCCTTGTAACAATATATATAAGACTAGGTATATAGACAAGTATAGAGTAATAATAGGTATAAAAGTTTGGAAAGGCATATTACACTATTATTTTCCAAAACTTTTCTTTGAACTCGTTAATATTAGAAATAAGTAAAAAGCTATTGTTTCTGGCCGCCAGTGTTCCACTGCGTCTCAAAAGGTTAATATTCGATAATCCGACCCTCAACATTTTCAGTTCGTTGGTATATCTAATACTAACAGAAGTTTGGTTAATAGACAACACGTGCTAACTGCTAGAATGTAGTATGAAGTATTTATGTAGGTAAATATTTAAGATTAAACTCTTAAGATGCGGTTTCTAGTTTAGTGTTAAACCTTAAATCTAGCAAAGCAGGTAAATCTATGATGGAATAAGTTATTTTATGAAGAAATATGAGGTCATAGCACTTACGGCGAGTTTCAAGAGATAGTAATATAAATTTCTGAAGTCTATCACCAAATGATCTCAGCTCTCTGACAAGTGTAAGTCAGTAGCAAGTAGCACATAATTATTAACATTTTTTTCGGATTCTGCCTATACAGTTGATGTGAACATTATAAAATTCAAACTACAATGCCAGTATTGATCCATTTTGTAAGCAATTGAGAACCTTGTCACTTTCCTTAAAAAAGACAACTGTCGCATTAAAAATAAATCCTGTATCGCGGGAGACTTTACAAACATTGAAACTCTTTGTTTGAATGTACATACATACATAGATTTACGCCTGTTTCTCAGAGGGGTAAGCAGAGACTACGGATTTCCATTTTCTACGATCCTGACACACGTCTCTGGCTTCATTCATTTCATAACATTCCTCATACACGCTCACCAGTTTAAGGTGCTCTTAACCTGGCCTTTATCCAGAACGTCTCCGATCTGATCAAGAAATGTTCGCTTAGGTCTTCCTGTTCCATTCACACTAGCCTTATAAACATTCTTAGTCAGTCTTTTCTCGTCTATTCATTCTACATTCCCAAACCAGCTTAACATTTTCTTTTCTCGTCACTATATCCACTTTCATGGCGCATCTCTCTCTAATCACACTATTCCTTGTATACAAAGATTACCCAGACTCGGAACAACTATTTGTGAATCACACATTTCACACCCAGAAAACTCAGCGCAATATCAGCGGCAAGGTGCCCACATAAACCACTACGCCACCCAAGCAGGCAAAATTTGAATTTCTTAAGTCTAATGCTATATGCCAGTTGCGTAGGCTGTAGCACATAATGAACAAATGTTTCTTTAGGATTCTTTCTATACGTTACATCGCGGGGAATAAGATGACCATGGCTGCTGAAAACTACGGGGGAGGTGTAAATCCAAATCTAAATAGTAGTCAAGTTTAATAATACTTCTACTATATAATAATAAATAAAATCGCGATATTATTTATCGCTATTATATATAATAATAATATATGATAGTGATAAAATCCTTATAAAGTAGTTTTATTTAAATATATAACATTTGTGTAAACGTAAGTCAATATAAAGTTAAAAAATTCAAACAGAAGTGCATTTTTAAGTCGTATTCCATTTTAAAAACAATTGGCAACTTTATCACTTTATAAAATTAATTAATTAACCACAACTTTATATAAGCAATTTATATAATCAACAAATATAAATTCGGCGGTAAATTTGGTACTCATGTAGCGATCGTAACGTACACGGGAATTTATGTTAATTTTATCGCATGAGTTTCCTAGGTAACAATTATATCGGGGAACTGATGCGCCGGTGCAGTGTGCAAGCATGCGTGCTAGCAAATTGGTAGGTCAGATTCTCTCGCGGGACGTCGAGCTACAATCACACGAATAAATGAGGCTAGGATGAGCTGTGGGAATATTTTTAATACGGGATTTCGAAAACTATTTTGTTATAATGCGTAATAATGCGAATATGCATAAGGCAGCTTATAACCTGTAAATGGTCGAGACGTCAAACATCAATAAGGTAAACATTATGCATGATTGCGTTAATGCCTGTCACGAATTATGTATATATATGTAAATCATGCAACGCGAAAGTTAAAAATTATTATTGGGTCGGATATAGTAAAACTGTTAATTTAGGAGTGTACCCAAATAAGACTATCGGTACCGTGCTTTGATTATCATGTTGGTTAAATTATTATAAGGTTCTAATGTTCTAATGAGGTGTCGGCCTCGATGGCGTAGTGGTTAGTGTAACCGACTGCCACGCCTGAGGTCGCGGGTTCGATTCCCGCACAAGTCAAACATGTGTGCATGAACATGGATGTTTGTCTTGGTCTGGGTGTTTCTATGTATAATACGTATGTATTTACAAAAAAAGTATATATATATATTTATCCATTGTTAGTACCCATAGTACAAGCTCCGCTTAGTTTGGGCTAGATGGTGTTTGTGTATGTGATAGAATATTATTATTATTATTAATTAATAATGAGAATGGGATAAGAGGTAGGGGCAGACTTAGGTGAATGGGTTTAAAAATTGGATTTAAAACAACGTTTTATGAACAAGACAGGCTAATATATACTTACAAAGAAGACATTTTTGTTTAGTAGTCAATTAGACAACATTTATTCGTCTTCTCAAAAATCGTTTAGTGATATTTTAGACAAAACATTCGTGGGAATCACCTGTTAGATAAGAGACATTCGTTACAAAGGTACGGTTAAAATTAGTAGAGTTTGTTTATTAGAACATGCTCAGTTTATAATAAGTTTCAGTCGACTTCTCTTTCTGCGAGCGTGCGCTTATTAAACGATATGTTTCAACTGAATAATGTACTGTTTTAACCTAGACCGAATATGTTTTTAAATATTGCAACTACAACATGAATAAAAACAATAATAATTGTTACTAGTTACTTTTTTAATGTCTTGTTGGTTCCCTGGGATACCTAAGTTTGCTTTTATGTTTGTGACCGATCATAAGATCTTGAGTTTGCTTCGGTTCAGGACTGGATAAAGCAAGTTGTTTCCTGCTAGGAAATTCTAAGTAGTACACTACCACGGCGTTTGTATATCATTCCGAAAATATAAAGTCGTACGTTAATGTATGTAAAGTATAACAACGACAAGAAAAGCTGCATTAGCCTAAAAATTATAAGTATATAAATTGCGATATAATCCGGTCAGTCGTATAATCTTAAACAAAAAACAGAAAGGAAGAAGAGTTTTAGATAAATTGTCGCTAAACGATGTTCGTAACCCTTCGTAGGCGATAAGCTACGAGTTGCTACGATGTTGCGTAGCACCATAAACGTAAAACTTTAGGATCTTTTTAACAAAGTAGGTTGTACGTTTGGCTTACCTTTTAGTCGATACATCCTTCCGACCATTTTAACACGCTTTTATTAGCTTGGTATGTATTTATCTATGAATCTATGTAACGGAATCTTTAAACGTGATTTTCACTCCTTTCAAACCGATGGATTGATTTGAAACTTTGCACAGTTATCGAGGACCGATGAAAAAAAGAAAAATAAAATTGGTTGAAAAATAAATAACAGTTAAAAAACTAAAAAACACGCTTTATTAAAAACCAAACGGTAACGGTGGTTATCAAAATATCTTGGACAGCACACTACGCTTTTTTTACATTAAAATTATAAAATTTTATATTAATATTATTAAATTATTTTCTACGTTTTAGTTTGGATTTTTTAATAAAGCGTGTTTTTTATTATAGTACCTAACTACGTAGATACCTACTAAAATAATATATTGTGACAATATACATATGTATTGTGTTATGGTTTCGTTACCCGAGTAGGGGAAGTATCATTTGGTTTTTCTATCAAGCAATTCTCATTAGTAGCACGAAGTGAAGAACTGTGCCTCGTAGATGGCAATGATGTCATCTCCTATACCCTTAATAGTTGTCGAAATGTGGCTGTAGTTGTGCTGTGTTACAGCTGTAATGTACTCTCAGGTAGAACGAGCCAGAACTGTACTTCTGGCTACCTATTAGAGGATGCAGGCGTGATACTATGTTTGTACGTATAAAATATATAATAATTTAGACAAATTCAAATGTTTTTATTTATTCAAATTATATAATATTAATTCATAAATGGTGAAATCTTTTTGTAAATTATGTTCAGTCTAAATTGCTATATTAAGATTATAATAATAATATGATTGTCGATATGTGGGATGTGGATTCAGTGATCATTGTACCGATAGTCGTATCAGTACATGGACTGATTGCCAAGAGTCTCGATCACCATCCGAAGAGACTCGCGTTAGACGGCTGGATTAAGTCTCTGATGCAGAAGGCCGTATTGCTTGACACGACACGCATCGTGAGGAGGTTCCTTTCGCTGGAGCCCTAACCACCGGTAGCTTAGACCCAGTTCCCGATGCCAGTGGGTCTTCATAGTTTTTATATTTTTAAATGTGTTTTTTTAAATTATATATTTAAAAATATAATTATTATTGAAAAATGTGTTAGTAAAAAGAAGAATAATAATAATAATATTCTACCACATACACACAACACCATCTAGCCCAAACAAAGCAGAGCTTGTACTATGGGTACTAGACAATGGATAAACATACATATACATATACTTTATTATATCACTGTCATTGTAATAAAATTAAAATTATATTAAATCCATGGAAAGCGCTGGCACCTGTGATACAATGCTCGCATTAGTACAGGTGTCAACGACACATAAGACTTGTCATGTTCTTTTAAAATTGTGAAATTATCATTGTAAAAATGTGTGTGAAGAAATTCAGTTAAATAAATTATTAATATTATTGTTGAAGCATATATAGGTAAACATGCCTAAAGGCAAATATGGTACCCAGGTATTTTTAGCCTCCTAACAACACTCTTATTAATAACGAAGAGGTTTGCCACAACACATTTCTACTATGCTTAGGTTTTACCTAATAACCATATCGCAAGGAGGCAAACTAACAAGGTAATAAGCTTGAAATGTTATCAGATTTTCTTCAAGTAATTCTCAGAAACAACACTAAGTCTAGAACTGTGGCTAATTAGCGTGCCTTCACCGACTTACGGCTCACGAATTGGTTTCTTGATACAGTGCAAATACGACACTGTGGTGTCCAGGAAAGCAAAAGCAATGCTTATAATGTACAATGACACATTATAATTAGATTGAAATGCCTTTTTAAAAATAGATTAAACTGCCACTATTTTAGGGTTGATCGTGGTTTTCACAGTTTGGATATTTTTGTGTCTGTTATTTAAATGGTTGTTATGACTGTGGTTAACACACAACTGAAGTTTGCCACGGCAAAAAAAAAAAAAAAATATACGCTATTTTTTTAAATTTCCTAATTCAGCTGATGTCATAAAACTGAATAGGTAAATCTTCGGTACATTATTTCGTTATTGTTTTGTTCTTTCAAGAAGACTACTTTTGTACTAGGAATACATAATGTATGGCGAGGGAAGTACAACATCGAAACAACGGACACAAAGAACATCGAGACTAGTATTATTTTTACCCAAATTTTCCTTGCCTGTGTCAAAGCCATAACACTCGATGCATTAACAGTGGCTTGCTACTTAAACCACTACGCCATACGAACAGTCAAAAATATAATATTATTATTGACTTTCAAATGTATTCGTAACTCTTGTAGTTCCGTGTCACGCCCGCCTCGCCCGCTGCATTTTCGCACCAGAATTATTGAGGTTCATTAAAATTTACCTCTTTGCTTAATATTCAGTTCGGTTTCAGATTTATATTCATTATGTACGTCCAACCCTAATTACTGATTAATGCGGTCACCTGTTACTACGCGTTACGGTTATGGAAATATGATTAATTATAACAATTATTATTTGTTAAATAAATATCTCTGTAGTGTATACTCATAATTTCTAGCTATATAGTACAGAGTTAATATTTACAATTGTGAATAGTACATGGTTGTATTGTGTAATAATGATGATGATTTGAAATCTGAGCTTAATTAAGTGTTTTTAACAGCAATTTTTTATTTTCATATTTCCTTTTGTGGCAGACGAGCAAGTGGCTCACCTAATGGAAAGTGGTAACCGCTGCTCATGGACTTCAGCAATGTCAGGACACAGCAAAGCCGCTGCCTACCGTGAAAGAAGAACTCTCTTTAAACCTCGTTTGAAGAAGGACGTATCATAGCACTCAGGAATCACCGAAGTGGGCAGTTCATTCCAGAGCTTGCACGTACGTGGGAGAAATGATCGCTGAAAGCGTACCGTCTTGGATTTGAACGCTACTACTTTCTGCCATGATGGCAAATAAGTGTAGGATCTGGATGGTAAGCTGTTATCATAGCATATTGAAGCTAATGCCGCACACATGTTTAGTTAATTGAAATTAAAGTACTGTATATGAACTTTAAAAATAAAGAGTGATAATCTCTTTTGTTTAGTTTCAATGTATAACATTCGCCTAACATGAGACAATAATATGTTTAGTTACGCTAATTCCTTATTTATGTTAGGATTTGGTGCATGTCTGTATTGCAATGGATGGAGATCTAATCCTTGAAACAGTTATAAGACATTTTGCTACTGATTTAAGCGATTCACTGGTCATATTTAGATTAAGTGCTGCTGTTCCTATATTTAATGGTACATGATGTGACACCTTTGAAAGTGTTACATTAAGTATTAACATAAGTATTTATTTTGTAAGTATAAGCATTCATGTAATAATTACTGGATGTCCAAGTTAATAAGTAAATAAATTAACGGAATTGTCGAATATATTAAATATAGTAATATCATTTGAAAGTGTCATCAATTTACGCTACTAATTAGTTTTTGACTAGGGAATTCGGGACAGGGTAGTGTTGTAATCCGTAAATAGCTGTTCCGAGTGATGCTCTTGTATTCGTTGTTACAAGGTTTGTAAAATCTTGCGACACAGGTATTTATTCCTAAAGCGAGATATGTCTTGTTTTCTATAGATACTAATATAATAAAGAGATATAGATAGATTTGTATATCTGTTTATAATTAATGAACTCAAAAACTACGCAACAGATTTAAACATTTTCACCATTGGAAAGCTACTTTATTCCGAAATAACATCACGCTACTAGAGCGGAGTAGTGATCCTACACGTGGAGGAAACCGTAGGAGATAACTAAACGAAACATAAATAGAGAACTCATTTGTTATTATACATAAATATGGAAAACTCTCAGATATTATGATCTCCAAGTTATATTTCGTACATATAGAATTCTAGATAAACCTTTAGCAAGATTGAATCATGAAATTCGTAGAAAGAAGTTCATTAAGTACACAATATATTATACTTACAACATATCATCTGCTGCCCGCGGGTAAGTAAAATGAATGTTACGATAAACGCTACCATATTACTTAATAATACTATAGGTATCTACTTTTATTTAGTTTCTTATAAAAAGGAGGAAGCCTTTGCCTTGTAGTGGGATAGCAACAAGGCTTATAAAAATAATGATATAAATAAAATAAGCGTTGTTTTATATTTTATTCAGCAATCACTACGTGTTCAGACAAAGGAAGACAGTAATCATGTCTGAAATTATGCTTGACATGTTTACATAATATGTATAATGTAATACTGACTGTTTCGATGGCCAATGTTTAAATGCCACGAGCACTAGTAGTAAATATTTTAGTGACCGTTTTAAATAAATAATAGCACGATTTCAGTGAAAAATCGTATAACGGTAGTGAACAATGGCGGACGATGCGGTGCCGAGTGATAGTGGAGTGACCGGAAGTGCTCTCGCGGATAACGGGCCGGAACGTGTCCGGATCCGCTCGGCGCGCTGCATCGCACGCTTCCGCTTCCGCCGCCACTACCAGTTTGTTTAATAAGCTCCAATAATGACGCCAATTATTATGTTTCCTGGTTATAAAGGCACTAACACCGTTATATCTGACGAAGTTGAGATGTCTTTTCCGTGAACGTGGGAGATATTGAAGTCTCGAACTTATTATTTTATACTACAGTTTGTTGCTGAGCGATATAGCTTCTTATATCATAATATGATTTGGATTTTGATTTGTATATTTATCTTTGACGATATTTACGGATCATATTAGAGATCGAGTTCTGATATGTACAGCCATTGATCTTATAATTCGTAAATGTCATGTATTTATGTAGAACCTTATAGTATTATAATGAACTAGATGTGCCCGCGGTTTTACTCGCGTTTATGATTACTGCGCCGCTCCCGTGGGTTATAGCGTGATGTTATATAGCCTATAACCATCCTCGATAAATAGGCTAGCCAACACTTAAATATTTTTTCAATTCAGATCAGTAGTTCCTGAGATTAGCGCGTTCGAGCAAACAAACAAACAAACTCTTCAGCTTTATAATATTAGTATAGATGACAAGTGCATTTTTTTAATTTTTGGAATTTAGCTTTTACTCTGCTTAGTAATAATTTTTGTGCCGCATGTCGTAAAATATCCAAAAAACGGACACAGGATACCCAGACCGGGCACATCTATTTGTAGATCACTCAACATTTTATTCCCTGTGGGAATGGAAGCCACAATACTTGACGCAGTGGCAGTAGCGACCACATAAACCTCCATGCCATCTACTGCATTGTATCATTTCTTCTATTTTAACATTAATTACTGCCAAATAATGCGTACAGAAAATATTGTCCATATTTATTGTTAATTTTTTTACAATTTATATTACTTTTAAACACTTCGATATTTTCTTCGTTTACATTTAGTGTTTAGTTACATCACGTAACTGCTAGGGGTGCTAGTACATTGCAGTAAGTTTCGGCCAGTAATTTACTTTTTAATAGTGTAATTAAGATAGTAAGAAACTGAAATTTTCATTGTATGTGCTTTCTTCTAGTATAAAGCTATTCCTAAAGGGGATTACGCTTATTGCCAAGAATGGTTTTAGGTTTTAGGTTACACGTAGTAGAGGTCGAGCCTATTGCCGTTCACCAGGCACATCCAGACGCTGCGCTGAAAATTTCTGAATAAAAACCCCAATAACACTGCCCGAACCGGGAGTTGATCACGTGTCCTCACAGCAGTGGCATTCACTACCACTGCGCAAACAAGGCATTCGCACAAGTCCAATGTCCTAAATTTAGTTTTCAGCTCCACTAGAGAGAGATATTGTTTTTTTAAGATGTGTGACATTAGAACAATTGAACAAACCCAAATGTTTAATTATCTCAATGTTTTCCATTAGGAAAACAACATTTACAGAAAAAGAAAACTGTGTCAATCATCACACTGAATCGTCTACTAATCGAATATAATATCATGCTTATTCAAATTTTACATATTATACTAGAGTTATGCGGCAAAATTTACAAATATATAAGTATACTAGCTGTCCTGACAGACGTTGTACTGGACAGGCGAAAAAAAAAACAAATCTAAACCATCCTCGAATCCACTTGAACACAAAAAAAAATCATTCAAATCGGTCCAACCGTTTAGGGGGAGTTCACTGTCAACACACGTACAGAAGAATTATATACATATATAAAGATATTCAGATGATAATTTCCTTTTATGACATACATACATTGATTTCATAATTTTACGTCATAGAAATGTGAGTATACACGGCCACACTTCATTAGCTGTGTTTTTATTCCCACATAATATAATAATATAATATTCTACCACATACACACAACACCATCTAGCCCAAACTAAGCAGAGCTTGTACTATGGGTACTAGATAATAGTAAACATACATATATACTATTTTGTCAATACATTCATATTATACATAGAAACACCCAGTCCAAGACAAACATCCATGTCCATATGTGCACAAATGTTTGACTTGTGCGGGAATCAAACCCGTGACTTTAGGCGTGTCGTCGTAGTCGGTTACACTAACCACTAACGCCATCATCGTAAATAACGCTACATATCTTGTTAAACGACAACTCGATAATTAAATATACTGAGAGATAAAGCCAGTCGCAGAAGATAGTAAATAAATAAATGTTTAAGTACTGTTTATGTGCTATTAGGATAGTTTGAAGTGTGCACATAGTCCCCGGCGAGGCGTCGGCACAAAGAGCGCGCGACACAAAAGGCAGGTCACAGACTCGCTGCAGCGCAGCAATCAGCTAAAATGGAGCCGGCGATTATTTAAACAACTTTTTATGACGACTTTTGTTTCCTCGTTTTGAGATTACGTTTTTATTTTTCTTTTTTTCTGCTGGAGTAATACCGCGGGTTGCTTAATCTTGGGACATTTTTTAAAAGTAAATGCCGGTAAGTATCGACCGCCGAAAATTTTCTCACGCTTTTTCATGAAACCTTTTATTCATGAGACCCTTATTCATGAAGATATAAATTGTTCTACAAACGTACTGTAGTTAAATTCGGATTGGAAAAAGGTGAATAAAATTAACAATATTTTTCTTCAGATCATATTATGTGGGTTCAAAATATGGCTGGCGAAGTGACGAATATATAGGGGGAAGTGTAGACTCAGGTATACATAGGTATGTATGTGTACGCAGGAAAGTCAAGAGATCTTACGTTAAAACACGAGCGGTTCCTTTTTCTTTCTGATTTTGGTTGTCTTTAAACCCTGTCTGCTCGTATGAGTGCATATATATAGAACTCGATCAAGGTCGGTTAGTTACTAAATGTTTGGCATCGGTGTTAATAAGTCAACACGCTCAGGAATCAACTTATTACAGGTAACCGGAGTGAATCTAGTAGCGCTTTTACGGCGTTTCGCCAGATAAATGACAGTTCTAGAGACTCACACATGCTCTTATTTCTTTCTTTTCCCACTTTAAGTTATTTTCCCCATTTATTACAAACAGTCATAGTCCTATGGTTAACTAAAAGGCGGGGTCTGTATTTGTATGTCACCTTTTAGAAGAGTAAAAAAGCTAAGTAAAAAGTTACAGCGCTGCTGGCTGAACAGCTAGACTTCTAATTCCGATTACAAGGAGACTTAATACCTTCTTGCTGTTTGATACAAGTGGAATTTCTTCATAAAGATGGATCATCCCATCTATCTTTACGACCAAAATTTTACATATTCATCAATACTTTGCCAACTTTTATGACATATTTCGTAATAAAAACATGAATGTTGAGTCGTTTTCACAATTTTATTACAATCCGTGCACGAATAGATAAATATTGTGAACAACATTTTTGTACTTTTTGTATTGCTCGCGGCTTTGTGAAACAATTTGTCAAAACAGATGCACTCCAAAGGATGTATTTTATTGACAGGACAGTAGTGGTTTCAATATTATTATATACATAATAATTTAATTTACAGTTAGCGCTATACATATGTATATTAATGCTGTTTGTTTTTGTTGTTCAACTTATTAGTAGGGACTATGATTCTTCTGATAATTTGAATAATTTGTAAGACACATCTTACAAATTATTCAAATTATTAGAAGAATAGGCACCTTTGTAAAAGAATAAATACTTAGTTGATATACCATATAACATCAATAGCTTGAGCTTTGATTAACCAGAGGTTTTACTTGTAAAACTATACCAAGGTCTACCAAAATGACCCATGAGGTAAAAAGGAAATTCTAATTTTAATAGGAAAGGTGCTTCGAATGTTCAGCCAGTTTGCGGTTCAGTAATACATTTACGCAAACCTAAGAAGTAAATCAATACGAATTCAAGATAGTTTGACCTCATTCGGCGTAAATAGTAACCAATAATTAATTAAACAATGTTTGGTTACTTTGAAATAACTTTATTATTCAAGACATAATGATTCCTACCTTGCTCTTCTACTACTACTGCAAAACAACGTCACAGAAATTATAAATCTAAATAAATTAAAATAATGATGATACATAGTTCAAATGTTGGCTTTTAGAGACGATTACAGACTTTTAAAATTAATGTTTAAAATTCGTGAAAGCGAAGGACTACCCAAAAATGAATTGTTTTAGTTTTCACCTATGTCTTCCTATACTGGTGAGAGCTATACCGAACTAGGATCTTTAATGTAAAATCGTCAAAAGATTTTAACGGAAACAAAAAAGAAATATTTCTGGTTATGCGATATTCTTTATGTAAACTTTCTTTTTATGGGCACCTAATACAAACCTATTTGCAAGTGTTACACCAGTAAGTATATTTGACATGTAATAATTTATGGCTGCAACTAATTGCAGGATCGATCGCTCGGGGAGTGGCCATTAGTAAGACTGGATGAGCACCCTCATGGTCTCACGCGCCGAGCGCCCTTGATTCGAGAGCTTTGTCTCTCCCCTCGACGTGCTCACTACATGTCACAATACGCGATTGTTAGTACCTATTAAATTCTGTTTACAGTTACACACTTGGAATGTTTGCCGACAGATTTCGCTAGGGTTGGTGTTATAATTCTTTCCTGCGTTGCAAGTATTGAGATAGAATATGAACTAGCGTCATTATCATTCTGAAGGGTTATATGCAGCGGTATTTTATATATGTACATATAAGTTTTTTGAAGTCGGGTTTAGTAGTTTGTCACAATGAATTTATATTGATTGCAGTATCTTAGTTTCTTTTTTAGTTTATAATAAAAGGCAACTTCCGCACTAAGAATAAATCCTATGTCACTGGGGACTTAAGAAACATTCAAACAACGGACACAAAGAACACCGAAACTCGGAACGAGCATTTGTGGATCACACAAAGTTTTGCCCCGTGTGGTATTCGAACCCACAACACTCGGCGCAGTGGCAGTGGCGATTCGACCACCTAAATCAATACGCCATACATGGAGGCTATATTAAAAAAAAACTGGTAGTGAATGCTTCGTCCTAGTTAAGTTGAAGCCTGTATCCCACAATCAGTCAAACCACGCTCGCTTGCGTTGCTACTGAATGCAGTGTGCGTCATATATATATGAAACTGCACAAATTATATGCAAGTAGTTATGCGACATTAAATAAATATAATATGACAACGCCCGCGAATATCAATAAGTTATAGAAAGATCAACCTCCTTGCATTGTTCGCTTTAGATTGCTATGTATTTTAATAATCATGTATTGGTGTAAACATTTTGTACACAAGAGTAATTAACAGTGTAAAATTTTATGCAAGTGATTTCTAAAACAAAATAAAAATGTAGTTGTATTTATTATAACCTGCTAACATTTGGTGTACAAAACGTCGAAATCAAGTTAAATACGTAAAAGCACTTGATAGTAATAGTTGAGTTTGCCCCGAGGAGTTGAGTGCGTCATTTTCATTCTAGAGGATTTTACAGCCATTCAGCATTTCCGCGATTCTTTGAAGCTCATAACTAATGCACATAAATTACTATACAAGCGTACTTAACCGCGAAAATATGCAAAATTACGTGTAACATGCAGCGCGGCCACATGTGGGGGGTTATTAGGAAAAGTGGAAATTGTAATAAGGGCGCTTTTAGTGCTCATACATGTTCATTCGCGCGCCCGCCGAGCCGCGAGTGACGTGCATGGCGGAGCATTGTGCCGACATATTTAAATAACTCATTTATTATTTTACATCACTTCAACCGAACCACTATTTAAAGTCAAGTGTAAACAAACAGGCTTTCATTTAACATGAAAAGTCCCCGTTCATTTATTACCTTTTCTGAGTAGGTACTATCGGTAGGGTGGAGGCTGCGGATGAGACCGGTTGGCCTGATAAGGCACGGTGCACAGTAAAAGGATGCATGCACAAAGGGGGTAGCGAAAGAATTTACTTCGCTTAATGGGACATTGATTGAAGCTTTCAGCCCCTACATATCGAGGGATAGCTATTAAGGAATTGCTTGTCTGAGATGTATGTTATTGTTTTGTAAGGTTCAATACGGTAATTTAATTTATATGGTTTGGGTCTTTATGTTTACCATTTATTAAGTGTTGTATAAAATAATATGTTTTCGTATGACGCTTAGTAATATATGTATATGACGGCCTACAGTTAAGTGGATGAAGGTTGTTTACAACTGTAAAAGAACTATCATATCACTACTTGTGTTGTAGTTATTTTTCAGACAAACCCTAAAAAGTTAAGCGATGTAAAACATGTTTTTTAACCATAGAATGAAAAACATTCGAATTATATTCGAATACAATCGAGCACAACGCGTTACTTATTATGTATGGCCAAATAAATAGTGTATAATACTTATACATAGTGCCACTACACATTCGAATATAATTATTATAACTCAATTGAGTACGCTAGCTGGAAGTAGTTTACACATTTTTACATCACATGTGTGGACAACGGTCACGACCAAAATGCCCGGAATCGTAATGAAATTGTAGCGGCATAAAGCAAGCATTCCAACACATTGGCGGCAGCTAATTGCCACTCGATATTACAAGAATTGCGACATGGGCGCTCGAGCCAGACGTGTACATACACCACTTCACTGCAGGGCTTTTGTGCTCGTTGTATATCCTGTAACAATGCAATCAGATATTGTTTTTAAACAATTGATGGCGCCGGTTCGGGATGGATCGATTGCAACTCGTCCAATTTGTTGCGTTGCTTTATAAACTAGAGGACGTTGTCAACTTATTTGTGCTGCATGCAATATCGTGAAGTATTAATTAAATTGAGTTTTGAAAAAGTTGTGTCACAGTATTTGTAGTTTACTAGTTGTTTCTAGTAAAGTTCACTTTGCTTTAAAATAAATGAAATGAAATACAGACTGTATGTACCCTGGCTGAAGCTATATTGGTTGAGGTTATTTTCATTTATAGAAATGCGATCAACAATTCGGATGTTAATGAGTGCAATCATCCAAATATTTACATACATAAATTGACTCAAGCCTGTGTGCAGAATTATACCAACAAAGGTGATGTTTGTTGCAAGTAACCGATGCAAGTAATATTTTTAAATATTATACATACATGAATTTATGCGTGTATATGTCGCAGGGGTTGTCAAAAATCGTATTTCACTTTATTTTTCCAGTTACATTATTTTAACATTCACTAAAGTATTTAGTCAATCGTAAATCATGATCATGACAGAAATACCAGACTCCATGCTGCTACTAAAATTTTCTTATAGAAAAACCGAATATCTTTCCCGAACCGCAAATTGAATCCCGATCTTACAATTGCACGCAATCATAAGCGCAATCTTATGCCGTGGGGTCATTCAAACGTATGATTGCAGTAGCTTAGACTGAGTTGGAAAACATGCATTAAAACGCGTCCTAATTAAACTACTACTACATTAAACTACTTTATACGGATTTTATCTCGGATTCGAACCCACGTACCGCACCTCTGACTTTCGGAAGTTATATGACTTTTCGAAATTATGTGCGTATTGATTGACAATTATCGCCTGCTCTGTGCCTCGGAGAGCACGTTAAGCCGTCGGGCCCGGCTGCTATGAACATCTATGGCAGTCGTTATTGGGAAGTCAGTGCCCTATAATATCCTGACACAGGTCTAGCCTTAGGATATCGTTAGCCTTCGGGTTGCGGAGGTCAGGTGGCAGCCGCTCCGTGTAAAAACTGATATCCAATCAAATCCGGTTAGACTAGAAAAGCCGATCCCAAGTGACTTGGGAATAATAAAGGCTAGGGAGAAGAACACTACTATTGTTAACCATACTACTATTTAAATGATTAAAGCTATACTACTTTTCCCGACGTTTCGGTTGCTTTTCAGAAGCCATGTTCATAGGGCAACTCTCCGTATTTCATCGTATAACATTCGCGTAACGTAAAATAATAATATAAAGTAATATAAGTTGCATAAACACAACTACACATGCAACTTACGCAAGTATCTTAAAGCGTCGAGCCTAAGTAGCCTTTGAATACCGTCAAAGTAAAAACTGAAGTGAAAAATTAGTCCTTTAAGGAACAGCTCGCTCTACGACACACCTTCAGAGCATGTAGCAAATTGCGGGCGCATGTACTACAGGACTTTACAAAGGCGCTACAAGGGTCCTCGTATAGCCATCGTCGGACCCCTACAACGATTTATGTTCGCGCCGTAATCGATGTATTAATGTGTGGCAATACCGGCAATTACCCGTGACACTTTATTTATTTACTAGTGACCGCTCGCGGCGAGCTACCACCCGTTTTTATTGTGTTTACCGTTCGTACACTAGCAGTTTAAAATGAATTTTTGTTTGCAACTATTTTATTGTGTATTCATTGAATCTCTTATTACTACATACTGATATTACATGGTTTTATTATATGCATATGTTGTTATAGATAGTATATTAAAACTAAGTATTAGAAGTATATTCACCTTTACTTTGCCAGGTTTGTTTCGGGTCTATTGCATAATGGTCTAAATGTGTGATATGTATGACACCCAGATATCACACAATGCGTATAATATGATAATAATAATTGCTGCAAAAATACATCATATAATTTGTGATGACTACTGCGTATTTCCTACTAAATGTTGCTTGGTAGAAATCACTTCTAGCAATAAGCAACTTGTTGCGATATTTAAGGTCTACTAAGCATGTATATGTAGTTTTTATTGTTGTCCAAAAAATTGAAGTGCATATGAACAAATAATTTTTCTGGTATTTATAAATTTTCCTAATTTTTTCGCCTGCTAAGGAGGGACGTAGCAGTTTTGTAACCCCTATATTCATCTTATTAAATTCTTTGTAGCTTTTAAGACAGTCTAGCTTTCCCCAGGACTTCACGAGTGTCAATCCTACGTACTTTCTATGGTCACCATTGCTATCAGCTCGGTGCTCTTCAAGATGTTCGAACGGATTATAAACACCCAAATTGTCGTATTCGGGTCTTTTATAACGGTCGCGCTTCCAAATTTATGCAGGTCAATGCAGGAGTGCCTCAGGTGTCCGTTTTATCCCCTACGTTCTTTTTCTGTATATCAATGATATGTTGAATCTCGGCAATATACGTTGTTATGTGGACGATAGTACCGTGCATAGGCGATATCTCGGACATCCTTGGGCCAAACAGGCTGAGGTTGAGGGAAAAAAAACAGAATCTTGTCATTGACCAGACCTTGGACCGCATCTCAAAATGGGATGCCAAGAACTTGGTCCAGTTCAACACCAAGAAGACCCAGGCATGGGGGTTCTCAACAAAAAAGTCTCCTTTCCCTCTATGAAGAGCACTCCACTGGTGATACGTGACAGGCTCTCCATCTTAGGTATCGATCTTTGCGCACTTGTCGCACCCTTAATCCCAAAACCTACATCGAGAGCGTCATTAAGCAAGCTTCGCGAAAACTCGGAGTTTCGAACAGGGTGAGGCGGTTCTTCGCGCCGGGGCTGTGCACATTGTCTAAGGCGCAAGTGCGCCCTTGCGTGGAGTACTGTTCTCATCTTTGGGATGGGGCCGCGCAGTACTTGCTGGACGCTATTGACAGGTTACCGTAACCTGTCAATAGCTCTGAAGAGTTATTCCACTTTATCCCCCCTCTTCCCTTTCCTATCCAGAACAACGCATGCTGGGCTCAGATGCCATCCTTACACGGTGGAGTCGACTAGAGTGCGTACCAACAAGTTTGGGTCCTTATACCTCTGCCAAACGATCAAGGCATGAAACAGAGAATACCATTCCAAGGCACGTGTTTCCTTCTTCCTTCAATCCTGGGTTCTTTAAGCGGGGCGGGAAAAAGCACCTTCTCAGGCCTTCAAAGTAGACACCTCAACATCGCTTCAGCTGCTATGAGGACGGTGAGGAGGTCACTGCTTTTAGACCACATGATTTGACATTGACATTTTGACGAGCAAGATGAAAAAAAAACCTAATTGTTACAATTACCTACCAGTACCAAAAAAGACAAAAAATGAATGTAACAATACATGACACTATAATGATACTATGACATAGTACTCGGTCAATTGGCCTTAATATTATAAAAGTGCATTGTACATAAAACTATTTACGTGATAAGAATCGGTACACGGGTATTCGTAGACGAACCCAACATTTACCATAATTTGTAAGGGGCAACTAGGCAAGTAGTCCGGTAAAGCGATGGTTAAAAAAGGTTCCGAAGTCTCAAGAGAACGACTCCGACAAGTACAGTAAAAATCCTTTAGTAGATAGATATATGACTTAGTCAAAGTACCCGTTGGGTCCAAAATTTACAACATTTGTAGTTGTAGTAAGCATTAGGACAGGCCTACGTTGAGCAGTCAAAGTCAAAGACTAAACTATTATTTATGACTTTTAAAAATTTGATTTGAAAAAGCCTGTTCGAAGAGTAGAGGTTTCATGAGAAGTGTGTCTGTCTAGCTGTCATGAGAAGTGGATGTCATAATGGCATGACTGCACGGATGGCGTGGCTTAAGTGATTGCCTCGCCGCTTCTACTGCGCCGAGTGATGTGGGTACGATGTTCACACGTGGCATAATATTTTGTGTGGTCCGTAAAGAGTTGTTTTGAGTCTGAATGTTTTTTGTGTCTGTTGTTAAAATGTTTGTAAAGTCTCCCGCGACACAGCAATTAAAACAAGTGATAGTTACTTAAAAAAATGATGATATTATAGCGAGGCATGAGAATCTAGCTTACTTATACGTTACCTGTGATTATGTTAAAGCATATCGTATTGCGAATATAATTACGAAGTACAATCTGTCCCGTAAATATAGTAATCGATACTTTAAATTTATATCACAGCTGACCGCTTAATGTTCAAATATGGACATTAATAAGGATAAAAACGAAATCTACTACCAGAACAGAAATTTAGGCTGACACACTATAAAAAACATATGTATGTACATCCTTGTCTTTTTATTTATAATAGGTATTGCCTTTCTCTAGATAATTTTTGAAACAAACAAATCATCAAATCGAATTGTTTGTAATAATGTTTTTAATATTATGTTTCTTTGCAATTATGTTTATCTTTTGTGTTTATCAGATTATTTGATACAATTCAAAATATAAATATAAACTATAGTTATTCTGAAACATGATATTTTCAACATTAAGATGGAATGAAATTAATCATTAATTTAAGCCTAAAATTTTCACAAAGAACAATATCAGATTTCTTAATTTGGAAAATGGTAATATATAAGACGGAGATTAATCGCTGAACGAACAAACTCGTCAAGAAAATTAATTAGAGCTTTCAAGTTTGTATTATTTTTGTAAGTTGGTGGTTTGGTAGTAATCACCGGCTACATGTTCAACTGCCAGCCGTCGGTAACCAGCTAGCTAGCCCAGATCAGCAGAAGTACATACTATTGTTCTTGTATGTCATGATATAAATGATAGGCCTCTGCAGGCTATAAATCCGTCCCACGGCGCGAGATTTAAATGCTTCTTCTAATTAGTGAAGCGTAAAGAGGTCGAATTAATACTTAAATAATATTGGACTATGTAGTGATAATCTACCTAAGTGATTACTTATAAGCGTTTGGCTAAACGTTTCCCTCTATTGTAATTTGCAACCGTGCTTAGGTTGCAAATTACAATAGAGGAAAACGTTGATACATAATACTCAATAGATTTTCATTTGATAAATATATTTTTGGTTTATTGGATATATAATCATGAATAGCGTAGTTGGTACAGCTACGACAATGGTTTGTCGAGTTCACGCGTTAACTCCTGCTTCATTAATAGCCGTTGCACCGTACTTTGAGGGTAGAATAGATTTCACTTTATTATTATTATTTTTAATAAACGATCTCAGGGTACTTTTATCCTAACCTTTGCTCTAGAATATCTCTAATCTGGTCAGAGTATATTCTAGTTAGTTCTAGAGTAAAGTAATTAAATTAAAAAGTAACAAAATATATTATAGGCAGGGACAATACAGTATACAGCCTAGGTGGCATACTACGGTATTGGAATTATTCAGACGATTGAATCGATTAATCCGGCGCGTTGTTCGCAAACAGTGCGGTTGGACGCATCGTCGCGACGCCACGCATGGACACCTTTCATGGCGCTGTGTCGCGCTTTGCATGATTTACCGTCAGAATTATCGTTAGCTCGATTATACGTTCCATCACTTCGAATAATATCTACATGTTTAATAAGTATACCTTTAATTGCAAATTTTGGAAATATATTTTAAGTACAAAAGGTATGTGTTTTTCAATGCACTTAAAATACATATGTATATTAGAATGGAATGTTCGAAATTTGCGTGACAAGCGTCGTTTTATTTATATCTATAGTTTAGTATATTTAATTTTCTAATAATTATGTATATTTTGTAAAGTATATACCTAGATGTAATCAGGTAATTAGCTATACGGTTACAAAATTAAGTATACTAGCGCTCGCTTAGTGGTCAAAATTCGACCACAGTTGATTTAAAATTTAAGTTTGACAGTTATTAAGGTTTTATCGTCTATAACCATACCCTTATATCGTCACATACCATTTAGATTTTGCCAAGGCTATGCAGGTTAATTTTTACCTATCTTTTTCAAAGAAATTATTATTTACTTAACTATACTCTTTCATTGACGGTATTCCAAAGTTTGCTATTTTGTTTTCTTTTATATTTACTGCATGTAAATAGGTAAATGTATTATAATATAAATAGTATATATCATTCCAATCCACCCAACGGTTGCCTGTTAAAGATTGCTGATATATGTAATTATATATTGATATATGTAACCATAGTTACGAATAAAAGTACTACATCAGCCGAACAATGCCGAAATACTACGAACGTGATTCGACTGCGTGTGTCAAATGCATGGTTGTGTGCGTGTAGTATTTTCCATCAATTTAATGTATTTCTAATGCATATTTTATATTAATATTTAGATTTGCCACTCCTTCTCCATATGTACTTTAACTGTGCCAAATTTCGTGCTACTCCGTCTGCGCAATTTTTGAAAAAAGGCCTACTAAGATTTTGCTTCACTTATTAATATATAGATATAACGAAAAAGATGATGATGAGGCTCTTGCTATTTCCAAAAAATAGATATAGCAATAGAGTTGCACAGCCATTGCCTAATTAATATCAAATTTTAGAAAAAAAGAAATCTTACCGTCGAAGTTAAGGCAATAATATTGTTACGTACTGGGTTCGACGGATAAGAATATAAAACAATATTACCGACTCAAACGTTTTATTCTCTCACACAATTAAATTTAAAACACAGCAAACACTATACTAGACTTTTCCACTATAACTGCTTCAAACGCCGTAGTATTTTTCGCTTCCGTTCGCTTCGATGAACACTCGCTTACGATTGTAAACTGACTCGGCGGTGCGCGTGCGCTCTATTTATACGCGGGTAAAGCGCTTCTGGAGTTTTACAGAAAACGTCACACACGGCACGCAACTGCGCAATGATTCGAGAATGTGCCAGCGTTCTCTCTACACGACTCGTACTCGTAGTTCCGTAAGATGTCAATAGATGGTGCTGTAATAAATTATTAGAAGGAACTGCCGAGTCTTCCCCACAGTGCCGTCAGATGCCGTAACAATATTAACAAAAAATCTTTTATATTAAAATGATTACAATTGTTTAATGCAAGCTTTTTAAACTTGTCTATTTTTTTGCAATATTATCCCAATGGCTACACTGTTTAAACATATAACAAGTATTTGTAAAAATGTATGACTTAAAAAATATATATCTGTTAATATGAGGTTTAATATGTTTAGTAATCAGATATAATAACAAAGAACATTTAATTTGTCAACGTTTTAAATATCATTTAAAAGCAACCCGATAATGCGAAGCTGTTAAATAAATTAATGTTACATGCCAGCGTGTTCCTATTTGAAACTTAAAACGCAAACTAGAAGAAAACGTATAAAAATGGCAGTGCGAAACAATAATTAAATTCTTTCGTCGCGCAACTCACATAAGAGAGATTAATCAAGAAAATGGATAATGTCTGGGTGCTCCTCTACGTCGGCAATTACTTGGACTACGTATTATAGTTTGCGTTCCACTAACGTTGTGCTTGCGTTCTATCCGTTGCAGCTGCTGCAATTTATTATAAGGATGATCTTTTGAAATGTAATGAAAATGATTAAAAAAATAAAACAGGCAACAGACCTGCCTCGTATTCGATCGCTTATTTTACTTATTGGAATTCAGGTTTTAGGTGTATACCTCAAACTATAACTAGCTATGAATGAGCAGTTTCCAAAACTATGCGATAAGTTGTGCTGGATGTTTATTTAAGATATAATTATTTATTAATAATTAGAATATTATAATATCACAATACTAAAGAAAAGTAAATGGTGGTGTGCTTGTAGTCTGACAAAAATATCCAGAAAAATCCATAGACGGAACTTTTCAGTGGGCTTTTAATGCACCGACTATGACACGTTTTTATTAAAACCAAATGGGTATGTAAGCAAAAAATATAATTATAGTTTAGATTTATATATATAAATATAGTGTAAGCAAATAGAGTTGCCACATGCAAATTTACTTTGAAATAAAATAAATCGAAACCATTATTTTGTACGGAAAGAATTTTCGAATTAGGAATTACTATTTTTGAACAATACAGCTTTGCTTTTTTATTGTTATTATCTTTAGTTTTTTTCAGAGGTACCTATAAGGTATAATGGCTGCAACACCTTGTTAATCTAGTGTTGTAAAATATTGAAATTATATCTAATTTCAGTATTTTACAACTCATATCAACGATTTAAAAGAGTGGCCGGGTGTTTCCTGCAGGTTTCTTCTCATAGGCCGTAGCTTCAGTAACTTAGTAAATTCACTAACCTGTATATTTTGACGTTCATAAGTGTTATTTTATGACTTAAATGAATAAATGATTTTTGACTTTGACTTTGCTAGTTTTACCATGAATAAGTCGGCTCGAGTACTGCTAAGTACTGCCCTCACAAAGACGTAAACTAGCAGTATAAGTACTGATGCGCCTTTTTCGATGAGTGGAAGTACCGGAGTTAAATTCATCCCATAGTCTCTTCCTTCTACTCCTTCTATTCCCTTTTTTACACCCTTTTCACCTTAGGATTAGTGATGCCATGCTAAATGCACAAAGGCTACACCAGGAAGACAGTACTTGCCACGTATGAGGTTCTGTCAAGTCTTAATAATACTAGACATAATTAAAATCTATTGTGATTGGCCACCGGTGTGCCGTTGCGACTCAATAGGTAAGAATGGTAGTGGGTTGGTTGTTTCCTTGAAACTAGTTCTTAAATACTTAGAAGAGACAGCCATGCTTAGTCTACCATCAGAGCCGCTGGCTTACATACAACCAACATTAATAAAAAGTAAAGTCGAGAGATATTAATAGCTTGTATATTACCTATACTTTAACTACTTGTACAGCTAAACGTTCAATTGCTCATATGATAATTCGCAGCACAGTCAACATTTGCCAAGAGGCCATGAAATTATGATGAAGAGCACGCAATATTTAGCACTTAATCGCGACACTTTGGTATACAGCGCCAGTCGTAAGTAGCGATAGTTAATTTACAAGGAATGCATGAATAGCTCAGCGTGCGATTCTCGCTTCGAGGCTGCAGTTGGCTCAAGAGGTTCATTTGAAATTCATATAGTCGACACTCGAGATATAGAGAGACTAAATAGTGTAGTGCCCTGAGTGCTGATTTTACTTTGTTTGATACGTCGAATCTCGAATGACTGTAAATTAAAAAATTTTGTTGATTTAGTCTTTGTGTTTTTTCGACTAATTTACTACAGCTGTCTATAATCTCTAGCGCTGATTTTACTTTGTTTAATTGGTCGAATCTCGACTGCTATGGAAAATTAGTCGATTTAGTCTTTGTGTTTTTACTACTAAATATCTACAATAATCTAAGATGTCTAAATCTTTTGTGTCTGATATGTAGTAAGTATACTTAAAAATTTTACTATACTTTTTTCAGATGTTTTAATGTGTAATCCATGAATCCGGCGAGCGTGTATGAGGAATGTGATGAAAGTGAATGAAGCCAGAGAAGTGTGTCAGGATCGTGGCAAATAGAAATCCGTAGTATCTGCCTACCCCTCTGGGAAACAGGTGTGAATCTATATATGTATGTAATCCGTGAAGGCACAAGTAGAGGTGAATCGCACCTACATTTATAATGCATAGTTTAGGTCCTACATAATTTAGGAAGCGATCCTATTACCACCTATTATGGACTCCTCGCTAAACAACACTTTGCCGGAATCTATCCTGAGAACTCTCGCTCAGCAGTCACTTTCACTACCACAGTGCTACCGATGAAGTTAAATATACAAAAATACATTAATAATATATTATGAAGATGTGTAAAGACTGCCAACCCACCTGTGCCAACGTGGTGGACTATAGCCATAATCTTCTCACGCTGAGAAGAGCCCGTGCGCAGGAGTGGAATATTTTATATATTTGGCTGAAATTATTATAAACAACTTTTGGTATGACACATGAATATATAATATATTAATTGGATCAACATCACGAATAATGTATGTATGTATTTGACCACAACGAAGTGACGCGGTGAAAGCAATACCACGATATCATGTTTTAATTAACGAAAGGTATTTATCATATTTATTAATTAGGTATCGAGTATTAAATTATTATGCATAACAACATAAAGGTTTGTGTCAATTGTGTGGTATTGAATGCGTTTGTTGTGGGTTTGGGGCTCTATTCTCAGGCAATTCTCTAGTAAGAAATTCATCACGGTGGGTTTGTGCCCGATAGACATAATAGACTGCAATAGGGTTTCCTGCTAATACGTGGGACCAAACATCATATTTAGCAAAATCAAGATGAAGCAAAATCCTAACTAATATTATAAATGCGAATGTTAGTTTGTTTGTTTCTTACGCTTTAACACCTGAACTACTCGACCAATCATCATAAAATTTCGCATACACATTGTGAGGGATATAGAAAAGGACATATGGTATATTTCATTCAAAAAACGTACTATTTCCGAACGAAGCCGTAGGTAAAATTAGTTACATTCATATTTTGCTACTTTGGAGAAGGGGTGGACAGAGTTCTGTTGACTCTTTCCGGAATATACACGTCAAACTATGTAAGAATGTAATAACATAAAGGCTATATTTACACTGAAGTATAATATAATTATATCAGTTCGGTTTATAAACTATAGTACACGGCACTGGCGTCCTCTCATCAAAGTAGGAATTACAATATAATCCACAACACAGGTGCTCTGCGGATTGGCAGACTTCACACATCTCCGAGAATAATTAATAATCTTCGAGAATATTATGCACAAATCTTAGATGTGTAGTATATCTTACGATACTTTTCTTGGCCGTAAAAGTGTACGATAATTAACTACTTTATACACCCATAACTTCGAAGAGGCAAAAATGCATGACGTAGGATAAGATTAAGACGAGTTAGATCTTGTGACCTCTACATTGACGTCTAAGGGTTTTCACTAGGCTATTGTTCCTCAAAAAGTAAAGCAAAAAGTAATGGCCACAGTTGAGAGTTCTTATGTAGTAGAGCGTAATCTGAGTATTTTGTTAAAACTTTATTCGTATTAATATTGTTAATGATATACTAACTTTCAAATACATTTCTGATGCCCTATTAATACCAATACCATCTATGCCGACCTAGAAATCATAGGCATATGATTTGTTTTCAGTGTTTATTTAAACTATAACATCTTAAATTCAATCATGTGTAATAAAATTCCCAGTACGTATTTTTGTACAGGTGTCCTTTTCGTATTAGAAAATGTTAGCCTTAGATTAAGAGTGCGGTTTTAATCTGCTATCTTTTAATCGCATGAACGATAGTATTGATAGGTAAAATATTAAGTACAGTATACTTATTTTTTTAAGATACAGCCCTAATTAAGCTCTTATACAGGATGTCCGGTAATTAATGGATAACCTGGAAATGTCTTATAGTGGAACTGATGGCAGTTCAGAAAAAAATATGAAAAAAAGTCTATCCTAACTACTACCTGAGATATGTGTTTTTTTTTTTATTACCATGTATAACTTTCTTGCATACTACGACCATAAATGAATGAAATCCATCGGCTTTTTGTTGTTTTATTATAAAACACTAATAATGCTAATAGAAAGACAGTCAAAAGTATGCTATGCTAATATAGCTTGCACTTTTTAATATATATATATATATTTTATTTTTTTATATTTCTTTCTTTTTTTTTGAACGGCCTTCAGTTTTACTATAAGACATTTCAAGGTTATCCATTAATTACCGGGCACCCTGTATATATACAATGGGTTTGATATGTTTTTTTAAAGAAAACCCTAAGTAAAATCAAATAGAAAAATAGATACAGCCGTAATTGTTTCATACACAACCATTGTAAATAGCTAACGTTCAACACAGATGATGATTCTTAAAACATATTTTCCTAAGCCTGCTAAAGCGACAATAATTGGATAACTCTATTTAAAATGTAACAGCAAAAGAAAACCCCAGCTATAAGGTCAGCAAATAAAAATATCGTCGCGGAAATACTAAACATCATCGAAATCCGCGCCTCATTTATACAAGACGTTGCCGCTTCGTTTGAAGTTGATTCAGTGTCTCATCCACGGCGGCTTAGCTCGGATTCTTCGTTCGCGAGTGACGTAAATAAACCGTTGGCAACACACTATACAGTTTTTCAAAATAACAGCCAACGATAAATAATAACGTAGTCAGTAAAATTCAGTAAATATTCAGGGTGCGTCACATTCGCGTTTAATATTCTACGCGTTAGCTTACAGCCAGAAAGTTTTAATAGCCTATCGTACTGTGGTCAGTGCAATTTACAGGTTAAACGTACCTTTTCAACGGACGTGGCTATAATGTAAAGCTTTCAGCGACTGAGCGGAACAATGGCTAACCAATACCGAACTGGGCCTTTACAAGACTATTCGCCCGATAAAAATGAATATTATATTTATATCTTAGATAAAATCTTTGTGAGCACTAAAGCAATGTTAAATACTGGCCATCTTTTTAAATAAAATTTATAATACGGATTATTCATTTTAGACTTAAACGAAATCTCTTTTTTTATTTTTGTTTATATTACGCCAAGGAAACGAATGAATAATCCAGCACTTCTATTAAAAAATATCACTCGATTCAAACTACTTATACAGTACCCGCCGTGTTCGGTTCTCTGTAGATAACTGAGTATTACCGATGTCTGATCTTCCGCTGAGCGCTGAAAATAGCTCCATTTTTCAGCATTTCGTTTACCCCCACCATTAGCGCAAATGCCCACGAACCGCTCGCCTCGCAAGCAAATAAAGATTTCAAATACCTACCTTAATACTTTGATCGGATTTAAAATCAAACATAAAGAAATATTAGACAGGGATTTAGATGGTTTATTTAGGACTAAATCTTTTTACACATGATTTATTTTTAATAAAAATTTTTGATTGGTTCTCAGTCTCTCGATATGAGTTTTCAATTGTGTTTTTAAATAAAGGAAGGGGAATATGTAATATACTGTTATATGTAAGTATACTTCTATTTCCCTCTTCAAATATTTATAAGGCGGCTCTTAAGCAGAAACGATAAAGATACTCGCACAGAGATGTATGAAGGCTTACGTATGATACTTATTTACATTGTAAATTACAAACACGGCATTCGCAGATATCTGGGTGGTGAACAGAATCCCGGTGGCTTCTTCCAGAGCGTCGGAGGTGACATTTTCATTTAAAATATTACTGCGTTCCTCACGTGGCGCCGTGAGGTGATCCGGCATCACGGTGTATTTACATAAAACACTCGTATTCAGCAAATTATGCGGGTATTCGAATGTTTTGATCACGGAATCTAGATAGAGCCGTATAAATCTCGCTTTGAGCCCGGCCGGCATTCCTGGCAAGTTACCGAACAACAGTAATGAAGGTTTAATCTGCTAAATTCCTGCATAATCCGCTGGGATCCATCCGAGACTCGGCTTTGCTCTCTACCTATAATTATAACTTTAGTTGTACGTGTCTTTATTAATTCGTAAGCAGCTGACTGCAGAGCGAGCTTTGTACAATAAGTGCCATTAATTGTTCTCGGAGCTAAGTGTAGAATTAATATCTACGTTATTAAGACCTATGATTGCCAATAAAAATACAAGTCAAGATTATAAATTAAAGAAATGGCAAGCATTACGTGAATGTTTTCCCGTGTAAATAATAATTTCACAAACAATAGGTAGGTACGTCCATAATTGCGCATCTTATTTCTTTTAGCTTTTTCAAATTCACAAAGAAGGTGTAATAAATTTTAATACTTTTGGTGGTGGCCATTACAATTTTCGTTAACGACATCGCGTTACAGAAGAGGTGGCTAAAAGCACATTTTAAAAGGGCGCGTGAATAATTCCGTGAGGATAGAACACTGTTGGGAGTGGGACTACCGGCTGTGTAGTTAGGACACTTTGTACTTAATCATCGGTATTGTTTTAAGTAAGGAGGGACATAGAATAAGAAAAAAGCGGTAAGAATAAAATAATAAAACGGTCTTTTCAAATAATTTAGAACGTTAGAATTTACGTTTGAATAAGCCTAGCTGATGTAATTGGCCAACATGTTGGACGAGTGGCTTTCAGTTTATCAAGTTATACAACTGGTGGGTGGTTTTAAAACTAATGTATTAATATCATTTAGTAAAATTATAATTAATGCTGTAAATATACTATGTATTTATATAATTTCATTATATAAATGTTAATTTCATCATTAATCGTAATCTATATATCCGAAACATTATTCAACACATATTTTATAGTATTGGCCACAATAAAATTACAGGATTGAGTTATTTCCATCAATTGTGTTAAAATTATTCGTATTGTTTTTAATTTCGACATATATTATCATAGTTTGCTTTTTATATACTAACATGTATACATATGTTGATGAGAACATAGAGAGGTAATCTTTTTATTTATTTTACTTATTATTTTTATTCAGATACTTGCCCTTCGATTTTATTAGAGTTTCATGTATCATTTCCATCGAACTCTATCTTACAGTGAACAGTTGTTACATCATCGTTGTCATCATAAATAAGATGACACACGCTACTAGTAAGCTCATTATTTCACGCAACTTGTAATGTTAGTAGAAACATCTCCTGCCATCATTATATGTTCCGCATGAGATCATAAATTGGCATTCCTTGCTACGTTTGCGATGTTTAAACTTAATACGGAACGGTATTTGGCTTTGAACAACATTGAAGGTATCCGTTATTGTTAGTCGGATTCTAACTACGAATGATTGCTGCATACGTAGAACTAAATAAATTGGGAGAGAACTCTCGCGTAAGCTTATAATAGTACTGTTTGTGTAATAACCAAATAATTATTTATACGATAGTTTATAAGTTTAAGACGCATTGCAGTGCGGTTTTTTTGGTAAAAAATTCATGCTTCGTAGATTACTCCTAATACTTATTTTTATCCGCGGCTTCATGCACGGTAATGTAGATTTTGTCAATAAATTTCTTCCTTTCGGGCACCGAACTTTTTCTAAATGAAATGTACTTTATATCCTTTTCTGTAACACTGACAACGAGTCTGCGAAATTTCATGATGATCAGTCGAGTAGTTACTTAGGTAATAAACAAACTCACAAATAGGCATTATTTGTTTATATTCATGGGAACGTGAGTTTGTTTAAGATATAAATTTTCTATTATTGGTAGAGTCTACATCTCACTCAGATACATCTACATCTCACTCTACACTCCGCTCTTCTCTTAACTTCGATACGAGACGACAAATAAAGAAGAAAGTGGAACTTTCTTCTTTATTTGTTGCATTTATGTTCTAAATTTAACCTTTAGGTAAATAGAAGGAAGGAGCGAGAAACGAATATATTTTCTTTCCAGTATTTCTTATGCAATGTTTCGTACCATAACATAATATTATATTACGCTAATTATTATCTACGACTATTTACGCTTATATACTACTATATACATATATGTATGAATATAATAAAAATATATTGATATAAGGTTATATTTATTATTTTTATTCCATTTTTTGTATGTTTTAGTTTCATATGAATTGGTTTGTAATAAATTTGCTAGTAGGCCTGCGAGAATACCAGCGTTGTAGTATTTGTTCTCCATGTTCTCCACCTTCTCTTAAATTATATTTATTTTTGTTTTTCTTAAATTATGTATGTATGGAGATTCAAACAAAACATTTCGCTTCCTTTCTTTTTTCTTAAAGGAGTTATTGCGTCGCCTCGTGTCAAGTGACCCATTAGTTAGACCTATTATTTCCTGTCCAGTTTTAACCTATTGAGTCGCAACGGCACATCGCCGCCGGCCAGAAACAATAGATTATTTTTATTACATCTGTTATTTTAATATTTGACAGATTAAAGTTTATAGCAATCGTCTTTCCTCATTTTTTTATTTAATACTTCATCTGTCCAAAGTGTCTACAATTTTATGAAAACCTTATTCAGGCAATATTTCTCAATAAAGTAATTTTAATAATAATAACCTTTATTTTAAACTATTTTCGGAGAACAGACGAAGAAAATGCGTTCTAGGTGCCATATCTATTGTCATTCCGTGCACGAAGAAATTCTTAATTCCATTGCCTAAGTTAAAATTCCTTTTCATAATCTTCATTGTCTTTGTTAAAAACCTTCAAGTAATGAAACGTAGAATGTGTGCATCGTCGTATCTGACAAAAGTCGTGTTTATGCCGACACCTTTGGCTTTGCTCGCATTTAGATAATTGCTGGATACCGTCGGAACTTTGTTGTAGCTTTGTACGTGGTACTCCATAGTGACGCTTTGTACTGTATAATAACTCCGTGTTACATTGTTCGATGACAGGAGTGACAGCTGACGTGCGGTCGATCTGTGACGGCTGTGGCTGTACAAACGCGTGCCTGTGCCCGTGCGTGTTCATTAAAATAATGACGCGGTTTTACAAAGAGCGCGCGTAATATTGTTATCTGTAGAGCTGTTTCTGTTGTAATTTCACGTTTTTGGCGCGCTGATTTGTTGCTGGGATTATTTTGGAGTAATGACTGTTGTTAATATTACATTCGCTATGATGCAAATTGTATACTTTATGTATAGCAGGTAACAAATACCTGTAATACTTAAAGTATACAATTTGCAAGTGAAAATTTAACTTAAACAGCAATATTTCGAAATTAAATATTTTAAGACTTTGTTAATTGCTTAAGAGATTTTATTCTGAAAATCGTTCTCGAAATATTATTACTATGTTACGTTCTGTTTAATAATATATTTAATTTTAAACTATTTTCACTCCAAAATAATGCAGTGAAAATTGTGATATTTGCAATTTTATTAGTTACCTATTCTATAAAAAAAAACAAAAATGATATAATATATGTAGTGCCGGTACACAAATTATTTTAAAAATACTTATAAGATATCATATTAATATTTAACTTATGAATAACTATAACTTATGACAGTTATGACTTATGACTGAGTTGCCGCAGCACATTGGTGGACTTATGGTGCAGGCCTGCCCTTTCATACGGCGCGGGCCAAAACCTCGGCGGGGTCGCGACCGCATGTGCAAGTGATTCGCGCGGCCCCGTCTATAGTGGTTTTGTCGAGGAACACCGTGGTAGGTTTAGTCGGTATTCCGGACGGTACATTTTTTATTTTTATTTTTTATGATATTCTATCTCATACACACAACACCATCTAGCCCAAACTAAGCAGAGCTCGTACTATGGGTACTAAACAATGGATAAACATACATATGTACCTTTTTTTTTGTAAATACACACATATTATACATAGAAACACCCAGACCAAGATAAACATCTATGTTCATGCACACAAATATTTGACTTGTGCAGGAATCGAACTCGCGACCTCAGGCGTGGCAGTCGGTTACATTAACCACTACGCCATCGAGGCCGACATTATCTTTTCAACATCTTTCTTTTACCCTGGTGAGTCCAACATAACCCCTCCGCCCGCCCCCGCGGAGGGAAATGCGCTAAAGAATTCCCCCAGGTATAAAAAAAAAAGCAGACTGATGGCCAGTCAACATAATTTTAATTATGTCTGGTTTTCTAAGGCTTAACGGGTGAAAAAGGGGTGTTTTATTTCAAAATCAAAGACAACAATTATTAATTTATTTACGTAGAAATAACTATATTCCTACTTAATAAAATGCTATTATAATAATAATAATAATTTATTTCTTATTTCTTAATTTCTTAATTTACAAGACACAAGATATTACATGGTGAAGAATAGTGGTAGTGATTCTGATCAAGCAAGACACCCAAATACTTGACTCTTTTTGATCTTGTCAGTAACGGGCATTCACAGCTTGTTTCCGGTGCAGAAAAACATTCATGGGCAATAAGATTTAAGTTAGCTGGTGGCTTACTAACATTTCCAATTGAAGAGGTAATGTATGAAGTTTTACCTATATTAAGGGACACAATATTTATATTAAGCCATTTCAATACATTATTCATACCGTCTTGAGCGTATTTAAATGTGTCTGTCCAAGTATCCGCATAAAAGTATGCCGTATCATCTGCAAAGGATACGACCCTCCCATGGTCAAGCAGGAGTCTACTCAAATCATTGATGTATACTAAGAATAAGGATGGACTCAAGACACTGCCCGGGAGAATACCAAATGTCACTGCGACGTCGTGTCTTACATATTCACCAATCCTAACACACTGAGTTCGATCGTTCAGGTAGTCTGCCAGCAGATTTAACTGAGTACCTCGTATTCCCAAGCGCTCCAACTTGCGAATCAGGGGAGGGACAGAAACCGTGTCAAACGCCTTAGCCAGATCTAGGAAGATTGTGAGACATTTTTTTCCCTTATCAAGATAGGATGAGATATGGTCAGTTAATAAGTGGATGGCATCAGAGGTTGATAAACCAGGTCGAAAACCAAACTGATTATTTGAGAGCAAATTATTATCTTCCAGGTATTTAACGAGTCTTGTGTTGACTATCCGTTTCATTATTTTAGATAGAGAAGTCAATATAGAGATTGGTCTATAGTTGTTGACACAGTGACCGTCACCACTCTTCAAAATAGGTCGAATGAGCGCCCGTTTCAGAGCTCTTGGGAAGACTCCATTAGCAAGAATTAGTCTACATATATAAGTGAGCGGTCGTATAATTAGTTGCTTGTGGCGCTTTAGGATCCCAGCTGATATTCCATCCCATCTCACAGCGCAATTACTACGAAGCGACATAATCAATTGGTCAATTTCTTCTTCATCAGCATCCAGCATTACAATGGAGTTTAACGAATTGGAGAGTGGAAGCATGTGGTTTAAATAGTGTTCGGAACATCATCATGGCTTTATTTTTTCAGCTAGAACCCTTCCTGTAGAAGCAAAAAAGGTATTGAGTTCATTAACAGTTGACATAGGGGTAGATGAACTCGTCAATAGTTCAAGAGATGCGTCTAACGGTTTTTTGAACCCAGTAAGGTCTTTGATTGCGGACCACAGTTTTATACTAGAGGAGTTAGCTCGGTTCAGCATGTCCCTATCATATTCTCGCTTTAGTCTCCTTAGGAGATTGTTGCAAAAGTTTCTGTATCTTCGGTAAGTAGTTGCAAGAATTACATTCAAAATTAAAAGTCAAATTCAAATTCAATGCGTGATATAAGCGTAAAAATATTTGACATGTTACAGTTTAGCTTCGAATAGTTTTGAGTAATGATATTGAATCGCCGATCAGGTTGGGTTATATAGTATTTACAAGACTCAGGAGAACATAAAACAGGTTCAGAGACAGCGAAACTGTCTAGTTCGGCAATAATTTCGTTTGAGTTATCGAACATAGAATAATTAATATAAACAATTTGTTAAACCCCATTTAATAAGATAGGACATGACGTTCCCGAAAGGAAACCATAGAAAAGTTTGTCGTGCGGGAAAAATGTATATGTTTGTACAATGCATGTAACGCATCAGTGTTAACATAAGTATTTTGAGATAGGGTTCAACCATTCTTATACGCGGTAAAAAGTAATAAGGCAATCTATATAAATACACATATATGCGAATGAGACAGCGATTCACTTCTAATATAAGAACTATTATCAGATATCCTATAGGTAATTTGTATAATAATATCACTCTAATTTTCAAGTAGCTAACATGAAAAGTAGATATGAGCCATAACAATAGACTAATGTTGTACGTGCAGTTTTTGCGGTAGATATATTTTGATGTACAATGGTGTGTTTGTGTGGTAAAAAGCGTAAATAATAACATACAGTAATCATAGAAAAAAAAATTTGGTAAACATGCAATTTGATTAACACAGAAATTATCACAACATTTTCCATAAATATATTGTTATATTGCCAAATAATATATTTTTGTATTTAAAATAAAGGGATATAGTTGGAATGATACGATAAGCAGAAAATGACATAGCAAAACGTTAATAATAATTCTATGCTGACTTCGATATTTTACTGAGACAGGACATTGTATATATAACAATAGATTTAGAACCTTCTTTCTCTCGAAGAAAAATTTTCCATTTTGAAACCAACAAAACTGATATTTATTGGCTTTTGCGAAACAACGTGCTTCATAGAATAATGTTCGCATGCTAGCTGACGAGTGTTCTGCTATGTATAATGGTTGGGGTTGACCCTTTAGCCCAATGAGCCCCCGTATACAGTTTATCTGTGATTGGACGTCCTCTGTTGAAGGCTCTAGGCGCTTTTATTATCTTATTTTTATAATAGAAATGAATAAAGGTAAAAGTAACATTCATTTATGAGCATTAGAGTTAAAACAATTAATACTCACTAAAGTTAGTAAGATTCACTTATACAAACCATATAGATTCATACTTAATAGCCCATTTAAAAAACAAGCTTGCAATATAGACATCATTTATTTATTTCTGTTCCCAGTATAGCTCGAAACACGCTTGAAATAAATAGAACAAAAAAATCTAAGAGAAAACTGACGTAGCTTCATTCATTAGACACAGATTACCGCATCGTAGTCACCAAGAGTGCTTAGCGTTTATTTCAATGAGCACCATGTTGCTTACGTCACAGGGGAAATCGCGCAATACTTTATTTAGAAATAGCTACAGTATTCAAGCAGGTTTTATGTTTGTAGTTAATCAAGCGAAAGTAACGACTGACATCAAAGGTGTTTCATAACTTGTCTTGTTCACTCCACAACTGTTTTAAGATTTCATAAATAATGAGATTACTCTCTCAGCGATATTAAAGTATACGTAAAGATACTCCTTGTTCGTTTTGATTAAAACACTGCTTAAGGTTTAATATAAAGGTTATGTTTTAAGTTATATCTAATGAAAAGATTAATCACTTTGGCATCAATCTTGTGTCACAAGAGACTTCAAACATAGGTATTACAAATAATATATAGCCTCATAAGAACTGCTTAAAGTTGTCAATTTCTGCATCTATCTATACTAATATTATAAAGCTGAAGAGTTTGTTTGTTTGTTTGCTTGAACGCGCTAATTTCAGGAACTACTGGTCCGAATTGGAAAATTATTTTAGTGTTAGATTGCCCATTTATCGAGGAAGGCTATAGGCTATATAACATCACGCTACGACCCACGAGGGCGGCGCAGTAATCATAAACGCGGGTGAAACCATTTTGTTATATTTTAAAGCGGTGTTATATTTGTGTTTTTTACAGTGTCACATATGAGCAACAGTACAGATTAATAATGATGAGTTAACATTATTTTGCTTCTTTCTTACGTTTTCAGAATAGTCTTATGTTGATAGTATATGATTGGCTGTATAACCCCGAGTCAGCACGAATAGGTATATTATACCATGTTCCTGGGTTTCACTTGAGAGAGAAAGATACTATTGCTGTCTACTATCATAGATATAGCTATAAACGCCGCGCGCCGTACGTCTGCGAAAATATTCAATTGAACTGCGTGTGAAACCTAGTGCCGCACATAACGTGCTACATGTCAATAGACGCGATCATTTATTAATTTGTTATTGAAATTAATAAAAAATGTATTGCAATGTTTCTACTTCACGGGATGCATAGTATTGCTTCAATTAATAAATAATGATTTAATACAGACAATATAATACTCTTCGAACGCGCAGCGCTAGGAAATATGACAATGGCGGATTTTGCAAGGTCTAATTGGATAATTTTGTTGAGAAATTTTGAGTAGCAGCACGGCAGCACGGCATCTACTAACTATACCTGCCAAACCATAGATTCGTCTACTATTATCCGCCCTAAAATCATAGCTGGCGAAATAATATAATTTCCCGAGCACTATAATATATCCCTCTTCAAACGAGGTTTAAAGAGAGTTCTTATTTATTTAAAACTTTATGCACAGAATAGCGGACTTACTTCCATGAGTTCTTCTTTCACGGTAGGCAGCAGCTTTGCTGTGAGCTGACATTGCTGAAGTCCATGAGCAGCGGATACCACTTACTACACACCATCAGGTGGGCCACATGCTCGTCTGCCACCAAAGGCAATTAAAAAAAAGAGGGCGTAATTAATCTGTCAGCCTTGGAATCCCAGATATAATTAAAAATCGATTGCGTCTCGTCGCAGGTGTGCCGCTAGGTCTCAATAGGTTATACTCTGCCTACCTATTCTGGGATATAGGCATAATACAGTATATATGAAACCTACTAGTTATATAAACACGATGAATAGAGCTCAACCACAACAAGGAAGAGATGTCGATAAATTTGAACGAAACTTTGTATTATATTGAGTAGGTACCAACAAAAGTGAACGAGTTTTACGGTTACTGCCGTCAATAAACTGTAAATGGCTCATAAAATATCATAATACGTATTTATTTAAATCTGTATTAAAGAGTTTGGTATTTTATATTAGAACCATCAATACAAGTTTCTATAAATTAACATTTACCCCGAATTTTATGTGATACTTTTTACAACGAAATGTTGTTTCGATACTTTTGTAAAGATATGTTTTATTACTGTAAGCAATAGGCATGTTTGTATGCTCATATTTTTACATAATATATGGTATCGACTTAATATTATGGCGGTAATCTTTCATAGAGGCATCTTGGTCATTACGCCAACATTTTCTAAGTTAGCCAAGGTGTCGACAGGAATAGTGTAACATTAAAAAAAAATATCTAGCAGTAGTTTAATTTCTGTGTGAACAACGGATACAAAGAATAACCAGACACGCATGTCTGGAGATCGAACCCACGGCGACCACTTTAACCACAACGCCATCCCTCCAGTCATGAATGAAGAATGTTACTTGGTACAATCACACGTATAAGAAAACCACTGATCATATGACGCATACCTATATGAGTCTTGGACGGTCGAGTAGCGTTTCAGTTCGCCCGTTTTCGCGGAGTAAGCTATGCATGCATCCCTGTTTCGAGACGAGTTGAGTTACATGTATCTATAACGTCCAAAACAGGATCCTCAACATATAGCTCTATCCATCGCCATAAGCACTTAATTACTCTTAGTGCTAAACTCAACACACACAAGTAGCTTACACCTAACCATGTGTGTGTGTGTGTATTGGTTATGCAGAATATCTATGGCACCACAAATCCTAATATACGGCGCAGTAGTGAAATAAAGCAGTCGCACGGCATGCATAGATTTGTAAGTGTAAATCGAACAATACCGATATTCCAAGCCATTGGGCGCGCGGATCGATGGGTGGACGCCGACTGATTTCCCTACCATTGAGCAGATCGTTCCAGTGTCCACATATACTCGTAAATAAAATGCTGTGTTAGCAGCATTATTTATGCACACGTGCGGTCTAAATGTGTTGTTGCATTTGTTTGTCTCGGGGAGAAATGATGCTTTGTGTTTAGACTAGTGGACTGTATGATGATATGTCTGTGACACTCCTTTGTGTTGCTTTTTCTTTTGTATTTATATCTGTTTGTTGTTATTTGGAGTGCAGTGCTTATTTGTTAAGTATTGAAAATGCTATAATGATTGTGAGAAATCCTTTAGGTTTTGATGCTGGCGATCAATCTAGAATGTTTTCGAATGGTGTAATACTCAATATACGCACTTAGCCTGCGCGATGAAAAAAAACTGGCTGGGCATGCGATTCGTATGAAATAATTGTCATTTAAGAGGACTCGTATGAGCAGCAGTTCTAGTACGAAAAGAAAATTGAGACTTATTCAGATACCTTTGTCAGTACTATAATATAATAATTGACGTATCAAACACATAACGATATTTTCTGGAAACTGTTCGGTATGGACGGTTTCGAGTATTCAGACTGTTGTACAATGACTCTTTAGCTTAGTGTAAAATGTATTGGTATTATTTATGACCGGCGATCAAAATCTGCATAATTTTATGTGTGCTTTCCTATAATATTTGAATATGTATTTAAGTAATATCTACTTATTATCTCATTCATTTAAAAGTATGCATACAAATTATCTAGTAAACTAAGAAGTATTTTTTCTAATACTTTCAATGAAATATTTTTCTTACAAAGCTTATAAGAGAGGTAGACCTGGCGGAATCCCTGCTTAAACTTGAGATTTCTCTCAAACAAGCGGCTTGGTCGAGGTTTATTGTATGTAAATTCATGTCCGGTATTCTATTTGAATTATTCGTCATAATTTGGTTGCCGCCCTTGCTCAGGGTAAGTATGAATTACGTTTTGAGGTGGAGCTATGTGTTAATAACACATAGCTCCGTCTTTCATTAATCGTATTTTTTGTGGCAGCACCAAGTTTAGAACTCTTCCCAAAAAAGTTTCTATATTCAAGATGTTCGTCCCCCATTACGCAGGACAGCATAATTTTCTAACAATTAAGCGAGCACCAACTCTCCTTTTATAAACTTTTCTAGAGGTATCATATAATTCCGGGCTGGATTAGAACATAGTCCATCACGCTGGCGCCCTGGGCAAGGATCACAGCTTCAACATCATTAGGTTGTACAGATGTACTAAAAAGTAATGTACGTTTCTTCACGACGTTTCCTCTTACTGCTAAACCGAAACGAAGCGAGTGAATACTTACGGCGGGATAAGGTGGAATAATTCTTCAGAGTACTCCCCGTGGTATATTCTGTAGAAACATGCCAATGAGGCGATGTCCTTACGGAGTTGCAGAGGTTCCACTGAATTCGTGACCTCTGGATTTCCGATGATACGGACAGCTCGCCGCTGTAACTTGTCAAGAGCTAGCAAGTACTGGTCGGGCCATCCCAAAGATGAGAACAGTACTCCACGCAAGGGCGCACTTATGCCTTATACAATAGCCACAGCTGCCCCGGTGCGAAGAACCACCTCACCCTGTTCAGAACTCCGAGTTTTCGCGAAGCTTGCTTAATGACGCTCTCGATGTAGATTTTGGGATTAAGGGAGCGGCAAAGATCCATACCTAAGATAGAGAAGCTGTCACGTATCACCAGTGGAGTGTTCTTCAGAGAAGGGAGGTTCTGTTTACTATGCTATCGGTACTATACATAAACTATACATAAAGTAAACATCTAGCAAGGCAAGCTAGATTACTACCTAACCATATAATTCAAGGGTATGTACAATAGTAGCAAATATATACCTAAGCTAATTTTGCTCTTAGTGTTAAAAGTATTTTAATGACATTTCAGGCGTTTACATTATTCATAACTTACAAAAGTAAGAATGTATAGATGTAAATATAAGTATAATATTTTTAAAGGGAAACTTATTTCTCGTGAGAAAGTCATCTGGGAAAACGCACTGATGAGTAAATATGTTCCATACAAAAGATGCCTAAATTACGCGCGCATAATAATATATGGAAGGTTACAAAACGGCAAGTTCAGAATGAAATGTAAAACATATGCTGCCTCTACGCTATGAAGGCTGCAACAATGTTGATTCAAATGCTAATCATGAAAATAAAATTAGCATGATTTTATTCATGAATATACCATGGCAATGGACGCTTTACAGCTTCAATCTTCTCAAGCCTAAACGATCTAGCTGACGACCTCAGCAGAAATAAAGGAGTATTCATTCCGCGCAAACATGGAGTGGGCAGATTAGGTAATCCTAAATCTAATGCGTTGAAAGGAATGACTAAATTAAAGACATGAAATTGTGCTATGTACTGCACGGATGGTGTACTGATTTAAGTGGTCGAGTCGTGTGCGATTCGATCGGGTATATTCCCATACGGGAAAATAATTTGTGTGATTCACAAATAGTTGTGTCGCGTCTGGACGTTCTTAGAGTCCGTTCTTTAAATGTTTATAAAGTTCTTAGCGACACAGAAATTATCCCTAGTGCGGAAGTAAACATAAAAAAGAAAAAACAATGAGATTGTGCTGTCAGTAGTGGTACCAGTACTCTGACTCCGAAGTGCTGGCGGCTAGTGATTACTTATTATAAACAACGGCAAGAATGTGTACGCAAGCAATACGGAGTTACGTTTATTGGTGACTATTAAATAGATTGATCTTGGTTGCTTAAAAACGCAAACAATAATAATGTGTTTACGGTGTTTACAAAACATCACATATAATATAAAACATTTTACTCGTTGCCGTCGAAAGCTTCGCTTCCATGGTCGAGAGTTAAAATTTTATTTCTCGTCTATTATCTTTTAGGTTTGGCACTTAAAATAAAATGTTTAACCCTTGTTGTTTCTAAGCATACGTAAATACAAGTACATGTATTAGTTATCCAATATGTCCGTTGGGTTGGGTCGTTTGTATAATAATAATTGGAAATCGGATTATGTCGGCTGCCGCGCGGGAGTGTTTGCTTTCATCAACTGCTCACAGCCAATTCTGTTATGCTAACAATGTGTTTTTAATATACAGTACTACGTTCATACGTACGCGGATTTGCTTGTGAGGTATGTCAACAAAATGTCCAAAAAGATAGCAAGCCTTTTATGACAAAATACTTTATTTTTCTTTGAATAATCTCTATACCAGTGAATACATTCTGTCCGAATAAATTCTGTTCTGTAGCTTTACATTTTAATGCCGAGCGATTTTAAGTTACATTTAATAACGTATAGGGATTAAATCGCACTTGTTATGAATGTGGTCTTTAGATAAATTGAGGTCGTAATCGTTTTTAACTTAAATAACTAAAAGATCTATAGCCTATTACACTAGCTGACATTATAATAAATAGTATTGCATGGTCTATATACATACATTCAGTTAAAACTATCAGAGTCCAGATGTCCTGGGCTGGTTCAAAGAAACTAAACATTTTCCTTTTTTGCTAAACCAATTCGTCGATGGAATCCATAGCCTACTTTATCATACATCTCTCAAATATTTTACTACTTCACTAGACAGCATGTTAGGGTTAGCGAAGTACCACAAAGCAATTACGTATGACGTCACAGGGATGTCCAATACACCGAACGTCATAATAGCGACATTTACGAAAAGGCTGCACTGTAAAACAACTTCACTGCAATATCCAACCTAGATTGTACAAAGAATTGAAATCCTTTACAATGTCTCGATATAACTATGTGGCTCACACAAATCACACGCTGCGTCCTGTAAAATGACACTTCACTGAATATACTCTAAAATTTGCTGAGAAAGAATGAACGACCTCTAACATTTATTTTAGAAATACATTCATCGTCTGGCAGAAAGGTATTCTGCATTGGAGCACAGGATGCGTCGATTATCTTTTTCTGTTCTCGTTGACCCAGTTTGATACTGACAAATCATTAGTTGTTCGTTTTATACTGCTGGTATTCTTCTGAACGATTTTCGTGAAATTCTCTTAATTCCATTAAGTGGGCACAGATAGTTGTATATAGGATTCGACAACTATGTAAAATTCAAATAGAGAGGCATCAGAACAGTCTATGTTAAAATATTGCTTTATCTTCTCAATGTAGAATAAGTATCGTGGTCATTTTATCTTGGTTATAGAAGTCAGGAAAAAGAGTCCCTACTACAAAAAAATATATTTAGCTAAATGAATGACTTGCAGATATCTAACTATACGATATTATGAAATATTTTTCTCATGTTGTAGATATCGAACTGGCGAATATATTGTTCTAAAGTCATAACTATAAGCAAATTCAATTTAATTCAATTCAATTTAGTTCCATAATATGGGTTAAACAATAGGTATTACAACATAAATAGTATCGCCTTATTCAGCCTTTCAGCATGCAAAAATTTTCTTTATTAAAATTTAATCACAATATCAATAATAAATTAATATACAAAGTTATAAAAAAATCTATTCTGTCAATCTTAATTGTCAATAAATAATAAAATAATGTTAAAACTTCAAAAATTCTAACAACGAGTAATAAGTTTTTGTTACAAGTAGATGTTTTAACTTCTTTTTAAATACATTAATATTATTTTTACTTCTTAAAGCTAATGGTATCTTATTGTATAATTTAGGCCTCATGCATAACATACTCTTATGTAAAATATCAGTTTTTTAAAGATCGAATACATAATTTATCGGCATTCCGTATTATTTAACGTTGATCAAATAAATGAAGATTCATTTTAATAAATAAAACAGTCTCGAAAATATATATGGAAGCTGGGGTTAAAAATATTAAAGTTTTAAAATGAGATAGGCAGGAATCTATTTGCTTTAAGCAACAAATAGTTCACAGTGTCTCACGCATCGTTTTTGCGCTCTGAATGTACAGTCTACGTCAGTTGAGTTACCCCAAAACATCACAAAGTATGTATGTATATATGTTTATGGCATAATACCTAACATGTACGTTGTATACACAAACTATAAATAAGCCTTTGTTAATAAATTAAATAAAATACTTGGTCAAGCTATTTATAATATACATGTATTATTATTTAACAACATTTTGTATATGGCTGATAGACGTAGCAATTTAACTGAATTAAAAAATATTAATATTAATATATTTGGATTATTATCTGGCGGATATTATCCTGGCTTTATTATTCTAAAATGAACTATTTTATTAATACGTAATGATACGTAATAAAAGAACCATTATCATCTCAGCTGAAAGACGTCCACTGCTAGATATAGGACTCCCCCAAGATGAAATAAAATAAAAGAATATATGCGTCTAAATCTAATTACTTGATTGGTAGCCAATGCATTTACTAGTTGTAACATTAGGTTAGTATATTATGTTAAACGGAATATAATTGGCTATAGAGTATTTAAAGCCTTGTGAAGTCTCTTGTGATCTCTATGTGGTGCGCTTTAAGGACGAAGCTTATTATTACATAAAGCCCAAATATGACTAGCAAAATATGAATGTAATAAATCTCGTCTAGTCCTTCGGGAACACGCGGATGTTATTATTATACAAATATGTTATCAAAATATTTATGGTTATAGGTATGCTAGATACGAACCTCAATATAGAGTGTGTTAATTGTGACTAGGGGGTAGAGTTTCAATCTACAAACACGGTCACTGCAGTTCATAAGGCTTATGAGTATAGTCCCACGTTTCCACTCTTTTATTATAATCTTAGTAAGCTAGAATGCGCTATGTACCGCCTTTTTTAGGACCATTACATATATCTGCAAAGTCATCTCAACCTTATAAGAAAATAGGCAAGTTTAAGTAATAAATTAAAATTTAAAAAACCCCCGACACAATATTCATTTGTACCCATTTTGAAAAATTTTAATTGTGAAAATATGTAGATTTGTGGTGGCGGCCATCTTGGATTTGAAATTTATCATAGTTTATAGAATTCTACTAGCCAAGCCCTTTCATTTGATACCCATATTGAGGGAGTTGTGAAAAAATATGTAATTCGCCATTTTGTGGCGGCGGCCATTTTGGACCGATTTTTATCAAACGTAGCTAAGAACACTCCCGACTAATTCGCCTTTCAAACAAAAAAACAACATTAAAATCGGTTCATCCGTTCGGGAGCTACGATGCCACAGACACACACACACACACACACACACACACAGACACGTCAAACTTATAACACCCCGTCGTTTGTGCGTCGGGGGTTGAAAAGAGTTACTCTTTATTTAATACATAAACATATTTTTAAATGTATCTATTATGTGGTTTGATTGAGCCTGGCGACTGTAAATGCATATTTTTTGATTCCATCTCGGCAGAGCTAGTATATATAGAGAGCCTCACTTTTTTAGTAAGTTCATTTTAAATTTCAGACTAAGTGCTACTTACTTACTTATAAAAGTGCTAGCTTGCTTCCGATATGAAAATCCTATTTTTAGACGTGTCGTTGACATTTATAATCGTAACGTTGTCATCTCAACAAATGTTAGTACAAACATTTTACAAAGGAGAGCATTTTAATCAAGCCATACGACATTTTAGTAAAATGAATACTTAAACATTCTCAATTCAGTTCATTCCGTATAACACAGACAATTTCATATACAATTCCGTATAGTGGCTGCGTGATTGTCATCGCCGTACTTGAGCTTGATTACAGTGTACACGCTTTTGCCCGACCCCGGCTGCTTTGCAAGTTAATAACCTATTTGGCGTCGTTCTAAAGGCTACATATTCACAGTGGTGGGGGGTAGGCGTCCATCAGGAATCGGATTTGTGTAGAGAGCGGGTCACGCGCCGCCAGCGATAATGGAAAACGGATTACCGCGAACTCTCTAACTAAAGCCGTGATCCATTCATGTGGCTCGCTCTAACGTCTCCCCGTTCGTCATTTGCATTGAACCTCTGTTACTGTTGTCCTACACTTGTGTGCACACTTAACATTTTTATTGCTTGTTTTTTGTTTGGGTCGGTTGTGTTTGTTATTTTTAAGTACGGAGTTGGGTCGCAGCAAAGATTTTTTAATGAAATGTGCGGTCGCTGCAAATGAGCCGCTTGTTATATAGATACAATTCTTATTTAATTTTTCTTATGCAGACTGTTGGGCTGGTTTACCATTGCCACCTTAGTTGTAAAGAAATAAACAGGCTCGCTACTTATGAATCTAAAAGCTTTCTTCTTTTATGGACGTTTAGGCCTAAGCCTGTGTATGTATAACAGAATAATAGAATGATCTGTCATAACATTTATGCGATTACAACTTTTGTACTGGGACATTGCCGAAATCGCGGCACCCCTGAGAGGTCTTCACTATACTAAGAAACACTCAGTATATATTGTGGCACATTCCTTATACTAGCAGTCTATGGGTTTAATACAAGAGGTTTGTATGCGTTGTATAGTCGATCAACGCGAAATGCTGCGAAAGTGAGCCTTGTGATTAGCCCGTGTATAAAGCCTGCGTGTAGTTTGTATTTGTAGTTAGCACCAGCTACATACTTGAGTCATGTACGAGTACCTTTACCTTTGTTCTCTTCTCGCATAGTTTTGTATTCCACATTCAAAATAGTTCGAATTATGATATTCGAATTATGATATTCCACTGTTAGCGATTTCTTTTTCGTTTTCACTTGTAGCTTGCCATTTGTTTTTGTTTCTTTATTTTTTGTTTGTAGTCTTCGGAAATGGAATATGCGCGCTTCTGAGAATTAGTTATATAAAGGCATTAGTGCTGCTCAGATGTCACGTAATATCAAGAACTCGTATGGCTGGGATAGCGTTAATTAAATAACGTTTTATTTTATATTAAGTTTGGTTGCTTCTTTTCTGACAATATCAACCTGATAAATGAGCTACTTAAACGATCTACTTTGCATTTATTGCACTTTTATTTCTTCAATACATGTAAGTTTATTATATAGAATTCTTGTGTTTACTTTCTCTATACTTGCTCCATTATTATTTTTTGTACAACTGCCATTTTCTTTATTACGACTTCTAGCACTAGGAAAAAACGACAAGAAACCGTAGTGTTAGAAGTCGTAATAAGATAGAAGTACCAACTCCCTGCCGATATATTCACTAATAACGCTTATTGCTTAAAAACTGTGGCTACCGCATTAAGATTGATCTTTATTGCAAAGCAGGGTACGTTTATTACACGGAAGTACACATCTATCGACATAAATAATAAGCTGGACACATAATATCTAAACTTCTAACCACTATTTTTGCGGTAACTTTTATCCTAAATGTATTGATTCCTTTTACTGTTAAAAACCTATCGGGCTTGCCTTATTATCAAAGCCTACATGTAGTAAGTAGGAAATATCCATTCTAAATACATATTCCTAGGACGAATATCAGTTAACCACTTTTAATTTGTACAGACCGTACAATCTAACAAAGAGAATTTCAGCAGAGCACATACCTAATGCATTAGCAACATTATTGAGCTTTCATTGTTAATTAATGAATTCAGTGTAATCAATTAAAACAATTAAGCCAAATGATTGTTTAGAGTACTATTGATAATAAATTAGACTGTATAATTAAATTTGAAAGCAAACATTTTTGATTCATTTATGACGTAACATGCACACCATACTAATGGACCTAGTTGACTGTAAAGGACAAAATTGGGTTGTTCCGTATTCATCCTATGACATCTCATCCTACTTCTTTACTCATCCTAAACTAGTATCTGAACTGATCCGATAACATTATTTTCATAAAATTTCTTTATTCAACCGAAATGCGTTCCTTACTCTACCCGTGGCAACTATTACCGAAAAAAGTATAGATAGCAAAACAATCTTTGGATTTGGAAAAGTAGGTTAGAAATAGTACATTAAAAAAAAAAATATAGCATATGTTAGGTACTTGGTGATAATAAAGCTTTAAAATGATGAAAAAATAATTAGGATTGTTTGGGTCAATCTTTTGTCTTTATAATATTAGTAAAGATATAGATTACTAAAACAGTACTTTTTTCAGATCGTCACCCTAACGTGAGAGCTTTTGGGTAATTTCGTAATCGGTTGGGCTAGGAATACTTACAGGATTACGTCGAAAGGGGAGAGCGGTGAAATTGCTCTCCCCCGGGGACGAGAGGAGGTCGGGTCCTATTGACCCGGCCGGCACCCACACGGGGGGGCCTGCTATGGATGAATCTTTTTAGACTCCCAACAGGCCCCCCCCATTGGGTGAGAGAGGGAACACCCCAGGTTTTTTTAGTGGGTATACCAGCAGTCGGCTGGTGAGTCCCACACGCCCCGCCGGTGCCGTCCCCTAGCCGGCGGGTAGTGCATCAAGCATTTTTTCCTGGGAATCAAAAAAAAAAAAAAAAAAAAAAAAAAAAAAAAAAGGAATACTTACAGGATTAGGTCTCTTTGTATAGTGGCCTGCCGTTTCATACGGCGGGTCGTAACCTCGGCGGGGTCGCGACCGCATGCGAAAGCGATTCGCGCGGCCCCGTCGATAGTAGTTTTGTCGAGGAACACCGTGGTAGGTTTAGTCGGTATTCCGGGAGGTACATTATTTCTTTTCCATCTTTCTTTTACCCCGGCGAGTCAGACATAATCCCTCCGCCCGCCCCCGCGGAGGTATATGCGTCATTGTAACAACCACGCAAAAAAAAAAATTGCAATACTTACAGGTGAATAAAGAATTGAAAATGGGATAATTGCTGTCGGTTGAGTAAGGAACGCAAATAGGTTAGCTAGGAAAAAAACCAATGTAGGATGAAACGTCATCGGATGACGCCGGAACAAACCCAAAAAATATTATAAAAAATAAAATCTTGTCTGCGCTTCTTCTACCTATGAGCGATATAATTTTTTAATAACTCTCTCATTTACTCTCTTAATATCTATGGTATATAAAGCTCTTATTGGTGGTTTCATATTAGCATTTTGCTTGTAATATTCAGTGGTCTATGAGTGTACCTAACCACCAAGAAGCGAGCATAGCATTCGATATGATTAAGTCGATCTCGATACTCATAACCATTTAGTGATGGATTACTTCAAATTAGATTTTGCCCGCGGCTCCGCTCGCGTAAACGTAGGTTATGTGAATTTCTTATTCTGCTTTTTTTTTTTAATCTTTTTCTGTGCTCCTGACAACGTGTATGTAAAATTTCATGATGATCGAGCAAACAAACAAATAAACAAGCAAACTCACATTCGCATTTATAATATTAGTTGAGCAGCGATAACTCAGTGGGGAGACCAACAGACTGCAATGCAGAGGGTCTCAGGTTCGAACCCACGTCGCGCACCTCTGACTTTCGGAAGTTATATGACTTTTCGAAATTATGTGCGTATTGATTGACAATTATCGCCTGCTCCGTGCCTCGGAGAGCACGTTAAGCCGTCGGTCCCGACTGCCATGAACATCTATGGCAGTTGTTATTGGGGAAGTCAACATAAAAGATCCCACTGGGTCGAAGTGTCGCCGGTCTGTACTGACTGGCCCCCACACAAGATAAGATAAGATATAATATTAGTTAAGATTGTTGCATAAATGAAAATATTGAAATGTAATTTTTGGCATTTAGAATGTGAAAGTATGTTTGAATGCAATACGGGAAAATTATTTGTGTGTACGTTGTGTTTGTTAGTTATATGTTTGTAAAGTACACCGGGACACAATAATGCTTGCAAAATATAAATGTTATACCTACATTAATTTCTACAAAATTGTACCTTAGCAGTACAAAGACAACAAGAACATACAACATCAATATACATATTTTCAATGAAACTCTTTTTACGCGCTTAACTCTCTGTATTTTCCTTTTCTCGTTTGTATAAAAACCTGTGTCAGTTAGTTTATTGCTTTTTCTGCTATACGCTTTACGTGGGAAAATTAACACTGCGATAGAAATATAAAATGGCGAACATTTCAAAACATAAAATGTACTTAAAGCTTATGCATTATTATGCGTTGCCTATTTATTTGAATTATCCCTTTATTTATTTGCTAAAGTCGAGTAAATTAATGTCTTTATGTTAGTAAACTGTACTTAGAAATGAACAGCTTATTACTTTAGTAATATAAGTGTATGGCTGGCGTAGTAGATTTAGTGGTCGCTTCGCTATTATCACTGTGAAGAGTTTTGTGAGACAAAACATATGTGATACACAAATAGTTAATCCCAGCCTGGGTACTCTTAGCGTTCCTTGTTTAGATGTCGGTTTATATAAGTCAGGTATGTCAAAGGTCTCGCATTCGATTCCCGGATCGCGTAGGTTATTGGGCAATTGTCAGTAGCAACACGCAGTTTGAAACTATATAATATAATATTCTATCACATAAACACAACACCATCTAGCCCAAACTAAGCAGAGCTTGTACTATGGGTACTAGACAGTGGATAAACATACATATATACATTTTTTTTTGTAAATGCATAATAATAATAATGTCCTCCAGACTGATTTTCGGTCACGGCGGCCAATCTTAACGGAGACTGGCCATCTGCGCAGGAGATATTATAGTGCACAAGTATGTGCGCAAACACAAGTGCACTCTCTGTTCCCTTACCCTCATGATCCGATGGGACGGATAATCTGACAGGACCGGAGAGAGATCAGGCGCAGGACCAACGGCTTTACGTGCTTTCCGAGGCACGAGGGTGTCTAACACCGCCAACTTCCTAACTCCGGGCTCGTATTGAGATTTCTTAACAGAAAAACCCAATACCTTTATGTTGGCCCGACCCGGGATTCGAACCCGAGACCTCATGCACAGCAGTCGCATTCACTACCGCTGCGCCACAGAGGGCTACATACATATTATACATGAAAACACCCAGACCAAGACAAACATCCATGTTCATGCACACAAATGTTTGACTTGTGCGGGAATCGAACCCGCGACCTCAGCCGTAGCAGTCGGTTACACTAACCACTACGCCATCAAGGTCGACAACTGTGCCCTCTATTACGTGTGCCCAAAACCATATCAGACGAAATATGGTTGCAACAAACCATTGCTTACCTCAAGGATATAGCCGTAAAACTACGTACATTTTGCCGCGGACTACACTGTTCGTAGTCCAACGCCGGCTATTATGCGTGTCGCCGTGCCGCATAACTGTATCATATTATATGCATTCCGCCACAATGCAGTGCCACACTACGCAGACTATTACCCAATGACCACAGAACACTGCAGTAGTATAAAATATAAATTAGTAATGTTACGTTAAAGTCGAGTTTAAAACGTAATGAGAGCGACGGGTGTTAAAAGAGCTGGACTTCTCTTTGAGTTTCTGGATTAACGTTATTTGAATTAGTTGGTTAATGATCATTTCATTAAGCAACTAATTTAAATAAGGTGTTGGGACGTTATTAGTCCACCTTACTTTAGTTCGCCCGTAGCGTCATTTATGTTGCCATATTTAAGTTCTCTTGAATGCAATTCGATAAAGCTTCAGAGTAGTCGACTTTATAAAAATATACTAGTTTTTGCCCGCGGCGTCGCTCGTGTTTTTCTGGGTAAAAAGTATCCTATGTCCTTTTTATTCCTCTATGCTTGACAAAGTGTTTGCGTGTTTTTATGATATAAAAATTTATATGGTCATCACATTCACATTAGTTAGAATTAGGAGAGCTTTAATATTATTATATAATTTAAAATTAGGCGAGTTTTAATATTAAGTTACGCAACCATTATTTGAAATGGAATAGTTAACGAAAATTGACAAATATTTCCTTTTGCTAATGTTCATAAATATATTGACAATTAGCCAGAGAACTTTTAAAGGGGCTTAGCACTATCAATTGCACCGGGCACCGCCAGGCTCACTGCAGTCGGTACTAGTGGGAAGCTTTGCTTAGTTTTAAGTTGACCTACTAAAATTGGTTCTTTACAACGTGATGTGTGAAACTGGTAGATGGCAATGGGCTCGGCTTCTATGACGTGGGACGTACAATGTAGGTAGTGAATTGAGTCTAGTACTTCTCTGGTTACTCATTCGTGGACATGTGAATATGATTCTACGTCTGATTCGATAAAGGTGAAGAGATTACCAAAGTTCCGTTACAGATTCAGCCGAAATATGTGCTCAATCCTAGCTCTTTTAAATACTTGTTTACAAAATAATCAATCAGCCCGTTGCAGGCCACTGCTGGACATAGGCCACTCCCATTTTGGACCACATCATCCGGTCTGCCGCCTTTTGCATCCATTCTATCCCAGCTACATTCTTAGGGTATCGTTCCATCTGGCTGGGGAGCATCCTACCTTACGTTTGCCAATTACAAAATAATACAGACATTTAAATAACTTGTTTAATTATAAACAGCTCAAATACGAAAATCAAACAGGTTATTTCCAAGTAATTTCATATATATATGCCGTTATACATTTGCTTTTCTGCATTCAACAGCGCGTATATTATGCGAAGGTAACACGTTATGCTCTATCACACAGCCCCTGGATATAATCCGATATGTGTTAAATGTGCACCGACAAGTTCACAATATAGGTCGGTAGGCATGACGTCATATAAGAACTATAACATACTGGCGATATCACGGCGCGCTGCGAAATAAAATATGTTCTCTAGGGATTTGTATACGAACTTCGAGTTGAGTTCAAGGGATCAGGAGCCTTACTACTTTCTTTAAAAGCTTTGTACAAGAAAACGAGAAGAGACAGACGAAGTTTCAAGCCGATATTATAATGAATAGATGATTTTTCTATGAGAAATCTCTGAATTACGCCCGCCTATAACCGGTGAATACTTGGTATTATAGGTAATGAAAAGCTACAATAACCGCTTACAAGCAGTACGGTCGTATGCTTTCTACCATCGTGGTAGTAAAACAAAAGAATACCTTGAGTAGTGTGTATCTTCTGCCCGTGGTATTAGCCGCGTGAATCTCCTAGGGTACCGATATCGGGTCAAGGTATCTTACGTAGGTAATTATTATCCCAATGATCTGCCTGCGTAAAGCTCATTTTATCACCTGGACGGTTAACACGTAATTAAGTAACAAGCATTCATTTTTAATTTTACATTAAGTGAATATAAATTGACCGGTAAAATAAAAAAAATATAAATTATATAAATCAGTAATATTAGTATCTTAACAAGCTGGTCTTTTAAAAAGTAATTTGTTTCATCTTTTTACATTTATAGCTATTTCTGAATTAATGTGCTTTATCTATATCGTCGGCGTTCATAAGGTACCTACTTGTAATAAACTTGTATCAGCTGTAATGTTTGAGGCGGTTCCCAATATCGGGATCATACAGGTAGATATGACCCATTAATGTATCCTTTGACATTAAAAACATTTACTCTAGTGAGATTTCAGCGGTTAAGTTCTTTTTTTTATTATTCATCATGTATTTTAATATTTACTAGCTTTTAGTTGCAACTTTATCAGCTTAAGGTACAGTTCGCCACCAACGATGACACTGTACACATTCTACAAATCTTAATTTCTTCTAAACAGAATAAGGATTTAATGTTGAGCTCCAATTTACAATATCCATTTAGTAGTTTTGCGAGAAACTTAACCAACTAATATAAAGTAAATTAATAGTTTCGGTTACAGAAACCCTTTCTTAGTTAATTTGAGGTTTATAATAGTGTATCCATAAAACGGTGACTTTCAACTAAAATATAAATAAATACGCGGTTTAATTTTGATTTAAACGTCAGAAACGTCCCCTAAGTTGTAAGCTTTCAGCCAGTAAGCTTTTCTTTACAACCAGTAATTCTAATGTAATCTATAAAAGGGTTAAACATGTGTTAGGCTTCGCCGGATTATTTTTGCACCCAACCCGAGTCACGAGGTCAACATTTTGGCGCGATGGACTGAAACCATTGAATTTCGAGAAATCGCTGGTATGCTGAGACCTTAACACGCTCCAACCAACCAATGACTGTTGTTTCAATGCAAAACGCATTTACGTGCACTTTGGACTTAGGTACTGCGAATTCAATTTCGAACCGAACGGTTAAGTAATTAATATATGACTCAGTTATATGTGTGTGGTGAATATTAATGTGTTATATAATGTATGCGTTCGCTGCCTCGTAAATAAACTAATCGCATTATTACTACAAATGTTTAGTTCATGAATGTGAAAATGAATATTGAAGTGTTTATACAATGTTACAAAGAGAATTACAGAGAGCGGAAATTCGCGGAAACTGATGAGCCGACCAAGTATCTACCTGCATATAATGTTATAGGCAATCCCTATCAAATTACGTGGCGTGTGGATGTGGAGCCAATCAATCTAGTACCGTGAGGATGCGGGTTCAATTTTCGAATAAAGAGTAAAGCTTTATGACGTAGTTCTGGTGAGAAGTTCTCAGTAGTAGCATTCTCAGTAACTGTGCTCTATGTGCTCGCCACGCTATGGTATGGTTGACAGGAGCCACGTGGCCAATAAGCGCGGCAGTTACTTTTAAATATTATAGTACTGGTTATATTTATCCCTCGGTAACATAACTTTTTCTAGATGAAAGGTACCCTATGTCCTTTTCTGTTCAGTACAAGTGTTCCAACTTTTCTTTTTATCTTAAATACGATTTTTCCTTACTAGGAATAAATTCTGTGTCGCGGGGGACTTTTAAAAAAATTAAACCAGGTTTACTAAAGACACCCAGATCCGGAACAACTATTTGTTGAGAACATAAATTTTGTCCCGTGTAGGGATTGAACCCGCACTGGGCGCAGTGACAGCAACTAGGCGTCTGCATAAAGCACAACGCAAGCCGTGCAGTCAAATTTTTTTTTCAGCTTCAACCCACGTTGTACCTTCTACCCGCGGCCTCGCTCGTTGGGGCTTTTTTGTCGAAAGGTACCCTATATTCTTTTTTGTATAATTCTGATAACGTGTATGCATGATTGCATGAAGATCAGTTTAGTAGTTAGGCCGTGAAACCGTAAATAAATAAAGTAAATATATAATATATAAAGTAAATAAGCTCGCATTCGCATTAACAACATTACTTAGGATTTCTAACTTCGTGGATAAACGTATTTATTTGTTTATCCAAGAGAAATGGCAACGAAGTCAATTAAGCATAATTACAGCCCCTGTATAATATGCAGAGCCGTTGTTTGCTTGCGATAGCATAATATATCTCCGGCTTTGTCAGCTTACTCTTCGTACTTGAATATTATTATCATAAAAAAGGTACGCGTGTCCACACTAACAGCTGTATCATGTGATAGAACCTTACCAACGAATATCAAACTTACAGCATAGGAATTAAGGTACAAAATTGTAGTTAGTGCTCTATAATTTGTATATTTTCCTGCAAGAGACTGTAGTAGATATCCAGAGTGGTCTCGCTATGCCACGTTATGTTATAATTAGAAGAAATTGCGATGGTATTATAGTAACAACGCTAAGAGGATTCAGAATCTCCCTCAGTTTAAGGTATGCGGTTAATATGGGCTTTAGAAACATAAAGGGGAAATTATAAAGCTGTGTTTAATTTTGGAATTCGGGTAGAGGTGCGCGTTCTATCAGACTTCAGACATTGTGTCGAATTTAGTATCGTCGAGAGATGTACGAAAATTCCATACGACATAACTGACATCGATGTTGGAATACCGTTTAACCAGTACCTACTGCTCTTATTTCAAAATGTTTAGCTTCATGTTCGAAATAAGATTCAGGCTTTATTTGACCACACCTGAGCCGCTTACAAATGTTAGTTAGAGGTCTATCATACACACACGAATAGTCTCACTTTCGAAAGTATAGGCTGACGTGTATTAAATCCACATTTTGCCAGCTCTAGTTTTACGTCCCACGGTATAGGAAGCGACCCTATTGACGTTTACCGGACACAATTTTAGACCTCGTGCTGCTATTAAAAACTTCGTCACAATCAAACCCAAGTCCTTATACTTAGAAGTCACATTTACTACCGCTGCGTCACCGAGGCGATGGTATGCGATATTCTCAGTGTTGGCCCAGTATGGATTGGCAGACCTTACATATCTTCGAGAATATATAGATATATCATTTAGACAAGCAGATTTTGTTAGGGTGTAGCGCCTCGTCGGTATAGCGCGCAATCATAAACTATTTTATATGTAAAGGAATTGTTGTTCAGACAAACAACTAAGCTGATACGCACAGAGCTTCATAAAGCCAGAGGTGCCTTAGGATCGAAATCGAGATCTCATAGTGGCAGAGCAAGGTTTTCTCACTAGGCTTTTATTTGCTAGCTTAATAGTATAAAAGTTACAAAAAAATTACACGGAATAAAAAGGATAAGAATAGAATCATGAATTCTAAAAAGCTTTTAGAACTCATTAAATGTTTAAATGTTCAATGTTCAGCGACATGTGTCGTTGCCTTTATAAGTGTACGTGTGCATTCACGCGTGAATTTCATGACAATAACGGCCATACGTCGCTGTTTGACTGTTGCACGATTATGGCGATGTTACAGACAGGATTCCTTACTATGTAGGTGTACTGCACGGCGGTTTAAGTGGTAGCTTACCACGCGCAGAGTATTGTGAGTTCGATCCTTACATGAGCTAAAATTACGTGAATATTTGTTCAGAGCTTGGGTGTTCTTCTGCCCGCGGTACATGATTGAAACTAGTGTGGTAGTGGCCTAATTCAATAAATAAGATGAGATATCCATTTTAATAACTAGAAATAACTTGCCAATAGGTATATTTCTATATTTCAATACAAGCATAACCTTAGAGATGATATGTGGTTCATCGATCTCGATTGTAGTCTGTAATGGCTAATAATAAATAACTGGTACACTGCTTTCTATTCCAAAATAAATTTGAGGTATTTGTATTCTATTAAAGTATTATAATTGAAAATCTTCAAAAATATGTTTTTATATTTTCATGTCATACTTGTTTGTTTATTATTGTATTTTAGATGACATTAAAATTCTTGTCCACATCCTCAAGGCTTATTAATTTAGGAAGAGTTTAGTTTCTCTTTGTGTCGCAGAGGGCTTAACGTAATAAACGTTATTAGTAGACCACACATTTTTCGTCCCGTAACCCTTTACGGTATATGTATTAAATCAATCCCTATTGAACTCAGAATACTTGGCGTGGCAGCAGTGATGATGAAGACTAGAGCATTGTGTTATCGTCTTCTTCTCAGATTTTTTATTATGCTCTTTGAATAAAGTATTCTCTTGTTATCCATTTACTATGTCATTAATTAGCTCGACAATGCGGTCTTGAGTGACGGGGCCTTCGCAGCCGCGGCAAGTTGCTTTGTTGTAGACCTTGACTACTAGTATAGTATTATATTATCTGTGCCTTGACTAACGCCTCGCCTTGAGGCAAAATCCTGTCGGGCTAACCCGAGTTAGTTATAAAATCAATATAATTTATGTAAGTTATAACTATATACGTTGTGTAGGAATATCTGAAGACATTGGCAGAGTTGTAATGCTTAAATGGTGCTATGTTTTAACACCTACGTAATAGGGAATGAGTTTATTGTTGTTGGGCACATTATTAGAATATTATTACTGTAAATGTCACAAATACTTTTTCTTATCCGGGGGTTCAAGCCAGGCAGCAGGCGGATAGGATTCAACGCAATTAGATTTGCAAACTTATTCCGTGATATCAATGGTGCAGACAATTTTTCTACGCGTAAAAAATTTAAAAAATTATCGAAAATATTTAAACTCCTACTGCCTAATAATTTTATAAATGTGACCGTTTGCGAAATTGGAGACATGTTACTCAATAATACGTCACGTTGTAAAATGGATGCAACTTGGCACTCTGACAGAACATGTCCTGGATTAACACACATAGGATACTTTTTATCCCGGCGTGCATCCCGTGAGATTCACTCGGGCGAAGCCACAGGCAAACATTTAGTAAAATACATCACACAAGCTTAATAAAGGAATAAACACGCGAGGCACGGGTTTTTAACGGCTGTTATATTATTTGGTATGTATTTTGCTCGGCTAGTGCATAAATCGTGTAATGGGTGGTAGTAAGCAAGCAAGTTGCCAAATAATTCACACGCAAAGTGCTGTAATGGGCTGCGGGAGGGCACATAAACAATAAAATGCTATAAAAATTCACAGGGAAAGTGATTCTACCGTTACACCAAACAAACGCGCTAAAGCTTTTTACGAACACATTATGATAATAAACACCCTCTTTAATTTTGTATTGTTTGCTGTTTTTGAGGTCGTAAACGGATTTAGAGATCGATTTCACTTATGGGTGGAAATTAAAAGATTATTACGATATAGAACCGATATTTTCCATTACGGAGAGAATTTATGTTTTAATATCAGAGTTCAACCATGTAGCGTCTCCTTATTTACAAGATGCTTCATTATACGGTATGCAATCTTGAATAGACGATGTTGTTATACGAAGAATAATGTGAAGAGAAGATGGGCAAGAAAATAATTTTTATTCACGGGTATTTAACAATTTTGCAGTAATAAAAGACTTGAGAAATGCTAAACTTAAAAGTAAAATCTATTGATCAAAAAACATTATTCTTCAAGTACCCTTCTCATAATTAGAGGAGGTTCATATCTTGCAATGTAATAGTATGTAAACAAGTGAATATCGGTTTTATATGTATGTAGTAACGGCATAAAGCATTTCAAAATACCAACAATGTAATTGTGTACCTACCGTCTAACTTTATTGGATAAATAAGTTATAGTATTGACAAGTTTACGTAATTAAGCAAGATTTTATTTTAAAAAGAAACAAGCATTGGTAAGTCGTTCGAGTAACTTTTTAGGTTTTTACTTTTCCGAAGTAGCGATAGCGTAAGTGGACTGACAGACAGAGGTCTTGAGTATCAAGCTAATTATCATTTGCTTTAACGGTAAATGAAAACATCGTGAGAATACTTGCATATCTGAGAGTTCTTCATAAAGTTCTCGAAGATGTTTGAAGTCTGTCATCTCGCACTGAGCCTGCTTGGTAGGCTATGGCCTAATCGCTCTCAAACTGAGTAGAAACCTACGCTTAGCAATAGGACAGTTTAGATACAGGGTTGATAAAAGGTAATAACCTTTTTTAAATCGCTAAGCCTGACACGCATCTAATAATAGCTAGTTTTCAAAGTTAGCGTCTTTGTACTGATTGTACGAACTATTAGAGGCAACGTTAACAAAACCGCTGGTCAAACAATATAATTATAAGTCTCATTTTAAGGACATCATGGTACGAAATGTCAAAATTTAATGAGGAAATGCGAGTAGCGTTTATTCCATACAAAAGTGTTCCTCTGCTGTCTACCTGTGTATGACATAAGGACATAAAAAAAATACGATATAAGCTATATTTAATACTGCCTTGCTTCTGTGTTTCGTTTATTTCATCATTTCATTTGATAAGGTCTAGGGTTCTTTAAAATTATAAAATGTTCCTTTCGGGCACCCTGCAAACAAATTGAATGAAACTAATAAAATAAATAAAATCCAGACCTCATTTTACGGAGATAGGCTATTTGCGTGAGAGATATTATAATGCACAAGTGTGGGCGCACACACAAGTGCAAGTTCCCTGTTCCCTAGCTCTCATAATCCTGTAGGATGGTAATCCGACACGACCGAGAGAGATCAGGCGCAAGACCAACAGTTTTAACACCGCCAACTTTCTAACTTCAGGCTGCTATTGAGAATATCTTGGTTGAAAAACTCAATGGCTTTTTTTGACCCGACACGGGATTTTAACCCGAGACCTCACACGCGGCAGTTGCATTAACTGCGCCACCGAGGCAGTAATAGATAATAAATAAATACCGACATAGCTAAAACCTATCTCACATTGTTTATAAAATAATATTAAAGACGGTTTCGTTCCGGAGGAAGATACAGGGGAATACGAGATAAAGATTTTAGAGGTATTAGTATAAAAGATTTAAGTTTTAGTAGTCGTTATCTCTTTCGCACATTGATATTATGTTCAGGCTCAGCGCGATAGCAGATCTGTTAAATACCTCTTCTTTAAATGTTTCGATAATCGCTTTTCCTTTTAGAAGGTACCCTTAACCTAAAAAACAACTTCTTTAATTTCATTGTGTCTTGTTCGCGTCAATATAATAGCGTTTAAATATAAATATACCTAAATGTTATATACGTACATATTTTTAATAAGGTATAAGGTTATTGTACCTACATAATCCTAAATAATATTATAGATGCTAATGTGAGTTTGTTAGTTACGCTTTAATGCCTTAACTACTCGACCAATTATCATGAAATTTTGCATACACGTTGTCAGGTGAACAGAAAAAACCTTGGCCTTTTAAACCATGGCGATACTGACGTAAATCCAATTCTAACACATCTTCTCCCTAGGCTTTATTATTCTCAAGTCACTTAGGATCGGCTTTTTAGTCTAACCGGATTTGACTGGATATCAGTTTTTACACGGAGCGGCTGCCACCTGACCTCCGCAACCCGAAGGCTAACGATACCCTAAGGCTCGACCAGTGTCATCCTAACACATGCATATTAGTTTAGCTGGAAGGATTAACAAGATTATATTATCAGGTCCTACCATTAATCCTTAAAAATAAAAAGTGACTAGAAATTTGGTTAGTCTATGCGTTCCTTGCATTCATTGTTCTAATGTTTACATCATATTCTGCTATTGCGAGATGTTAAAACGTTATTATTGTGCTACGTTAGGATCAGCACAGTACGTATTTTCTTTTTTCGTGACTTGTGGGTACTGTAATAAAAGCTACTACTACTGACCGCCAAACTCCAATTTTAGTATAGCAGTAGGTGATAATAAAGCTTTTCAAAATAGAGTATAAAACTAGGGCAATCCTGAGGGACTTAAATAATGTCTTAGCGTTAACGTCCTTTGTGGCGGCTAGGCAATTTGTATTTTAATAGGGTCAAACTATATAGCTAACTTACAAAATAAATATTCGCAAGTTATATTTCAAGGTATTATATGCTTTCAAGTGGTTAAGCAATAGTGTTAGTGCGTGCAAATGTCCCTGCACAGGACCAAACATTGTGTGACCTACAAATAGTTGTTGTTGAGTCCGAGTTCTCTTTGTGTCAGTGTTTAAATTAAAACTAGTACGAGAGTTTAATTTAAACACGGAAAACCAGTAATGCTCTTAATATTGTCTTCTGTTTACGCGAATGTTATTCATTGAAATTAAACTACTGTATACGGATTACACTAGACACGGACACAGCTAGACTTTATGATATTATGAGCTCATTATGCGTAAATAGAAACACCAAAGATTAAATTATGTTCGGGTACTTTGAAATAACTACACTGGAACATTGAGACAACTACCATCTTAGTCTCCCCGTGACCATGGCTGCTGAAAAGCAACTGAAACGTCGGGGAAAGTGTAAACCTAAATATAAATAGTTTTAATAATTTTATCAGCTTATAAATTAGTAGTAGTAGTGTAACAGTTTTCAAAATTATGTAATAAGTACAGTGTTAAATAAACAACGCGATAAAATCCGTATATAGTAGTTTAATTTCAATCAGTAATGCTTTACTCAACCTGGAAACTGAATCCAGGACATATATTTGTTTGTGTATATAAACCCAAACTTATGTACACAAACATGTAGCTTAGCCAAGTATACAACCTTACACCGTACTGTAATTTTAATAACAACAACTAAACCGATAAATTTAGTAATGAATGATAACGAGTTCTACATTTAAACTAAGATAATTTCTGCAGCCGTCTAAATGTAAATATAGAGGTTTATTTAAAGCGAGTATATTATGCTAAAAAGGCCAGACTGTGTCATTTGTAGGCAAGTTTGTGGCACCAAAGAGTCTTCTGTTACGAGGCCTCAAATAAAAACGGTGGTTTTATTTTTGTGGTAATATCAAATCATTTTCTAAAGTTGTTCTCCGTACTGTAGAGAAAGAAATTTTGTTGGAACTACAGAGACTTACACTGCCGGTCAAAAGTTTGAGACCACCTACATCAAAGTTGCAAATGGATGTAAAACTCAAAATAAAAAGCTAAACATGAAAGGATTTATTGTGATATTTATTAAGTATGGCAAATGCAATTAAATATAAATAAAAAATATTAAATATTTCGACAATTTAACTTAAAATATATGTTGACAAGCTAAACAGCTTTTTCATCAAAAAACCCTCCCTTGCATTGAATCACTTTGTTGACAAGTCTTGGCATGCGGGCAATCAATTTGTGAAATATTGTTCCAGCTTTCTTGCAATGCTCTCCACAAATCTTCTTGTGAGCTGGGACAACAACTGCGCACGTTTCTGTCCAGCTCTTCCCACAAAAGTTCTATAGGGTTAAGGTCGGGGCTCTGAGCGGGCCACACCATGTTTTTTAACACCCCTTCTGCTTCTTTTGTATCTAAATAACCGTGGCATAATTTGGAGCTGTGTTTAGGGTCGTTGTCTTGTTGGAAAGTAAAGCCATCTCCAACTAGCCGAAGTCCCGATGGTACAGCATTACACTCCAATATTGCTTTGTACTGCTCCTTTTTCATAATTCCTTCGACTCGTACCAAATCTCCAGTTCCACGGCTCGAGAAACAACCCCAAACCATAACGGAACCACCGCCATGCTTCACTGTGGGCAGGACACAGTCTGGCATCATCTTTTCCTCGGCACTCCGCCGAACAAAAACACGTCTTTTGCTCCCAAACACTTCAAATTTGGACTCATCTGTCCAAAGAACTCTTTTGAAGTCTTCTTCACTCCAGTCTCGATGGGTAAGGGCCCACTGCATTCTCTTCTTTTTGTTTTGTGGCCTTAAGAGAGGTTTTCGCACTGCTACGCGACCAAATAACTTAGCGTCTCTTAGTCTTCTTTTCACTGTGGTCAATGACACAGGTGTAGACCGGGATTTGTTCACTTCAGCGCGGATTTCTGGTGCTGTCAGGCGTCTATTCCGCTTGCTTGTTACCACGATGAACTTATCCTCGCTAGAAGTGGTAGCTCTCGGCCTTCCCGACCGCGTACGATCTTGATTATTGCCAGTCTCCTTGTATCGGGTTATTGTGTTATGAACACAAGTCTTCGACAACTTGAGCTGAGTAGCAATCGCACGTTCAGATTTGCTTTCGTTGTGTAAAGCAATGATGACAGCACGAGTTTCACCGCTAATTTGGCGTACTTTTCCCATAATGAGATGTCTTCACTGTAAGAACGACGAGCTCGGACTAACCAAGATTAAGAAATATTTACTCCATGGAAACTCAGGTGTTCACAGTGTTTTAGGAAGTTAAAATTTTCTAAAATTCTGTTAACACAAAACAAAGCCCAAATAATGAATAATAGTCAGGTAACAATAATATTACAATGACTTTAGCGCGCGGTCCGCACGCGGCGCCTATTGATGTTTCTAGACAAAAGACCGTTGTACGATGATTACATAAAAATAAATAGAAATAATGACTTCGAAAAATAGTTAAATATCCATTGTATATGCAGGTGTTCAAATTAATTGTTTATCATATGTATTTTTAACAAATTTTATTGTGAAACAATATTTTAACTTGTGGTCTCAAACTTTTGGCCGGTAGGGTATATCTTAAAGATATATGTATATACCTATTACAAAAGTATTTGTCTCGTGCGGTTTTAACTCACAGTTCATGGTGCTTTGGTAAAGTCGATATAACTACCTAAGTTACAGCGCTTACAGTTGTAATGTTTATAAGATATGAATGTGAGATTAAGGACAGTGTTATTTGTACAAATATTTCAAAGAAAGTTTTTTTTTATTTTTTATTTTTTTTTGCTCGTCAAAATGACCACACTCCGCCTGATGGTAAGCAATCGTGTGGTCTAAGAGCAGTGGCCTCCACATCGTCCTCATAGCAGCCGAGGCGATGTTGAGGTCTCTACTTTGACGGCCTGAGAAGGTGCTTTTTCACGCCCCGCTTAAAGGACCCAGGATTGAAGGAAGAAGGAAACACGTGCCTTGGCAGAGAATTCCATGCCTTGATCGTTCGACAGAGGTACAAGTACAAGGACTCGCCGATATTTATTTGGTGACGGTGCAAATGAGCAGGTTGGTCCGGCGAAATACCACTTTTCGAAATTACTGCATTTCCCCTGAGTAAGACTTTTTAGATGATCACTTACTTGTTGTACCTATAAGACTTTCGGCTAATATATGCCTACCTGACCCATTCCTTCCATACTATTTTAATTTTCTTTTCATATTCTTTGCCACGGGGTTAGTGAGGTGCGAGTGATACAGGCGATCATAATCAAAGGTAAAGCTGCATTATCCTTGACTGACGTAGACTGTGTTCTAAACATACAACGTGAACAAAGTTGTGGGCAAAAGCTAGCAAGGTTCAACAAATTCGACAGCATAAACAGTCGCCTTACTCAACACGGTAAGGCAGCACAATAACATATATCTTTGACCTTAATAACTCGGCTGATATGACAAACGGTTGATGTACGTTACGCCTACACACGCTTATTAGATGTGAACCACGTGTACGTGAATACTTGAAGAAATATTTACGTTATTTACTTATATAACGTAATATATACCGGCATTAAGTAGAAGAAAATTTTGCAGAAAGAAAAGTATCTAAAAATAAATAGATAAAGTAAAGTATTAAATGTGTGTTTGCTAACAACATTTTGAAATAAAAGCTTATCTATCGGGCGTATGGCATCTCCATATATAGGTACAGCTTGCTTTATTCTTTGACAATATAGACAGAATTTGGGTATAGTCTAATTTTGATAAATTTTAACAGTAGGCATCTTACGACTCACACCTATATTTCTCTTTTCCAATGTCTAAACATATAAAATAAATATACTCTAACGAACAACAAAGAACATCTTTGTTCTCAATTTTTAGCAAAGTTATTATTTGCTTTGTTTTTTACTCTTATAAAGCAACTGGTTTTTTGTCCTATTTTGTGACAAGCTCATTTTATTCTTATATATTACATTTAATACGTTGCTCTAAAAAATGCACTCAACATCTACCTTTTTTAGTCTAATCATCCCAAATGATGCATCTATATTATAAAGTTTAAGAGATTGCTTATTTAAGGGAGCTAGTCTTTTGAACTATCAGTTCGATTTCAAAATACTTTTTTAAATCAAACCAACTAAGCGAAATAATGTTAGAAAGGAACAAACTACGATAGTACAATAGATATGTATTTATTGAAAATTTAACTGCGATTAAACTACTATATACGGATTTTGTCACCTTATTTATATTAAAACAATTTTATTAAGGAACTTATATACCTAAAATCACATTACGACGTGACGAGCGCACCGCTTGAAACCGCGGGCACACAATTAAAGTTATTATTTAAGATTCGCAATTGCCAATTACCTAATCACTGAGAGATAAAACCACGACAATTTCAGCATAATTTTTTGTACAACGTACATTTTGTACAAGACATAAAAAGCTAAACCTCAAATACACCTTCTTTAAAACATAAATTATATTCTCAGCAAATAGCCATATTTAATTTTAAGAGTACGCATTGTATGAAATCCCCGTTGGTTCCAGAGACCAAGATTTTGGCGAGGAGAAAAATTCTGATAAAGTATACAAGAGTTAGCTTTGTGTATTTGCACTGAAATGTTGACGCTCTTCTTGTGGATTATGAGGATTTACCGGCCTCGCACAAAAGGTAGAACAAAATGTAGGTTAGTTTCATAAAAACTTTTAGTTTAGCTCATACAGTGCACGAATGTACCTGTATTTTAAAGTAGACATTAAGTATACGACCTGTCGTCCATTTTTACGTATTAAAACTTGAGATGAGATGAGTTTGTGTGTGAAAAAGTAAAGTTTTAGTAAACCAAAATAGTAATATATTTTGGCAAGCTTTAATATTTTACTGGTTATATAAACACCAAATATTCAAGAACATTTTTTTAACAAACATGGTGAGATTATTTAGCCAATCCAACTGACCAAAATACTTTTGTCAGAAACGAACAGACTTCGGTAGTGTATTGGATATCTACTAACCTTTTGACTGCGGCTTAGATGCCTGAACTGTTGGACTTATGCATGGTTTCGTTAATTGAATTAAAAACAACACCACCTGCCTGCATTCTTGCGCGCTTGGTAATAGACATGGATTTGATATACATACATATTGTTACATCCAGAGCTATCTCTCGGCACTGTGGGGAAATGCCTTCCTTTATTACAGCGCCATCTATTGACATCTTGCTTAACTACGTAGCTTCATAATACGCGAAGAATAGAGAGAGCGCTAGAACATCCTCGTACTCTTTTGAGCATTTGCTCAAAAGAGTACGAGGAAAGCGATTCTGAAAATTTCTAGAAGCGCCATTTGGCGCTTCTAGAAATTTTCAGAATCGCTTTAACCGCGTATAAAAGGCAAGACCAGCGTAAGCCAAGTCAGTTTACAATTGTAAGCGGTCAAGTATTCATCGAAACGAACGGGAGCGAAAATACCACAGAGTTTGAAGCACTTACAGTGGAAAAGTGTAGTATAGTGTGTGTTGTGTTTTAAATTTAATTGTGTGTTAGAATAAAACGTGTTTTGATCGGTAATATTGTTTAAATTCTTATCCCTCGAACCCAACACGTAACAATAAGTATATTAAAGAAAGCTTGTTTTATTAAATCTATGATATTTAATATAATGTTTCAAAGCTAAGCGATATCCTTTATCCAGTTTTACAACTACCATTAAGTTTTAAGGACGCACTGATGTTATATGGTCGCAAATATTATTTTACAAAGACGTTTGTCTGTAAATGTACGAAGTGGTAGGCAGAGGTGTAATTCGCTCACATTTCGCTACCTTTGCTTTAGATCCCACGTTACAAGAGGCGAGCTAATTGCCATCATCCAGGTATATACCCAGATCTCGTGAGACTTGCCTAATAGAATAACTCTATAAACATTTTTGCCTGACCTAGTCCTGGATCTGGGATCTTATAAGCACAAACATATGTACGTATAAACTTCTTATGACCAACAAAACAAAAATGAATTTTAATATCAATGTTATATGAAAACAGGATTATAATGTAATTGTAATATTGTTTTCATATAACTGACCCAAATATTAAAAGAACGGAGTAAGGCGCAGTGGATAACCGGTCGCCTGGTCGCTACCGATGCGCGGAGTATAACACGCGGCATATTGGGTTCGAATTTCAGACGGGTTTTACCGTATTATGACACTCACCATTTTTACTCAATGATAATCACCCAATTTGAAGCAATCCACTGTTGTACACTCATTTTGTACTATATACAACACGCGGCGGACAATAATAAATAAAAGTTAAAATATAAAATAAAAGACTACAACTTGTCCTTCAAACACTAGCAAACCGTGCCGCTACGCTCAAACTAAAAATATACAAGCTCAAACATTACTAAAATCTTATTCTTATCCCCTAAATAGACTTTATACCAAAGTATACACTAGAGAATACAACAAGCTTAATATGCTAGTAAGGTACTCCAAAAATTATTCTCATTAGCTTATCTCTGCTCCGAAATTTTGAATTTCCTCTTATCTGTAACGGCAGGGCTAAACAGGCAGCGCTCTACGGCGTAGCTATCTGCTTCGGCGTAGCTATTCAGCTACGAAGGAAGGTTAAAGTGCTACGTGCCCCTGTTGTTGAACATGCTTCACATTGATAGCGTTTTGGCACGAAAAACTTTTCACATTTATCAGGTGAATGAAATACAGCCGGAAAATTATGTTACTGACTATATTAACATCAGGCGATCTTTGTAATATTTTGTAAAATAATTTATTTCTATTGCAGAAGATTTAAATACAAAAATCCTTTTTATTAAAAAGAGCAACGAATCCTTTTAGATTTGTATACATGCTAGCTTTATGACGCTAAAATCTCAAAAGTTAATTTGATAATATATCTGATGTTGGTTCTTGGCTCTTGATGATGTTATTAACACAGTTACAGTAACGTATCTTGTTAACTTTTAAAACTACATTCTAATTTTGCTAAGCAAAATCTTTGCTTTGCTTTTCTTTATTCATAAATGATAACTAGAAATTTTAATAACTGCAGCTAGTATTCTTGTGGTGGTACAAGTGGTTTCATATCAATAGGACAATGGGTGGGATTCGAACCCGGGACCTCTTGATAGAAAATCTAAAGACTATCCATTTTTAAATCAGTACTTAGTAAAAGGTTTTGTAATCAATTTTTCCATGTTAAGGTTTTGATATAATAAAAATAAAATATTACAAAATAGCAAGCTTCGATTCTCAGTAACCGTTTATCGAGCGTCGAATAACAGTTATAGTAACGTTCAGTTCAGCAGTGTATTCTAGATCCACATTGGCCAGATTTTACGATACGCACTTGGCCTCGAGTACGGCCGTACTTGGGGCACGAACTGGAGGAAATAAACGTAGTTGTAGCCGAGGCAGTCATTACCGACGTATCTGCGCTGTTTAGTTACACGTACGTGAATAATGCGAACGAGATGCCAATGTCCCGGGGTTATACGGGACTGACGGTTTATTACGGGACTTGTGTTTTGGTCGTGTGTCATTTGAATAAGGGTAATTCTAAAGTCTAATTTTGAGATCTGCTTACTTTTTTTCATGTGTGTGTGAGAGATAGAGAACGAAAGGAGAAAGAGGAATGGATGTTAAGAGCTGACAGTGACATATCGAACGATGTCAAACCATTGACAGAATTGCAGTTAAGCTTTTTTAAACGGCTTTTATCGTACTTTATATTGTATGCACCATTTTTCTGTCTAGGCGAATATTTGTCCGTATCGAAACTAGAAAAATAATATCACAGAAATTGTGACTACAATTTCATTCATTCTACCGAACATTTTATCGATTCAGTCAGTCCTTCGGCACTAAACGAGACAGTAATAAAAGACGGAATCGTTTGTTGTTGTATCAATTGGGCCGTTGTATATAATTATGATGCTGAGATTGTGACTGTCCCGGATAAACGGCTATCAATATTCTCCCCGTCGCTTATAGATAATACTCAATCATCGGGAAACTAATTATGGTAATATTCTCGGGTCCGCTCTTGTTTGTAGAAAATATTGTGTTCAGCCGTGGTCTGTTACTGATTTAATTAATTATTAGAAAGTTTATTGGTAAGTTTATAGTTTTTTTTTTTCTGTTTAATAGTATGTCAAGTTACGCTTTATTAACCACAATCTAATTATTAGCTTATATATAATCAAAGGTCAAGGTCGGCATAGTCACATGACGTCAGAAATGGTAATGTTTGGATCCATGTAATAGGTGACCAGTCTATTGTCGTCTACTGGAAGTAGTTCTAAACTGTATGCTACAATTTAAAGTATTTGATTAAAAATATTGTGAAATGTTCCTTTCTCACAGTCAAATATAGAGGTAGCCTAGCGTAACTCGTAATGAGCGCAGTAGAGAATTATTTTTGTAAGGTAAGGTACTCCAAAAAATTACGACTAGTGCAGTAAATATAAAAGTAAGTAGAGGTCCTTACTGTTTATTACACAGTATATGTTAATATTATATCGCGTTAATTTTATTTTACTCAATATTTTCAAGTAATAGATATTAATTTCTGACGTTAAAATCGATTTTGTTAATTAATTTCTATTCCTCGAGAATAGTAAACTTTTCTGAATGAGCGGCACTGTATTTTTATCTGTACCCCTGACAACGTGTATGTAATTTCAGGATAATTGTTCATATAGTTAAGGCGTGAGAAAGTAGCAAAAAAACTCACATTCGCATTTATAATATTTTTAGTTAGGCTTAGCGACAATATGTTTATTTTTTATAAAATCGAAGTGGCTCTCAATAGTTTTTATATTTTAAATTAAATTCTTTATAAAACTGTATCCGTTTCCACATGTGTTTCGAGCACAAAATATCGCGCACAAAAATGTGTATCGTTTATTTCACAATCCCGTGTGTTGACAGCACTAGTGTGTGAGCGTAATGCGATCGAATTTATCGCGCGGGTTGGTGCGTTTACGACGCGACATTACCGCGCTGATAGAGACGTTGTGGGCACAGAGTACCGCCTCGTACGTGCACATCATCTCTCATCGACGACACACTACACTCATACGAATTGTTTTAAATGATATCGTCATTGTTAGGAAACATGGTAAGGTGATAGTCAAGTCGATTTCATTTTAGTCGTTATCAGACGAGGATGTGTATATTTTGAAATCAATTCTGTACTAACGTAATTAATACTAACTTATATTATAACTTCATCGGTTATCGACTGTACGTAAGAATAAATCAAGAGATGATTTGGAATAAAACCTTATTGGTTGATATTAGCAACATTTTCTTTTAGATATCGTAGGTTTATTAAGACCATAATTGAGATGCAGCATAATTAGAAATTATGGTTTTTTACGTTATTATGTCAAGCATTCAAATTTTATGTTACTTGTTTTTATATTTGGTAATGGAAATACTTAAGATACGAATACCTGCTTAAAGTATTTAAGAGACAAACCATTGTTGTGAAAAGAAGTGTGTTTTAGATAGTTTTGTTATACTCGGCAATACTTCTATGCAATATCAGTCTTAGTTAGTATCTATTTTGAGCCTTAGTCTCTCTATCAAGAGTCTTGAGTCTAATACACATACATAAAGATATTGCATAAAGGTAAATATACCACATTTTAGAGCTGTATATATTTTATTAAACTTTATCCATAAAAATGCAGATTAAGTGCTTACGGTTCCGAAGTAATTGAATGAATATTTAAAGGTACTTAAATACCGTTATAAGGGGTGACTTTGGCTTGGCAGTCTTGTCGATATGTTTTAGATAAAGATAATTATGCATTCCATTTTAGATCCTAAATTTAGTACATACCTAGTAGCGTTCTTATTTTGTTATCCAGTTTATTCAGCCTTCTTATTACAGCTTAAATTAGTTGTCAACAGTCGTTAATTTGTCACTTCTTTACAATGTAATTGATAAAGTATTCTTCAATTTTAAAATATACTAATCGACTATTTGCAAAGTACATAAGTTGTATGATACATATTACTCTAAAATTTTACATATTAAACTAAGCAATGACAATTCTAAAATTAATTAACATAATACTATTATTTATACAAAGTAAATCTAAACATCAGTGCATAAACTAAACAAGACAAACCGACTTACGTACTTCAGATTAAAAATTCCCACACACATAAAATTCGAAGCATTTTCTTTTACAGATTTTAATTAACAACTTTACTTAACTCTGCGTTACTGAGCCACTGTAAATCTACAGCAAAAAGGTATTAGCCACTGGGTTCTTTCTGAGGCACGTTTCACTCATGTGTTTACTCGGAAAGCTAGATTTTATCTGTGCACTCGCCACTTGTGCGCCACACTGCGCCCCGATAAAAAACCTCTTTCGCGTTCAACCGCCTGGTTCAATGGGATATATTTGTACTTTAGTTTTTCTATGTATTTACGCGATTACGCTGGAATAAAGTCGGGTCGTCGATGTCTTTTTAGTGGTATGTTATTGTGTAAAAAGTGTCATTATAAATACAAAATAGTAGATTGCAAGTATTTAAGACTTCTGTATATAAAGAATAACTTACTATCACATTGTATGTATGTATTTTATAAAATAAATATGTATTTCAAGTATTCCATAATAATCAAGCTTTCATTCTTTATATAAATCTTATAAGTATTTTGACGATTTGAAATTGTAATTATAATTGCCTTAGTTACCGCAATCGGCGGAGCCGCACGAATCGCTTTCACATCCAATCGCGACCCCGCCGAGGTTTCGGCCCGCCGTATGAAACGGCAGGCCACTACACAAATATACTACCACTAATTTTATCCCTACTGTCCCTCTGAGGGGTGGGGGGGGGAGCGACACACGATACAGAGGCGCGCGTGGGAACACGCACGCCGCTTCTCGGACCTGGTGCTGATCGGGTGGCGGGCAGGCCCACGAAGCCCACCAACCCCAGGTCAAACCTCAGGGTGGCTGGAGATCGTTTCGCGCCCGCCGGCGCCCGGCTCTGCGGTTGGGGAGAGGGTTTAAGCGTTCCCTCTGCCACTCCGCCGCCTCCTTGATGGAAATCACTTCCTCACAGAAGGAGGCGACGGCGTTCCACGACCTCTTACTCCGGACCATAGACTGAACTACGGTCGGGAGCGAGAGGGCAACCAATCCGACTGCCGCGATCAACTCACGGCGCAGCGATGCCCAGGCGGGGTAATCCGCCAAAGTGTGAAGCGCCGTGTCCACAACAACGTCGCGGCAGTCGACGCAGTGCTGACAAGCGGGCGTCTCTTGCCGGTCAGTCATTACCTGTGTCAGCCGGAAGGTGAAGGCGTCATGCCGCCTTTCCAGCCATTCCTCAAACACGAGACTTACCGCCACAAGCGTGGCGTGCCCGAAGGCGCATCTCTGACTTAACGAAGTTATGTGCGTATTAAATAGTTAATTATCGCTCGCTTTAACGGTAAAGGAAAACATCGTGAGGAAACCTGCATGTCTGCGAGTTCTCTATAATGTTCTTGAAGATATGTGAAGTCTGCCAACCCGCACTGGGCCAGCGTGGTGGACAATGTCCTAACCCTTCTCACACAGAGAAGAGGCCCGTTCCAGCAGTGGGACAATTTGATACAGGGTTGATATTATTACCTATTTATTCTTATATATCTTTGGCATAAAATACATTTTTATTCACAAATAATCTACCAAGATTATTTGTCACTAGAAATGTATGTACAATAGTAATTAAGACAGTAAATTTGTTAGATCATCGTTAAAACAGGGAACAAAATGTGTATCTGTTTATTTGAATTCTGATCGGTTAAAGCTGTGAAAAAAAATGCCGAAGAAAGTACATAACCGAAGTTTCAACAAGATAGATGGAAGCTAAAGAACGGCGAACATTCTTTGATTAAATCAGAGATGTGCTAATAAAGTTACTTCATAAATACTCTAGAGTTAGACCAAGAAACGTTTATAAAGAATGCGTTGAGATTGAAGCAAAAGAGTTGACTCAGCATCATAGAACTTAATAGAAGTTGAAATCCGCATTGTCTCCATATCACTCGACGAGCAGACAAACATTAATGTATATATAGACGTAAGTCTATTAAGCAGTGAAACCTTAGTGGGAGACCTTTGGACAATCATTGACCTCCGACTTTTCGAAGTTATGTGCATATAAATTAGTTTATCACCGCTTGTTTTAACGGTGAAGGAAAATATCGTGAAGAAACCTGCATGTCTATTCTCCATAATGTTCTCGAAGATAAATGAAGTCTACTAACTCGCACTGGGTTTGGTGGGTTATGGCCTAACTCTTCACACACTAAGAAGATGCCCGTGCCAAGGTAGAAGGATAGTTTATATACATATTTGATATTATATAAGCCTACTAAACGTTGATAGTAAACCATGTTTATTTAGCTCAAGGCAATATTTGTATAAGCCGTCTACCTAAATTCTAATGCGCGAACTGGCTGCCATTTTAAACTTTTTCTCTACTATTCCTTTACATGTATTTTGAAGTTATTCTGAACCATTCCCACGGCGCTCCGTTAAAACGGCACTTTCATTATCTTTTATTAAGCCCCAATTTGCTCTAGATTGCTTGTATGGTTAACGAAATTGTGTAATTGCAAGCTGCCTTTATTGCGCTCTGAATAAGATTATTCTAAAGTGCGCTTTTTAGGGTTAAATTGAAGTCACACAAAAATAAGTAAAATGAATTTAATATTATTAGGTACGAAATGAAAAGAGTTATATTAGTTTGCACCTGGACACCGACATATTGATTTATAATGTTGGCTATTATGATGGCATTTAAAAGCCCGATCGTAGTACCTACTTGGTCATTCTGAATCCTGTAGCTGCTATGGCTATACCAGATGTCTCGCATTCAATCCGACAGAACATATGTACATTAATATGTCGATTGCTATTTAATAGCACATTAAATTAAACATTGGAAAAATGCTACGTTTACAATAGCTTACAATTAGCATAACTAAGAACTAACTAAATATATTCCTTAAATATTTGTTGTTTACCAATCATTGTTGACCATAAACATTCTCAAACATGCAAATTTACTAGTAGTATTGATATTATTATTATAACCTTAGAATATAATTAGCACTGTGGAAAATACCTGAAACCTATGAGTTGCAAGTAAATACTTAAAAAGAGTAAATCTGTTGTTGCAACTCGTTTCTCTCAGCGCCTTTTTTGTTAAAGTCTTACAACTGTAAATATATGTTCACAGATTTAAACTAAACGCTTAAAAGAGTTACTTTGTAATAAAGATACTTTTTCTGTTACATTTGTACTTGTTTTTCGTAGATAAAAGAACACTAACATTCCTGTACATTTGACAATATTATTTGGAGCAAACAGCAACTATTTATCATACATTTGTTACTATATCAAAATAGAGAGAATAATAAGGCCATATAAAATCCATCCACACGTAATAATACGCTCTTGGTCGCCCATTTTATTTTTTCTGTATCGTAAATCTCGAGATTATATCACATCTCTAACCTACTTAGCGGTATTCATCGTGTGTCGGATTTTGTTTGCGGTCGGCACTGGCACTCAGCGGCCGCTCGCGATAAAAGCCTCTTTGTGCACACCCTCTATACGCCGCTGCGGAATAACTCTTTCAATGCAAGATTGCGCCCCCCGGAATATGGGCGGTGTGCGGATTTTGAATACATATACAATCTCAGTATAAGAATCAGATTTTGGTCTAGAAATGCTTTTAGGATTATTTCTTTTGTATACATTTCTAGTTTTGTTTGTATCAAAAGATTAATATTATCTATCCTTTAGTTATATCTTGAAAATATCAGATTTCGTTCGTAAAAGTAATACCCATGTCAAAAAGATATATCAAGACTAAAACGTAAAGCAAACATATTTTTAACTTTAAAAATGTTATTCAGTATTTTGAACCGTCTTCAAAACAGGAGAAGTTTTAATGAAGGTTTATTTGACATATATGGGTTTATTGCATTTATCTATGTACATTATCGGTAATGGACTTGAATTCTTTTTTAACATGCTAATTTAACACGGTTCCGAATAAGTATTGGTGGGTAGCGGTTCGATTAAAAGCTTCATTTAGACTAAAAAGATACATTTTACATTTTATTGCTTCTTAAAGCTGTTTAAATTATAGTTAAGATTACGATTATGAGCTAGCTATATAATAATTTTAATTAATGATACCCTCTTATCTACCGTTATTTCACTAACAAAATCATTTTCTAAATAATTCGGTGCGCTAAGTCTCGTTTGTGAGGCGGGCCACGGCGCGCGCGCGGCGCAGACACGCTATCTCAAGATTCCAGTTGTAGTAACTACTACTCAAGATTCCTCGACAACGCTCCTTCACTACGTGCTTTATTAAATTGAAACCCTACTCGAAATGTTATTTCCGGGAAAGATATTGAAAACAGCATTTGCAGTTTCATTTGAGTGTATTCAATTCGCGGCAGTAGTCTGTAGGAATTCTATCGAGTTGGCAATCTTAAACAGAACGGACAGCTTCGTATTGGACGTTTTGCGTTGAAAATTAATAACCTTTCTTTATGCACGTGATCGACGGTATTGGTGAGGCAATAGTTGCTTAATCAAAATGATTTATAAAGCAGGTAAAGGTTCATAACTTGAAAGGATGTGCTTATTTAAATCCTACATGAACACAAATAAATTGTATATAAATAAATTATAGTCCAATTATATTTTTAAATAGGATTTATATCAGAAGCTGTTACATCATGAGCTGTTATCTAAAAAGGAACAGTACACGTCGTAAAGCTAAAATATATAAAAAGACAATGTTATTTTATTTCTGTATGGGTTCTGGCATCGAAATCTTTTATAAATATAGATTTTACAATTTAATGCGTTATACTAGACATATTTCACCTGTAACTTATCACGTCTGACCACCAGTGTGTCGCTACTATTCAATATGTCAACCGCTTATTAGTCAGTGTTACTTAGATTAGTATGTTAATTTTTTTACACGGATGGCGTAGTGGTTCAAGTGATGGCCCCGCCATTGCCAATGCGTCGAGTGTCAAGGTTCAGATCGAACGTATTGACATAAAAATAGTAAATATAAAAAAATTGTATGACACATAAATAGTTGTTTCGTGTCTGGGTGTTCTTTGTGTCCGTTGTTTGAATGTTTATAAATACCCCGCGACATAGAACTGACTAAAAAATAAAAACATAAATCTTTCACACTCAATAGCCTGCTAGTGAGATGTACTAACAATTTAAACAAGCAAAACAAAACAATTAAAACAAACGTATAGAATAATATTGGGTAATATTATTCTATACGTTGACACAACATATATTTTTGAGAATAATAGTAGCTTTCTGAATTCGTAGCAGTCTATCTTACACATTTGAAAGAACTGTTAACACTAAGCTTAATTTTGTTACTGTTTATACATCGTAAATGCTATTATAACAGTTATAGTCAAAGAAACTAAATTCTCACTTAATAGAAAGACGTACTTAGTAGAGACATAATAACTTTCTAACATTAAAGTTACTCATATAGAAAAATCTTTATTTCTCTCTATTTTAACACTCACTCGCGTCGGGTTTAAGCTTTCAAGCTCACTTCAAAATACCTTTATAAGACTCTTGAAATGCCGTGTCTAGCTGCGAGGAACGGAATCCCACCTATATAAGTGAAGTTTGTATTATTCACTGTTATGGAGAAAGTACACTTTGCAATTGGGTAGTATTATCGATCGTCATTTTATTAAAAGTACGAAATTGTACTGTAAGATGTTTGATGCCTCAGAGAATCATTACGCGCCACGAGTGATTTGATTACTGGCCTTCTGGTTAATATTAAAGTAAAGTTGATTTTGATTATGGAAAACTATTTCACTGGTACCTGTAACCATAAATAACTAAAAATTAATCTAACAAAAAGAAAATATTTATAATTAAAATAAATCGAACAGTGAAATTTTTGACTGACACGCAATGATATTATATATAAGAAAAAAAACAGGTAAGTAATATGTTATTTGCGCCTGAAATACGTCCCAATTGGGTCGTATTTTTATTGTTTTCAGAACAAAATCGGTCCCACATTTTATCTTTATGACATACTTGCTAATTAGTAGTAAATAGTTTTCTATTATGTCGTAATGCCACAGCCAGCATCATAAAATTGCTTCGTCAAACCAATGATGTTTATTATGTAATTATATATACATGATGTCCGGTAATTAATGGATAACCTGGAAATGTCTTATAGTGAAACTGATGGCCGTTCAGAAAAAAATATGAAAAGAAATCTATCCTAGCTATTACCTGGGATATGTGTTTTTTTTTTAATTACCATGTATAACATTCTTGTATACTACGACCATAAATGAATGAAATCCATCGGTTTTTTGTTGTTTTATTATTAAACACTAATTATGCTAATAGATAGACAGTCAAAAGCATGCTATGCTAATATAGCTTGCACTTTTTAATATATATATATATTCTTTTTTTTCATTCTTTCTGAACGGCCTTCAGTTCTAATATAAGACATTTCATCCATTAATTACCGGACATCCTGTATACATAGATTCGCGCCAATATATTCCCGAAGATGTCGGCAGTGTATCAGTGATTTCAACCGTTATTTGATACATATAGCTCATCAATTTTTAAGAAGAAAAGCTATGCATGTTTGTCGCCTGAGTAGTATAAAAATAATCTTACGATGTTCTTTTCTGAACTTCTCTGGAACCTAAAAGCCGTAATTATAACTGTAAGTAAATCTTTAAAATGAAAACTATTATTTTATTGTTGTAAGATTAATTAATTATAAAAATAAATTTAAACAATATTTTGTCATAGTTTGTTTATTTTTCTTTCACAATTTTAGTCTCTGTAGGGTAGCTATCTTAATTAAAACCTAATAAAACCGTTCTATAAAAATATTTAACATAATTAAAAATTAACAAGTACTTCACCTCTAAAGATACAAAAATATTACTTACTGGATTATAAACTTATTTGAAATAAAACTTAGTCAAAAGAAGATTTTTATTTCTCAAAATGTATAAAACCCACGAACATTTACCTTACGGGCAGTAACTAGCCTCACGTAACACAAAATACGTCACCCGAACATTTTTCGCCGTGAAACTAAAAAGGTACTTAGTTAACAGTAATGTATGCCGCGTGTAAACTGAATGATAAATGTTTGATACGCGCCGGGGCGCAGTGCTCGCTACACGGATCGGCTTTTAGCGCCGCGTCCACCTGTGCCCTTATTCTGAATATCCATCGCGATACTTTACATTCTTACCGCGAGTTTACCCAAGTGCTCATCATTCGACACTTCAACGTAAACAGAATTGAAATGGGCCCTATCTTTATTGTGATTATGTTAACTTTATTCTTACGATACAGACAATTTGCCTCGTCTTATTTTATTTGTCAAAAGGTGAAGATACAATTGAGTTAATTGTATGAGTGTGTACATAATGTTGTATTGATTACGTTTATTTTGTTGTTAAGGGTCATATTATGTTTCGCATTTGGATATGTTGTGTGTCGTTCTCTCTGGAAATAAATGGGTCCCTAATGGCTTTATTCGAGATAGTGACTCTATGCGGCGGTAATGTATTAAAAGTTTCGGATGATGATGGATTGCAATATTGCAGTCGGTGCGGTATTCAAACAACACAATACGTTTTGAAACGTACGTTACGTACAGTGTTTTACGGTGACAAAAAGTTGTTATATTAAAATTTAATAACCTTTATTGTCTTCGTAAATTATCTAAAAATCCCAGAAAATAATTACGGAACTAAGAATAAATTAGAAGCTTTAGCAACTTTGGATTTTATGTAGAAAATCTGTCCTATCCTTCAAATAATCTGTCTTAATATTACGCTTAAAATTTAAATGTAAATTTTTGTATGAACGGCATGAAAATGGATATATTTACAAACAAATTTACATTACAATACATATACAGTACAATTTAAAAAAAGAACTTTAACATATTTGATGGACGCGATAGCCTAGTAGGAGACCGTTGGACTGCCCCGCAAAGGTCTCGAGTTCGTTCCCAATGCGCGCATCTCTAACTTTTCGACGTTATATGTGTATTTAATACTTAATTATCGCTTGCTTTAACATTGAAGGAATCCTGCATGTCCGAGAGTTCACTATAGTGTTCTCGAAGATATGTGTGCGGAATGGTAGACAGCCATTCCACACTGGGCCAGCGTGGTAGACTATGGCCTAACCCTTCTTACACTGAGAAGAGGCCCGTGCCCAGCAGTGCGACAGTTTAATACAGGGCTGATATGACGATGACATATTATCTGACTTTTAATTGCAAGGCTTTTTTGAAAATTTAAAGATCATGTTAATTTGTACTTACTATCTGGCTTCACTTATCCGCCGCGAATTAGTGATGGTGGATGGCATTGGACAGCGCGCCGTCTTGCTTGCGTGCCGATTTGATTGACATGAAACATAAATATTATACCGGGTCTACCAGCATACAGATACATTTATTGATTACTTAAGTGGTGCTTTAGTAAAGATTTTGCATATTAAACCTACATAAAGAAGTCACTTAAGACTCTTTTGTTTATTTCAAGAGACAAATCCTGTATAAAATATAATGTTTACTAACGCTCAAACAAAGAACACTCAGTCTCGGAACAAACAGTTGTGGATCACACAAATTTGTATCACGTGTGCGAACTCACAACACTCGGTCTGCAGTCGATTGAATAATACCATTGTATGTACATCGATCAGTTACTTCTTCATATCGATATGCCTACTTATAACATAACACGAGTAAAGTTATATGTACAGGTTCTGATAAGTTTAAAAGTGTAACTAGCTCACAATTTAGGCGCCACGGGTCACCAGTTAGACAATAGGCACTCTACTTAATTGTAGATCAACTTTAAGTTAGAATAGGCTAGTTTCTAAGTTATTAGGCACTGCTGGAATTTGTGCAGAACAATAAACTATAGTCTCCTTATGGTCTCAGGTTATCGTACGCTAAGGAGAAAAAGGCTTGAGTTATTTATAGAACCCGTAACTTGAACTATTTAAAACAGTATATTTCGAAACCAACCAAATAGCTATGATAGTTGATAACGCCATGCAGAATAGTCATTATCTAAAATAGTCATTAGATAAACATGTTATTATATCCCTCATGATCGCCATTACCTCATAGACTGACGTCACACGCCGATCGATTGTTAGCCAAACACGCGTAACATTACACAAAACTAAATACATACGTAATCACTACTCGCGTTAACTGAAATCAAAAACTCGAAGCTAAATCACATAGCTGCGAACTGTTTGCGGCGAACTAGTTTCAATTTGAATAAGCTCTAACGTTAGTCTTTATTCCCAAGTTCCGCTGTGACGCCTATGACCAACCAAGTAAGTTTATGTACGTATAGTAGTTCCCCCTCGCGAGGGAAGAGGAGAGTGTATATACTGACCCTCATGTAAATAAACGCTTAGAGACGCTGAGGTAATGTGGACAGAGTAAGCACTGTGTATTTTCTTTTCTTCGCTTTGTAAGTAGAAATTGATCGATCATGGGGTTACCCAACGTTGGTGTGGTTAGATTTGAGACCAGTGATTTTTTTTAGAACTTCGTCTATGGTGTATATGGCACCATCAAATATTCCTAAAATTGTTTTATTATAAGTACTATTATATATTAAGTTTTATTTCATACTGTGCTATAGTATGAAATAAAATTATATTGGTATACTATCTCCTACCTCGTCATCTGTGTAGGTTAAATCTGACATTCACAACAGAAAGTATAATAGCATTAGTATATTGTGCCAGTTTTGCGATAAAATATTATAAGTAGTAAGTTTCGATTTCAAATTTAATCAAAATGTATTCAACAGTTAATGTCATGTTCATGATTGACTAAAGAATCATCACTTCACATTTATACCATCGGAAGGGTCATGAAAGAAAGAATAAATCAATCGAATAGATGGCCAGCCGCGAAAAAAATTACAAGAAGAACAACATGCAACTAAGGAATACCACCGTTTACACAGAGGGTAGAAACTCAGACATATCAAACATATGGAACACCCAGATTATGGACAACTATTTCTGGAGCGTACAATTTTATATCACGTTGCAAAGTGATTAGCGAGGCGAGCGAACATTAAGCTTATGTTGTTTGATAAATGCCTAAATAAGTATGATTTTAGGGTTAAAGTTACTTATAGATTCAAAATAAACGTCATGAGCTGATTCCGAATGTATTAGCAAGTCAAACAAGTCTTAAAACATGCTTACTGCTCTTATCGCTAGGACGGCAGAATTATGCAGCTATAATTTATACAAAAATACAGTCATACAAACAAACTTTTCCCGAGTACAGTATGACGTAACATAACTTATACTTGTGTGGGTAAAAGGTAAAGGCAGATTCATTTGAAAGGTGTGTATTCTAATACCTTAGATATTCCATTTTCATAAAAATCGGGTCCGTCTTTATACAGTTCGCCGGTTCGGTATTTCATCGATATACGATATTTACTTAGATACCTTTTACTGCTTATGGATGTTTATTGTAGTATGCCTTTTTCGATATTATAAATTTGCTATCAGACGCTCTTGGCTTCGAGCGTTTATTGAAAAATAATGTTGAGAGTACGCTTGTTGGTTTCATGTCATAAGTTTGCACCTATGCTTGTGGCCGATTGTGACGTTTAGTTACCGGATTTAATCAAGGTGAATATCTTTGGCCATCCCTTAGCGTGTATTGCACTATAATTGCTTCGCGTCCGATGTTTTTGGTCCCGTGTAATACGGAGTGTGGATATTACCATCTACTAACATTTCAGTGTTAGTAAAGCTGCTAGTGAGAACTCCTAATTAAAAAAATATATGTATAATATTTTGCTGTACTCGAACTTATGCCACGGGACTAACAAGGCCGTGTGAAACATGTCATTAATAATAACATGTTTCCCAAAAGTCCTGAGCAGATATCAAACTCGCTTCATCTTAGGGTGACGACGTCGTTGTTCAAGTCGGTTCTTTATCTGTGCAGTTAATATGAACGTCTATAGAAAACTCTTAAACAAGTAATATGAGCAATTCTTTTTTCATTGAATAATAAAATGTCTCTTCACATGTCTTTAAAAACATCATATAATTCACGAACTAATTTTAACATTATACAAATACTTTTTCACTTATATTCAGTTCAGTGAATAGACACAAGAATAAATAGTTTCATTCCACTGTTTGAGTGTCACTCGGGGTGGCAAATAAAAGTATTTTCGTCGATAAACCGTTCGTCCGTTCGTTCTTTGACACGGATTGTTAGCTGTTGTTCAGTGTGCACGTTGTTCATTTCAGTGCGACGCGTGACAGTAGCACTCGCGATCCTGTTGTCTTGTTGGCGACAAGCAACGTTGCTATTGTTGCTGCAACAAAAACAGTTCGACGTTCAAGATAGTATTGGTGAAAACTGCTCTTAATAGATTGTCAAATGCGGCTATTGTTTTTTTTTTAAATTACGTTTACATTTAAGGCGTTTTGTTTGTCGTCTTATGAAAGTCAGTTGTAGTATAAGTACCCTAAAATTTGTCTATCAGTGTACTATGGCTGTAGTCTAGCTTTGATTAAAAAAGCAATTCTCTTTTCAATGTTCTATTATTTTAAGAGGCAAAGCATTTCTCTCTATTCGGACAAAACATTAACATACTTAACACGTTATTGCAAGGCTACTTTTGACATAAAGATAGGACAATATTAACTACAGCCCTTTCATACCTTATTTTAATTATCATTTTGTTCTAGCGGTGATACGAAGAATGCTAATCGCGAAAATTTAGTTGCTAGATCAAAAAAATATTATTCCATACTGCAGTCTTAGTAAAGCTGCTCAGACTGCAGAAATGGAATAATAGTTTTGCTGATCTGGCAAACAAATGTTTATAGTATGGTAATAGAAACCCCTCTTTTTATTGAATACTAATGGAATATGTAAATTATATACCTCTGTTTAACCCGGCAATATAAAGGTTTTATATTTTCTTGTGTATTGTGATATACAAGAACATATTAAACCTATATGTTGCCGGATATATATCTGGATAAAACAACGTAACCTCGTGAGGTTTCGTTGTTTTATCCAGATATATTATTACGTGTTAGCAAATAGACTATATAAAAAAGCACTTACACACAAGTAGTAAACTCCCCAATCATAGCGAAACGAGATTCACACAGAATTATGACAGGAAAAACACAGATTAACATCACGTCCCTTGGGCTCTGGCTAAAGGACTACTCGGGAAATGAAGGTTGTCTGCAGGGTGGTGCCATTTCCGGCCGGTCCGGACGCGCTCTCGCTAAACAGCTAGCTGTATTATCACTGTTCTGTCATCTGCGATGCGCTCTTGCGTCTCACTTCTATTGTGAACCCGGCTTTTGTCTGCGCTATACTCGCGTTCCCGGTTCATGTGATGTAAACAGACGTTTCCGTACTCCTCGCTGTACTGATCTTTGTGGTGTTTACGCCATTGAGCGGATCCACTCGGCCGTGTAATTGTTGCCACGGGTTTAGATTTAAACTCGGATGTAGTGCGGTAATGTGTTGTCTTTTAAGTGGATAGTGCTGCTGATATATAGGTATATTGGAACCGGATTCTTATTAGAGTTTAATGCCGATTAAAGAAAGAAATAAGTTTTTGAAAATATTGTGAATATTTTGTCGCTATTAAAATTGTTGTGTTAATTGTCTTACAACAATTGATACAGTCATTAACACGACAGTGATATATTTTTTTAAATGACATCTCCCGTCCTAGGAATAAATCCTGTGTCGCGGGGGACTTTATAAACATTCAAATAACGGGCACAAAAACACCCAGACTCGGAACAAACATTTGTGAATCGCACAAAGTTTTGTCCCGTGTGGGATTCGAACCCACAACACTCGGCGCAGTGGCAGTGGCGGGTCAACTACTTAAACAACTACGCCATTCGTGAAGTCAAATTAATTACGTTTCGTATTTATAGACATAATTAAATAACAATAATTGTGCCCGCCCTAAGGCGGACGCATGGCGGTTAAGTCGTTAAATTGTATATAAAAAAGAGATCACCCATAATTTATATTAGTAAAAATGCTACATATGAGATCACTTATAATTCTTTTGTATTAAGTTAGTGTCTCGTTGATTACAAGTTTGTACACGCAATAAGTCTGCAATTATGTATGTTGGCCGACGATCATGATGTCCCGGGTTCAATTTCCGGGTCAGGCAAAGTACTATTAGATATTGCTTTTGGAAAATTCTCAATTGCAGTACGGAGTTAGGCAATGCGCTCGACATGCGGCATTAAGTCCATCACACACAGACAGCGGAGATGGAGGGGTTTTTTTGTATTATTCCAATTAGTATGAAACATTACGCACACAATCACCCCGGATCTTATATGTAATGTTTCATACTAATTCGAACAATATAATTATAACGCTACCGCTCCGCCTGTACTATCTGTGTGTGGAAGGCTTTAGGATCGCCTTCTATTACGTGGGATATGCAAGATAGCTAACGAAATGCGGATTTAATACATTTTTGCTTATACCTACCAGGATGTTAATGTGTGCCAACTAATGTATTAATGTGTAGTAATATGTACCATTAATCTTTATATTAATACGTGAAGCAAAAACTTAGTACCCCTTTTTACGAAAATTGCGCGGACGGAGGAGTAGGAAATTTGGTACAGTTAAAGTTTACATGAAGATGGAGTGGCGAATCCTAATATTTTCATAAAATATGCATTAAAAATATATTAAATTAATGAAAAATACTACACGCATACAAACATGATACTACGAACGAGATTCGACTGCGTGTGTTAAATCACACGCAGTCGAATCTCGTTCGTAGTATTTGGGCGTTGTTCGGCTGATGTCGTACAATTCTTTGTAGCTATGGTAACAAGTAAAGTAGCAAGCTTAGGAATATCGTCAATGAAAGAGTATAATGTAGTTAAGTAAATAATAATTTGTTTGAAAAATATAGGTAAATTAACCGGTATAGCCTTCGGGAAATCTAAATGAAATGTGATTTTAAGGGTATGGATATAGACAATAAACCTTAATGACGATCAAACTCAACGATCAAATTTAAATCAATGATGGTCGAATTTCGACTACTGGGCGACCGCTAGTTATAAATAATCTATCTTTGTCTTTTATCACTCAGGATCTTTGAGGATAATAACATTTATAACTTTACCTATTGAGTGACAGCGGCACATCGGAGGCCAGACACAAAAGTTTTCATTTATGTCTGGCATTCCAACAATTGATAGACTAATAACAGTCTTTTGATTCATATTCCACCTGCTTGAAAGAAAAAGACTATTGACAAAGAATATTATATATAAGAAATACATTATCAGTTTATTCTTACTTATTATTACTAGATTTTGCGCTCGGCTTCCCTTGCGTAAATTTAAGTCAGTAATAGTTCTCTTTTCTAGATGATATGGATTGGTTGAGTAGTTAAGGCGTGAAAGCGTAACAAACTAACAAACAAACTCACATTCGCATTTATAATATTAGTTAGGATAAGTATAACATCAATAACAGTTTCTTGATTCATATTTCCTCTGCTTGACCGACAGAAAAGTACTATTTTCACTGAATATTATATGTAAAAAGAACATTATTTGTAACAGTTTCCGCCTCTTTATTTGTCTCATTACGGTAACTACGCTCGGAGAAACACTGACCAATCTTAGGTCGAAAATAAATGTAAATAAAGTAGGCAGCATAAAAGGGAATCGGCGGATATAATCGGGTACAACAGGGCTGAGCAACGGTGCGACTCGGATACAAGTGCGGCTTATCTGCACCGGATGTAAGCCGTGTCCCGAGCCTTCTCGAGCCGCGCCGAACCTTGCCGAACCCTGCTGATATGGTTTACGTATTGAGCCAGATTTACCTAATACGAGAATAATGTACAATACTGATTTTGTAAAATGTCTTTGTTATCTATGGATATTTCTGCTATTTTTTACGTACAGGCTTAATGGATAGGACTTTGAACTGTCAAACAAGATGATTGTACCTATCTATCGGCATGTCTAATTGAATCAATATGATTACAATTATCTAAATGCAATAAACGGCAGTGAATTAATCAGACAATATTGCCACATTTAAAATCATACTACGCAATTTTTCTAAATGATAATAATATTGATATTAAATAATATGATATGATTTTGTGATACAGACCAATTTCATGGATAATTACATTCTTTATTTATTATTGACAGATACACTAAATGGATTTAAAAGTTGTTTTTGTTAGGTACATATTTTGATTAATAGTTTATTAATTGTTATTTTGAACAATTAAGTGTAACATTTGCATACCAGTTATGGTAAAATACAGTGGCCTATTTGGCTTTATGTACCATCATATCTAACCTGTATTTAGCAAATAAAGAAATTTGATTTGATTTGATAAAAAATCTTTGATTGTCGTCGGCTAGATGTCGACTTAGAAATTAATGTAAGGGGGTACACTTGAAGAATTCTATGTGAGACAATTACCATAATGTATTAAAATATACAAGTTATCTTGTATTAGATTAGCGTCGTAAACCGTTGCACAGTATTAGTATAATACTGT